>OZ020551.1:103972844-105222844 GCA_963971465.1 Lepidochitona cinerea | reverse complement strand
TTGTTAAGGAGACCCGCCGAAAAAATCGGCGGCGCAAATTTCACAACAATTAGCAAAGAATAAAATATTTACCACTGCATTCCAATAGTATAGACTATGAAGAAGGAGTTTGTCAAACTTACGCCGCTGTAAAGTGGTAAACTTTCCCTTATGCAGTCAATATTTGTTTCGAAGTTCACTGGCTTTCAACCTGACGTAACCGCCATAGTACAACAGTTAAACGACCAGTTAAACTGTGCGGGGCGTCGTAGAAATACTTCAATCATATATCTTTAGTCACTTTACAGCGGCATAAGTTTGACAAACTCCTTCTTCATAGTCTATACTATCGGAATGCAGTGGTAAATATTTTATTCTTTGCTTATTTGTTGTGAAATTTGCGCCGCCGATTTTTTCGGCGGGTCTCCTTAACAAATATCCCTTTTTTACTATGGAAGTGATCTTGGCTATGACGAACACGGAAAAAAAAAAATTCGGCAGAGCCAAGATTTCTCGGCTAGTAACTTATTAGTAATACTATTATTACCGTAGCCTACTAGTATGTAGTAGGCCTACTAGTAGCCCCAGGTGACTATCCTGCCATTCTGTTGTACTAGTATTAGTAATACTAATTGTACTACCGTACAGTCGGATTCGATTTCTATTGAACCCATTCATGCCTTGGAAAACACAGCTCGTGTTTGCCTTTTTAACAACATATTTCTGATGATTCGTATGAAATATTATAAAAAGATATCTATCCAAAACATTATCATCATCACTCACCTAAGAAAAAATGTGACTTCCGTGTGAAGATGTCATCGATTTGTGAGTACAGCGGAACTTCCCAACTCTATTATCGGTATTGATTAAGACAGAGAACGTAAAACTCTATAGAAGCCCGTGATTGGTTGCTTATACTGGTAAGCATTTCCGAATCCCACACCCATTGGCTGAAATCCGCTTTATTTTTGATCCCCAGAAGAAATCAATAAAATCCCAAATTACTGTCTGTATATGACCTACCAGAAGAGTAGATATTTTAATTTTAGTTCTTATGATTCTTTAGTGGCTCGCCGGATGTCTGATTTACCACAAGAGAATGAATAAATCAACACATCTGCCTCGGCCTCGATTTCATTTCAAAGCGAGAGCCAAAGGAAAATGGCGGAGTATCTTGCTTCAATTTTTGGAACAGAAAAAGACAAGTAAGACCAATTATTTGACGTACTCTTCTCAGCACAGAACTGCTTTGTTTCAATATTGAAATAATGATGAAGTTTTGTTATAATTTAACCATGTATGATCGTGAAATTTCTGGTCATAGCAGGTCATAATCATTGCTTACGTTTTCCATTATGAATGGTCCATATTTCGTAACCTTTGTCACGCGAAGCAAATATGGTAAGAAGAGGAGGAGAGGGGGAAGAATATGTCCGTTACTTTTAAAACATTTCTAAATGAGGGATTATTTTCGTTATTTTTTTTTTTGTCCGGGAAAAGAAAGAATAAAATCGAAAAATTAAAAATCTTGGGCTACTTTTTATATTTCTCCTTTCGTTCAAGTTGTTTGATTTTATTTTAAAAAATAATCCTCGAATTGTTTGTCAAAGATGACTTCAAACAAACATGTGCCGGTCATTGTCTAATGGAAAGTGTAATGTTCTGAACACAGGAGAGGGACTACCGCTGGAACGGCTAACGCGTTGAAATTAGGCTACCACGCAAAGGGGGTAGTTTGTCCAACTCTTAGTTGGTAGACCTACGCTCAATGTGGCATGCTGAAATTGACAATAGTTTGCAGGCGAGCGCTTCTTGTAAAGTAAATGTTTCGCCTGGTAAATTATTAAATATGTTAAATGAAATCATCAATGACGTCCCTGTGATATAAGCCCACGTCCTAGGTGGTAAATCATCAATCAATAACCAAGTAGTCAACACTAGGCTAGGCACAGACCGTGCCCCCAGGAGAGTGCAGGAACGTCCTTTCGGTTCACATTACCCATGATGCAACGAGTAACAGAAAAGGAAGAGTCCAAATTTATGATAATTAGCCCAGAAAACCAAGGAATTTATGTCACTTAAGTCTCCATAACAGTACTGCTGATTTGAGTAGACAATCCCACACTTTAGTTAGTCAAAATATGTAGACCTAAATAATAACAGAGTAAGTCCTTATACAAGTTATAGGCCTACACTTCAAACCTGTATCAAACAAATTACATGTATTGTATTTATGATCACTAAAACATGTTTATTTTCTATATAATAAAACCTAACGTTCAGGCATTTGGTTGAAGTGAACGATCGTTTACCTCCAAATTTCAGACGACCGAAAAATCGATCGCCAGACGTCGAAAAAGGGAGAAAAATTTACCTGGAAATCCCTTATTAATTATATCGAGGCCTGGAATAGAAAACAACGACCGTATGGAAAATGAGTGATGGGGAAATTTTTATATTCCCCAGAAGAGATATGTTGGTCTAGTCGAACCCTAATTAAATGAAAGACGGCTAAATCTAACCTGTCCCTAACCATAAAGTCCAACGTATTTTATAGTTGAATCATGGCTAAATCTAAGCTTTTTCTCTCAACAAAAACAATCCCTAACCCTAAAGAAAATATAAACATATAGGGCGCATTTTAGACGAAATATGGTGAAATCTTACCTTCTGTCAATAAAAACGATCCATAACCCTAATTATCCATTAACCACCAATCATCAACTTTCCGCTATCTGGTAAAATCCACCAACCAAAAACAAGTTTGAAAACTCACATCTGTGTTATATCCTCACTGTTTTTCGAGGGACTGTCCAAATCTCCAGACTCGCCTCCACATTAACCTTATCTTCTTTATAAACCTTTAGATGTAACTTGACTTTAATAGGGAAATGATCATAAATGTTTTGCCTCTGGGCCTACTTCAAAGTGAGTTTATGAATAAGTATCATTAAAAGTTTAAAACCTACATTCTCCTTGAGACTTTAATTTATATGTAGCAGAAAATTGTAAGCTGTGGAAATAAACTTTCATAAAATCTGTGTTTTGAGTGTTTTCTCAGCTCCCCCATTGTAATGCAGCAACTTTCTAGTTTCTCTGGCATACATTGCTGTGTGGTAAAGGGCCAAATTTGTTTAAAATGGTTATTTACACACATTTTATGTTTTGCTTTTAGAGTCAACTGTTCCTTTTACTTCAAGATTGGTGCATGTCGTCATGGAGAGAGATGTTCTAGATTACACAATAAACCAACCTTCAGTCAGGTATTTTAATGGCATTATTATCTTACTTTTTTTTTGAACCTCTCGTAGTTTGGGCCCAACTCCTGAGTACCCTATTACCCATGTTAGTCCAAGTTTTCATTTTGACTTAATGTCCCTTGAGTTGCGGTGTTCCAGACTGGCAAAAGGACCTTGAAAACTCATGCATTATTTCAGTTTTAATTCACTTACCTGAGATATCAACATTATAGATATTTTAATTTACCGCTTATTAAACAATAATTTAAATCTGCCAACTTGGATACCTTAAGTTGAATAACAATTGACTGTTTGACTTTGGCAACCAAGATATTAAAAGTACCTGCCTGGCCTTTTACTTAACCTTATAATATTAATGCTAACATTACATATGGGGCAGATGTTCTAAAAACCAAAGTAATGTTGTTACCACTTGTTTGGATTTAGTCAAAAAAAAAAAAATCTGAATACTTTATTTTCACTTGACATTATCAGCTGAATAAAATGTTACTGTGTTTCAGACTGTTTTACTGCAGAATTTATATCTGAACCCACAGAATGCTGCCCTTACTGCAGATGGATCTCATAGTAAGTTACTCGAAAACCTTTTGGCAGATATATTAGTTCCTTGGTTTAAGAATCTGTTTAGAAAGAAATGCCTAAAAAGTTGCTTTAAATGACAGCTTTTTACCAAAGATGTACATGTAACTATGACATTGTAACGTGTGAGCTCTGGGGCACACACTTACAGTCTAGCCCCACTTGGGTCCTTGTTGCAATGTCCAAGACGGATTTCTAAAGATATTTTTAACCAGTCCATATATGTGGCATAATTGAATGGATAAATGCCCTTCACACATTGTACAGTTACAGTTCCTCAGCTTAACACGCATCAAGTTTTCAGATATCTTTGCTTTGCAAATATAGTTAGAATTCTATACTCTGGCTAAGTCTAGTAAAAGGGCTTAAGCTGCTAAAATGTGTATATATTTTGCTTACAACCCTGGCCATAAGCTTATTGTTGCCTATTTTCCTGGGATATACTGTTCTAAATAGACAGGATGTATGTTACTGTACTGTTCAGAAGCAACGAATATGTAGATGAGAATTTGACTCTTACTTGAACATGACTTTCATTTGTTTTTGGGTGAAAAATTTACATTTGTTTAGCTAGCATCCATTTTGTATGAATTTTTCAGGAAAGTGAGCAATATATTTATAATTTTCGTATGCTTTTTCCTTTCCTATTTGTTTTTTTGGTTTTTGGTGGGGCCATTCGGCTGTAATATTTAAACATACAATCTAAAAACATAAATATTTTCGGCCAACAAAATGAAATTAGATGAATGTGGAATTTTTGATCCTCAAAAAGCTGTCAGTTGATGTTGTGATTTATAACCGAACAGTCACAAACATTTTATTAACACTGAAGAAATTTTCTTCCAGTTTCACTTGATGATGTGGAAGCTCAACAAGATTTTGATGATTTTTTCGAGGAAGTGTTTTGTGAATTAGAAGACAAGGTAATTCTCGGTGGAATTGTCTTCCAGCTGATATTATAGGCGGGGACTAGCGTGACAATCTTATAGCAGGCCTTGACTGTCCTCCATTCCTCAGAATGTACCAGCTGAGCGCTAAGGGGAGGGAACCCTTTGTTTTAGTTTGACAGTCTGTCTTGCCTTCTTATTCTTTATACTTTTTGTTGACCCCACCCAGCTTTATGTTTTTGTTTATAGTGGGCAAGACATCCTCTTGAGTCATACATACTTAGGGTTTTTCCTATATTCAATTGTAGTCCAAATGGATGATCTTGAACTGCAGCAGCACTATGATGACTTCTTTGAGGAAGTTTATGTTGAGATGGAAAAGGTAGGATTCCCACATCAAAAACACCCAAAATAACCCCCTAATTTCACACTCCTAACGCATGAAGCTTGTTTATTGACAGGTTCAATTGAATCAGAATTCAGTTGTTGACATATTGGTCAGTCCTGGACAAAATCATCAACCTGGGGTTATTTCAGATTTCAAACATGGCACTATTTGGAACAACATTGGGGGTTGTCTGAGACTACATTTTTTTTTTTTTTTTTTTTTACTTCAACTTGTTTCCCCAACTTTTATTGCGTGGTCAATAAACCAAGAAGTTGTTATCCATAAGTAATTCTTCCCCATATTGCAACACTTATTCAATGCAATTCCCTCTCACCAGGAGCGTTCTCTCACAAGCAGCTTCTGTTTATTATTTGATGTAACTTATTGCAAAACAACTAAGTCTTTTTCTAATCCTAGATACCTATCTTCAATTAAATTTAACCAATGTGGGATGGTTGCCAGTAACCAGCGGATGGTCGTGAGTTTCCTCCGGGCACAGAGCCCAGTTTCTTCCCACAATAAAACTGGCAACGCCACCATATAAGTGAAATAATCTTGAGCGTGGTGTAAAACACCAAACAATCAATCAATTGATTTAAAGAGTTATATAAAAATACTATCAGAATTATTTTCAAAAGCAGTGGTCATCAGATTACTTGAAACTACTTTTGGTTATGCGACTCAGTCCAAAGGAACTTTTTTTCTCGTTTGATCAAAACTATTTTGATTGAAATATGTTTACGATCCATGCCCGTGGCTTTAGCTTATCTTATCTTTTACTATTCTAATGGATTTAATACACTTAAGTTGGTAATGATAAAGAAGAAATTATTATATTTTTAAAACTAGTTTATGTTTTTAAAAGTTTATTTTTCACAAAATGAGTCTTGGTTATAATATTTGGATATGTTTTTACGTATTGGAGTTTAAATAGAGAATTGATTTACTTTCAGTATGGTGAAATTGAGGAGATGAACATTTGTGACAACTTGGGGGACCATCTGGTTGGAAATGTTTATGTCAGGGTGAGAACACGGCCATAGTGCTTTATTGAAACAATTATCGTTATCCAAGTTTAAATTTGCTAAGAAAACCAATTTACATGAGCTTACTACGACTAATACAACTAAACTTAAACATAGGACACATAAAACATGTCTAGTTAGCTTTAGAATGTAGAAATGGGGTGAGAAACAAACGCAGAATCGAAGCCTGATTACAACAACAACGATCAGTGTCGGTCAACTTTCGTTTTGGATTACCCTCATTTCAGGCCTTTTTATCTGTGGTTTACACTCAAACAATAATCAGCAGGCTTTTCCAGTCGCTGTTAACCGATCGTCAGTCTGTATTTCTCCGATAAATAGGCCTACGTAAAATTACACTGTGCCGTTAGTTCACTCACTCGACTGAAACATAAAATCGTCAATAGGGGGGCAGTGTGGTTTGTTTACGTTACGGGCACCTAACAATTCAAATTTTCAAATTCAAATTAAAAATACAAAGTGACGTCCAAACTTTAAAATTTTGGTAAAAATAGAACGTTCCTAACTTATATTGTCTGGGAACACCAGGGACCCTGATGATAACTAATGGAGGATTGCTTTTACCAGAAAAATGGAAATTAAATTAATATTGAGTCTGAGAAAAAGTTACAATTGGGATTATTTGTTTAAGATGGGGATGTATTAGTCATAATATTATTGTTATTTAAAAGCATTTGTTCGTTCTTATTCTGACAGTTCCGTTATGAGGAAGATGCTGAGAAAGCTGTCAATGATTTAAACAACAGATGGTTTAATGGCCGACCTATCCATGCTGAGCTTTCCCCAGTGACAGACTTTAGAGAAGCATGTTGTAGACAGTATGAAATGGGGTAAGAAATAGTTTACACAGCAATGTTTTAGTAATAACCAAGTATTTATTATTTTAGGGTCTTGTATTGTTAACGATGCGACACTGTTTCTGTGAAGGTCTGAATATATTTTAGAAGCCTGCCATTAAAAGCTTTGTATGTGCTTCCTGATCACCAAGGGAAAACATGTATGATTCAGATGTTTAGTTACTGGTCTTTTCAAGTCTCAAAATGTGATTGTGTCTGCATTTGAGAAATGTTTAGTTCTATGTCTTTTCAAGTCCCAAAATTGGATTTTAGTCTGCTTTTTATTGTCAAAACCATTAAATGCAACATGCTCCTCTACTTGTCTTTAATGATTGGTAGGAATTGATATCAGTTATGTAAGATTGTATAGTTCAATAAAGTAACTCCTGTTTGCATATTTATAACTGCTCTATTATTTCTCCAGAGAGTGCACAAGAGGAGGTTTCTGCAATTTCATGCACTTGAAACCAATCTCGAGGGAGTTAAGGCGAGAACTTTATGGTCGAACACGTAAACGGGGTGGAAACAGAAGGTAACTGATAATACGTAAACTACCTGTCTGCTTTTCTTTGCCAATAATTCTAACTTAACACCATTATGGTTGAAAAGAAAAGAAATAATTGTATCCAGTACAAGTGCATCAAAATTTCCTTTCGGAGAGTACCAAAACCAAATTAGTAAATCACATGTAAGATTCAAACACATGAAAATGATTCTCATTTGACACAATTGCATGTTGTTTTTTTTTTCATTTAAATGTAATAAAAAGAAATCAAATCCGTAAATGTGTTTGAATAACTTAATCACAAGGTTTGTATCTATACTGCTTTGATATCATCTTTTAAACAGGTCTCGCTCTAAATCTCCTGTTGGTTCACGTAGAAGTAGAAGTCGTAGTCGAGAAAAACAACGTAAGAGGTCAAGAAGCCGAGAACGTCCAGCAAGAGAGCGAAGACGGTCAAGATCACGAGAAAGGGAGAGCAGATCGGGAAGATTTTAGCTCAGAGCACAAATTGTCACATGCATTTGCTGTATTTCTCAATATGGGGAATCAAATTGAGAACAGATCATCTTGTCCAACAAACCCATCCATGAAGAAACTGAATATCACTCCTATTCACAAAACATTTTATTCCTACACATTACCGAATGGTTCCAGCCGTTTCAGTTGGAATCTATTGTTGCTTTCATTTTGTATCCATGTGTCTTCAGTGAATAAAATACATTTTAGTGTCTGCCGGTGTGAATACTATTGGACATTGTTGTAAGTGGGATTCAAAGACAAAAGATTTCCTATTTATCAGTAGCTGATTTAATAATTTCAATCACTGAAAAAGGAAGGCATATTGGGGAAAAGTAAGTCAAAGGAAACCAGGATATTTGCCTGTAGGAAAGCCATTACTTAACATCTTCGCTAGCCAAGATAAAACCTCCATTCCATGTTTTACCTTGGCGGACTACTCCATTCCAACCTGTAAATTGAACAGCGCCTGCTGGTGGGACTGCGAGAGTTGTCTTTCCTATCCACACAAAGTCTTGGCCAATCATCGCTGGTTTAACAAAAGCACAATGTGTATAAAACACGGAATGGGGACATGGAGGTTTTATCTTGGCTAGAGAAGATGTAACCTAAGTGGAGTTTCTGCCATCTCTTCCACATTGAGTGACTGTGAAAACCCCTCTGAACAATTTCATTTGGTCTTTGTCGGGTTTGAACCAGTGACCCATCGATGGAAGGCCCGTGTCGGACTGAAACACCATCAAGCTGCTGACTGAGCTACCATATTTTTCCCAGAAGAACTTTTTGACAAAATTCCATATTTTGTATTTTTAATATGAAAGGTAAAATGTTAACAAACGGCGAGTCCAGGAATGCGTATGTATTAGCGTCCGGAGTGACGTGAATCATCTTCAAAACCAGCTGGCGTTTTACTGAACTAACTGGAGATAAACAGACAACCGTTTCAGGCACAAAGAGAAGGCCTTGCAATGAACTTGAGACTGTGTATGAAGATTGATTGATGTTTTATGCCCCACTCGATATTATTTCACTTAAATGGCTGCGTTGCCAGGTTTAGTGGGGAGGAAATCGGGCTCATTGCCCGGAGGAAACTCCGACCTTCGGCAAGTTCCTGGCCACAGGTTCAAATCCCACTCTGTTAAAAAAAAATTGGACAATTTTCTGACTGGGTTTTCGCTCGAACGACCTATGTGTGATGGTTGCCAGTTACCGCCGGAAGGTCGTGGGTTTCCTCCCACAAAAAACTGGCACCGCCGCCATGTAAGTGAAATAATCTTGAGCGCGGCGTAAAACACCAAACAATTAATCAATCAAGAAGTAAGCTGCGACAAATTCGCTTTCTTCATCAATCTCAGACAGGATTTGGCTATATGAGCGGCGCTTTAGTTTAAATTTAAATGTCTCTTCATGGGTACAGGGTGTGGATCATTTCCATCTTCTAAATAGTGCATACCTGCATCCAAATATTGGACAAAAAAAATATGCCAGAAAACCGGTACGTTTTACTCTGTGATGTGAATCTGGATCACCATTTCGTCATAATCGGGTGCGGAAAGGCCCCGCCTTCATTCCTTGTCTCGATACGCTCTGTACGGAGGCCTATTAGTGTCATTTTGATATTTCTGGTGTTTTGGGCCGTTATGGGATTTCCCCCCTCTGTAGTAGCTTCGTTTTGAAACGTTTTTGTCGGTATGTTCTAGAAAATCAAGGGTGTGTCATGAGAATTATACCGAGTAGAAAAGGTTCACCGCGAAGAGAAGGTTTCCACCGCGTACAAAGCTTTTCTCTGTGGTGTAAACTTTCCCACCGCGGCGGAAATGTTTCTACGGTGGAGAAAAATTTCCACTTGTTCAAAATTCTGTTGAAGACGAAAAACACTGGAAATGTCAAACATCCACACATGGCACTAATCGGGCTCCGTAGCATTATCGCGTATATACGGAATCTGTCAAAGTACCCAACGTGGGTGTTCAAATATCAACAACAAACAGATTGCTGAGTTGCGATGTACTCTGAAGTGCCTAGGTTTATAAGAATAATTTTTCTTCCTCCCAAAAACCGGATAATGCCGTCATATTTTGTGAAATAATCTTTTGTTTAAAGCACCCACAATCATCCAGGGTATTTCACTTCCATGTATGTGCCTAACGGGTGGAGGAAATCGTACATACACACAAAATTATATAATACGGTGCAACCTTATAATCTACCAACAGAGCAATGGATGGTTTCAATAGCGACATTAATGGATCATGGGTTCGAACCCCATTTAGTCCAACTAAAAAAGGAAATATTTCTGAACTGGCTTGTAAAGGTTACCAGATAGCCCCACAGTCAAATATTATACCTTCTATGATCTCCTATTCTGATATATAAGATTTGAGATTTGACTGTTGGTGACCCTGCCTCTTCCCCACCCGAAGGTCGGATTTTCCTCCGGACACCCGAGTCCAGTTTTCTCCACCCACACTAAACCTTGTAAAACGATTTGGAATTAAAACATCAACTAATCAATCCAATCATAACTCGAGGTGTTGATAAGAAGGCATGATTGCAATTTACAAGTTCATAGCGCCCGCTATGTATTTATGAACACTAAAACACAGGGAAAATCTTTTTATCTAAAATAACCACGGAGACAAGTTTCTAATTGTGTTAAAAAAAGGTATATCATTTAGACCTTTATACCCCATCATACGTTGTTGTAATAAACTAAACCTATGATATTTCTCAAGGTTGACGACTGACAGGAGCTTGGCCTTAGTCAGTAGAATTTTCTGGAACACTTTTTAATACATTGACAATGCTTACGCATGGTAAGCTATGGCAAGACTATCGTCAGACTGAATTTGAACCACGTATGAGCATGGGAAAAGACAGTGAAACGAGCAATTTTACTTTTGAAGTAGTTTGTATTCTTCTACTAACTATAATCTTGGCCATAGCGATGCTGGCCTTGTTATACTGAAACACAAATGGTATTATAGTTTTTTTCACGACATCTTCCCGGGTCCAAGTTCAAACCCAAATGATAAATAGTTTGTAATGTTTGAATCCAAAATCTTCCCCTTTCCAAACTTTTGTGCTTGGTATCTGTAGCGGAAGTGAGAAAAGGGATTTTCTCAATAGGCATGATTTCAAAATGGCCCTTGACCGAATGACCTAGAGTGTTGAAATGTTGTGCCACGGGCACATGATGATTTAAGTCTAATACTAGATAAATGGTTGGTTGCTCTTTGTCGTAGAGAATTCTGAGTTTCTCTGACGTATTGTTTGTGGCATTTGTTGCACGTGATAACATATACGATATTAGAGCAGTCGCAATTAAGATTCCCTGCCATTTGATATTTGTCGCGAGATTGTTCTCCGAAAAAGGTTCCGCGATCTGGCACGTGTACATCTAGTTTGCATCGCGTCTTTAGGCATTTCATTGATGTACCTGGGAGAAATGTTCGGCGGTAATGGTACACCAGTGAAGGAGAAGCGAGCCTGTCACGGGCTGAAGGGGGAACAGTGATTTGTCTTCACGTGTCAGATTTGATCCTTCGGAGTAACCTAATTGAATTGAAGAAGAGCTTGAAAAAGAACAGAACAAGCCTGATTAAAAAAAATCTGAAGAACTACAGTTTCTGTATAATCTAAAAATCTGAGACTTAATAATTCCCTTGAAAGTGTGGGGATAATGGTATGACCGAGCTTGAAGTAGCTGGTGCGTGTCAGTAGGTTTGAAGAATACTTTGTAATCTAGATACCCAGTAGTATGATATGCATGACACTTGTAAATAGTTACATCCAAAAAATCCACAGAAGTGTAATCAATAGTAGGTTGTAGTTTAATGCTGGGGTCATGAGAATTAAGAGTATCAATGACGAATATCACTCTCCCACTCAGCCATAAAAATAAAGAAAAATTTTCGCTACATATGTAGGCCTAAATTTATGGCTATAGTTGAAGATCCGTACAACTTTGTCGATATAGCCTAACAAAGTATTTCAGAAACTGATTTTTAAAGCCAAGTCTATCTTTTAATCAAATCTCATGGCTTTTGTTTTACTTCAGCCATGATTCTGAAGGGTAACCCCCCCCCCCTCCCCTGCAAAAAAAAAAAAAACAAAAAAAAAACAGCAACAACAAATCAAAAAATATGTATACAAAAATGGATTTGTTTATACCGTAGAGCTTGGTCAAATGGAGTGTATTTCAAGCACAATTTTGGCGGTCTGACTTTTTGCCTTTAACAGGTTAGTCCACGGTAGGTGATTGCTTTCCATCAACTCAGTAACTGTATCAAACAGCAACTGACTGTTCACCTGTATCATTGATACTGAAGCAAAATGTTGAACCCCAACACACTCACTGTTGTGAGTCAGAAGAGTAACTGACTAAAATTGACAACACCTTCTGAAAGTTCTGACTTTCATCCATATTGAAAATACTATACATGGTATCTATTTTTTTTATTTAGTACCTTAATGTTATAAAAAATGGAAACAAGAAATGAAAAATGGATTTGCCTCTTCAAAAAAATGGTTTTCCATTAAAAAAAAATGGAAAAGAATCATGCCTGTTTATTACAGCAACCTATGACAGCAGGTCTAAATGACATATCCCCTTTTAAGACAACCAGAAATTTGTCTCCATGGTTATCTTAGTCGATACAATTTTCCCTGTGTTTTAGTGTCTATAAATAGATATGCATCTATTGAACCAAAATGATAAATACTCAGCTCAACACTTACAAGAATGTCCGTTTTTCTTCTTTCTACACCGAAAACACAACAGAATGCCGCTGCATTTGATTAGCTGCTAAAAAGGATGTTTCCTAAATATAAAAAATAAACTAAAATGGATAATACAAATAGCTTTCTTTTTGCCAAACAAAGGAATGTTTAGCAATGTTAAATTTAGGCTACAGGTCTTAATAAAATATTTTTCAATAGCAAATTCTTGTGAAATTTAAATAGTTATTTTCAATTCACAACGGAATTAATGAAAAGTTTTGATAATTTAATACAAGTGGGCCTACAATGCAATGATAAAAAATTAAGACATCACCACGTAGACTTTAGTTGTTTGTGAACAACACGAGCTTTCGACACCTATACCGGTTCACAAACAACTAACTACGGTACGTGGTGATGTCTTAATTTGTTATCATTAGTATGGAACCCACGTTTAAAGAGAGTTCAAACATTTCTTAAGTACAAAGTAATATCGAAAGAACATTTTGAGAGTATATGTTTAAAGCATCAATGAGGAAGGTCCGTGTATATTACTCGACCATATATTTTAATATCATCTCTTATCCATGGCAACGTCATAATGCCAATACGTTGTTCCAAATAAACTACATGTGGTGTGCGTATTTCCGCTGTAAGACATTTTGCAAGTATAGATGATCAATGAAAAGAATGAATAACAGAATTCCAATGATCATTTCGACTTAAGATTGTTGCGCATTGGTAACAACACCATTTCATTAGTTCAGATATCAAAACGCCGAGCATCAATACTTATGTTTTCGGTGCCTACATACCTGTTGCGAAATAAGTGACGAAATAAGAAATTAATGTCGGAGATATAATAGAGTTTGGTAGAATCTCTTAGTGATGAAAATATAGGCCCTTTGTGCGGTGTCTGTAGCTGATGGAAATATAGGCCATTTGTGCTGTGTCTATAGTTTATGAAAATATAGGCCATTTGTGCTGTGTCTATAACTGATGGAAATATAGGCCATTTGTGCTGTGTCTATAACTAATGGAAATATAGGCCATTTGTGCTGTGTGTATAACTTATGGAAATATAGGCCATTTGTGCTGTGTGTATAACTCATGACAATATAGAACTTAAGAGCTGTGTCTATAGCTGATGAAATAACCGATGGAACAAAAACTTGAGCACCTTTTGTTTTTCGAGAAGGCCAAAGTTGCATTTTCAATATTTTGTATCGTAAAGGGGTTTAAAACAATTGGTTGGCTTATATGTGGAAGGGTTGGCAGGTACCGGTACGGTAAGTTACCCAGTTTGAATGATGGGATAAGTGGGGGGTGGGGGGGGTGGGGGTGGGGGTGGGGGGCATATATTGTGTGGGAAAGGGGGGGGGGGGGCTGCCAGATGGAACAGCTTTTTATCAATCACATACCGATATCCTTTGTACAGAGCATCTTAAGACCATATGCCTACAGATCATTGGAGATCTCGAGCCAATCTGCGAGATCAACACGAAACAGGGTGATATCTCGACGAATGTCATTAGGATCTTTCCCTATATATTGGCCTACAAATCCGTCAAAAAGCTTCGTTATAGCATACCCGAATTTAACATTTCAGCCTTCTCACGCGGGCTAATTAATAGCCGAATTATTACGGTAGTTATACTCTACTAGCTCTATCTAAACCTGGGCATATATTTGCCGAGACATATTTAAAAATAAACCGAAGGTCCTACTTACAAAAATAAAGTTCCATTGATAAAAATGGCGTTCTTGTTTATTTTTGTCCAATTGCGTTTCTAAATATAGCTCGTGGATCTATAAAACAGGCAAGACATCGCATCGGTCCGATCATGATGTCATCTGATACGAGCGTGGGAGGTAAATGTTCAATCAACAGAAAACAATGATATAAATTATAATTAGACAATTATCAGAGGTGAGGGCCGGAAAGCTGGGAGGCGTGCACCAGATAGATCTATATGGATTACGCTTTTCCAATTTAACAATATCTTTTTCGTCATAGCTTAATTGTCAACCCGGCTGTAAGAGTTGTAGCACAGCAAGTATTCCTGGTTATTTGTAAACATAACGTTTTTTTTATCCACCTCAGCGAATGTTACCTTGGAGATTCAGACCACACGACACTCTTTCACCTACACGCCAATAACCACGTATTGGCCATATGGTAATGGATTAATAATACATGGGGAAATACATTAGCTATTTGTGGAATGCTTTGGCTGCAAAGAAGCCAAAGAAAACAATTATTTATTTTCGGCATCATCCGAGTCTGGTACAGTCAGTGAGCTGAACATAGAGTTGGATTGACGTCATTGTTGGTAGCTCAACGGTGAGTGCCCGCCGTCCACATGAAAACTTCTTCGCCAGTTTATGTAAGCTATGGGCCAAGACATTGTCTTCTTTAGGCTCTCACGAACTGATTGTCTGCTTGATTTGTGCATCGAGAGAAGAATCATGAAATACTGGTTGGCGAATATTGACAAATTGAAGACCAAGATCTCCGCATAAGCGGCTATGAATTATGTTGTGTAAATGTTCTGATCGACTGACGTCATCGTTTGACGTCATCGCCCGGTTTCTAATCGAGATTTAGAGAAATAGGAAAAGTCATGAGATGTGTTATAATTTTGTGAGGATATCTTTGGCGTTTGATTCCAAATGCCCCTTAGGCTTGCTGCTTGTCTCCTTTCTAACGGGGCAAAGCCATGGTGATGGCAGAAAGGTCTAAGGGGCAGCCCATTAGGGTGGGCTTTTATGATATAGAAAAGACGATAGGAAAAGGGAACTTCGCTGTGGTAAAACTCGCCCGCCACCGGATCACAAAAACTGAGGTAAGATTGATCGAGAAGGTTGTTTAACGGGCCCTAATATGGCACATTGGCTCTTGAGGATATGCCATTGCAAAACGGTGCGTATGTCTTAACGCTGAGCATACTGTCAGTGTTAATGTTGTTTGTTGTGCATTTCAGATTACACTTTTCAGGTTTTCAATTTTACAGACGTTGTTGTTGTCAACGATCTATCAAACAAGGCGTTGTTGGTAAACAAAAAAAAAAATTGCTTCCACCATTACCATCCCAACATGAAGATGACACATGTTACATGTTAGTAACGTAATCTGCAGCAATCATTGAACAAATCACTTTCAAAACGTTCCTTTTTCAGGCATCATTTCTAATTCATCAAAAAGTGAATTCCGTACCTGCCTCTTTTTTTATTAATCTGATATTCTTTATGTCATTGTCAACGGCCAGTAAATATCAGAATGGAGATAAAGAGTCGGATTTAACTTGTTGAATTAGCATCAATTCCAGTTTGTTTAATGTTTCAAAATAGTCTGCATTTAGTATTTCATGGAGAGGATGTTACCAGGGCAAAACAGTTTTGCCATACGTTTGTCCAGTACATAACCAGTGAACTAGGATCTATGGTAAAAGGGAAAGAAATCTGGTGAAGTAAAAGTGATTATACTAACATGGAGCCATGATTCCATCAGTAATTAATTTAAAATGTTAATTATTAACCTCAAATTAGTTTAAATCTATTTGAAAAAAAACCCCATAGAAGACACAAGGTGCCAAAATGATTGTCAAATGAAAGACTGGGATCAGTAAGCCATATATAGAGGAGTTCGTCAAATTCATCTTGAAATTTTGTGTAACACATTTATAAATTCAATTTTAACATAATGTAATTCAACTTTATCTGTCTATGTGATGAATGATTTTGAGTGTCACTAGGGTTTGTGAAATAACTTTTCGTAACCACCTTTGTCACATGTAATGGCTGGCTTTAAAATTCAATAATGTCTCTTTGACTCATTCGGTTGACACTTAGTCTGATAACGCCTTACTTCGATGCAGTGTTGAGATCAAATTACACTCAGACCAAATAAACATTTTTAGACGGGTTTTCATTCCGTCGCCTTTGCAGGCACTTTGCTAAGGTCATGGGTTCCCTCCAGGTAAATAGTCTGGTTTCCTTCCAACTTGAGTGCAACGTGAAACATCTTTCAATCATTTTTTGATGTAATCAGTTTTTTTGTGTTTTTGCAGCTTTAAGCTAAGGTTTTACCCAAAATCTGAATTCATTTTGTTGTAATCTTGGATCCTTTTTTGTTTGTGTAAAGAAATAAATCTGGATAGCTTATAAATAATCCCATAGTTTATCTTGACATGTATAGAAAATGTTTGTTTTACAAGAAAAGTAAACTCATCTTGAGGCACTACACATACATTAAAGATATTTAACAAATGTGTTTTCTCGCATTAGAGCCCATGCTATTATCACCTACAAGAAAAGTGCCCAGATGTCCGAAGCCTAGAATGGATTCTTCATATATGTTGAATTATCATACATTTGATTTGATATGATTTTAAGGACTATTTTTCTATCTTTCTAGGTGGCTATTAAGATCATTGATAAAACTCAACTTGATGATGTTAACTTAAAGAAGATCTATCGAGAAGTTCAAATCATGAAATTACTCCACAATCCTCATATCATTAAATTATATCAGGTTGGTATTTACTACACTTTCTTCAATGAACATCAATAAGACAGTTTCTGACCGGGCTCCTAATGTAATTGAATCCTGCCAGCGCCACAATGTTTTGGTAAATATTCTAAAAGATTAGACAAACCCATAGTGTGTCTTTGTGACGTTACTAATTTCATGACGTCTCAGAGCTATTTTGTTGAGCGTGTCTAACCTTATCAAAGAATTGAACTGGACACATGGCTTTGGCGGAGAGATCATTTAGAAAAGTATATCATTCAAAACAATAGGCTTCAACATAATAAGATTGACTTCAATGGCAGTGAATTGAGAATACTTCTTTAATTCTTGAGGGCGGCTTAGTCCGCAGAGTGATAATCTCTCAGTCTGACACAGGCCTTCCATCGATGCATCACAGGTTCATATCCCACTCCGACCAAACAAAAATTGAGTGGGTTTTTCTCTTAAAGAACCCAGGTTCCGAGGTAAAGGTCGGGGCATTCCTTTGGGCAAAGAACTCTGTTCTCTCCCCCTCTAAACCTGCTATATATGTGCAGTGTAAAACATCAATCAACTTATTTTTGATGGTTTTAAATAATGTGAAGATTTCTGTTCTCAGGTGATGGAAACTAGGAACATGTTATACCTTGTGTCAGAGTATGCTCCTAATGGAGAAATTTTTGGTAAGCTTTATATTTAGTCCGTCAGGTCACAGGGCATAATCAAGGACAAAAGCTTGGCACCCATAGTACGACTTGACAATACCATTCCAGGGACCTCAAAGGCTGCATGTAGAGAACTCTTACTTTAAACCACCATTTCTATCTAATATGTCCCTAATATTAATGTTTTAAATACTTTGCAGAGCAGTTTTTACTTGAATTCAATATTTTAAGCAACAATCAAAACAAGTTTTTTTTTCTCATATCCTGGTTTGGGCGCCCAAACTGCAGACACCCATATATGCCCATATATGGGGTTCAAAATCAGTCTAGATTAGGCCCTGCGTCAGATCATTAAATTACTGGGAAAATAAAGAAAACTTCTGAGCAGGTCCTTATTCAATTGATGTTTTTCGCATACCGATTGAGAATTGAGATTTTAACAACGTTCGACGTTTTTTTTTTTCTTACAGATTATATTGCCAAGCATGGTTGTATGTCCGAGACAGCATCAAGGAAGATTTTTAGACAAATATTAACAGCAGTAGAATATTGTCACAACAGAGGAGTTGTGCATAGAGATCTAAAGGTATATTTTACTTCCTACCTAATCCCTCTTTTAGGCATATGTACGTCAAGAAATTTCACACAAACGATCGTTTATTTATGCAAAGGTCATGCAAAATTTAAATTAAATGCTTTTATCACTGCAGTGACTGCATGTAACTGCTTTGCAAAGAACTGTCTAAAAGGGGTTGATTTATGAATTCAAGGTCAATAATTCACCTTAGCAATGTAGCTCTGTTTAAGCCATGTTTTCTGACCCAGCAAGAGGAACATTAAGTATGCCAAATACATTTACTTTCTATGATCTGTAATCCTAATGTCCAAATTTAGATGTGGGTGTGGAGGGTGAAATATTGCGTGGTTGGTACTTTCGTCGCCATATAACCATAGCTGTTCAGTGTGACGTTAAGCCTCAGTCAATCAGTCAATCTCATTTGCAGTTTCAACTGTCTCCGCATGCGAAGTTCAACTTAACAGTAGTATGGTACACAGGAATTATGACAATTATGTAAAAATATCTGACATTTGATTCGAAAACATTAAAAAACAATTGTCAGTTCAGAGAAGAATTCTTAAATTAAAGTAAAAGTCAAAGAGGATATAAGACTACTTTCTCTAAAACCTGCTTCCAGCATCTTTTTGACATAATTTACGAAACCTAACATCGATATGATTAGGGCCTTTCTGCTGTCCCGCTATCATTGTAAACTTGTAACCGGAATATGTTGAAAAACTGATATCGAAATGATATCAGTTCGAGACTTTTAAGTTAAACATTTTGTCAAATTTTATACACGTCCATATTTGTTTACCACTGTCCACACAATTAAACAATTTAAAGACAAGGGGCTGCAAATATTGTGTTTTAGTCAGTTAAAGCAATGAAGACAACAAACAGTAAAAACTCAATTCAACCTGGAAAAAACTTGATTTCTCAGTGAAAGCCGTTATCCTTGTTCTACACATATCTTATGTCCTCACCTTAGATACAAGCTACAGTTTTAACCCTTATACTTGTTTTACACGTAACAATGTATCACATGTCTGAAGTTTTTAATATTTTTTGTCATTTATGTTAGAAGACGGTGTACATTTTTACCAAATGAGAGCATTTAGTTAGTTTTACAGATTTAAGAAATTAATACAACAATCAACTGCTGAGTATATACTATATAACACTCTCTGGTCTCTGAAATTATTTGTTTACATTGTGGTGATTTTTTGTCTTTATCAGGCAGAGAATCTACTGTTGGATGTCAATATGAATGTTAAAATTGCTGGTAAGTGTTTTTGTTTATTAGGATTTATATTTTATACTCAGTATTATCAAATAACTTTCTACTCGAATTAATGTTTATCATGCTAATCTATGGTTAGGATAGGGGTGCATTACTCGCCGGTTATCCCCCCTCCCCTTTCACTCTTGCTAGTTATTTCCCTTTCTACCAATCCTCATAATAGCAGCACTGTCTTCTTGATAATAAAATACATAGACTGATCCAGAGACATTCTGATACCTGTATACAGGTATGGGCGCCCAAACTCACAAGCAAAAAATCTGCCCAAATTCTTAAAACAAACAGATTTTAATTCCAAAATAGCATTTAATGTTGAATTTTGGGCCAGAGATGTTGTTTTTGTCTTGTTGTTGGAACATTTTGAACCGAAATGGTATGCCCAAATTTTCCCTGGATCAGTCCCAATAGTCGAGAGCTTTCAGGTTTGAGAAGTAAAAGTCAACATGTTATGGTCTTTACTATTTTTCTCCAAATTTGTATGTTTTCTAGAAGAAATTTGTAGAAAGTGATTTTGTTGGGGCAATAATGAACAGTTAGTTATATATATTACTTATTTCAAAACTAAATTACAAATCCTACTTTATTCATTAAAATTGTTCTTTTTTCAGATTTTGGATTTGGGAATTTTTTCCAGCCTGGAGAACAACTAGCAACTTGGTGTGGTAGTCCACCATATGCAGCCCCTGAAGTGTTTGAGGGAAAAACATACTTAGGACCGCAAGTCGATATATGGGTACATTCTATTATTTATTGTTTGTAGATTTTGTTTGTGAAAGAATTTTTTCTATTGTGACCAATAGAATTTCTTGCAAAATTTGTTATGGTATCCCATTTGTAGTTTTCCTGGGAAAAAATGGTGGTAACCAGTTTTAGAATAAGGTAATCTGTCTAAATTTTGGGAGATAACAATGCCAATTTGATCCAAAATGATCAACACTTTATCATCTTTTTCCACTTCAATTTTGGTTAACAGACGAAAAAGTGAATGGAATACTGAACAAATAGAAGCTCATTAAGCATGTCACATATTCCAACACATTGATACTTTCACTCTGATGTATGTTCATTTATTGATTGCAATGTTTTAATACAATTTCAGAGTCTGGGTGTAGTACTGTATGTGCTGGTTTGTGGAGCACTGCCCTTTGATGGCCACAATTTACAGACCCTTAGAGATAGAGTTTTATCTGGACGGTTTAGAATACCCTTTTTCATGTCAACAGGTGAGATTATAGATTTTTTTATCATTGATTACTAAAATTAAACCTCTTCTACACATGTTACATAAAGCGGGGTGAAATTGAATCAAATTTTATGCTCTGATCTTTTAGTCTTTAGTTTTTGGGGCCTGGCATTGAAATATAAGAACGAGCCATGTGAAACATTATTTCTCATATTTCCATGGTCTCTGTAAAACAGTGAATGTCATTACATGTCTAAGAGGGAGACAACTCGTGTGAATTATCTCCCCTACACAGCTCATTACACAGCAAGGAATTTTAATTCAAAATTTGTTCTTACTAATACTTAATGTACTGAGAATTTTATTTGAGATTGACTTATTTTAAACAAATGCAATTATGAGGAAGGAAGTAGCCTCTGTACTGGAAAATAACTAATCTACAAATATTTTTTCAAGTTTATAGTAAAATAAAATGTATTATTTTTCAGAATGTGAGCAGTTAATCAGACGTATGTTAGTGCTAGATCCTTGTAAACGTTATAGTATTGAACAAATCAAAGGTCACTGTTGGATGGAGATGGAGGGGTCTCCACAGCTGAACACCCCTTCCAGTCCTGTTGTAGGTTACAATGCTAAGATGGGAGAGTTTAATGAACAGATATTGCGCCTCATGCATAGCCTGGGTATTGACCAAGAAAAGACCATGGAGGTAGGTCTCAAATTTGTGCATATCATACTCTTTTGTGAGCAAATGACGAGCTAGAACTCTAGTAAATCATTTGGTTAACAAAATTCAACTCATCTGACAAATTTGTATTACTTTCCTTCACTTCAACACCTGGAGTAAGATTCTGAATTGGAAAAAAACGAAAGTCTCAGGGTGACTTAGAAATGGTCTCCATATGTTTGTCTGTCGTATTTCGTTTATGGGCATACATTTTGTATACTAGAGAGATGTAGTTGGTCAAGGCCAAGTTTGATTCCTTTCCATGTCAGACCTATAATTGTATGTCATTGACATCTC
Source organism: Lepidochitona cinerea (assembly GCA_963971465.1). Taxonomy (NCBI): domain Eukaryota; kingdom Metazoa; phylum Mollusca; class Polyplacophora; order Chitonida; family Tonicellidae; genus Lepidochitona; species Lepidochitona cinerea. Next base: position 105,200,876 of record OZ020551.1, on the reverse strand, counting down.
TGTCTGCCTCTGAATAATATGTTGTGAACCGTTACACTCAGCCCATACATTTTTGGTATACAGCTGTATACTCAAGACACCAATATTTCTAGATTATAGAAGTCTTCTAGAGAAGTCTGTTAAATTCGGACTTTAGGCCATGTATATGTATACAATATCTATTCTACCTCATCTCATTTTTGCTTTCAATTGCCATCCTTGAATCTCACAGAATTTTGGTCATTTACACTTTTAATTGCATATATATATATGTAGTCTGATAGATATGAAGTAGGACATCTACTGCATTCAGAGTCCCTTTTTTGTTTGCTACTCTATTTCTTGTGTAAAACATGACAGAGAATTTCCAAAATGCGAACAAAGGTGATTGTATTACTTTTAATTGTTGCTTTTCATCAAATACATGAAGTCACCCAAGTGACATATGTCGGTAGTTTTTTAATCTCTCACCAGGAATTTGTTAATCTTTTCAGTTTAATAATCTTAAAAATTTATATTTTTTATTTATTTTTACCTTAGGCTCTACGGAATGATGCTTATGACCACTACACAGCAATCTACTATTTACTGTTGGATAGATTAAAGCAGCATCGGAGTAGTCTCCCTTTTGAGAACAGACTGGATTCTAGAAAGCGTCGCCCTAGTTCTATTGCAGAGCAGGCTATTATGAGAGGTAATCCAGCCGGTGGAAATGGAAAACCTACGCTAATCAACATGAAGAAAGGTGTGTTCAGTAAAACAACAGACTGTGTTACCTCCCCTATTAGACCCGGCTCCCTTAATTCGCCTACTCAGTTCTCTGAATCGGACAGTGTCTCTTTGCCACAAACGGTCTTAACGGGTATTCCAGATACCATATCTCATCGTACAACATCGAACACGCCACCTTTATCAGGTCACTTGATAACAACCTCCATCGACGAAGGAGTCGAGGCAGATATGTTATCAGAGAAAGACTCTAATATTAAATATAGTTCAAATGTCTCGGAATCTGGTTCGTCCATATGCACAGAGAAATCTGGTTTGGTTACGGGTACGATGTATGGAGACTTGAGTCAATATGTGCCCAGTTCCAATAGTAGTCTGTCTCTAACCAGTGGTATGGCCTCTCCTTTTACTAGTTTTGATTCGTCTCTCGATCAGGATTTACCCTATACATGCAGTGGCCAGAATATGTATGTTCCTTCTACTGCTCTTAGTTTTTCTGCAGCTTCACCAGCTACAGCACAATTACTGCCAAATCAAACTTGTACAGAAAAAGCTCTAATGGAAGAGGCATCTCATGACAGAAAACAAACTCGGTCTCCTGTCAACTTCCGGGAAGGGCGTAGAGCTTCGGATGGATTAGTAACTCAAGGGTTGATCGCCTTTAAACAGCGTCTTAGAGAAGGTATGAGAGCTACTGGAATGATCGAACTCAGGCAGGAACATCAACATCTTCAAAACTTGTACAAAACAAACCTAACACCAGAAGAAATCGTGCAGTTACAACAACAGCATCACCAGTACAAAAGAGGCAACCTGAGACAGTGGTCATTAGATGACAAATACATGCGACCAGAAAAACCAAGGCCTCTGTTAAAACGCATGAGTTTACCATCAGAATCATTTGACATTCAACCTCATCGATTATTAGCTCTAAAACACAGTCTACAGGTTGAGGAACAACTGGACAGAGCTGTCAGCCAAGAGGATGCCTGTCCCCAGAAAGTCAACACTTGTGTTCCTGACTATGCTAATCCTGGAATGCCTTTCCACCATAGTTTTCTACAGCATCGTCTCCAACAGAAACGACAACTTTTTCAAAAGCAGTCCCAGTTACACAGCCAACTTCAGCATTTACACATTGACCCATTGACTAAGGAGGCTTTGTCTCAGCCATCTGCCCCTACCCAGACACTAATAGGTACTAATACTGTGGGACACCCTCCCGTTAGTAGACAAGCCTCTTATAAACTGGCTCAGCAGGAGACTGTGATGCCAACCGAAGACAACAAAACCTGGCAGCAAGTCAGCCTGGAAGGGCTAAAGTTAGATGATCCACAACAGGCTAAAGGCTTGAATATTCAGGATACCAATATGTCTGATTGTCTGAAACATCAACTGCCTCAGCAAATACCCAGTTGGCAGCAGCCACAGTTCTGTAAATTACACCTGCCCCATGGCCAGGAGGAGTCAAACAAGGAGCTTCTCTTGAAGTATCTCACAGTACAAGAAAAACTGTTGCCTTTACTAGAGCCTTGTCCAAAGATATCTGGTCTTACAGCAGACGGTGGGTGTCAGTTATCGGAGATGCTGTCCACTGCCCTGACTACACGAGATGTATCACCAAAGAGTTCACACAGAATGATCCCTCCGGTTGAGGATGTGGATGAGAGCATGGAGATGATTTGACTTTCATAAGCTGTTCATTTTACCAAATCTTTTATTTATTGCTTTATCGTTTTATCAGCTTAACATATTTCTCTGTATGTTCTTTACATCCCCATTGTCTTATTTGGCTGTTCCATGTTCACAGCTTCCATCTGGACTTCCCTATAGTTTACTTAGTTCATCATTAGGTTCGTTTTATACTTCCTACAAATCTCTGAATTTTTTTCTTAATAATTTTACAATCAATCAAAATCTTACATTTTCTATTTTCGCCAAAACGTTTTTACTTCATTTTTCCTAACAGGAAGAATTTAAGTTTCCTTTATATGCAATCAAATTGTGGGTTATTTTTTTTAAAAGATTTCCAAAATTTTACAAAATATTTTAATTTCATGGGTAAGTTGATAAAGGGTTGACTTTTCTTGCTTAAGTTAAGCTGTTAGAATCATTTTGTAATTATTTGCACTTTGTGAGTGTTATTTAAACTAAGTAACTTAATTATGTATAAAAGAATGTAAGATTTGTGTGAGTGTAGGTAAGTAACTGATAGTAAATAGATAAGCGCTTTTAGATGTCACAGTGATTGAATGTGATAGGGTAATTTGTTATACTAGAGTTGTATATATTTTGTTACTAAATAATATTTAGCTAGATCATACTGTAGGCTCAGAAACTCGTCCAAAATTAACATGTGTTATCGGGTTGTATGGAATAATGCCTGGTAAAGTTGTTTTAGTCTGATATCATGTATTCATCATCTAAGTGTCTCAGCCTGTTACCTTCTAGTGCCGTTTTACGCAAGTGTATGTGGAATAGTATAATGATTTATTCTGGGTGGACCTCCATGGTACAATCATATATGTTTTGCAAAACTAGCCCCTGATGGCACCCATTGTGATTTCAACTCTTGATTTCATTCATCTACTGGACGAGGTGAAATATTGTCCTCCATCATGTCTGTTTGACGTATGTCTGTCTGATTGTATATTGTTGCATTACATTAGCATTTAATTGACATATTTGTTATTGGCAAAATGATATGTTTTGCTTAATTGGTTAGAAGTAACCTATCAATTGAAATGATACTTGTTGAAACAGGTCACTTTGGATGACCTGTATGATGTAGCTTAGTTTGGTGGCTTCATCAGTTCATCTAAACAATCCATACTATGTATTTTTCTGTTCCATTTTGATTCATTTCGTTGCATGTTATAAACAGCCCGGTGAGAATTAATGAAATAGATTTGTCTATGCATGTCATGGATAGGAATTTAAATTTAACTCTGTAGGGCTTTCACTTGCTACTTAAGTACATTGAACAAGTCATCATTTTATCATCGCAGGGGTTATCCAGAAATTTGACATATGCTGTCCAATAATAAGCCTTTATATTAGAAGTTCACCCTAACTAGGAGTATTTGCTGTATCACTCCTGTTAAAACTGCCAGACAAAACCCAAATTCAAAACTGCCTGTCCACTAAGACAAGTGCAATGGATGACCCCAACGTTAAGATGTCCCATTAATTCCCACCTAAGCACTGTCTGGGCGCAGTAGATCTTTTATTTCTGTTTGCTAGTCAGAGATAAAGTATTTAATGGTCGGACTATATTGTAGTATATAGGTCATTTTCATTATGTTATAAAATCAACCAATGACGTTGAGCCAAATGACTTGGTGCTTTCAGTTTCCCCTCGGAAATTTTGAAAACGGAAATTGTACATGACAAAATGACAAATTTTAAGTCAACAGCAAATAGATCATATGCCAACAGACCGAAACACACTCAACTTTCAGATGTCCATCCACCAAACCGTTTCTTGTTGCATATCCAAAATTACCCTACAAAATTTCCTTTCAAAAAGGTAGAATTAGTCCCGGTTTCTGACACCAAAATTACTTCTTTTGACGGACATATTTCCAAAACACCACTATATAGAAACATTCATTTTGGAGTCAGAAATCCGGACTGAAATAGAATATGCCCAGAAAATAATAGATGCACGGGCGCTCGATAAAAAAGCATCAGCAAAACCTGCACTTTCGTCCTAAAAAGTGTAAATAGATGATCGAGGTCGCATCAAGTTCTATGACAAATCGTTATCTCTTATGAATTTAAGAACTTTGATTTTCCTATTTATGTATCTTGGTCTTATCCCGGCTTAAAGCTCTTTCCACCAATTATGTCTATTTCAATGTAACAATTTTGTGCTATTAATGTCTGATTATGACTTCGAGAATGTCTTTCAGATATCTTATTTACAGTGCAACAGATCTAAATCTCGTTTGAAAAAAAACCCAAAACAATTACCAATTGTTTCAAAGCGTTTTTTGAAATGTACGTTAGAAGTATCCGGCTTGTAATCCTGTATTGTGCTCATGCTACTTTATTTCTTTACCTTTTACACTGTTGTGTTTCTTGTTATTAACATTGACTTTAAGACTAAAGAAGTTTAAGACTCGATCATAAGCTATTATTTAGTTGTTGTAGAAGGTTGTACCGACTTTGAAACCATGATATAATCTAAATCCAGTCCATATATAGAGTGACTGTGTGAATGTCCCGATAGATTGTAGAGGTGATTGTTGTTAGGTAAATTAATGATAATAAACAGCAATAAATGATTGAAATCTTCTATTTTATATTTCCTTCATTGAAAACAAAATCTTCTTGAAAACCTTTGAATGTATCCTATTTAATTTAATTCTAAATCCTTGGTTTTCCTATCGACGTACATAAATTAGCTGATTTGAATAAATCACTTATTCTACCATTTCAGACTGAATATCCCGAACGTGTCCTAGAGATTTAACTGAGAAATATTTTGAATTTACAATCTCTCATCGAAATGATATGAAAACTAACTTACGTTTACCAGTGGGAATTGTGCTATGCGACAACATTGACCGCTCCGATTCGAATAGATTGTTCCAACATATATGTATATAAGTTGACACAGAACGTTTTCGAACAAAGAAACCCGATGGATATAAAATACACTTTCAAACTATGTTTACAGGCCCATTCAAAACTTGGTACGTGGCCTCCGTGACTTAGTAGGTAGACCGTTGGGCGCACAATCCGAACAGCCTTCCACCAACAATTCGCGGGTTCGAATCCCACTCAGTCCTAATAAAAATTGGAAAATTTTCTGACTGGGTTTTCACTTGAACGACCTATGTGAGATGGTTCCTCTGGTCATAGAACCCGGTTTCCTCCCACAATAAAACTGGCAACGCCGTCATATAAGTGAAATAATCTTCAGCGAGGCGTAAAACACCAACACCAAACATAAGGAGCTAAGCCTACTATTTGAATTTCGACTTTTGTCGCCTTAGTTTTATCATGCTCATTATTTCTTATAGATCTGTCCTCATCTGGTCAGTTTTGTACTGGACTGACCGTGCACGTGTCCAGGTCACTTGCTGAAGGTATACATGTGACACTCAATTTCATTCTTTGGTCAAACTAATGCAGCACGTTTATGACAGTCCCACCTGACGTTCTCAGATGCAACTTCTCACAAATGACGTATAGTCAAGTGGACATGTCAATTGCAATCACAAATCCGATGGTCGTTGCGCAGATTTTCCACATAGATACATAACAACGCCTACCGATTATTATCAACGCATTATTAACAATGCGACACAATCTGGAATAGTGGAGGTACAACTTTCCACGAGTGATGCAATTGAGATATATTTTGTAAAATAACATGGCGGATTTTCAGCTGAAAGGCACTGTGATTGTCAGTTTTTGGAAAAATCTCTTGATCGAGAATGGTTAGCTCATCTTTTTAATGACGCTTTAATGTGCGACTTCTGACCGGCAAGTAAATAGTACAGGAACGAGACACATGATTGCGGCTATAATTCATATAACGCGTTTCACTTGAACAAAAGATGCTTGCATAGACTGTATTGTACTCTCTTGCAATAGAAGTTATATATCAAGGATAAAAATTCAAACTGTGATTTTGCTAATATCTCTGATAGTAACAATTGTTTCTGTTGTACTGAAAATTATTTCTAGACATTACTTCCCTTTCTAATTGATACAGATGTTTTCCTTTCATTTTTCGTTTTAACAGCTGGCAGGTCCATTGAGAGACAAGCATCAACGAGTTTAAATAATATTTTATCTTTTACTGCCATCCTGCTTTCTGACAGGCCATAAGGTCACTTATTAACCATTCTGTCATCGGCAGATCATCGGTGAAATATGTCCGTCCGGTCAGGACTATTTCAGGTAGTATACTGGGTTTAAGGGCTGATTTAAACGCCTGTTGTTGTCAGCTGACAGCCATTAATCACGACACACCTGTTAATCCGATACTTATAGTAGAGAGTGTAGCCATAATAGTCTCTTATCTTCGTCAGCATAATTCTGGTTAAGCAGACTTGGGAATCACCTCCTTAGGTACAGATTACACTGTTCGGACATAGGAAAGTCTACTACAATCAATCACATGAAGAACTCTGCAACCGAACACTCTATAAGCTATACGAATACTCAAACCATCTTCCATGTACACGAGCTACCAAAATCAGAATATTATATCACGAAAAGGAAATTTGAAATAAGGAGGATATTTCCTTAAACTAGAAAAAAAAGTTGTGGTTTCCAATATAGGAAAAGTACATTAAAGGGACCGGAGATGCCCGTTCCGTTATAACTTTCTATAGAAGTAAAAATCATAAAGTACTATAGCTTGGAGAATGTTTACTTTTGGAAAACTATTTGGGTTCGTAGGCCACAGGCTATATGAATTTTTCGATCAGCTTCGACTCTCCTGCATTGTCTTCACAAACAAGACTATTAAAGGAAGGGTCGGGACCAATAGACGATGGTCCAGGGATCTCAAGGGCTCTAGATTGCCTGAGACACATTCTGAGGATTGTTCTGAAGATAAAGCTACATATGTTTTTTTAGAAATTTCCTTTTTTTTTAGGAAATGTCGCAATCCAACCAGTTTGTGAGTCGCTAAAATGTTGAAATGGGAAAGTTATGCAATGGGAATCAAATTCGATTGTATAAGACAAGCAAGTATACGACGGAGAAGCGCGCATCCCTTTCCTATTCTGTTGATTTTGGCCAGAAGGGAGAGAGAGGGTTGGGGGAAGTTAAAGTAGTTGGTTAAGGACTTAAACGGAACACTTTATATAAATTGTCATTTTAAAGAAGATATCCCTCTGATTTGAAGAAAGCTTTTGATTATGTTTTTTGCATTTTTCTTAATAATTGAACACCTGTTTATGTACTGATATTTTTTATGACGTCGAGTTGCTCTCAATAACATGCCCAAGCATGCGAATAAATCAATTCAACAGCTTTATTTTAAACATATAATTTCTTCTGAAAATTTTAGATTTAACCTTTACTGGAACTCATTATCGCCACAACTAAATAACCAAATAACAGAGTTGTGCAAAAATAGCAGTATATAGTATCAAATCCCTATGCTTCTACAGGTTTTTGACGCGCCTCCAGACGTCATACTTTCGCCTGTCTGTAAACAGTGAATGATTTTAATCTCGTGATAGCAAAATGATTAAAATTATCCCAAATATATTTGCTAAACATGTAAATACTGTTTTAAGAAAGACGTTTAATGTACTTTAGCTAATCTGTTCACTTTAATTAGATATTGCTCCATCAACGTGATAAAGTCCTAATGTCTGATTTCATCTGAATACCTGAAACATTCGGGCAGTTCGCGTCACTATAAACTGTGTCACATATCATGATTTCCGTCTATACTGATCTTACATCCAATTCATCGATGTTTATTCTTTATAAATATCATATAACCCTAAGCTGGTATAAGGATCATTTTACAGGAGTTCGTTGACATCCACATTTTTCCAAACACGAAGCCGTATATGAGAAATGTAAGGAAACGGAATCATTTTAGAAAGCTAGGTTTTCTATTGGGTTCTGATGAATAATTTTATCAGAATATCATCTTGAAAACTTCCAGCTTTTCAATTACATCCTTTTGTTGTAGAATTGACTGACCTATTTTTGATTAATTTGTTCAATAGGTCAACTGAGAACCTACAAGTAAGCGATTTAAATTGGCACACCCACCATCTCTTGAAATCGATGGCTTGTTTTCTTTATAAGCATAATTTTTGCTCAGGTCTTGCCCGTTGAAGGACTTGAAGTGAGCTTATAACTAGATCGAGTGATAGATAATCCCATCCTGATAAGATAGAGGCAAATTCTACGATCAGTCCTTGGGAGAAATTTGTCACTCGCCTGGTTGATTCTCTTTAAGGACACACTGGACATGCGTCAGGTCTATTGTGTATCCAGGAGGCAAGATACGGCCAATAAGTGATCGTATGAGGAGAGAAGTCTGTCGATCGATCAATCATCATCAGCGTACCTCCTCGATACATGACGTTTCCTAACCGATTCACACCTCCAGTATACTCAGCTACAGCCGTGCAGACGAACTGGTAAGTCTAGATTCTTGTACAACTAACTCATTTGCTCAATTATATATTGCTTTATTTCCCTGAAATGTGCAGTTCGGTGCAGGAATGGCCTTTTAGGTGACTGCAGATCCGTCAGGTTAGACAATTTTTCATGTAAGACAGTTTTTTTGTTATACCTAGAAAATTTCATCAAATCAATATTTTATCACAAAATCACAGAAAAAGTATTTTTTGCATCTAAATGGAAATGCCTTGCAAATTGTGTACCAATTCTTATCGTTCGGGTTTTACTTTATTGTTTTCTAGTTTTCCTCTAAACTTTTAGTAAGACATACAGGCAACTTAAAAAGAACACATTACTTTGGTGTTTTACCAATTTTGCCGTTTAATTTCCGGGAGCACAGGAGCTTAATTTAGCTAATGTAGAATACTCTATTGTACTCCCATTCCATACAGAAAATCTGACGGGAGAGGATTTCTCCATCATGTCCCTATCAGCGTGTAAACGTTGTGATCGACGTGTGTCATGTACAGTTAACTGTGCCAATTCCTTGATTAAATGGAGATGGATTTGTTATTTCTATCTTTTTGTAACACCCTCGTCTCTTGCCAAATATCCTTCAACATTCACTTCGATTAAAATCTTTTCCCCATCAGCTCAAACTTTTTTCTGTGTTTTCAGAGCGAAGGGTTTATTGAATACACCATGGAAGTAGCGGATACTTCTGCGGAAGCTAGTTCAACCCTGAGCAATGCTTCTTCCCCTTCCCCCGGAGTTTGGACATATGGTGGGGACAAGGACGATACAGCATTACTGCCTTTCTTATCAAAAGACACCTACATCAAAGTGAACACTACTACCATCTGTTTGTCCATATTATACTCTTTAACGTTCCTTATTGGACTAGTCGGAAACATTTTCGTTATTCTTGTATTTACTGGAAGCAAACGAATTCGATCTTTCACTAATTTGTTTCTTGTGAACTTGGCTGTAGCGGATATGTCAGTGCTATTGGTGTGTATGCCTGTAACTTTAGGGACATATCTCTACCAGGATTGGGTATACGGGGAATTCATGTGCAAACTAACCCCGTTCCTCCAAACTACTGCCGTGTGTGTGAGTGTCTTGTCTTTGTTGGTCATCAGTTTAAACCGATATTACGGAATCCACAAACCAATAAAAGCAAAAATTATCTTTTCCAAAACTAAAGTCCTTGTAACTTTACTTGTAGTTTGGATGGTGTCTTCATTAACCTGTTCACCGTTATTGTTTGTGAATCGAATAGAATCGTACGGAATTCCTGGTCTCGTGTTAACACGGGTGTGCTCAGAGGACTGGCAGGCAGGTTTAACCGGGAAACAGTTATTCAACGTCTTTGTCTTCCTTGTTATGTTTGTTATTCCTGTATTACTGATGACGTTTGCTTACACCAGGATAGCGACTCATTTGTGGTCCGGAGATGTGTTATTACGGCGAGCTGGATCGGACCATCTTCAGCAACATACACGGATGTTAAGACAACGTCGCCAGACAGTTAAAATGTTAATAGCTTTAGTGGTTTTATTTACGGTTTCTTGGTTGCCTTACCATGCAGTTAACTTGTGGTTAGATTATAACATGGTTTCCGTCTCAGTAACTGTGGTGGCCGAAAAGGTCTACCCATTCGTTCAGTGGTTCGGATTCACCAATTCAGCTATGAACCCATTATGCTATGGATTTCTGAGTGTTCAGTTTCGTAAAGCCCTCGTCAGTATATTATGTTCGTCCCGGGCTCATATGTCTAACAGATCTGTCGTTACAAGTCATCGTTTTTCGGCCTCAAGTGACGCCACTGTTCCCGGCACCTTAAATACGCATCTACCGTCAAGACAATCTATGTAAATTCCATATAAATAGCAACCATTAGTTTCATTTGCCTTTGAATTATTTTAGGTCTTCAAAAATGGTATAAACGTAGACTATTACAGGGTCATAAAGTAAACTTGATGAAGTCAAGATTGGAAATCAAAATTCTGTCTACATATGAAAATTCACAAACTTGTCAACGAAATGCTGGTTATTGAAGTGTTAGATGTCAGAAACATGTCTCAATGATAAAATCTCCGTCGGTGAGGCACCATTTAGAATAAACTTTATACACTAACTTACAGCCGGCCTCTGAATAAACCCATCTTTACAGAGGTTACTGTGTACATTCCATAGACACATCGCTATGTCAAGGTTCGTACGTTTTATAGAATGGCCAGAGTGTTGAAACGATTTTATTACATTATCTTTTATTTCAGAACCTTGTGTAAGAATTCTTCGGTGGTTGGATTAAAGGTTAAATTATATATTTGAAACCTACTTTATTTGTTGTTAATTTTAGTGTTTTATTCTCCTTCAAACCACGGGTGTTTTGGTACACTAGAATGTGTTTGTAATTATTACAAAATACACTGATGTTAAACTGGCTATGTTGTGTTCTAAAACAGTTTTCAGATCACAACTTTGTTTAGATCCTCGCTGCAAAAGTGTATGCGGACGTGCGTGTGGACATTGTTAGCAGCAAACCTATATATTTTCCTAATCCGAATATTAATCTGTTTGTAACTGTTTATTTAACATAGACAGTATTACCTATTTACCCCCCAGACTCATTTTTATTAAATATTTCGTCATTTAAATGCATATTTCGTTGTACCCTATACCGAGTGTTCAAAGTGTATATTCCAGTGCTACTAGTACAATTAATAGACTAATAGATATTTCAATCAAAGGTCCCTTTGACTGACTTCTATTAATCACTTAGGAATGATCTACAAAGGGCTTTAATCTCTTAGGGATGACATTCAGTGATATCTAGAAGGTAACCTTTTACCCACGTTGTAAAATCAAATAGAAAATTTGATTAGAATATTAAGACATTATTTATCTGAAAATATTGGATTTTCTCTTTGAGAAGAGAAGTCTGTCAGTATCTATTGGCGGACTGAACTGTTCGTCAGAAGTCTGTCAGTATAAATTGGCGGACTGAACTGTTCGCCAGAAGTCTGTCAGTATCTATTGGCCTGTTCGTCAAAAGTCTGTCAGTATCTATTGGCGGATTGAAATGTTCGTCAGAAGTCTGTCAGTATCAATTGGCGGACTGAACTGTTCGTCAGAAGTCTGTCAGTATCTATTGGCAGACTGAACTTTTCGTCAGAAGTCTGTCAGTATCAATTGGCGGACTGAACTGTTCGTCAGAAGTCTGTCAGTATCTATTGGCGGACTGAACTGTTCGTCAGAAGTCTGTCAGTATCAATTGGCGGACTGAACTGTTCGTCAGAAGTTTGTCAGTATATAGTGGCGGACTGAACTGTTCGTCAGAAGTCTGTCAGTATCTATTGGTGGACTGAACTTTTCGTCAGAAGTCTGTCAGTATCTATTGACGGACTGAACTGTTCGTCAGAAGTCTGTCAGTATCTATTGGCGGACTGAACTGTTCGTCAGAAGCCTGTCAGTATATATTGGCGATATGATACTATGATAATGGACAAAGGACGAAAGTTGATTAGCAAATGGTATTACATCGAATTATAAAATAGGATTTCATTATAAGTGAGTGACCATCAAAGGGAATTTTTCAGTTTTCTCTAAGAAACTGTGTGAAGCTGTAAGACTCTAGCCTCAATCCCATTAGGAAATCCGGTAACGATGTGATAAGAATCCTTAGAGGACAGAAGTCAGTTCACCGTTAAACTAACAATGTCAAAAGCTTACGATTAAAGCGGTTAGATACAGTTAACTCAATGGCTGGTTCTTTTTTACTTGAAAATCTCGACGTTTTGTAGTTCGATCTTATGAAAAGCCTAAATTCTGGCCGAAGGGAAGAGTTTGACAAATGTTAGTTTTGTTCATATACTGCTCCAGGCAAGTCGCAGGTCATTTCAGGGCTGTCAGAATCTTTACGGTCATTGGACCAATTACATTACCACCAACCAATCACAATCCAAGTTGACTTTTCTCTATCACGCACAAATAGGACGTGTAAGTGGTTTTGGTATTATATTTACCGTGGACACATATCAAATCTGAATAAAACAACCTCATGTACTCTACAGTGATTACCGATTGCAAATGGCTGTACAAAGGGCTTCACTGATATTTTGGTTACAACGGTTATCCTAAAGTTAGTTTTTTAAGGTACTTCAAACGCTAAACTTTCTGGACAATCAGAATGTATGAAGAAAGTACGGTTTTTTGCAGGTCATATCACTAAGTGAACGCACTATTTTTCAACCTAATTCGATACCGCTTGTAACTGGTTTGCGTGGTTGACTTTGACACTAACCGAATCGGCGGGGCCGTCCCGGATCCTTGTTGGCTTTCCGATTCTTGAATTTACTTTCACTATTTTTTTAGAATGCATCTCACCAAAGTTAAGCTCATGTCCCTGTGTGTTTCATCCATCATCAAAATTTTGAGATCACCGTCAAGTCGCGCTGCGTCTGAATAACTTGTGTATGTGACTCGTCGATTTTTATTGTTTCAGGTAACTAAGCAACTGTCGTCTGCTCTCACTGAATCCTCCCAATTGTAATATTCGGTGGAGTCAACAAACTACAGTAGGCCTACTGCAAGAGAATGAGATTTTTCTTTTGCAACGGATTGGAGAGCAAATTATGCTTAATATATACATTATTTTATATCTTCTCAGAAAGTTATAAAAAATACCCGTTCAATTTGCTTTATCATGGAAATGATGTTTTACGCCGCACTCAAGATTGTTTCACTTATATGACGGCGTTACCAGGTTTAGTGGGGGAGGAAACCGGGCACTTTGCCTGGAAAATTATGAACAAGTCTTATTTAAAGGCCCACTTGCCGCCGTAGCCTGTTTAAATTTGCTAAGAAAACCAATTTACATGAGCTTACTACGACTAATACCACTAAACTTAAACATAGGACACATAAAACATGTCAAGTTAGCTTTAGAATGTAGAAATGGGTTGAAAAACAAACGAAGAATCGAAGCCTGATTACAACAACAACGATCAGTGTCGGTCAACTTTCGTGTTGGATTGCCCTCATTTCAGGCCTTTTTATCTGGTTTACACTCAAACAATTATCAGCAGGCTTTTCCAGTCGCTGTTAACCGATCGTCAGTCTGTGTTTCTCAGATAAATAGGCCTACATAAAATTACACTGTGCCGTTAGTTCACTCATTCGACTGAAACATAACATCGCCTATGCGAGCAGATTGGTTTGTTTACGTTCCGGGCACCTAACAATTCAAATTTTTAAATTCAAATTAAAAATACAAAGTGACGTCCAAACTTTTTAATTTTGGTAAAAATAGAAAGTTCCTAACTTATATTGTCTGGGAAAAATACAGAAAACGGTCGATCTTTTTTAATGTAAACAATATTCCTGATTTTCGCGGCAAGTGTGCCTTTAAGTTGCATTAGCTGCCAAGATTCGGACAGTTTTTCATACATGGTATGAATTCAGCCAAAATGTTTGACATCTAATGTGCACATTACCATTGTTGTGACCAGCTCATTAGTTGTGGCATTTTTCATAACCGACACCGAGTCCGGGCGTCTTCATTATTGGTTTAAATGACAACGTAAGCGTTCAAATGTCAAGTATGGCCTCAAATTCGAAAATGCATATTTTCAATCGTCTTTTCTAAGGACACCCTGCGTCCTTACAGGAGGCTCGTTTTGTTTCAACATTATGTTTTTAAAAACATATTTAGTCAATTTACAGTAACACATCATCAATAAATGTTCAGAAAGAATTCCTTGAGCTGCCAAAATGTTGATATTTTCACCTTGAAACAGAATGTTGAAATTATCGGCTAGTTTTCCCAAGACGTATAATTCAGAAGCTTTTTAGTGCTTCTAGTCTCGCGAATGTACGATAAAGTATTGCTTTGAACTAACTTTGACTTATAATGAATAAAGGGTCGTCCCGGTTATTTAAATTTTGTTTACTTTTCAAACACTATTTCTGTTCGTACAGGCCACATACTGTATGGATTTTCCTCATTCCAACGCCAATCATTTAGTTTTTCGATGACCTTCAAAGCCTTATACTGCCGTGACAATCAGAAATTATGAAAAAAGTGTGAATTTTGGTAGTTCATGCCACTTTAAGCTAAAGTCAGAATTAATCAAATTTGCAGTTATCTTTTTTCCTTACCTAATTGATCTCTTGTTAAACTGACGTTTATGTTGATGACCGTACTGAGGTACGGATCTCATCTTCTCACAAATTGTCCCATTTTATTGCTGCACTCAATTGATGATTCCCTTTAATTATTTTACTCGTATCGTGTAAGGACGGATCAGCGAATGCCAGTTCGTGTGGGGTAAGTATTAAGTCAATGGAATCTTCTCGCCAGACTTATTGAATACAAATCGTTGTAAGCCACTGGACAAGGCGTAGAACTCGATGTTTAACGATTTGCAGAAGGCAGACGACACGTTGGAAATCGTTAGGTATGGTCCTAGACAGACATCTTGAAATAAGTCATATAATACCAAATATATCGGATGTGCTAATAAATAGCTCCCGTCTTTCATCTCAAGTACGACAAAGAAAAACCTTCTGGCTTTAATGAAATTTGATGCACGATAACATCACCAGATTAGGGTCAAAGGGGACAATCTTCAGCTGGATACAATCGGAAGAAAATGAAATCCTGTACCAGACTTTGACCATGATACTCAAGTAGATGAATTCACAATAATTATTCCAATTTTATCATTTTATACATTTAGTTATTTATTTCCAAGATTGTAAGTTTATTCTTTTGCGATCCCGTCGTCGGAACCTTTTTCTTGAAGTGTTTTCCCAAAACAAAAGAAAACTGCCATTGTATATCTTATTGGGAACTCAAGGAAAATGATTCGTGTTCATTGACATTTTCTTGGGTAACATTTTGATGGGAAATTTGTCGCAGAAAGCAGTTTTCTATGCAAATTTCATTGTTATTGTGATTCACAAATGTCTGCCAGAGAATCACCATTTATCCAAAAAGACAGGTTTATGACGTTTATCAATTTTTTTTTATAAAACAAGGGTGCACTTTATCACTAGATATATAAGGTAACAGAAAGAAGCTATGATTTTAGATTATAAACCTGCACTTCAATCCAAGGAATTGGTCTCAGTTCGTTTATTGGAAGTCGAAGGTGGTGGAAAGTATGTACTGCCGCTGAAAGTCCACATATATCAATCGTAGCAAGCGGATGTTCAATGTCGATTCTGGAAAGTGATTTCTGTTAGATTTGTTCCGGTTACCGATTCCATGAATTACACGCAGACCTGTGTTAAAATCTTGGGGGTCAAAAGATCAATTTAACTTCTGCCGACCAGGTCATTCCAACTAACACGTGACTATCACTGAGTAATAAGATCTGTAAGATAGGTGTATGGTATTTAGTTTGGACTCTATCCAACTCTCGTCCAAACCTATCTGCTTTCATTAATTATCGTGAAAGCGCCTGGAATTTGCGAGATACATAATCTAGTAAGTCATATACTGCGCGTCATCCTTAACTTCACTTTGTATTGTTGTTCAAGGAAAAGAAAGAATGTGAAAGTTTTGCAAACTGAGGTAGAGGTTTGTATTGAGATGACCTGGATGTATTAAGTGGAGTACATACAATTGATCGACTGATTCCACAGCTGTGTAAAAGATCTTGACTGGGATCAAGGTTTTGATTTTTATCGGAGGTTAAGTGTCATGAAATGCAATTCAGTATTTCAAAATCAACTACAACTGCATCCGCGAATAGGTAATTAGATGCCAGGAGATGGAGGGTTTACTTTAGGTATAATTCATTAATATATGGTTAGTACATGTCGTGTGATATTGAGGTAGACAACCCTGATATATATGGATGCCTATTAGTGCCATGGTGGAGACGATATTCGTGCGTGGCGTCCCTTTTGACGAGTTTTTCCAAGTAGTTTCAACTTATGCTTTTCAAATACACATGTGGTCCATATACAAACACAAACAAGTTTTAAGCACTGTTCATTAACCGTTGAATATGGTATAAAAATGAGCGAACTGGAATAATATCGAACGATGTGATGTGTAGCTTATAGGAGTGGTTCTACAATGCTCGTTGCGAAGCAGCTCGAATAGGCGAGGTTTTTTCTACAACTTTGTTTGGAACCACAATTTAATAATACGAAATTCTAACATTATATTTTTCGGTCGAACCCACAATTAAACTGGCAGTCAGGAAACGCATAACGTCCTTTTCAAAATAGAAACATGGTTGATTTCTGTTCCATTTGTTTAGAAAGGGTATGCGAGCAGAGGAATTCCACGACTTGTCGAAACGATGAAGGTCAATTGATCAATTCCGGAGCCAGCAATCATTTAGATCATCCCAGTTGACTTATGGAAATCACGTAGAAATAAGATCTGTAAAGATAGTTGTATTGTATTTACGGCGGAAACCTCATCAACCTTCCTTAAACTAACACCCATCTGCTCTCCATAAATTACCGTCATGTAGCAGTGTCAGCAGTTGTATCCCATTCCTCAGTAATTTACAAACCTTCATGGCCATATACAAGCATACGATCAGGGAATACAGTGTCAAATTCAGGTTAACGTACAATGGTGTTACTGTACCCAAGCATATGTGACGTTATTACTATACCTGTTAAAACAATGTGTATGCAATATTTATACCATCGACATATATAAGACGAGAATTATGGACAATACGTGGAAGGTAGTTTTATAGTAAATGCTTGATACCTGAAGATTACATTAAACTATGGAGATGACATTTCCTGGTCACCACGGGGAACGAGAAATAGTCTCAAAACATAATGACAAAGAAACAACATCGAGTTTCCGGCTGTAACATTTGCAATGATGAGCTTTCATCTATTCTCACTCTGCCACCAAATGATGTATGTAGATTGGGAAGTTGGCCTCACGGAGGATGAGCTGTACGTTTTTATGACCTCTTCAACCGTCTTGCTCTAATCAATTGTTGGTTCGCCTCGGAGATTATACCCTGAAGAAATCTGCTCCCTGTAAGAACTGTCCCTGAATGTCGCCCATACAGTGGCAACCTTTTGTTATTCTTGGGTAATTCGATTAAACCGATACCTCGAAGAGTTTCGATGCACATGTATGGTTTTAACCTTTCGACTTACTTTGAATAATTCTGAAGCACTGTGTGACTTCTGTGTGATGTGGATTTTGTCATATCTATTCTAGGATTATATAATTTGCTATAGTAAGGGCCCCCTTGGCTTTATTCACATACCTACTTATATATCTACTGTAAAGCTGTAAATATATATTTATACATTCCTTGTGGTGAATAAACAAATCCAATCAAAAACTTAAATTACTAGCACTTGTAATATCTATACTTGTGCTTGTCCATCAAACAATCCCAGTAAGCAGGTGCACGGTTATTTCATGGTCTAACAGAATCTGGTATCTCATTGGCCCAATTCCATCCATACCGACCAATCAACATTTACACTTGACTTTAATATGCCAATACGGAAGGAATATGTATCTCTATATAAAACTATGCCATCTGATCTCGGTCAATCACACGATGGTCAGCCACACAATTATTATGCTTAAAGTGGCATGAGCTGCCAAACTGTTGATATTTTGACGGTAAAACAGAATGTTGAAATTGTTGGCTATTTTTCTCAAGACGTATAATTCAGAAGCTTTTTAGTGCTTCTAGTCTCGAAAATGTACGATAAAGTTTTGTTTTGAACTAACTTTGGCTTAGAATGAATGAATGGTCGTCCCGGTTATTTAGATTTTGTTTACTTTTCGAACACGTTTTCGGCCACATAGAGTATGGATTTTCCTCATCCCAACGAAAATGATTTAGTTTTTCGATGGCCTTGCAAGTCCCTTAAAGTCGTGACGATCAGAAATTATGAAAAAAGTGTGAATTTTGGCAGCTCATGCCACTTTAATATTATTCCTACAAAATATATGTACCCACTCATCAACACAGTTAATAAACAAAGGGCGTCATGTTAACTTTGGTTTTCCTCAAGGGTAGGCCTAGGTATATTGTCCTTGATTTTCAACAATATCGATAAAACTATTTCGCAGTAGAATTTTAATGTGGACTTCCTATAGGTGTTTATTACAAAAAAACACAAAACATTCTGGCTGGTTCCAGGAAAATTCCCTGAATATGAAACCCTGCAGTAAATGTCTAGTTCACATCTTACTCCAAGTCCATTAAACTGTAAACCCAATAAGATACAATTTTTCTAATCTAATTAAAAGGGAACGCTGAAATCAGAGAACATTCATTAAAACTGTCCGCGAAGGGCGCCATTGACAAGGATGAGTAGTGACAAGG
Organism: Lepidochitona cinerea; assembly: GCA_963971465.1. Lineage (NCBI taxonomy): Eukaryota > Metazoa > Mollusca > Polyplacophora > Chitonida > Tonicellidae > Lepidochitona > Lepidochitona cinerea. Next base: position 105,181,704 of record OZ020551.1, on the reverse strand, counting down.
ATGAGTAGTGACAAGTCCGTGTTTATTGTAGTATATTTTATTGCTAGTTCGGCTTAAATTCGTTTCCCTGTAGAACTTCCTATCATGCGTGGGCTGGTCAATCAATTTGTAATTTTATGATAAAACTGTTGAAGAAGGATTCTAAATATAATGTATATACCAATATATAGGGCAATTATATACACCGCTCAAGTTTTTCTCGGAAATAAAAATATCAGAAGAGGAGAAACCTCTTACTTTTGGTATATTGTTTCAAACTCAAAGGCGGCATTGATTAAGTGTATGTTTTTCAGGTTAAATGATCGTCGCTTTCTTTTAAACCAGACTTTTTTTCTGTTTCCATATGACTGGTTGTTCCGTATGGAGTCCAGCATGTGCTTAGCAAAATATACCAGTTTCACACAATTATTAACAAACGTTCTTCTAAGCCCACCAAGAAGCATTGTTTCTCTTTTTGAACCATTTTGCGTCGGCGTAATATATTTATGAACATTAAAACACACGGGCACAGGGGAAATCTTCTTGTCTAAAATAACCACGGAGACAAGTTTCTAATTGTGTTAAAAAGAGCATAATATAATAGCAAGACGGCTTTAAGTATCAGAAGGTTGTAGGTGATGCAATCATTTCCACCGGCCAGATCACTTGACCTCTATAAATTATCCTATGGAAATTCGTGCTGCTCGGGTCGCCCACACAATCCATATGAAGATGTTTAAACATTTCCATAAACAGACATTTGCATACCCCTCTATGGAATATAGTTAATTATGGTATTCACCTTTTTAATGCTGAATTAAGATAACAGAGAAATGGAAAAAGATTGACAATTTTCGCCGTCTTGCATGAAGTAAAAGTTGAAACTGAAGAAACATCTGACTAGGTCTGCTTTAACAAATACCCACAACACCTAATGATTGAGAACAGAACCTAGCCAGTGCCTCTCAAATTATTTATCGAACAATGAAGAGGTTTTCTGGTTTCTTGTCTTGCCTGGATCTCGACTAATGATGCCTGTGAATGGTAAAGATGACCATACGGATAACGCAATTGTATTGCTCAATTGTCGACTGACCTTGAATCGAATTTTATTAAGAAATCTCTCTATAGAACAAACGTCTGTATTCTGTCAATACAACGTTCATTAGAATATATATCGACATAAGACAAACTGATTATGTATTTTACCAGCGATTTGTAGTAGCAATTATGATATAGTTTCAATGAGACGATTACCATGATCAGCAGACATGTTAATAAATAGGAGACCACGATGGATGGAAGGGAAAGAGCTTCAGCCTATATTGTAACAATAAAACAATCTGACCTTCCCACCCCACCCTCCTGTTTGTCAAAAATATGATACGATTCCTGACAGTCTAGTTTCTTACTTTCTATAATAAGACAGGAGGCCTTGTTGGCTCAGTCGACAGAACGATAGTCTTTCAGTATACGACACAAGCTTCCCGTCCATGGATCACGGGTTCGAATCCTACTGAGTTCAAGAAAACTGGGTTAGTAACCAAGTACTGGTCGTAGGTCCGGGGTTTCCTCACCCACTTAAACTGGCAATGACGCCATATAAGTGAAATGATCTTGAGTGCACACCAATCAATCAATCAATCTATACAGACAGAGCATAATGATGTTTAAGAATTACTGTCCTTACTCGCAACAGCTACAGTTTCAGATGATGTTCAAGATATTCTGATATTTGAAGATTTTTTTATATTTATACATTTATAGTTTTGGCAGAACATCTAGCTATTTGGAGTGTTTTTGGACATGTAGAATTAAATATAGGTCACCGCCAAAGCAAGCTTCTCATTATTGCACAAGAAACACAAGCTTATTTTTAGACTGAGCTTACAAAATAAACCAAAGAAGTAGCCCACGTAATCTTACATGAAAGTTATCCTTTTCCGTTTACGTTTCCACTTGTATTAAGCTTGATCCCCAACTCAAGTGTCATTTCTATAACACTTGGTTCTACCTATCAGCCAGTGCCAGGAAGCAGGTGCAGGGTTATTTCACGGTCTGTCCGAATCTCGGAGGTCATTCAACCATTTCCATCAATACCGCCCAATGTCGATCGCAAAAGAACAGGATGTGTCCGTCTATTGATAGCTGTCGTTAGGCTGGAGCCTCACTTGATCTCTTACCAGCCACATAATTAGTTGCTTTATTTAATTCCCACAGAATACCTCCTTCAACACAAACACGCCCAAAATCATGAATCTCAATTTCCTCATCACCAGATTTTCACTTCAACAGTATTGTCTTCTTAATATAAAACAATGATAAAAATATATATTCCAGACAAAAAAGATTGTTTTATTTATTTCCGTTTTCAGACTTTTTTTCTTCAAAATATCATTATCTGGAAACTATAGGCTTACTGTGCAGGGAATTTTAAGATGTGGACTTTGAATGATGATATAAAGTCTTGTTTTTATCATTTGACAGATATTATATAAAATTTGATGATATATGGTCAGTATTTTAAATTTACTATTAAATGATGAAATAAAAATAATTATTTTCTCATATCTGTCCGTAAACAGTTGAATCCGTTAAAACCCAGCAATTCTATGACTACATTAACACCATGCACTTAACCTTTCATTTATTCAAATGTAGTAAGTCGATAGTAAATCTTACCCCCATCTCTATGTATAGTATCATAGATTTCACCTTCGATTAACAGCATAATCAATATCGGTTAAGGAAATCTGGGACACCCAGACTGGAGGAAACCATCAAACCAAAAAACACATTGGTTTAATGGCTCTCTTTTGATACCCAGGTTAAGTGGTCGTCATGTTCTTTTATCTTCTGTTTGAATCATAACTTATCATCTAAAAGGGTGATGAACGATTTGCATCCATTGCAATATAGGGCTGGCAAAATACATCCGAGATTTCGTGATATCATGTAAAAACGAAAAACGATAAGTAACATGCGCAATAACAACGCCGGTGATGGGAAATTTGTGGAAGCTCTCTATGTAGTTTCATTATTTGCTGTGTCACTACCTGTTTCCTATGCGCTGTTTTTTTTATCTTTAAGGCTCATTGCCCAGAGCCACCGAAATAAAGATGGTTAAAATGTTTGCTACCCGAGTGTTTATATAAATCTCAGGTTCCCAAGTTCAAGTATATTTACTCAAAGACGGTGGCACAAGATGATATACAATGGTATGATATGAATAATAGCAAAACGACAGGCTTTTATCAACATTTACAATTTTCAGATCTTTCAGATGTTTGTAGAATACTTTTTCTCGTACATTTTGGCAGAAAATGTTCCTAGAGACGAGAGAGAAAGCTAGCTTCAGAAAACTTTGAACTGGCCGTGGCAAATATAGGCCATTATAAAGTAAGCTTCTCGTGATTATTTCACTTATATAGGACAATCACTCCAACCCACTGGACCACCGAGGCACCCAATACAAACGGAGAGGTAAGGACTATCTTGACTTCGAATCAATGGGTATATGAGAATTAGTCTACAATAAAAGCTAAAAAAAACACACAGAAGTCCACCTAATCTTTTAATGCAGTAGGCTATTTGAATTCGCCAAGATTCATACCTCAAGTTGAAATATCAAATATACATCATCTGAAGTGAGACCATTGTACAAAATATTTTATGATATAAACTTTGCTCTACCAAGCATTTTAAACGCAGACTTAAATATTATCCGTAACCTGTAATCTTGAAAGAGTTATTTTTTTCCACATTTGTACCTTTTCTACCTTATTTGTTCTTCTATTCCAAAAACAACAACAAAGGCCAGTTTGTTTCGGGTTATTTTGGAAACTAGATTTGACATATTTGATCTAGACCCTATCTATAATTTCTTGTGCAGTAAACTGTAAACTCAATCAGAAAGGTCTCACAACCTAATAAAAGGAAGGCTGAAATCGGAGAACATTGAATTAACACTGTCCGCCAAGGATGCTTGTGATAAGAATGAATTGTGACATTTAAAAGACTTAGGGGTGGTGGGTGGGGGGGGGGGGGGGGGGTGGTGGGGAGAGAAAACCGGGTTCTTGGCCCAGACGAAACCCGACCGTCGGCCTGTATCTGGCAACTCTTCCATATATACAGCGATCGTGTGAACATTGCCAGGTACTTATCTACTACAATCAAGTTTTTCAATACAAAAATAGTACAAAAGAATAGTATCTTTGTTTTATCTATATATAGTACCTGATTTCATATATGATTAACCAAAAAATCGATATACCTTGAGAAAAATGGAGACCCTGAAAGTGGAAGAAACCAGCAAGATATCGATTTATTGATTCTACTTCAATTTCCAGGTTATCAGGTCGTCATTTTCGGTTATTATCGGTTTCAAAATAGATTTAATGTCCAACTCAATTGTGTACTAAAAATCTAACGATCATTTACATGCAACCAATTAAAATATAATCTCATTACACATTTTCATTTATTTCTTTGTTTAATAAGTTTTTTTTCTTAAAGTGGCATGCGATGCCAAAATCCACACTTTTTTCATAATTTCTGATCGTCACTATACAGTAAGAGCCTTGGAAGGCCATGGAAAAACTAAATGATTGGCGTTGGAATGAGGGAAATCCATAATGTCTACTTACCCGAGTCCAAAAGGCCAGATTTAACCACTAAGGCCCACTCGGAACACACTTAGGCTATCTTCGCTCGCTACCGGTCGGCTTTGACACGCCTCGGGCAGTCTGCGCTTTTTATACGCAAATCACCGTATTTTTAGGCTGAATAAAAATGGCGTCGAAAGTACATATGGAAATTGAACGTATCACGGCTACCTTTTTGGTAGCCACATTCAAAATGACCTGCAGTCTATCAGAAGGTATTTGGAGCAAGTAAACCCCCGAAATGCACTAAGGCCAATGGTTGACATTTTTATCAGAAATATCCATTTGAATGGGGTTGGAGAGTTCACATAGGAGGTCAATTGATCATGTGACAAGTTTTCGACAAAACAACAACACCATGGAATTGTACCTGGCATTTGCTAGCCAACTACGTGCTTTTCTATTATTCTCTTACACTTAGCTAGAGCTGTTGTTAGTTACATCGTACATTTAAACACTAGCAGCTATTGGAATCGCCCCGTCGAACCTATCACAGTGACCAGTTCAAAGTGAATCGGATAGACAGGGAACGTCGTCATTTTGCCTGTTTTCGTCCAAGTGGGACTATTTCGTAAAATTGACTACGTTTTCGTTACTACTTTAACGTTTTCTTAAATTCAAAATATATATTCACGTATAGCGTGATATCAGGATTTTTATATTTATCTGATAGCTTCTAAAAATGCAAGCGAAAATCCCTGTGCTATGTCCGGTAAAGTCGTACGAGGTCTATCTTAGCCACGTCTAAATGAGGTCTCGCGAGAATACGATTGTGTTGTTCATTCTCGAGACTATAAGCACTTAAAAAGTTTAAGTTTTTTTTACTCTTTAGGGGCCAGGCAAAATTTATTTTGGGACGCGACCGGTGTATTTAAGAAGGGACCAGGAGTTTTTTCATGCAATTCTATACAGGGATCAAACTTATTTTAAGGGAATGAACAACGGGACATATATTTGTTTATGGTTAATAGTAATTTTGGCCATTAGATGTTCATCTCTGACTAGATACTATTTTCTTAAACATTTACCATAATCAAATTGAATGAAAAGTAAACCAGGGCCATCCCAACATATCCTTTGATAGTGACCCATCCAGCTTATGATAATTTGAAATGTGTGTCTTACAAGTGACATATAGGTAAAGCTCTACATTGATAGGATGGGGGCCAAGTGATGACTACCACGCAATGGCCATTCACAAGCCGGAAACCCTATTTTTCTAATTTCTTGATTTGGTCGTTCTTGATCCCCCAAATCTAAATCAGAAATAACATTGTAGAGAAACACACTCAAGTCAAGTATAACTTTAGCTTTATTGCTCCATATAGGCCTAAAATAAAATTTCCTCACACTGTGTCTCGAAAAACCTATTAGTCTTGAACGCCATCAATTCGTTGAAGAATAGCTATTTTGGACACCCTACTAGGAGATACTGAATAAAAGTATAGTCCCCTGCATCAAAACCCCTAGCACACATCCATGTTCTTTAATAGACACATTGCCAGTGGGAATTTTTTTCAGGGATAAATGCAGCATGGTTAAAGTTATGCGCAATATAATTGGTACAATCCAGGAAATATTTTCGCAAAATAGCTCTCCAACATAGTTATTAGTTTCTGTCCAATACTGTTTTTCTCAACAGGAACCCATCAACATCTTTATGGACATCCTTCAATAAATAGAAAAAAAGAAGATTTATTAACTCTTTAAATAATTTCATAACATAGGTTTATAATAGAGGAAGAAAAACTAAGGACAAGTAAGCATTGTTCCACATCAGTCAGTAGTGCATCTGTCCTGTTTCATTGTGAGAGGGGGCTGGACAGCTCGGTTAGTCCCTCTGTTCAACACAGGCCTTCCATTGATGCGGCGCAGGTTCGAATCCCACTCAGACCAAATAAACATTGAACAATTTCTGATTAGATTTTTCACTTGATCGGCATAAGTGAAAGAGTTGCTAGGGTTTTCTCCGGCCAAAGAGCCCAGTTTCCTCACCCACTTAACCTGGCAATGCTTCCATATAAGTGAAATAATCTGTCAAGAGTGCGGCACAAAATCAATCATTGTGTTAACCTAATGGATATAAAATATTGGGGGAAAAAGGAACTGAATTTTTCAATTTAAAAACATGGTCGATAAGCTCTTAGTTTTGGCGTTACAAGTTTCTGGTAGTAAAGTATGGTCGCTTTTCCTTGTCACAATCACTAAGCCCCCCCCCCCACTCCCCCCCCCCCCCCCCCCACATACCCTTTCCTCCCCTCAAGCAGACAGGTCACAATATAACTTCTGACAACTGTTATTAAAACAGATTACAAGCTTATAAATTAATTTATTCGGATTAGGATTTCGCAATTGTGTTGGCCAAGACAAGACTATGTGAACAAATTATCAGAACTTGTACATAAGTGAGACCCATTTTAATCCTCATCGAGTACACTCCCCTTGAAATTGAATAACGTCTATTGGTTGGTTGTTTTGGCTTATTGGCGCACACTTCTTAGTGAAACATGTCATTTCATTTTAGGGACAATTTCCATACGGAATTTGATTGGATTTTGTGTCTTTTGTACAAGGAGTTATGATTGCACAATTAAATTTAGGTGTCGAGGTAACAAGTGCTACGATGTTGTGCGATGTTAAAACATGTATATTTGTGCGAAAAATGTAAATGTTTCCCGCGGTCATGTATGTAGCACAAATTATTCGCTCATTTAGACGACAGGTTACGTACACGGACGCTTGAAACAGAAAAATATATATCCAACAAGGCAATCTTCAAACATTGACCACAAGTATTTTGAAAATACTAAAAAGCTTAAAGTTTATGCACATATATTAAAATACCAGACCTCTAATTGAAATGCTTAGCTAAAACTCATTATCGTCACCACTGCATTTGTACATTACCAATAAATGGAACTCAACTATATACGTATATATATAACAGCAACAGCAACTCTTTATGCTTCTATCGCCATTTTGACAGGCGGTAAATTCAAAACAATCTGTTGAAGAATGATAACCCTTTATCAATGAAACTTAAATAGTGTTACCTGAAGGAAGCAGACCTGTAGTATTAAAATCATACTTTAAATATAGAAAATAGAAAAAGACATCTAATTGAGGTGACATTCATTCATTTTAAAGAGACGCTCATCGCCGTATCCTTCTGATATATGCTAAGAAAGTTTAATTAGTTAGTGTTTTTTAGAAAGTGAGTATAATTTTAGTGGTTTTACTTGTAAAGTCGTGTAAATCGGCTTTATTAATATATTCTCGTTATTTTTGGGGATTGCACTTTCTTGAAAAATGGCAGAAATTCTTTTACCGATTTTGGGTGAAACCGGAGCGCTAAATGCCGGGTTCGATTCCCGTTTCTGGTTTCACCCAAAATCGGTAAAAGAATGTAACCCCAAAATCGGTAAAAGAATTTCTGCCATTTTTCAACAAAGTGTAATTCCACAAAATAACGAGAATATATTAATAAAGCCGATTTACACGACCTTACAAGTAAACCCACTAAAATTAAACATGGAACACATCATACAGGCGCAGTTAGACTTAGAATACCTAATTGGTGTTGAAAGCACACGAAGAATTGAAGCAGGATAATAACAACAACGATCATATAACCTAGGCATTTTTGTCTGTAGTTTATACTCTAAAAGTTCGTAAACTTATAGGCCCTACTGTGCCGTTAGTTTGCTAGCACCGTTCAAATCATGCTCAGCTTCGGAGTTTCTTTAAATTGCGGGTACCGGTACCTGATAAATGAAATTCTCAATTTCAAATGAAAAATCTAAAAAGATGCCAAAACATTATTAAAAAAAAAATAAAATAGAAAGTTGCTAACTTCTGTTTCAGAAAAATACGGAAAACCGTCCACTGTTTTTTTTTTTAGGTAAACAGTATTCTGGATATGAGCGGCGAATGTGCCTTTAAGTTCTGTTTAAAAACATTAACCTTAGTCGATACATGTATACAGATTTCCTCGGCGTTTTCGGAACAATAGGTCCAATCAAATCAACCGCAACTTTATGAAAAGCTGTAATGATTGGCATGTTTTGGTTATGGTTATGGGACCTTTTGGAATTGTTCGTTGGCAAGCATCACAAGATTGACAATACCGGGCAATATCACCTTGCTTACCAGGCCAGAAAAAATGACCACCGAGGGAACGGTCGTGAGCCATCTCCATTACTAACGGACGAAATGTGGTCTGAAGAACAAGTTGAAGATCGAAATCCATCGAATCTGGAACTCTCCGTTTAACCTGTGGAAACAAAAGGTCCTATTCATATTTCAATTGGTATAATGACAGTTCGGCGTACAGTTTTATTACCAGATTTAGCCATATGACGAGCATCACTTAAGGTTATATCTGCGTCCTGCTCCGAGCGAATTCATGGGAATCACCAATGTTGTCAATCGAGATCTCGTGCCATTCTATGAGATCTTCGACACGTGACATGGCTCGAGAGCCGTGTCAGATCGAGCATAATGAACTGCAAGAAACATACTGAGAATTTTTAGTGTGTATGATAGTCATTTCTCTGTTCTGTACTGTTCCCAAACATATAACTCTACAATAACAACATGTATCGTAAGCCTTCTAAAACAAGATGGCAGCACCCATGGATGTCAACGCAAAACATGATATGGATGAGGGAATACGTTTCCAGGTATTTTGTATGTATCCCGAGAGTAATAAACAATGGAACAAAAAAAATAATTTTTTTTTTGGACTGAGTCAATGTGCCAATGTGCTTCCCACGTGACCAAGTCGCACCACACGACTTGTGCTAATGTTTACACTGGGACTGATACAAATTACAATACAATGTTTACGCAGTTTTGCCGAAAGTAAATCTGTTAAAGGACGTCTTAAGCAGTGGCCTCCCTTTACGTCCAAAGAACATGGCACTTATTGGCTTTAGAAGTTGATCAACGAATGGCAGTAGGATCAATCCGTATTTTAGATTGCAATGTTGTTTTACATTGTTAAATAAGTAGTGACATTTTTATCTGTGAACTGGCTATGAGTAACTAGATGGACTAATAGTAGTATTCGTGTTGGGTTTTTGAAAGACACTGAATCAATTAACAGACGTAGACTTGTAGTCTGCGTAGGTGTTAGTGTTAACCTTCCTGGAATAGTGACTCGCGTCAGTGTCCGTAATATGTGCCAGTAAGTAAGTACTACGATGGCCGTTCAAATGGTTTGTCGACCGGGATGTAAGGTTTATATTTCCCAGATAGTTAGTTTTCAGTAGCTAGACTTCTCTCATCAGAACAACCAGAGTCAAGTAACGCAGTAACACCATGGCCGTTTACAAATTCCTTTTAGAATATCTAAGTCTTCCGGTAAGAAACAACTACTACCTACTGTTTGAAAACGACCACTCATCCATTACGACGTGCATTTGTGATGATCATTCAGAACCAAACAATAAACGGAAATGACAGATTTGACATCGTCAACATCTTCTATTGTTCGGCCAACCGCTGAAACTTAAGCTTTTAATCGACAATTGCTGGTTTTGTGACCAATGCGATAACATAACATTTTGGGGATCTGTATTTTGAAAAGACTTGACATTGGTAAAAAGTGTTGGATTTGTGAACATTTTCTCGTTCATGTATCATGGTAAATATATGGAGGAAAAACGGTTTTGCGGATCCATATAGAAGTCTGCTTCTTTTATGGCGCCTGGTATATTTCTGAGAGTCTTCTCGCGAAGAAAAGCAGACAATTATTTTGGACATTGAAATAGAAAATCTCTAATATGAGAAAATCACGTAAGCTTTCAAATTTAGACGCTGCCCCACCTGCAGAGAGCCAACCATCAAAACTATGAATAAGACTAGCAATATAGTGTGAAGATTGTTTTTACTCATCTTGTCTGAATAAAACTTACGTTGGAAATCATCATACGCCAACTAAACACATCTCAATACAAATTTCTTGAGCTTTCTAGCTCTCCACAGAATATACAAGACTTTTGCCTTTGAAATTCAAGGACTTCCATTAAATAAATCTCTACATGAGATATGGAGGAAAAAACAACAATGACCTGAAAGTTGAATTGATCAACAATATTAGGCGTGTGCTTAAAATTGTCGGTCAGTACAAGTGTCTGGTATATACTAAAAACAATGCTTGTTTCTGCATGATCTAATTGACTCATAAACCTCCAATAAATGACCTTCTTAAGTAAAGAAAAACGCACTGGTCTTTAAAACCGAAAAAAAAAAATTATTATTACATTACTTTAAGAGAAAATGAAAATGATTTAAATAAGACAATACCGTCCCGGACAAGCCCCCATTGTCATAAATGACCTTCATAAGTAAAGACCACAAGATGCGTGTACCACGACGTTTATTTGGAAAATAACTATCTCTGAAAATAGACTGGCATTTCACTGTAAAAAAATTCATTAAAGCTGTAGAATCTTAAAGTTTAACAATTATTTACAGACGATTAAGGTCACTTTCAAACAGAGAAAATAAATTGAAAGTCAAATTTTGCAATATTATCTGGCATCAACAGTCTGGTCCCTAAATGTCGGATATCGGAAGCCATCATCCATTCAAATGGTCTCATGTAAGCCACATTTAAATAGATTCAAATTAGTTTAATGTATTTCAGAGTAGAATTTAATTCAATTTGCAAAACGTCCTTCTAGAGGGCACAATTTTGGACTTGGTCGTGTGAGCGTTGTCTATCTAGTTCGAACCTCTGCTGATCTCACATTTGTACTGTAATGGCAAGAGCAAGTAGACAGTTTTTCGGGTAAGTAGTTTCGTCCACTATCTTCTCTGGCTTGATCTTAACACCAGGAAGAAGCCACTTATATGGTAGAGTTGCATTAACGACAAGTAATCTCATTTCAATCATTGACAGAAAAATTTGATGAGAACTGGATATGTTTCCGTCGAGATTGCAATGCCTAGACGAACATTTGGAAGCTGAACAATTGAAGGTGAGCTCAATAAGAGAAAGTGGTTGGGAGGGAGAGGTTCAGTCTTTACCGTCACCAGAGGCCGGTGTGAGAGGATAACTATTAACAATCGAATCAACCTCATCATTACCAAAGGCCTGTATCCATGGTAGCACTTGCCCGTCCGTAACTCCACCCATATGGGATGCTATAGGTGGCTTTAATTTCCAAGTCATTTCTGTTTCCGATCGAAACTGCAAATCGCACGATGAAAACGGACTTAATTGCCATATGCTAAAGGACAGGAAGTGCTGAAGTGTCTAGCTTGTACCGTTGTTTGGATTTCTTAAGTTCGTTTATAAAATCTTACCAAGGAAGCTGTTTTTGTTGGACGAGCTATTGTTAAAATCATACTTTGTAAATACAAGAACACACACACACGAACACACAAACGGACTGTGCGAGAGAAACCATGCTGTAGTAGATGATAGCGTGGCTAAAATTCTTAACGATCATCCTGATATTGATATAGAAGTCGCATTAGTATGGGCCATAAACGCCAAAAACTGCCTCCAAATGGTACATGGATGGAGCCCTTACCAACTTGTATTTGGCAATAATCCAAACTTACCTTCTGTTCTTGTAGACAAGCCCCCAGCATTAGAAGGGACAACAATTTGTGATAATTTTGCTAAACATCTTAATGCTCTTCACACAGGACGAAGGGCATATATTCAAGCTGAATCCTCTGAGAGAATAAGAAGGGCGCTGAGACATCAAATCAGGCCTACTGGTGTAGTGTACCAAACTGGAGATAAAGTGTACTATTTACGGGATAACCAATGGAAAGGCCCCGGGAAAGTGCTTGGGCAGGACGGTAAGGTTGTTTTTGTTCGGCATGGAAGTGTCTATGTAAGGGTACATCCTTCAAGACTTTTACTGCTGGGACATGAGTTTAAATCAGGTGACAACACAATGAAGGAAGTTAAAGAACAGAGTGTCAAATATTTTGAGAATAATAACAAAAACATTTCACTGGAGACAGATAACGAAGAGGATTGTGTTTTCAACAAAAAACAAGGGGAGATAAGTCAGACTGTGGATAACTCTGTTTTACTACGTACTCCCTCTTTAGATTCCAATACACAGCCTGTGAAACTTTCTGAATTTCCTAAAGTAAAGAGCATAATCCGTTATTTACCCAAAGACGGTACAGATTGGATAAATTCTGAAGTCATCAGTAAAGGTGGAAAAGCCACAGGCAAATATCCTCATAGATTTAATGTTAAGGAAATAGGGGGCAATTTTGTAAAAGCTGTAGATTTTGATAGAGAAGTTGAACAATGGGAGATAATAAATGAAAGCACTGATACTGGGGGTAATGAAGTAGACTGTGAAGAGGTAGCTAATGTTGTATGTAATGAAAACACTTACCCAGATGATAACACTGTTTTGAAGGCAAAGTTACACGAATTAGAAAATTGGAATCATTTTGAAGTTTATGATGAAGTAGAAGACTGTGGTCAGACTTTTGTCTCGACTAGATGGGTTATCACTGACAAACAAATTAATGATGAAACTGTGTGTAAAGCACGTCTTGTTGCTCGTGGGTTTGAGGAAGAGCAAACGATTCAATCTGATTCTCCTACTATTGGGAAAGATACTTTAAAAGTCTTTTTGACTCTGTCATCAAATTTTGGATGGAAATGTAAAACTATAGACATCAAGTCTGCATTTCTCCAGGGAGATTCAATTGACCGAGAGCTCTTCATCAAACCACCTGTAGAAGCTAAATGTAATGGGAGACTATGGAAGCTTAAAAAGTGTGTATACGGTTTAAGTGATGCGTCAAGGGCGTGGTATTTTACTGTTAGGAATGAACTGTTAAAACTGGGTTTCAAACAATCTGAACTTGACCCCTCTATGTTTTATTGGCATGTTGACAATGAATTACAAGGTATGTTTCTTTTACATGTAGATGACTTTATATGCTCAGGAACTGAACATTTTCAAACTGTAGTGAGTAATATTAAAGACAAATTCTGTATTGGCAGTCGGGCAGAGGGAAAATTTAGATATATTGGATTAGGGATAGAATCCACCGATAACGGTGAAATAGTCCTAGAACAGAAATCTTATATTAATGATGTACAGCCTGTACCAATTAAAACTGCCAGAGCACAACAGAAACAAGCTGCCCTGAATATAGAAGAAACAAGTCAACTTCGTAGCATTGTTGGGCAGGTTAATTGGGTAGCCACTCAAAGTAGACCGGATCTCTGTTATGAACATTTGGAGTTAAGTACTTCATTAAATAAAGCCAAAGTTGAAGACTTGCTTCATGCTAATAAAGTAGTCAGAAGAATGAAAAATGATAGCTGTAACATAAAATTTCCTAAACTCGGGAAAATAAATGAATTTAGACTTAAACTGTACTGTGATGCATCTTATGCCAACTTGAAAGATGGAATATCAAGTGCCGCAGGCTACATAATTTTCCTTACCAACAAAAGTGGATTGAGTTGCCCACTTGCTTGGAAAACTAATAAAATTCGACGTGTAGTCAGAAGTACACTTGCAGCCGAAGCACTGGCACTTGTTGAAGGTGTTGATATGACTTACTATTTAGGCTGCCTACTTAGTGAAATCCTTTACGGTAAATCTAAAATCAACCTAATCCCCATCGATTGCTTTACAGATAACCGTTCCTTACATGAGAATATTCACTCAACTAAATCAGTGAGTGAAAAAAGACTTCGCATTGATATTGCCACTGTAAAACAAATGTTAGATAAGGGGGAGATAAATTCTGTTGTTTGGGTAGAGAGTTCTAAACAGCTATCAGACTGTCTGACCAAACGAGGGGCATCTACTGCTTACTTACTGCAAGCTTTGTCTGAGGGAACTGTAAATCCAATATAATCAATTGAACGCACCATGCTACATTTTAATGAAATTTTGCTTGTGAGATTTACTGTGATATTTTTCTACGACCCACATTTGCTGTTTATATGTTGTACATTTTAAAATTGTTTTTGTTTTTACTTTCGTGTTGAAATGGGTTGTGGTTTAAATCGTATAAAATTGTATTATTGTCTTTCCATTTTTCAAATGATGTCTTTATACAATTTACTGTGATAACTTTTCTCTGTAAAATTCATTGGCAAATTCACCGCCATTGTCAGCTAAAAACCTTTTTGGGGCCCCCATCCCATTGCCAATCCACAATGTCATTACCTTGTTTATAATTGTTTCTGGTTTCTTGTCTTTTATTACAGCTGCTAAGCTGAATCTAGTTGCAAGATCTATTAAATGAAGGAAATAAAGTCCGTTTTTCCATACCTTAAGATCCATGGCAACAACTTCGTTAAACTCTCGAGCAAGAGGCAACCCAACAACAGGGCGGGGTGGTGTCTTTTTGTACCTTTTACATATATCACAGCTGGAGGTAATCTCTTCCACAATCTGTTTCACTTGTTCATTTTGGATACCTGCATCATGTAATAAAAATAATAGACGCCGACAAGACGGATGAGCAAATTGTTTATGCAGTTTAACTATAACCTCCTTTTGTTTTGAGTGGTTCATGTCAGTGATTGTATAGAGAACATGAAATGATTCAGTCACCGGCATGGCAGAATCCTGTAATGGAACACAGTAGTGACCGGAAGAAGTACACTGTAGATCAACAATGTTTCCAAAAATAGACGCTTGGTCATTTTCTAAATCCAAAACGACTTTGGCAGCTTTCATGGAAGGTTTTCCTAACAGCAAAGGGATGTCACTGTTTACGACATCTGTGATTATTTTGCATTTAACACCAGCAATTTCACATGGTAAAGTTATCTTCTCCTTAGATTTGAGCAACCTCCCCCCACCAAATTTGAAAACCTTATCACTCTCACTTTTCACAACATTTTCCAATTGGTCATCCCTTAAAGTGTCTATATAACAGTTCACCCATTTTTCACCTGCAACAGTAGAGCTACATGCACTGTCAAGGACAGCACAATTCATTGATTCACTCACAAGTACAGACATTTCATTAAAGTCGCTTCCAGTAAAAAGCACAAATTCCTCACTTCTGAAATTTTGTCTTTTTGCAAGGTTTTCATAAGAATCGGGACAGTTTCTTGCAAAGTGATATATCGATTCACAAATATTACATTTTAAAATATTACCGTCTGAATCATAAGGGTTGGGGGTCCGCTTTCTAAATTGATATGTAGGTTTTTGTCTGTCTTGTCCATATTGGTTTACCATGTTTCCCCTGTTTCTTGGAAAACCATAGTTGCGTCCACCAAACTGTCTTCGCCTTGCGTTTCTACCTCTCCACGAACTATTTCTCCCTGTATAATACACTTCCTGTTCTTCTGCAATGAAAGCTGGTTCAACCTTTATAGAATTCAGTTTATCACATTCAGTAGTTGACATAGATTGTTTTCCAAAAAATTTCTTTAGAGATTGACTCATCTGTATAAACAACGTTGAAGATTCCTTATAATTTACTCCAGTTAGTACAAGCTGTCTATCTTTGTGGTCTAAACTAACTCCATCTAATAATTTAAATGCCAAAACTGGTTCTGGTAGAGTCATGTTATATTTTTTTGTCCTATTGTATAATTTCTCAAACTCGGTAACATAATGTTCCATGGAGATTCCTTCATTTCTTTTATAGCGATCAAAATCTGTATAACATTCGTAAGCTGAAGACAATTCGTCCTTTTTATATATGGCATCCAGGAAACGAATCAATGTTGTAACACCACCATCTGTATTTAATTGATCTACGCCTAATTCACTAAAAACTTTATCTCTGACTGAGCCTTCATTTTCTGGCAAAGAAAGAGCAATCGCCGAAGCCTGCTTTTTAATATCAAGTTCAGTTACAGTTTGCCATACCTTGATTTCATCAACCCATCTGCTGTAAGGTTTTGTCTCCGAAAACTGGGGAGGAGTTCGATAGTTACCAGTCGCCATGTTTTCTCACCTTGCCGTTTTCACCCGTTCACCTTGATAGCTAATAACGTAAAACTCCTCTCTATTCTCTCCTACCAGTTTGCTGTTCTTTAAAACACTATTAATTTACTTTGAACCACGCCTGCTACCATGTTAAAATCATACTTTGTAAATACAAGAACACACACACACGAACACAAACACAGTACTTTACAGGTAGTTAAAAGCCGATGTTATTTAGGCAACATATTACACATGACTGAGGCAGTCCCTTCCCTCAGCAGACCACACCTGTACACTCGCCCGTATTCAAGGGAGGTAATTAAGTTAACAGCTATGTCAATTTCTTTTTTCTGCAGAACAGATAGTTCATTTATGCTAGAGGCTTTACGGTTCAAGCAATACCTCGTTTCAGAAAATACCATGATGAGTAATTCCAGTGTTGGTTTGAATGGTTTCAGTAGCAAAGACATTTGGTTCTTGTTTTACTTCTTTTTCTTGGTCTGTGAGGTTAGGGCGCAAGTCTTTCATTTGACCAGAAAGCTTCCTCTTAGTTGCCTGCCAGAGAAGCTGTGAGCCAGTTCTGTTTGAGATGTTGGTTACTAGATGTGAGACAAACTGTGAAGCAGATTGCTAAATACCAGTAAGGGTTGTCAATTCAAAAACTGTGTCAGTTCCTTTGAGATCGAGCTCTTCAATAAGTTTGTTTGGGCAAAATGAGATGGTACTGCCTACATACACTGCCTACATAGGTGTATTCCCTTGACAATTTTTCTCACCGGGATGACAGGAAGAGCATATTTTGATGATCCGACCAAAACATCAGAACTTTTGAGCACACCTTTCTTATTTTTTTATTTTTTTTTTTTTATTTTTTTTTTTTATCGTCGGCTTGGAAATGTCTGATGGAGTTAACTCCCTTTCGCTCCATACCGACAATGACGCCAAATACCGGATCAGATGCATCGCCAGTAGCATGCTGAATAAAACTAACCAGTGCCTTAATGTTTGAGCGTTCCACAGTAGTTACACAATCTTTTAGTAATTGGCGCTTGAAACAGAAAAGTTCATTTTTTGCCATCTTATCACGCAGTACAAAGTAAGGGTTTATAAGCAACCAAATACACCAACGTGTATTCGTGCATCCCAGCTATTAGAATTATGTATGTTATTAGCTCACATATTCCGTTCGTACGGGTTACTGATTTGCCAAATCTGGTTCTCAAGCATAACAGATATCTGATCTCATTACACAGCAGCATTCAGTCACTTCTATGGCCTTTCCGGTGCCGTAATGTAGTAAGCGGCTCAATTCGCACTGTCGCTGACACTAATCAAGGATGTTGTGCCTCTGGGTATAATTGGAGACGGACTGCTTTTTTTCGATAATACTCGACAAGGAAAATATGATAATGAAAATAAATAGATGTGGTCTCTGAGTTGTTCGCTTTCTTAATTATAATCTCAACACAGTTCAAGAAATTTCCAGTTGGTTTTGGAAATTGTAAATATTTAATCTTAATATGAAGAGGAGGTAAAAAGGAGCATTCCGAAAACGATTGACCTAAAATTGAAAGAAACAATAAAACAAGTTTGTAACTGGCAATCGATAAATGTATTAACACTAGACTCTATACATGTTGGAGATTCAGAAAGTGAAACAAGAAGCAGAAATATTTCCAGGAGTCTATCAAAAAGTATCAAAGTAAAAACAGCTGAAAAGAGGGCTGCCCTCCAAGTATGACAAGGACATTACAACAAAAGCGATAGCATTGCATGGAGACAGGTTGAAATGTGATTTACTGAGGGAAACATTGGCGGTTAAAACTGGAGAAGAAGTATAGAGAGATTATGAAAGATGACGTTCAGCTTTTTAACAGCGTTACTTATATCAGAAGATTCCAAATATACAGTAGGCCGCTTGGTTGTTTTTAGCTGATTGGCGCGTCCAATCGTATGAGCAACAGTAGAGAATATAGTGAAACCGTAGTCAACATAGCCATGCTTATATATCACACCAGCTTGTCTAGAACTTCAGTATGCCACACCAGGTTATAACCATACAATTGCTCCCTTGGGAGTATTTTTTCCAACCAGATCGATTTGGAACAGTTTACAGATCTGTGACTTCCCCAAAAATGTCATTGTGCATTTCTGTCATTCCTTACTGGTCCTATTGTAGGGTTTTTTGTTGACACCACGTTTGAAGGTTATTGATAGAACGAACTAAATGGTTGATGTCTTAGCATGACACATACAAACCGAAATAGTATTAAAAAAGTGAACAAAATTTATTCGAAAAGCGTCTGTATTTACTCCAAACAGTGAACATTTGAGATTAAATCATATATATCATAACGGCATGGCCTGCCAAAATTTGAACTTTTGTTCGTAAATTCTGGTAGTCTCGACTGTAAGAGGGTTTGGAAGTCATGCAGAAACTAAATACTTGACGTTGATGTGTGGGAATTCATTACAGTCTGTGAAATGTACCAGCCGAAATAGTGTTCGAAAAGTAAAACAAACGTTTTAGTAAACTCAACACACGAAATCCACTACAACTGATTACTTTACATTATATTTGTTTAAATTTCAACAATTCACATTCTATGTTCATATGAAAGTTTTTCATTTGTCTATTCGATGAATAGATATGGTTGCCGTATTATGCAACCGGAATACGAACCCCACCGAAGGATTTGGTTCAACGAAAGTTAGAGAAGGTGCTGTGAGTGCAGACATTAACATTACCGCAAATGGGAAATGAAATTGTGACCTGCTGCCAGATCAGATCTAGACTCTTCAGTTTCAGCAGCGGAAAAGGACCCGGGACCGACGGGGTTGTGTGTACCATAGTACTCTTTTTTAAGTCCAGCATATAAAAAATGTATGTAACCGGGGCGAACGTCCATCCATGGCAAGCGAAAGTTAGTTCAAAGCACTTCTTTAACATAAATTCTCGAGACTAGTAGCACTAAGAAGGTTCTGAATTGAACGTATTGAGAAAAATAGTCGAAAATTTGCCTTTTATGTTTTAACGGAAAATAGCAACATTATGGAAGCTCATGTCACTTTAAAAATAATTAGTTATGTTACACTCAGTAACAATGTTTGACAATTGAGATCAAAATACAAACGATATAGAAATAAACTCAAACATGTTCTCAAAAAAGCCAAATCTCTTTATTACGAAGAAAAATTTAACAAGTATAATAACAATATAAGAGACACATGGAAAACAATATATGAATTAATGGGCAAAAATAAAACAAAAAGCTTACCTTCTGAAATAACTGTTGCAGGAGAATCCGTCACTGATCCATCTGATATTGCTAACCATTTTAACGACTATTTTAGTTCTATTGGTCCTTTGCTTGCAAAAAATATCCCAGTTTCATCAAATTTTAAAAATTATTTACTTTTTGATTATGCTGAAGAATTCCAGCTTTCTGACATTTTACCGAAAGACATTGAAGAGATTATAGCATCCCTCAAAAACTCATCAGCCGGGATCGATAATATTAAGCCAGCCATGCTTAAAATTGTTGCATCTCTTATTTCTCTGCCTTTGTCGTTCATAATAAACTCCTCATTTTCTCAAGCTACTGTTCCCCAAAAATTTAAAATAGCAAGAGTTACGCCAATATTTAAAGCAGGTGACACAAATGACCCCAATAACTACAGACCCATCTCTATATTACCTAGCCTAAGCAAGATAATCGAAAAACAGGTAAGAATAAACTAACAAAATTTCTTGAAAATAATAATATCCTATCCAATAATCAATATGGATTTCGAGCCAATAATTCAACTTCTGATGCATTGCTAAATTTATATGATAAACTAGTTAGTGCCAAAGACGCTCACAAATTCAGCGTGGCTGTGTTTCTTGATCTTACCAAAGCCTTTGACACGGTGGATCATACTATACTACTCAACAAACTGAATCACTTCGGCATCCGCGGCGCTGCCAACTCCTGGTTCCAGGGTTATCTCTCTGATCGCCTGCAAACAGTTCAATATGACAACTCTTTGTCTTCCTACTGTCCAATAACATGCGGTGTTCCCTAAGGGTCCATTCTTGGGCCCCTTCTCTTCTTGTTATACATTAACGATATAACTAGTGTTAGCAACATTTTACATCTTATTCTATTTGCAGATGACACCAGCATAATTTTATCAGATCCTGATCCAAAGCAACTTGAATCTTTAATATGCACTGAACTTGATAAGGTTAACGAATGGTTCTTTTGCAACAGATTAACTCTCAACTTGACTGAGACCATCTAGACATAATACCCCAGTACTGCACATTGCAGGGAAACCCATAAATTGTATCGAGAACTTCAAATTTCTAGGGATTATTATAAACTCAAAGCTAAATTGGCAAACTCATATCGAATATCTCCGATGCAAACTATCCCGCAATATTGCAGTACTGAACAATATTAAGCACTGTCTAAATAAACAATCCCGCATAGCATTATTTTATAGTCTTTTTTATTCTAATGTTGCTTATGGCAATATCGTATGGGGAAATACATACCCAACCCACCTCCAGCCTCTGGTCACTCTACAGAAAAGACTGATTAGAATCATTTCACTCTCACCAAGACTGGCTCATACCTCCCCGCTACTCAAATCTCTTAATATCATACCTCTGTTAAAGCTGAACGACTATTTTATTCTCCTTTTTATACAGAATTGTTTTTACCATGACTCTCTGCTTCCAATAAACAGCTGTTTTTTCTTGACTAAACTCTCCGAAGTACATACCTATCCCACACGTCAACTAGAAGTGAACCTGCAAAAAACGCATTTCCATTCCTCCCTTATGCTTCACACAATGATTTGCCCGTACATGTTAAATTAATCCTATCAATGTCCTTATTTAAATCCACCATACGACGCCTTATGGCCCAGAGTAATTAACGACAACATAATCTCACTTCCGATCTTTATGTTATTATACATGACTCCATTCAAATGTTGTTAGAATTTTTTTTCATTGTGTGTTTGTGGTACAGGTAAACCATTTTTTTCCTCTTTGTATCGTTCAGTCTTCTTTTTTTTTGTCTCTCACTGTATATATCAATGCACCATTTATACTTTCTGCTTTTCGATATTATTACATGTACTTAAGTAACTTCAAATGCTATATAATGTGCACTCTATTCAATTAGTAATGGGATAAAACAAGCCCTTAGGGGTTTTATTCCCTCTGACAAACAACTAAAACAGCACCTGTACAAATATATATACTATCAGTGAATAAATATTCTATTCTAATCACAGATATATGCTGGGTCCAATCGCCTCACACTCACTATAATAAAAGCGCTAATTATTATTCATTGGTGGGTTTTGATGTGAGCTCTTTGTTCTATAGTTGGTAGGGAACTGATGAGAGCTGTGGGTAATGATTGCCAATGTTAGCTGGGTCGATATAAGATGAGTATTGATCGAGCAGTAACCTCCGGCTGAATGCCTGCCTCGTCTGTACTCAAGTCTCACAGATAGAATTCTGTGAGCCGCCATCTTAACCAGTAAAGAATGACCGACATTCGTCGACAGGTTGGCGCCGTATTTAGAGCAAAAATCAACATATCAAGGTATGTAATTACAATACGATGTCTCTCTAGATCGTTGCTTTCCCTTTAGCATTCGACCGATTCTCTAGGATTCGGAAAATTCAAGATGGGATCTATTTGCCTGGTCATACAATTACATTCTGCATTCTGGCTCAGTTTGGTGAGCTAATTATTTCTGTGTTTCTCTAAGCAAGGCTCTGTGGAAGGGTATAGTTTGGAAACCCATCACTCAGCAAAACGTTATGTTCGATATTACCCCTACAGACAGTACAATGAGATAATGGCACACCAAAACACCCTTGTATAAATATGTTATATGATGTATTAAATATGTTAGATTAGAAACTCTTTGAAAAAGCGTATAAAATAAGAGATTATATTACAACAAAAACATATGCGTAAGGTAACACCAAAACCATCGATTTAATGGGATTTAGTTGAATGTAGGCCTACAGCAAGATTGATTACCTTCCACTTATGATGAAATACGCGTCAGGTTATTGAATAATATGGAAAAAAAGTCATGGCTTAC
The DNA here is from genome assembly GCA_963971465.1 of Lepidochitona cinerea. Taxonomy (NCBI): domain Eukaryota; kingdom Metazoa; phylum Mollusca; class Polyplacophora; order Chitonida; family Tonicellidae; genus Lepidochitona; species Lepidochitona cinerea. The sequence continues at coordinate 105,159,035 of OZ020551.1, read as the reverse complement.
CTTACAAAACCATGTGTGTAGGCCTATTTATATGTCTTGGTATGTCTTGGTACAATTCATGGTAAACCATAGTATTTGAATAGTATTTGAATACCTCGGTACAATGCATGGCAAACAATAGTATTTAAATACCTTTGTACAATTCAGGGTAAACCATAGTATGTAAATACCTTAAGGGTAAACCATGTATTTAAATACCTTGGTACAATGCATGGCAAACAATAATATTTAAATACCTTGGTACAATTCAGGGAAACCGTAGTATTATATGGTAAACCATGGGGTTTTAGAAGGCACACAGCTTCCAGTCCTTCGTTAATCAATAATTTAAAAAAAAAATCCAAAATCCAAATCGTTTTTCTAAAATAAATAGAGAAAGACTATATCATAGAATAAGGTTAGTCAATCTGTTTCTGTACGGTTAAAAAGACTGGAGAAACAGGTGGGTTATCACTAATAGACACATGGCAGATGTTCTCTATTAAAGGAAATATGAAAAGCGTGTTTTGTATACAACCGTTATTGAAATTTTACTTAAAGCTAAGCTCGTTAAAAAGTTGCTTTTTTTTCGAAGAATGGTTTAAACTTTGTAAGCATCCAGGTATACGCCTTAGTTGCCTAAATAAATTTATACCGGGAGACGAATATATTTTGGCATTGAAAGTTGGAAAAAATAGTTCTAGAGTGATATGTATCTTCTACAAGGAAGTAGGGATGGACATAAAGCGAATTACGGCCTAATCCGATCGGACGCGAACAAATGATTGCGAAGGGAAAGTGATCTTTGTTTAATAGGCCGCATTATGAGTTCCAAATGAAGTGGAACCTTTTTAATCTTAATAAATTAAAAAAATAAAGAATCAAATACATAAGAATTTTATGATAAATATATGATTCAGATTTCATAGGCATCACTTTTACAAGCTTTGCCTACTTGTAATTGCAACCAATCGCAGAAAGGATTACAAAATGTATTTTAAAAAATGATAGATAACATTAGGTTGGCAAAAGTAACTGTGTGCAGAATAGTTTTTTTATTATTTTCAGCTATGTATAAAGGTCCAAATGCTATAACTCTTTTGAACTCAATTACAAGCTTGTCTCCATGGTTATATTAGACAAGATGATTTTCCCGGTGCCCGCGTGTTTTGGTGTTCCTAAACGTTTCCATATGTAAATTCATGTTAGCTTCATGCATGGTTGGTGTGATCTGGTTACGGTTCAATTGATCTATTTGACAGAATGATCAGCTTCAAGGAGGGCGTTTAGTACATGACGAAGGACAGCTTGACCACAGCTTTTGGCTGAAGTGTTACACGAAATGGACGAGAATTTGGTGCGGGGTATGGCGGGCTATCAGCAGCTACAGAGTCAGGGGCGACCAAGAACTACCCGTGGACCGCCCTTGTCTTCGGAAGATCAGCGTCCCATCGATGCCCCAGGAGATAGCTGCAATTGTATTTATATTTCTTTATTATTGGCTGGTACGGGTTTTTTATTACCTTACAACAGTTTCGTTACAGCCGTAGATTACTACCAGGAAAGATTTCCACATACAACCATTATATTTGACATGAGTTTGACCTATATTCTCGTTGCTTTCGTCAGTGTACTGTTAATGAATATTCTGGTGGAAACTTTAACTTTACAAGTACGGATTACCTTTGGTTATGTGTTGGCCTTTATAACCCTACTAATTGTAGTGGTCTGTGATATCTGGTATAACTTATTCCCCGAGAAAGTGGCCTACAATCTCACGCTTGTCGCTATAGCAGTGGTAGCTTTTGGCAGCACGGGTATGTATCTTCGAATTTATTCAACATTATTCTTTGTACTATAATCACTATGTACTGTTACATCATTTGGAAATATCTACTGATTCACAGATGTTTACTTATTTACACTATTCAGATGAACTTTGTTATTCCATTATTCGCTTAAGCTCTAGATCTATTGTTTTTTTAACTGTTTCTGTTTCAATGTTAACCGCAATGTTATGTGAACGTGGCGACATCTTGAAATGGACTAGGTTTGCAGGGACCAAAAATAAATGTTAAAAAATCAGAATTTACTTACGGCATTACAAAAGCTTTATTCAGCAATATTTATTTTCTTTTCCAGCTCAACAATCGAGTTTTTATGGTTATACCAGTATGCTTCCAGCCCGATACACACAGGCTGTCATGACAGGAGAAAGTAAGATGCATGTATTAACAATCCTTTATTTCTGGAACCGTTAATGATAGCGTGTTTGTTGCCGATGGTATTAGTTGAACTTGGGTGAAACTCTCAGCACAACTGTCAAAGAAAACGTTGCCAGAGGCTCTATTTCAATAAGACATTAACTCTTCACTTTATTAATAATTTAACGTTGACTCCGGTATCTGTCAACATTAACAAGTGAATTCCGATTCTGCGATGGTAGGCCCCTATTTATTGTGTGATACCTTTAGTTCATGCATAATACTGAGCACAAGTCGATCATTTTACTAACCAGTTTCTTGGACATGATTATGTTTTAGGTGCAGCTGGTCTCGTTGTTTCCATTAACAGAATTCTCACGAAAGGCATTTTAACCGATAACAGAATCAACACGATGATTTTCTTCTGTCTTTCCATGGGCATGCTTGTTATATGTTTTATTGTCTTCCATTTATCACGTCGGAGTAAGTTTGTGCAGTTCTACATACGCCAGTGTCAAATGACGGTAATAGTGGATGATCAAAAACCCATCACAACTGGGGGCACTTGTCCAGAAGAAGTAAGCTTAGTAAGCACCTTGTACTAATCTATCTAATCTTACATACATTAATAACAACTTTGTACTAATCTATCTAATCTTACATACATTATTAACAAATTTAGTAAGCACTTTGTACTAATCTATTTAATCTTACATACATTACTAACAAATTTAGTAAGGACTTTATACTAATCTATCTAATCTTACATACATTACTAACAAATTTAGTAAGGACTTTGTACTAATCTATCTAATCATACATACATTACTAACAAGTTTAGTAAGGACTTTGTACTAATTTATCTAATCATACATACATTATATTAACAAGTTTAGTAAGCACTTTGTACTAATCTATCTAATCTTACATACATTACTGACAAGTTTAGTAAGGACTTTGTACTAATCTATCTAATATTACATACATTACTGACAAATTTAGTAAGGACTTTGTACTAATCTCTCCTATCATACATACATTAATAAAAAGTTTAGCAAGGACTTTGTATTAATTTATCTAGTCTTGTACGCATTACTAACAAGAAATAAATTGGAGCCCACCACCTGTTTGGATTTCCTTTATCATAAGGCCCCTATATATATGTGGAAAATTCTTGAATTATAGTTTGAATCTTGAATATGCCAAGCAGTTTTAAATGCTTGCGTTAATTTCTGTTAGTAATTCCACATCCTTAAGCTTACTTGAGTAAACATATGGGTCATCAGGATGTGTAAGTCAAGCACAATTAATTATTAAGTGCCAACATTATCAAATTGTTTCAAAAGATAAATCTAACACCTTCGTCACAACAACAATGCTTCCAAAGGCAATCAGATAATCTTAGAATGAACAGTAAAGAGGCTCCATAGGGTTAATTTCTCTTTCAATTACACAAAACACAGCGGTTGATTAATTCAATTGCAATTAGTGAAGCGGTTTTAAACGCTTTGGATAATTTGTTCGTGGAGAGCTTATGATTAACTGTCTACACCAGTGCCAAGGTGAAAGTTAAAAAAGAGTTACATGCTAAAATATGTCTGCAGTATAATCTCAACCTATTAAAGTTCACGAAACCAACTCAGTCATTTTGATTTCTATCTTCAATTGTTTAATAACATACATTTAAAAAAGAGTTTGCTTCCTATTAAGGAAACCCATTGATCTGTTTCCTCCTGGTTTTCCGCCTAGTGGCCTTCCATCTCTTAAATTAAGGGACAGTTTATTCCACGGGTAGAACCCACCTTTCTCCATTAAGACCACGCAACCCTGGTAACGATATCCTGATTTCTAGGTTTTTAAAGTAGTATAGTGTAACCAGTATATGCTAACATGCATGTTTCTTTTTAACAGGTGGATATAACAGACAATTCTGGGCGTGGTCGATATGGAGTCTTAGCTATACAGTCTCCTACATCCACGCCTCAAAGTAGCCCCGACCCAAGGGCAACCCTTCGTCAAACTCAACCCCCAACGAGTGCAGACGAACAGTCAATCAGTTTTCACGGGCGTGGGGTCACATCTTACACAGGAATATGGTCTGCTATCAAAAGTAAGTGTCCTTTTTTAGAAAGTGAACGAGTGAATTTCCTCAGCTTGTCACCATACACCTCCCGTGGAGTCTGGTGTATCGCAAGATCTTTGGACAGAAATACTTGTTAAAAATCTAAAATATAATCGGCACAACATCAGCTCTTAGGCTGAATACATTCTAAAACAAGATGGCAGCGCCCCTGGATGCCAAGGCGAAACATCATATGGATGAGAGAATACGTTTCTGTGTATTTTATATGCGTTGGATAACAATGACCATTATTAGAGCCATGCAAAGTCTCACAAAAGAAAACCCATTTGATGTAAAAGCGATACACAAAGAACGTGTTGGTATTGGTACATACACCATGGGACAGTCACAAACGTTTTCTCTTTGCTGGAAGGCGAGATTATTTATTCCAATGTAAAGAACGATTGTAAGAGGTTAAGATCATACCAACAGTAAAGGGATAATCAGGGCACATTAAACAGTATCTAATCGAGAAAGCATTTGTTCTGCCTCGATGAATCATTAGACAACCTGTGGACCGTTTCACAAAGTCGTCGCAAAGTGCGATCAATCGCAGTTGCCATGGCGTCGTATCTCTTCACTACGGTATCCATTGGTAACTATGTGTCGTTTGCGATGCCATTGCTTTGTGAGACGAGCCCCAGTGGGATCAAGCTGTCAAGGACTGTAACTGAAGATGCTGTCCGATCTGTTTGACTGCTGATTTTATATCTACCTAGTTAAGACGTATTTCATCATTATAATGCTCATACCATTACGTTTAAAGACTATTTATGTACGGACACTTGATTGGTCACGTCGTTTTCGTGTAAAATGTTATACTAGTAAACATAATTTGGAGTGATATGAGCATAAACGGTAAATTGGGGAAAATATAGAACACCTTCGAAAAATAAAACAAAAAGCAACGGCGTAACCACCGCAAACGATGCCGTGATGTCATCTTTCGTATTCACGGCGAAGTCATTGAGTGAGGATGTGTCCAATGTTTGAACCTCCACGGCGTTATCTGCAATTTGGAGACGGCGTCTGTCGACGAAAACCTTGATCTGTTCATTAAAACAATGTTATAAGACTGTTATAAATTGAAATTGGCGTGTTTCATTACCCCTGAAAGAAGATAAGTGAACCTTATATCCCCCTCTAAAATTGATTAGATACCAAGATATCACTATTCACAATCCACTTCAAGTTCAATACAGAGACTGACTTCAAAGAATCATTTTGATGGCTATCTTGAAACGAATGCGGATAATTTGCATTTTTCAGAGCGATAACAAGAGTGTAAACAATTGGAAGTGTATGTCACATTTGGAACAAGCTCAGTTAAAATTTGCTGTACGTTTTGTTGGAAACCTCTGATGACGAATAGATATACATGGATGTCTTCTTGTGGTGTTTTTATTGCCATCTTTACGAGTTGTTTGCTAAATGTTTTATTACAGATGGTCTATACTTGAGGTATTGTGCTGCTAGAAATGTATGGCCCTATATGGTCTCCATAGGACTGGCTTATTTCGTAACTTTATGTTTGTTTCCTGGAATTGAGACGGAAGTATGGAGTTGCTCCCTGCATAGCTGGATGCCTGTAATTTTGATGGGTATATTCAACTTGTGTGATTTCATCGGCAAGGTAAGTGTAGAATCCAATTTTCACCTGGATTGACTCAGTATTGTATCCTGGCGTTCAGAGAGCGTTTGATAACATAAAAATACAGTTTCAGCTCAATTTTAGATTATTGATAATAAAGACCTTTACTATATAGGGTTCCCATAGATGTCATCAAAAGTCCACTCGATCGCCGCCGTCTTAAAGTCTGCCTGGCATTTGTAAAGAAAGCGAATTAATACGAGCTTACTACTAGTAAAATCGCTTAAATCATATATAAGACACATAAAATATCCAGTAATTTTTAAAACGTGTAAATGGTGGTGTGAAGGCATAGCCTACATACCCAGAACTGAAGTCAGAACGTCAACATCAATCAGAAACCCCGCATGTTCTATGTTGAAACACACTTATTTCCGATCTTTCTGTGTTGAATTTACTATCAAATTTATCTAAAGGCTTTTCTGTGTTCCGCAAAACAAAAAAGACCGTCTGTATTTCCCAGGTTAGTTCCGAAAATTGAGTAAACTGCAAGCTGGTTTAAAATTCACGATTCAAGCCATTTAAGATCCTTATAAATGCGCTTTAGTTTTTGTTTAGATTACGGGTATCTAACAGGTTACATTTTCATTTTCAAATAAAAATACTAAATGACGTCCAAAGTTCCTAACTGTGAAAATGGAGAAATAGGTCAGCCATTTTTTAAAAATGTAAACCGTTTCTGGATTTTAGCGGCGAGTGTGTCTTTAAAGGTGCAAAGCAACAACTTTCTCATCTTCATCTACAATGTATGTTGTAGACAACTAACTCTTTAGATATTAAAAAATACTGTCCATTTACAAAGTTATCATAAGAATCATATGAAAATATATATTCTCTGTGTCCTAAATATATATTGCTGTGCGGGCCAGTTGTATTATTCAATCACTTTTGGGCTTTGTTTTTCTTCAGATTTTTGCCTCTATTCGGTATGATTGGCCAACATGTTATCTGGTTCTGTGTACCTGTGCCCGTCTAGTGATTGTACCGTTAATGATGCTTTGTGCCACCCCCCGGGACAACCCGTATTTAAGAGCAGAAGAATGGAGTATGGGACTGTCAGCAATTCTTGGTTTAACAAATGGTTACTTTGGAAGTGTACCTATGATTATTGCCCCAGCTAAAGTCCCGGAAGAACAAAAAGAATTGACAGGTAATATAATAGAGATTGGGACACTTCCTCTATTGAATTATTGTGTTTCTTTAACATTAATTTAGCTTAATTTAATTTTCAATAGGTTATAATTTTGTTTGCAGAATGACATCACGATATCTCTGTTAAAAATAGGCACATTTGTGGCGGCACGTTCAAGATGTTTTTCCTGATGTTTTTATGATGTTTTTCCTTTCTTTCGCCAGGTAACATTATGATGTTGTCCTACAGTATTGGTCTTACCACAGGTTCAGCTATAGCTTATTTGCTGGACAGTTTATTGGGACCCCAACTCAGTATTGACCCGTGTGCTCCCCTCAACATAACACAAGTACACAATCTAACATTGCTCAGTTATACAAACTAAGGACTACTAACTCAAATTGGTCATACAAGCGAAAAGGCTTTTGGACATTAAATATGACATCAGTTCAATCAGTTGTGATAAACCTGGCTTGAGTTGTGAAAACTAAAAAGTCCTCTTCGCTTTTGTAAATAGTCCCGAAGGAAGCCAAGCTTTCACCCACCTTACAATAGAGGGGATAATAGGATGTGTATTTGTTCCGGACAATTGAGGAATTTGTATAGAACGGTATAGATGTGATCGACGGATGTTTAAAAAGACTACAGCGATTGAATACTCCGAGATGTCTGTATTTCTAGAATAGTGAAGACAATGTTAGTAAGCGTGTCCGACATCTTTGTATGAACGAGTGTATTTTAAAAGTAAAAAATCGATGCACTTTTCTGGTATCCCAAGGTAACAATTGACGTTGATTTTTTCAGACATACACCTTTTCTCATAGAGAGACAGGGGGGGGGGGGGGGAGTGAGAGAGACAAAGTTGTTATTTTATTCAAAGCAATAAAGTTATCCACATCCCAAAACCTGAAGTTACTTTATGATATTCTCATGTAGTTTGTATTGACGTATTCTCGTTATTTTGGGATAACCTTTCTTGAAAATATCGTAGAAATTCCTTTACCGATGTTTGGGTGACGCCCGAAACGGGAATCGAACTCAGTATGGCACATGTCGCCAGCACTAAATGCCGGCTGCCTTATCCATTCAGCCAACCGGCCTGTTTCGGGCGTCACCCAAACATCGGTCGAGGAATTTCTACCATACTTTCAAGAAAGTGTAATCTCAAAATAACGAGAATACTGTTATACTCACTTTCTAAAAGACGCTAATTAAAGAGGCATGAGCTGCCAAAATGTTGATATTTTGACGTTAAAACAGAATGCTGAAATTATTGGCTATTTTTCTCAAGAGGTAGAATTCAGAAGCTTTTTAATGCTTCAAGTCTCGAAAATGTACGATAAAGTACTGTTTTAAACTAACTTTGGCTTAGAATGAATGAATGGTCGTCCCGGTTATTTAAATTTTGTTTACTTTTGAACACGTTTTCGGTTCATACAGGCCACATACTGTATGGATTTTTCTCATTCCAACGCCAATCATTTAGTTTTTCGATAGCCTTCAAAGCCTCTTACTGTCGTGACGATCAGAAGTTATGAAAAAACTGTGAATTTTGGCAGCTCATGCCCCTTTAACTAAACTCATGTATTGACCTACTTGGGATATTATGTAGCCTATTGTTTTGTCAACCTCTCTATAGTCACCACATCTTCTCTAGCCAAGATAAAATCTGCATGTCCCCATTCCACGGAATGGGGACATGAAGATTTTAACTTGGCTTGCGAAGATGTAGTCACCATTAAAGGTTTCATGAACAACCTTTGGTAATATTTTCTAAGTTGCGTTATTAAAGTGGCATGAGCTGCCAAATTCACACTTTTTTCATGATTTCTGATCGTCACGACAGTAAGAGGCCTTGAAGGCCATCGGAAAACTAAATGATTGGCGCAAAGGAAATTAAATTTCTGGAGCAGAGCATACAACATTCACTGTTACATTTGCCGCTCTTCAACGCTTACGAAAGTTAATTTTCTGTGAGTTATGAGGTCAAACACGACCTCCGTTGTGTACGTGCTCTCACAGTGGTGACGTAATAAACGATCAATTCGTTTTCGTTGTAGTTTGTACACATCGAAGGTCGTGTATGACGTCACTTTTGACGAGTTTTTCTGAGTAGCCACGAAAAATACAGAAAAAAATGCATATTTCGTTCTTCGTCTTTTTTTTTACTATCAAGGACCTAACTCAAAAGTCGTTTCGTTTCAAATTATGGTTTTCAAATATACATTTAGTCCATAAGCACACACAAACCAGCTTTAAGCCTTGCTCGACGTAATATGGAATGTACAGGCCCTCAGTCGACGTAATATGGAATATACAGGGTCTCAGTCGACGTAATATGGAATATACAGGGTCTCAGTTGAGCTAGTATGGAATATAAAGGGTCTCAGTCGAGCTATTATGGAATATACAGGGTCTCAATCGAAGCAATATGGAATATACAGGGTCTCAGTCGAAGTAATATGGAATATACAGGGTCTCAATCGAGTTAGTATGGAATATACAGGGTCTCAGTTGAGCTAGTATGGAATATACAGGGTCTCAGTCGAGTTAGTATGGAATATACAGGGTCTCAGTCGAGCTAGTATGGAATATACAGGGTCTCAATCGAAGTTATATGGAATATACAGGGTCTCAGTCGAGCTAATATGGATTATACAGGGTCTCAATCGAAGTAATATGGAATATACAGGGTCTCAATCGAAGTAATATGGAATATACAGGGTCTCAGTTGAGCTAGTATGGAATATACAGGGTGTCAGTCGAGCTAGTATGGAATATACAGGGTCTCAGTTGAGCTAGTATGGAATATACAGGGTCTCAGTCGAGCTAGTATGGAATATACATGGTCTCAATCGAAGTAATATGGAATATACAGGGTCTCCATCCAAGTAATATGGAATATACAGGGTCTCAGTCGATGTAATATGGAATATACAGGGTCTCAGTCGAGCTAATATGGATTATACAGGGTCTCAGTCGAAGAAATATGGAATATACAGGGTCTCCGTCGAAGTAATATGGATTATACAGGGTCCCAGTCGAAGTAATATGGAATATATATACAGGGTCTCAGTCGAAGAAATATGGAATATACAGGGTCTCAGTCGAAGAAATATGGAATATACAGGGTCTCAGTCGAAGTAATATGGATTATACAGGGTCCCAGTCGAAGTAATATGGAATGTACAGGGTCTCAGTCGAGCTAATATGGAATATACAGGGTCTCAGTCGAAGTGATATGGAATATACAGGGTCTCAGTCGAAGTAATATGGAATATACAGGGTCTCAGTCGAAGTAATATTGAATGTACAGGGTCTCCAAAAAATACAAACAAAGCGCCTTTACATAGACTCTCAAAATCCCCCAGAACAACCTAACCTTTATGTATTACCTTAAATTTGCTTAACTATACAAATTTGACATATTTAAGGCGTAATGAAATATAGGTAAATATTGCGGTTAATATGTCACAAACTCATGTACCAAACTCATTTAAATTAGAGCTCGTCACAGATGCCAGAAAGGTTTCAACAGTAAGTCGGGTGTGTGTGTGTGTGGTTGGGGGGGGGGGGGGGGGGGGGGGGCTTAATTTTGCTTCCTTCGTAAATTTCACTATGTTTAAACTATTTAAAACTGGCCGAACTTGACACTTCGAAGAAAGGACAAAACCTGGGATAATTAATTGAGCTTCCAATTATATTTTCCGCGGATAAAGCAGAAAAACTCAAAGTTCTGAAGGAGTCAGATAATTTGCCCTTTCTAATTGTCCAATATACAGGTGTTTACAATATTTGTATTCTCTATTACAATGACATCGTCCGTCTGCGGAAAAGTATCCTTGTGTCGAGTAGACGCTAGCATCTGTCAGAGCCATATCAACGTGTACACCTTTATTGTATTGAAGTGAGTGGATTTAGTCTGATCTTTTTCGTGGGATATGACCAAAGTACACCTTTATTGTATTGAAGTGAGAGGATTTAGTCTGATCTTTTTCATGGGATATGACCAAATTACACCTTTATTGTATTAAAGTGAGTGGATTTAGCCTTTTTTTTCATGGGATATGACCAAAGTACGCCTTTATTGTATTGAAATGAGTGGATTTAGCCTGATCTTTTTTCATGGGATATGACCAAAGTACGCCTTTATTGTATTGAAGTGAGTGGATTTAGCCTGATCTTTTTTCATGGGATATGACCAAAGTACACCTTTATTGTATTGAAGTGAGTGGATTTAGCCTGATCTTTTTTCATGGGATATGACCAAATTACGCCTTTGTTGTATTGAAGTGAGTGGATTTAGCCTGATCGTTTTTCATGGAATATGACCGGGGTACACCTTTATTGTATTGAAGTCAGTGGATTTAGCCTGATCTTTTTTCATGGTATATGGCCAAAGTACCCCTTTATTGTATTGAAGTGAGTGGATTTAGCCTGATCTTTTTTCATGGGATATGACCAAATTACACCTTTATTGTATTGAAGTGAGTGGATTTAGCCTGATCTTTTTTCATGGGATATGACCAAATTACACCTTTATTGTATTAAAGTGAGTGGATTTAGCCTTTTTTTTCATGGGATATGACCAAAGTACGCCTTTAATGTATTGAAATGAGTGGATTTAGCCTGATCTTTTTTCATGGGATATGACCAAAGTACGCCTTTATTGTATTGAAGTGAGTGGATTTAGCCTGATCTTTTTTCATGGGATATGACCAAAGTACACCTTTATTGTATTGAAGTGAGTGGATTTAGCCTGATCTTTTTTCATGGGATATGACCAAATTACGCCTTTGTTGTATTGAAGTGAGTGGATTTAGCCTGATCGTTTTTCATGGAATATGACCGGCGTACACCTTTATTGTATTGAAGTCAGTGGATTTAGCCTGATCTTTTTTCATGGTATATGGCCAAAGTACCCCTTTATTGTATTGAAGTGAGTGGATTTAGCCTGATCTTTTTTCATGGGATATGACCAAATTATGCCTTTGTTGTATTGAAGTGAGTGGATTTAGCCTGATCGTTTTTCATGGAATATGACCAAAGTACACCTTTATTGTATTGAAGTGAGTGGATTTAGTCTGATCTTTTTTCATGGGATATGACCAAAGTACACCTTTATTGTATTGAAGTGAGTGGATTTAGCCTGATCTTTTTTATGAGATATGACCAAAGTACGGCGCCTTTATTGTATTGAAGTGAGTGGATTTAGTCTGATCTTTTTTCATGGGATATGACCAAAGTACACCTTTATTGTATTGAAGTCAGTGGATTTAGCCTGATCTTTTTTCATGGTATATGGCCAAAGTACCCCTTTATTGTATTGAAGTGAGTGGATTTAGCCTGATCTTTTTTCATAGGATATGACCAAATTACGCCTTTGTTGTATTGAAGTGAGTGGATTTAGCCTGATCGTTTTTCATGGAATATGACCAAAGTACACCTTTATTGTATTGAAGTGAGTGGATTTAGTGTGATCTTTTTTCATGGGATATGACCAAAGTACACCTTTATTGTATTGAAGTGAGTGGATTTAGCCTGATCTTTTTTATGAGATATGACCAAAGTACGGCGCCTTTATTGTATTGAAGTGAGTGGATTTAGTCTGATCTTTTTTCATGGGATATGACCAAATTACGCTTTTGTTGTATTGAAGTGAGTGGATTTAGTCTGATCTTTTTTCATGGGATATGACCAAATTACGCTTTTGTCGATTAAAGTGAGTGGATTTAGTCTGATCTTTTTTCATGCGATATGACCAAATTACGCTTTTGCTGTATTGAAGTGAGTGGATTTAGTCTGATCTTTTTTCATGAGATATGACCAAAGTACGCCTTTGTTGTATTGAAGTGAGTGGATTTAGCCTGATCGTTTTTCATGGAATATGACCAAAGTACACCTTTATTGTATTGAAGTGAGTGGATTTAGTCTGATCTTTTTTCATGGGATATGACCAAAGTACACCTTTATTGTATTGAAGTGAGTGGATTTAGCCTGATCTTTTTTATGAGATATGACCAAAGTACGGCGCCTTTATTGTATTGAAGTGAGTGGATTTAGTCTGATCTTTTTTCATGGGATATGACCAAAGTACACCTTTATTGTATTGAAGTCAGTGGATTTAGCCTGATCTTTTTTCATGGTATATGGCCAAAGTACCCCTTTATTGTATTGAAGTGAGTGGATTTAGCCTGATCTTTTTTCATAGGATATGACCAAATTACGCCTTTGTTGTATTGAAGTGAGTGGATTTAGCCTGATCGTTTTTCATGGAATATGACCAAAGTACACCTTTATTGTATTGAAGTGAGTGGATTTAGTCTGATCTTTTTTCATGGGATATGACCAAAGTACACCTTTATTGTATTGAAGTGAGTGGATTTAGCCTGATCTTTTTTATGAGATATGACCAAAGTACGGCGCCTTTATTGTATTGAAGTGAGTGGATTTAGTCTGATCTTTTTTCATGGGATATGACCAAATTACGCTTTTGTTGTATTGAAGTGAGTGGATTTAGTCTGATCTTTTTTCATGGGATATGACCAAATTACGCTTTTGTCGATTAAAGTGAGTGGATTTAGTCTGATCTTTTTTCATGCGATATGACCAAATTACGCTTTTGCTGTATTGAAGTGAGTGGATTTAGTCTGATCTTTTTTCATGAGATATGACCAAAGTACGGCGCCTTAATTGTATTGAAGTCAGTGGGTTTAGTCTGATCTTTTTTCATGGTATATGGCCAAAGTACACTTTTATTGTCTTGAAGTGAGTGGATTTAGCCTGATCTTTTTTCATGAGATATGACCAAAGTACGGCGGCTTTATTGTATTGAAGTGAGTGGATTTAGTTTGATTTTTTCATGGTATATGGCCAAAGTACCCCTTTATTGTATTGAAGTGAGTGGATTTAGCCTGATCTTTTTTCATGGTATATGGCCAAAGTACCCCTTTATTGTATTGAAGTGAGTGGATTTAGCCTGATCTTTTTTCATGGGATATGACCAAAGTACACCTTTATTGTATTGAAGTGAGTGTATTTAGCCTGATCTTTTTTATGAGATATGACCAAAGTACGGCGCCTTTATTGTATTGAAGTGAGTGGATTTAGTCTGATCTCTTTTCATGGGATATGACCAAATTACGCTTTTGTTGTATTGAAGTGAGTGGATTTAGTCTGATCTTTTTTCATGGGATATGACCAAATTACGCTTTTGTTGTATTGAAGTGAGTGGATTTAGTCTGATCTTTCTTCATGGGATATGACCAAATTACGCTTTTGTTGTATTGAAGTGAGTGGATTTAGTCTGATCTTTTTTCATGGGATATGACCAAATTACGCTTTTGTTGTATTGAAGTGAGTGGATTTAGTCTGATCTTTTTTGATGGGATATGACCAAATTACGCTTTTGTTGTATTGAAGTGAGTGGATTTAGCCTGATCTTTTTTCATGGGATATGACCAAAGTACACCTTTATTGTCTTGAAGTGAGTGGATTTAGTCTGATCTTTTTTCATGGGATATGACCAAAGTACACCTTTATTGCATTGAAGTGAGTGGATTTAGCCTGATCTTTTTTCATGGGATATGACCAAATTACGCTTTTGTTGTATTAAAGTGAGTGGATTTAGCCTGATCTTTTTTCATGGTATATGGCCAAAGTACCCCTTTATTGTATTGAAGTGAGTGGATTTAGCCTGATCTTTTTTCATGGGATATGACCAAAGTACACCTTTATTGTATTGAAGTGAGTGGATTTAGCCTGATCTTTTTTATGAGATATGACCAAAGTACGGCGCCTTTATTGTATTGAAGTGAGTGGATTTAGTCTGATCTCTTTTCATGGGATATGACCAAATTACGCTTTTGTTGTATTGAAGTGAGTGGATTTAGTCTGATCTTTTTTCATGGGATATGACCAAATTACGCTTTTGTTGTATTGAAGTGAGTGGATTTAGTCTGATCTTTTTTCATGGGATATGACAAAATTACGCTTTTGTTGTATTGGAGTGAGTGGATTTAGTCTGATCTTTTTTCATGGGATATGACCAAATTACGCTTTTGTTGTATTGAAGTGAGTGGATTTAGTCTGATCTTTTTTCATGGGATATGACCAAATTACGCTTTTGTTGTATTGAAGTGAGTGGATTTAGCCTGATCTTTTTTCATGGGATATGACCAAAGTACACCTTTATTGTCTTGAAGTGAGTGGATTTAGTCTGATCTTTTTTCATGGGATATGACCAAATTACGCTTTTGTTGTATTGAAGTGAGTGGATTTAGTCTGATCTTTTTTCATGGGATATGAATAAATTACGCTTTTGTTGTATTGAAGTGAGTGGATTTAGTCTGATCTTTTTTCATGGGATATGACCAAATTACGCTTTTGTTGTATTGAAGTGAGTGGATTTAGTCTGATCTTTTTTCATGGGATATGACCAAATTACGCTTTTGTTGTATTGAAGTGAGTGGATTTAGCCTGATCTTTTTTCATGGGATATGACCAAAGTACACCTTTATTGTATTGAAGACCTTGGTACAATTCAGGATAAACCATAGTATGTAAATACCTTGGTACAATTCAGGGCAAACAATAGTATGTAAATACCTTGGTACAATTCAGGGAAACCATAGTATGTAAATACCTTGGTACAATTCAAGGGAAACCATAGTATGTAAATACCTTGGTACAATTCAGGATAAACCTAAGTATGTAAATACCTTGGTACAATTCAGGGAAACCATAGTATGTAAATACCTTGGTACAATTCAGGGAAACCATAGTATGTAAATACATTGGTACAATTCAGGGAAACCATAGTATGTAAATACCTTGGTACAATGCATGGCAAACATAGTATGTAAATACCTTGGTACAATTCAGGGTAAACATAGTATGTAAATACCTTGGTACAATTCAGGGAAACCATAGTATGTAAATACCTTGGTACAATTCAGGGTAAACCATAGTATGCAAATACCTTTATATTTTGCATACTAAACCATGGAATTGTATGGTAATCCATGGTGTTTTAGAAGGCGGACCATGTTATTTATTTAAGAAGCGAAAACGGTCATATGGAGTTTTAATTCTTTAATTTTGCAAGGTTAAGTAAACAAGTATAGATCTAATCGAGTTTTAACTCGATTGGTTTCAGAGCTTTATGTCCTTCATTAATCAACTACATTAAAAAGTGTCCAAAATCTTGTTATAAATATTAGAAGTTTTTCGTTTTTCTAAAATAAATAGAGAAAGACTATATCATAGAATAAGGTTAGTCAATCTGTTTGTGTACGGTTAAAAAGACTGGAGAAACAGGTGGGTTATCACTAATAGACACATGGAAGATGTTCTCTATTAAATTAAATATGAATAGTATGTTTTGTATACAACCGTTATTGAAATTTTACTTAAAGATAAGCTCGTTAAAAAGTTGCTTTTTTTCGAAGAATGGTTTAAACTTTGTAAGCATCCAGGTATACGCCTTAGTTGCCTAAATAAATTTATACCGGGAGACGAATATATTTTGGCATTGAAAGTTGGAAAAAATAGTTCTAGAGTGATATGTATCTTCTACAAGGAAGTAGGGATGGACATAAAGCGAATTACGGCCTAATCCGATCGGACGCGAACAAATGATTGCGAAGGGAAAGTGATCTTTGTTCAATAGGCCGCATTATGAGTTCCAAATAAAGTGGAACCTTTTTAATCTTAATAAATTAAAAAAATAAAGAATCAAATACATAAGAATTTTATGATAAATATATGATTCAGATTTCATAGGCATCACTTTTACAAGCTTTGCCTACTGGTAATTGCAACCAATCGCAGAAAGGATTACAAAATGTATTTTAAAAAATGATAGATAACATTAGGTTGGCAAAAGTAACTGTGTGCAGAATAGTTTTTTTAATTATTTTCAGCTATGTATAAAGGTCCAAATGCTATAACTCTTTTGAACTCTAGTACAAGCTTGTCTCCATGGTTATATTAGACAAGATGATTTTCCCGGTGCCCGCGTGTTTTGGTGTTCCTAAACGTTTCCATATGTAAATTCATGTTAGCTTCATGCATGGTTGGTGTTATCTGGTTACGGTTCAATTGATCTATTTGACAGAATGATCAGCTTCAAGGAGGGCGTTTAGTACATGACGAAGAACAACTTGACCACAGCTTTTGGCTGAAGTGTTACACGAAATGGACGAGAATTTGGTGCGGGGTATGGCGGGTTATCAGCAGCTACAGAGTCAGGGGCGACCTAGAACTACCCGTGGACCGCCCTTGTCTTCGGAAGATCAGCGTCCCATCGTTGCCCCAGTGGATAGCTGCAATTGTATTTATATTTCTTTATTATTGGCTGGTACGGGTTTTTTATTACCTTACAACAGTTTCGTTACAGCCGTGGATTACTACCAGGAAAGATTTCCACATACAACCATTATATTTGACATGAGTTTGACCTATATTCTCGTTGCTTTCGTCAGTGTACTGTTAATGAATATTCTGGTGGAAACTTTAACTTTACAAGTACGGATTACCTTTGGTTATGTGTTGGCCTTTATAACCCTACTAATTGTAGTGGTCTGTGATATCTGGTATAACTTATTCCCCGAGAAAGTGGCCTACAATCTCACGCTTGTCGCTATAGCAGTGGTAGCTTTTGGCAGCACGGGTATGTATCTTCGAATTTATTCAACATTATTCTTTGTACTATAATCACTATGTACTGTTACATCATTTGGAAATATCTACTGATTCACAGATGTTTACTTATTTACACTATTCAGATGAACTTTGTTATTCCATTATTCGCTTAAGCTCTAGATCTATTGTTTTTTTAACTGTTTCTGTTTCAATGTTAACCGCAATGTTATGTGAACGTGGCGACATCTTGAAATGGACTAGGTTTGCAGGGACCAAAAATAAATGTTAAAAAATCAGAATTTACTTACGGCATTACAAAAGTTTTATTCAGCAATATTTATTTTCTTTTCCAGCTCAACAATCGAGTTTTTATGGTTATACCAGTATGCTTCCAGCCCGATACACACAGGCTGTCATGACAGGAGAAAGTAAGATGCATGTATTAACAATCCTTTATTTCTGGAACCGTTAATGATAGCGTGTTTGTTGCCGATGGTATTAGTTGAACTTGGGTGAAACTCTCGACACAACTGTCAAAGAAAACGTTGCTAGAGGCTCTATTTCAATAAGACATTAACTCTTCACTTTATTAATAATTTAACGTTGACTCCGGTATCTGTCAACATTAACAAGTGAATTCCGATTCTGCGATGGTAGGCCCCTATTTATTGTGTGATACCTTTAGTTCATGCATAATACTGAGCACAAGTCGATCATTTTTCTAACCAGTTTCTTGGACATGATTATGTTTTAGGTGCAGCTGGTCTCGTTGTTTCCATTAACAGAATTCTCACGAAAGGCATTTTAACCGATAACAGAATCAACACGATGATTTTCTTCTGTCTTTCCATGGGCATGCTTGTTATATGTTTTATTGTCTTCCATTTATCACGTCGGAGTAAGTTTGTGCAGTTTTACATACGCCAGTGTCAAATGACGGTAATAGTGGATGATCAAAAACCCATCACAACTGGGGGCACTTGTCCAGAAGAAGTAAGCTTAGTAAGCACCTTGTACTAATCTATCTAATCTTACATACATTAATAACAACTTTGTACTAATCTATCTAATCTTACATACATTATTAACAAATTTAGTAAGCACTTTGTACTAATCTATTTAATCTTACATACATTGCTAACAAATTTAGTAAGAACTTTATACTAATCTATCTAATCTTACATACATTACTAACAAATTTAGTAAGGACTTTGTACTAATTTATCTAATCATACATACATTATATTAACAAGTTTAGTAAGCACTTTGTACTAATCTATCTAATCTTACATACATTACTGACAAGTTTAGTAAGGACTTTGTACTAATCTATCTAATATTACATACATTACTGACAAATTTAGTAAGGACTTTGTACTAATCTATCTAATATTACATACATTACTGACAAATTTAGTAAGGACTTTGTACTAATCTCTCTAATCATACATACATTACTGACAAGTTTAGTAAGGACTTTGTACTAATCTATCTAATCTTACATACGTTAATAAAAAGTTTAGCAAGGACTTTGTATAAATTTATCTAGTCTTGTATGCATTACTAACAAGAAATAAATTGGAACCCACCACATGTTTGGATTTACTTTATCATAAGGCCCCTATATATATGTGGAAAAATCTTGAATTATAGTTTGAATCTCGAATATGCCAAGCAGTTTTAAATGCTTGCGTTAATTTCTGTTAGTAATTCCACATTCTTAAGCTTACTTGAGTAAACATATGGGTCATCAGGATGTGTAAGTCAAGCACAATTAATTATTAAGTGCCAACATTATCAAATTGTTTCAAAAGATAAATCTAACACCTTCGTCACAACAACAATGCTTCCAAAGGCAATCAGATAATCTTAGAATGAACAGTAAAGAGGCTCCATAGGGTTAATTTCTCTTTCAATTACACAAAACACAGCGGTTGATTAATTCAATTGCAATTAGTGAAGCGGTTTTAAACGCTTTGGATAATTTGTTCGTGGAGAGCTTATGATTAACTGTCTACACCAGTGCCAAGGTGAAAGTTAAAAAAGAGTTACATGCTAAAATATGTCTGCAGTATAATCTCAACCTATTAAAGTTCACGAAACCAACTCAGTCATTTTGATTTCTATCTTCAATTGTTTAATAACATACATTTAAAAAAGAGTTTGCTTCCTATTAAGGAAACCCATTGATCTGTTTCCTCCTGGTTTTCCGCCTAGTGGCCTTCCATCTCTTAAATTAAGGGACAGTTTATTCCACGGGTAGAACCCACCTTTCTCCATTAAGACCACGCAACCCTGGTAACGATATCCTGATTTCTAGGTTTTTAAAGTAGTATAGTGTAACCAGTATTTGCTAACGTGCATGTTTTTTTAACAGGTGGATATAACAGACAATTCTGGGCGTGGTCGATATGGAGTCTTAGCTATACAGTCTCCTACATCCACGCCTCAAAGTAGCCCCGACCCAAGGGCAACCCTTCGTCAAACTCAACCCCCAACGAGTGCAGACGAACAGTCAATCAGTTTTCACGGGCGTGGGGTCACATCTTACACAGGAATATGGTCTGCCATTAAAAGTAAGTGTCATTTTTTAGAAAGAGACGAGTGAACTTCCTCGGCTTGTCAACAGACACCTGCTGTGGAGTTTGATGTATCCTGGTTTATCTTTTGGTTTACTTAAATATAATCAAAAATCAAAAATATAATAGGCACTACATATGCTCATAGATACATTCTAAAACAAGATGGCAGCGCCCCTGGATGCCAAGGCGAAACATCATATGGATGAGAGAATACGTTTCTGTGTATGTTATATGCGTTGGATAACAATGACCATTATTAGAGCCCTGCAAAGTCTCACGAAAGAAAACTCATTTGATGTAAAAATGATACCCAAATAACGTGTTAGTATTGGTACATACACCATTAGACAGTCACAAACGTTTTTTCTTTGCTGGAAGGCGAGATTATTTATTGCAATGTAAAGAACCATTGTAAGACGTAAAAATCATACCAACAGTAAAGGGATAATCAGGGCACATTAAACAGTATCTAATCGAGAATACATTCGATGAATCATTAGACAACCTGGGGACTGTTTCACGAATCCGCCGCAAATTGCGATCAATTGCAGATGCCATGGCGTCCTAACTCTTCACTATGGTATCCACTGGTAACTATGTGTCGTTTGCGATGCCCTGCTTTGTGAGACGAGCCCCAGTTGAATCAAGCTGTCAAAGAATGGATAAGATCCCTTTTGAATAAGACTGTAACTGACGATGCTGTCCGATCTGTTTGACTGCTGCTTTTGTATCTACCTAGTTAAGACGTATTTCATCATTATAATGATCATACCATTACTAAAAACACTATTTATGTGCGGACACTTGATTGGTCACGTTGTTTTTGTGTAAAATATTAAACTAGTAAACATAATTTGGAGTCACAGGAGCATAAACGGTAAATTGGGGAAAATATAGCACACCGAAAAATAAAACAAAAAGCAACGGCGTAACAACCGCAAACGATACCGTGGCGTCCATCTTTCGTATTCAAGGCGAAGTCAATGGGTGAGAATGTGTCAAATGTTTGAACCTCCACGGCGTTATCTGCAATTTGGTGACGGCGTCTGTCGACGAAAGTCCTGAACTGTTCATTAAAACAATGTTATGAGACATATGAGATATTGAAATTGACGTGTTTCATTACCTATAACAGAAGATGAGTGAACCTTATATCAACCTCAAATTGATTAGATACCAAGATATAACTATCTATAATCCACATTTCAATACAGGCACTGACTTCAAAGGACATTTTGATGGCTATCTTGAAACGAATGCGGATTATTTGCATTTTTCAGGGGCTCGTTCTACTAAGCTGGCGTATGTTGCGCCAGTCGCAAATGCGTGTTAAATTATAGGAACCTGCGCATGGTCGAAAGTCTTGAGGCACAACTCTATGCTGTAAACATATGCGTAACTTTGCGCCAGCTTAGTAGAACGAGCTCCAGAGCTGTAACCAAAGAATGTAAAAAAAAAATTGGAAGTGTATGCCACATTGAGAACAAGTCAAGCGAAAATTTGCTGTACTTTTTGTTGGAAACATCTGATGACAAAAGATATACATGGATGTATTCTTTGAGTGTTTTATTGCCATCTTAACGAGTTGTTTACTAAATGTTTTATTACAGATGGTCTATACTTGAGGTATTGTGCTGCTAGAAATGTATGGCCATATATGGTCTCTATAGGACTGGCTTATTTCGTAACTTTATGTTTGTTTCCTGGAATTGAGACGGAAGTATGGAGTTGCTCCCTGCATAGCTGGATGCCTGTAATTCTGATGGGTATTTTCAACTTGTGTGATTTCATCGGCAAGGTAAGTGTAGAATCCCATTTTCACCTGGATTGGCTCGTTATCGTATCCTGACGTTCAGAGAGCGTTTGATAACATAAAATACAGTTTTAGCTCAATTTTAGATTATTGATAATAAAGACCTTTACTATATGGTTCACTCGATCGCCGCCGCCTTAGCTTGTCTAACATTTGTAAAGAAGGCGAATTTATACGAGCTTACTATTTGAAAAATCGCTTAAATTTAACATAGGACACATAAAAAATGTCCACTTATTTTTAAAACGTGTAAATGGTGGTGTGAAGGCATAGCCTACATACCCAGAACTGAAGTCAGAACGTCAACATCAATCAGAAACCCCGCATGTTCTATGTTGGTACTCACTTATTTCCGATCTTTTTGTGTTGAATTTACTGTCTCAAATTTATCTGTGTCCCTCAAAACAAAAACAAAAGACTGTCTTTATTTCTCAGGTTAGTTCCGAAAATTGAGTAAACTGCACGCTGGTTTAAAATTCACGATTCAAGTCATTTAAGACCCTATATATATGAGCATTAGCAGACTCGTCTTTGCTTACATAGCATCAAATTTTCATTTTCAAATTTAAAATACTAAATGGTGTCCAAACTTTAGAATTTTGACAAAAAAGAAAAGGTTCTATAACTGGAAGGGGGGGGGGGAGAAATCGGTCTTTCATTTTTTTTAATGGATTTTCTGGATTTTAGCATCAATTTTCTCATCTTCATCTACAATGTATGTTGTAGACAACTAACTCTTTAGATAAATACTGTCCATTAACAAAGTTATCATAAGAATCATATATGGAAATATCTAGTCTCTGTGTTCAAAATAGATATTGCTGTGCTGGTCAGATGTATTATTAAAGTACTCTTGGGCTTTGTTCTCTTTAGATTTTTGCCTCCATTCGGTATGATTGGCCAACATGTTATCTGGTTCTGTGTACCTGTGCCCGTCTAGTGATTGTACCGTTAATGATGCTTTGTGCCACCCCCAGGGACAACCCGTATTTAAGAGCAGAAGAATGGAGTATGGGACTGTCAGCAATTCTTGGTTTAACAAATGGTTACTTTGGAAGTGTACCTATGATTATTGCCCCAGCTAAAGTCCCGGAAGAACAAAAAGAATTAACAGGTAATATAATAGAGATTGGGACACTTCCTCTATTGAATTATTTTCTTTCTTAACATCAATTTAGCTTTTATTTAATTTTCACTGGGTTATAAGTTTGTTTGCAGAATGACATATCACGATGGGCACCTTTATAGCGGCACGTTCAAGTTAAACTGTTTGCCTAGTATACACCCGCTATCCATGATGATGTTTTCCCTTTCTTTCGCCAGGTAACATTATGATGTTGTCCTACAGTATTGGTCTTACCACAGGTTCAGCTATAGCTTATTTACTAGACAGTTTATTGGGACCCCAGCTCAGTATTGACCCGTGTGCTCCCCTCAACATAACACAAGTACACAATCTAACATTGCTCAGTTATACAAACTAAGGACTACTAACCCAAATTGGTCATACAAGCGAAATAAATATGACATCAGTTCAATCAGTTGTGATAAACCTGGCCTGAGTTGTGAAAACTAAAAAGTCCTCTTCGCTTTTGTAAATAGTCCCGAAGGAAGCCAAGCTTTCACCTACCTTACAATAGAGGGGATATTAGGATGTGTATTTGTTCTGGACGATTGAGGAATTCATATAGAACAGTATAGATGTGATCGACGGATGTTTAAAAAGACTACAGCGATTGAATACTTCGAGATGTCTGTATTTCTAGAATACTGAAGACAATGTTAGTAAGTTTGTCGAGTGTATTTTTAGAGTAAAAAATCGATGCACTTTTCTGGTATCCCAAGGTAACAATTGACGTTGATTTGTTAAGACATACACCTTTTCTCAAAGAGAGAGAGGGGGAGTGAGAGAGACAAAGTTGTTGTTTTATTCAAAGCAATAAAGTTATCCACACCCAAAAACCTGAAGTTACTTTATGATATTCTCATGTAGTTTGTATTTACGTATTCTCGTTATTTTGGGATTAAACTTTCGTGAAAATATGGTAGAAATTCCTCTACCGATGTTTGGGTGACGCCCGAAAGGGGAATCGAACCCGGGTCCCAGAGTATGGCACATATCGACAGCACTAAATGCCGGCTGCCTTATCCATTCAGCCAACCGGCCTGTTTCGGGCGTCACTCAAACATCGGTAGAGGAATTTCTACCATACTTTCAAGAAAGTGTAATCTCAAAATAACGAGAATACTGTTATCCTCACTTTCTAAAAGACACTAATTAACTAAACTCATGTATTGACGTACTTTGGATATAATGTAGCCTATTGTTTTGTCAACCTCTCTATAGTCGCCATTAAAGGTTTCATGATCAACCTTTGGTAATATTTTCTGGCATGAGCTGGCAAATTCACACTTTTTTCATGATTTCTGATCGTCACGACAGTAAGAGGCCTTGAAGGCCATCGGAAAACTAAATGATTGGCGCTGGAATGAGGAAGATCCATACAGTATGTGGCCTGTACAAACCGAAAACGTGTTCGAAAAGTAAACAAAATTTAAATAACCGGGACGACCATTCATTCATTCTAAGCCAAAGTTAGTTCGAAACAATACTTTATCGTTCATTTTCGAGACTAGAAGCACTAAAAAGTTTCTGAATTATACGTCTTGAGAAAAAATAGCCAATACTTTCAACATTTTGCTTCAACGTCAAAATATCAACATTTTGGCAGCTCATGCCACTTTAAATATGTTGCAGAACATGTACCTTACAAGTCTGACGAAAAGGAAATTAAATTTCTTGAGCAGAGCAGACAAAATTCACTGTTACATTTGCCGCTCTTCAACGCTTACGAAAGTTAATTACCGATGACTTATGAGGTCAAACACGACCTCCGTTGTGTACGTGCTCTCACAGTGGTGACGTAATAAACGATTTCTGCTGAGTCAATTCGTTTTCGTTGCAGTTTGTACTAATGAACTATATGCGTAGAATGGACACGTCTCATTGGCTGGTTTGGATCGGACTTTGTAAAGTGTACCGCCATTGACAGTTGCTAAGCGCGTGCAGAACAGATCTGGATGGACGCTCCACTATCTCCTAGTAATGGCGGCATTCGAAGCACATCAAGCACCACGTGACCTCCGTTCCACGCATATAGTTCATTGGTTTGTACACATCGAAGGTCATGTATGACGTCACAAATACAGAAAAAAATGCATATTTCGTACTCCATCTTTTTTTTTACTATCAAGGACCTAACTCAAAAGTCGATTCGTTTCAAATTATGGTTTTCAAATATACATTTAGTCCATAAGCACACACAAACCAGCTTTAAGCCCTGCTCGGCGTAATATGGAATATACAGGGTCTCAGTCGACGTAATATACTGTATGTTATTAATCGAGTGTTTACGTATTGCCTTGGTATTGGCCTGAGGGTGGCCGTATTGGCCCGAGGCCGCAGGCCGCAAGGCAATACGAAAACACTCGATTTATAATATTTTTAGAAGTTATTTTTATGCAAGCTGTCAAGTTGAACAGGATGTCGCCCGCTGAACATTAAATCCATGACTTAAACAAATTGATATCTGACCTTTTTGCGTTCTGTGTTTTTTTGTTCCTGGATCAGTAGAGAAGTTTCTTCCTCTTCTGCTGTCCTAAAACGGCAATCGGATTCACTTACATGTACAGCAGTTTTTTCTTCTAACACTGCCACTTCTATCCTGTCAATAAGAGCTTGTACAACGGACTCTAGTGTCGACATTTTGATATCAACATCTGTCGTCTGCTTCTGTCGAACTCTGGGACGTCACATGTTTATTGTGTCTTTCAGCCGCACTCTGTGAACTCGGCCAATATGACTTGAACTCGGACAATATGACTTGAACTCAGCCAATATGACTTGAACTCGGCCAATACAGCTCTACGGCTAATACGAACTTGATTCGTATGCTGATATTACCCGGCCGCGAAGGTCGTATTCGGGCAATAACCTGCACAGTCAATTAATAATATGGAATGTGCAGGGTCTCAGTCGAAATAATATGGAATATACAGGGTCTCAGTCAAGCTAATATGGAATATACAGGGCCTCAGTCGACGTAATATGGAATATACAGGGTCTCAGTCGACGTAATATGGAATATACAGGGTCTCAGTCGACGTAATATGGAATATACAGGGTCTCAGTCGACGTAATATGGAATATACAGGGTCTCAGTCGACGTAATATGGAATATACAGGGTCTCAGTCGACGTAATATGGAATATACATGTACAGGGTCTCAGTCGAGCTAATATGGATTATACAGGGTCTCAGTCGAGCTAATATGGAATGTACAGGGTCTCAGTCGAAGTAATATGGAATGTACAGGGTCTCAGTCGAAGTAATATGGAGTATACAGGGTCTCAGTCGAAATAATATGGAGTATATAGGGTCTCGGTCGAAGTGATACAGAATATACAGAATTTCAGTCGAGCTAATATGGAGTATGCAGGGTCTCAGTCGAGTTAATAGGGATCATACAGGGTCTCAGTCGAGCTAATATGGAATATACAGGGTCTCAGTCGAAGTGATATAGAATATACAGGGTCTCAGTAGAGCTAATATGGAATATACAGGGTCTCAGTCGAGCTAATATGGAGTATACAGGGTCTCAGTCGAGCTAATATGGAGTATGCAGGGTCTCAGTCGAGTTAATATTGAATATACAGGGTCTCAGTCGAGCTAATATGGATTATACAGGGTCTCAGTCGAGTTAATATGGATCATTCAGGGTCTCATTCGACGTAATATGGAATATACAGGGTCTCAGTCGAGCTAATATGGAATATACAGGGTCTCAGTCGAAGTGATATAGAATATACAGGGTCTCAGTCGAGCTAATATGGATTATACAGGGTCTCAGTCGAGCTAACATGGAATATACAGGGTCTCATTCGACGTAATATGGAATGTACAGGGTCTCCAAAAAATACAAACAAAGCGCCTTTACATAGACTCTCAAAACCCCCCAGAACAATGCAACCATCATGTATTACCTTAAATTTGCTTAACTATACAAATTTGACATATTTAAGGGGTAATGAAATATAGGTAAATATTGCGGTTAATATGTCACAAACTCATGTGCCAAACTCATGTAAATTCGAGCTCGTCACAGATGCCAGAAAGGTTTCAACAGTAAGGCGGGGGTGTGTGTATGGGGGGGGGGGGGGGGGGGCTTAATTCTACTTCCTTTGTGAATGTCATTATGTTTAAACTATTTAAAACTGGCCGAACTCGACACTTCTAAGAAAGGACAAAACCTGGGATAATTAATTGAGCTTCCAATTATATTTTCCGCTGATAAAGCAGAAAAACTCAAAGTTCAGAAGGAGTCAGATAATTTGTCCTTTCTAATTGTCCAATATACATGTGTTTACAATTATCCTTATGTCGAGTAGACGCTAGTATCTCTCAGAGCCATATCAGCATGTACACCCTTATTGAATTGAACTGAGTGGATTTAGCCTGATCTATTTTCATGGGATATTACTTTAATGATTTGCATGTGATATATACTGCCTGATAACTACTCAAGCCAAAACACATAGGACAACTCGTACTATATTGTACATGATGGTGTATATTTTTGAATATAAATATACACCACCATGTACAATATAGTACGAGTTGTCCTATGTGTTTTGGCTTTAGTAAAACCACTCCCTAGTAGAATTTATCATCGACTTGGATAACTACTCACGTCCAGACGCAAAAATTACTATTGAATATTTCATATTTGACATTGTCTGAAAGAGAAATTTACCATGGGCCAACGATTTGACCTTACGGCTAAATCTTCTCTTTCAAAACAACAACATTTTTTGGGGGATTAGGCCTACAAGTACAAACAAAATAGTCAAAGCCTAAGTAAGTTCATCTACTTGCCTTACAAAATATGGTTGATTGATTGATTGTTTGGTGTTTTACGCGGCGCTCAAGATTATTTCACTTATAATTTTTCAGTTTTATTGTGGGAGGAAACCGGGCTCTATGCCCAGAGGAAACCCACGACCTTCCGCTAGTAACTGGCAACATACAAAATATGGAGTAAGGTAGATAACTCCGGTGGATTTTCTGGTACAATGCCTTTTGTCAATGAGGCGTATCGACTTAAACTTGTACTGAAATGACCTTTGTAACTTAAAGGTTGAACGTTAAAAATCTGTGCATTCTATTAGTGTGTCGGGTTGCATCACGTGTGCAGTGTGTCGAATGTCAGTTGAAGTTACCCATCACCTGTAGGTGGTAACTGTGCTTCCTGGACCTCCCTGGACTTCATTCTAACGTATGAAGCTGTGTGTGAGTGTCTCTCCCACACTTTCCGGGCAGTTGGTTTGGCTCTACTCCAGACGTGTTTTCCCACAAAGGGATTGGCTATGGTCTGCAGTTTAACCTGCGCGTGGACATAGCCTACCCCACCATGTCTCTGACGCTCTTTATAGGTAAGTTATTGCGTTATATGGCTCTTTTTAAACGTATATATATGTATATGTATATATAAACAATGACTACAGTATGTCATGTCCGTACGCAGCTAGTTAAACCCAATGAGCCCACTAGGGTCAGACCAAGCTCTAAACACAGGTCTATAATTAGAACTGGCCGCGTGTTGACTGTTGTCTTTATAATGTCACATTGCCTTCTGTGACATATATCAGATGTCATTCTGACTAGATTAGGGTGCACTGTGAAATATTGTGTGATGACATGTGCTCAATGAATATGGCGATTTGTATATTTTATTAGTTTCCCCCGATTTCATAGTTCAGGTAGTAGTGACTCATTCACAGCGAGAGGAAACCTTTCAACAATATGACTATCGAGCCTACGTAATCAAAGGTGTGCTATGTAGACTGTAGACTGGTGTGTATATAAATAGCACATCAGAACCTCTGATAGCTCTATAGGTGACAAACTGGGAAAATGTTCAATATTGGGCTCATTGGAAAATCCTACTTACATTATTCGTCCAGAATATAGGTTTATTTGTCTGAACTCATTCATGTGTAAACCATAGTCAATCTGATACATGATTAATAAACCAGTCTGGACATGGTGGCAGAGGTTTATTCTATACTGTATTCTAACTATGCTGTAACGTGTTTAATGGATTATAGCTTGTCATATGGTATATATGAGAACAGTTTCGAGACATTTGCCCCACTATCCCCATAATTTGCGACACACTTGATTTTTTTGTCCCATAAATTAAATTGCCCCTCTAAATGTTTGGTTGCAAGGGGCAATGTTTAGCTGTAGGTCTGAATTGCTTGTCCGCCAAATACCCCCCCCCCCCCATTGGGCCATGGACGACTGACTAAAAAGTGTAAATATCTGTACAAAGAATGTCAGAGGAAAAAACGTTCTAGACACAAACGCTGGATTGACAATCCTTACCGGTAATGATTTGGTGTAATTACATTGTATAATTGATAGTAATTCAGAGTAGGGCCTGTCATATCGCCATTAATAACCTGTCTCATCAATCTATCCAGGCTATAAATACCTCTCCTATCAACCAATATTGTTCATCTACTCTCTACAGATTTACCCATATTCGCACATTTTGCCTTTGTTACAACTGTTGGGTTTGTTTGTGTTTTATTCTGACGCGGTCTACATTACTTATATATTACACCCATAAGCCTTAAATGGGGATTCGATTCGATTTCAATATCTCTTCCCCCAACCCCATGTTAGTTCAGTGTAACGTAATACACTATTGACTATGAATACACGTTATAAAACATTTACGATTTAACACAGCCACAGGCAAAATACAACTCGACATAGCAATCATGTGAGGTTAATCCAGTCAGTGTTTGAATGCAGCAATATGTAAGCGTACATTGTATATCGACTTATGTCTTCTCTTTCTCGTGCAAATAGAACAGTAACTATAATTTTTTTTTTAAAAAGCTATCATTCTAAATGGTGGAGATTGTAAAAAAAAATAAAAAATGTACAAATTAAAAAATGGAATCTCATTAAAGTATGCTGCAATCATCATTGATCAGGGAAATTACTGAATTAGTGTATTGCAGACACTGATGACACGGGAAAAAAATCCTGGGCAGGGGGAGAATCGAACTTACAATTCACCGTAAGCCTATATCGGGAGTTCGATTGTCGCAATGTGTATTAAAAGAAGAGAAAACATGCAATTAAATCAAACTGGTTCCCATGGAGTATAATATTCCTGTGTGTGAATCTTGTCCGTGGTTTACGGGGTAAAGATTAATTAAAAATTAATCTTTCAGACAAACTTATGTTCGATCGTCAGTGGGGCGCGCCATTTACATGTAAAATGAACATTAAATATACATCCTTTGCCAACTTACCGTATGTTGTATGACTCTCACCTGCAATATCAACCGCAAGATTTCCTTTCCTGAAATTTGTACACCGACAAGTTGTTTTCTGATCACTTTTCGCATTTTTCTTCTGGCAATAATACTGTTCGTTTCTGAAACGAGAAAAGGCAAAACATGCTTACAGTATATGTCACAGTATTATACTGTGTGTTACAGAATATGTAGCTTACTGTGGTATTTGCGTGTTTTGAACTTGTCGTCTTACGTGTTTTCAGTTCACCTATATTTCTAGAATAAGACAATATATCCGGACTTTGATTCTAGATTTTCATGTTTATATATTGTAATTCGTGGAATTCTATTTCTTTCCTTGTAGGTATTATATTTGGTTGCTTCCTTGTTCCCGTGTTTAGCAAAGAAGGTAGGCTATGGTTTCGGAGTATCTGCATCCGTACTGGTATAATCGTCTTAGTAATTTTAACTCAAGTCAACATTTTTCTTTTCGTTGACCCGTCCTTGTTTATGTTTCTAATTGAACCAATGTATACCCTGTTGATAGGAATTAAAGATTAATTAACCTGAAACAGTGTATTTCAATTTCCATGCGAGAAAAATACAAGAGTTTAGCACGAGATGGATTAAAGTCGATCTGTATTATGCTACAAACCTTTCCCCATTGATATTGGTTTTGTAAATGAATATGCTGTTCGCCATCAACTGATTGACATGGCTATTTTGCTCTCATTTATTTAGTCTTTCTTTTTCAGAAGCAATCCGATCCCTGACTTTAAGGTTTATTGAGAAAGGGCCACATACATTCTACTCCGGGAACCAAACTAAAGTATTATGTGTTGTAAATGGTGGTCAGCCTCAACCTGCCATCAACTGGTATTTAAACTCCGAAACCTTCGACAGCGGAGATTCATTGTCTGTGTATAAAATCGACACTGTTCTTGCAAATAACCAATTTCAACTTGATGGGCACATGGACGGCAAAAATCTCATTTGTGAAGCCAAGAATAAACTGAATTCCAGGCGAGCGAATCTCACTCTCAATGTCAAATGTAAGACTTGTAATCTTAATTATAAGACAGTTATATTACATTGTTTCGCAGGGTTCACAATTACAATGTATCTGTACACATTTCTACTGTGTCATATTGAATGCGAGTATTCCTCTTGCAAACCTTCTCAATTATGGCATATGGTGTGAATACAGCTAGTTTAAAATGATAAACACATCGTACATATGTATTGGTATCTTAAAAGGCAAACTAACAAACATAGCATAGCAAATACTTATAATGCTCAAGAATGACTTGTTTTGTCGGATTCTGTTTACCCAGTATTTACATCGTTATGTTATCATTGGAAACTTGGTCAGCAGGGCAGCATTCTTTGGCCTTTTGGTTAAGTGATTTGTGTCAAATTGCCATTTACTGAACTGTTCCGCGTGGTAAAATTGGGCAACATCTTTTAATTTCCTTATTTTGTAAAACTAGTTTAGGGTATTTTGCTGGAATTTTTGCCAATCTGATATACTGGACATCTATCAATATCCCGTTCAAGTAATTGCGTTAAGGTTACCCATTTCCTCAGACCTATATAAACTAGGTAGGCCTATAGTTCAGAGTAAGTTAGTCTTAACCAGTAAAGTTCAGTGAAAATTGCCTGGTTATTACTGAGAGACAATCTTGACTGACCTTTTTGTCACACAATCAGCAGTCCATTGTATTTGGTTGTTTAATATGCTATCTGGGTAATCAGCAGTCCATTGTATTTGGTTGTTTAATATGCTATCTGGGTAATCAGCAGTCCATTGTATTTGGTTGTTTAATATGCTATCTGGGTAATCAGCAGTCCATTGTATTTGGTTGTTCAATATGCTATCTGGGTAATCAGCAGTCCATTGTATTTGGTTGTTTAATATGCTATCTGGGTAATCAGCAGTCCATTGTATTTGGTTGTTCAATATGCTATCTGGGTAATCAGCAGTCCATTGTATTTGGTTGTTTAATATGCTATCTGGGTAATCAGCAGTCCATTGTATTTGGTTGTTTAATATGCTATCTGGGTAAAAGTAGTGTCCCTTTTGTCAAACGTTTATAAGATCAACCGTTTAACTGATATAATAAGTTTAAAAATGAATTTTAACTCGAAACTACGTGATTCTTATCGTGAAATTTCGACATATTTATCCTGAAATTTCGACATTTATCGTGAAATTTCGACACATTTATCGTTAAATTTCGAGAAAACTTTGCCATAATGATGTCGAAATTACGAGATACAATTGAGAGAATAATTAGCTGACAGTTCAACATCACGGTCATAAACATATACAGAAATCAGTTGTGTAGCTTTTACATTGAGACAACTCGACAAAACCGATCTGAGAGAGATTTCTCGATAATTGTCAAATTTGCGGCGATAATTATCTTGAAATATCGCAATGATTATCTCTTAATTTTGCAATAATTTTTAGTTTTGTTTCTCTTATTGTGGCACTAAATGACTTACACTTTTACTCGTACACTTTTGAGTAAGTGCAGCAGATGTTAAATTGCTTAAAAGGGCTAGTGTATATTTGTGATTGGTTGATAAATTTCCTTTAAAGATGTTGGATATTGAATTGACAAAAAATTTCGAGTTGCATTTTATAGATTCAGCAAAGGAATGGTCTTCGATAATCGGGGTTAGTAGCATTCTCCGACCTCCTCTTTTGAAATGTCAACGAGCTCGCTATTACGCGCCTGTACAAGTTATGATCATGGTGTTTCGAAGAGGGGTAAATATGCGATAATCTGTGTCGTGCGCTGATTTAGAAAGGTACGATGTAACGACTTTGGTTGTGTTTTTTGTCTTCAGATTCTCCCTTTGTGACCGTTAGCTACGAGAGTGAGGCTGGTCGTCTTGCCTGTCAAGCTACGGGAAATCCCGCCCAATACAGCTTGCCGGGGTGGGTTTATAAACATGGTAATCTCAGTATCCCACTCAAATCTAACCGGATCTCCTCTTCCAATCCCTGGTATCTGGATCTCTCCGCCGGAAGTCTTAATGATACTGGTCTCTACACATGCTCGGTGTCCAACGGAATCGGCCAGCCGGGAACAGCCGAGTATTTCGTTCAAACAAAAAGTAAGCTTATATTCTATAAGACCATTTAGAATATTTCAATGTAATAGAAAAAGTATTTAAAATCTCACTGAGTTTTGTAAGTACAGCAAATGTTTCTATATTCGATGGATTGGCTGTTTTATGAGGCCTTGAACGCCGCCATATAAGTGAAATAATCTTGAGTGCGGCCTAAAACATCAACCAATCAATCAATCGTTAATGTCGCATTCGTTAAATAACTTTCCTGAGTCCGATATATCTGAAATCTCTATTGTTTTTTTTTTAACCTTTCAGTTCCACCTATGTTTTTGAAACCTGTCATGGTATACACTACAATGGAACAATCAAACCTATCCGTTAGTTTTGACGTTTATTCCTGGCCTGCCATCAATCGCTATCAACTGCAGAAAGACCATACGGACTTGGATTTCCCCGTTCTCTTTGTGAATGTTAACTTATCATTGCACGTCCGAGGAATACCCATGGAGTTACCTGGCCAAAAAGTTATCTTGGAGATGACAAATCTAAACAGTTCTCAAAGTGGAAACTATAGTCTGCGCCTTACAACTAGCATGGGTGACTATAAAACCGTGGATTTCCAAATCATGGTGGCTGAACCAGGTACAGCAATACTTTTCTGAATTATTTATACGTTTTATATATGCTTATTGTTCAGCAAGACTTAATTCTGCTTACCGGTTTATTAGGGAAATGATTTCCAGGGTGGAATGCCTAAGTGTAAAACTGTAAACAAGGACTTGAAATCGGAATTAGAACTAGAAGTCTTAAGCTACGTTTCCACTTGTGCGGATGCGGATACGGACGCGGTGCAGGTACGGAAAGCAGCGCGGTAGACTATGCGGCGTGTGTGTTTCCATATATGCGGTTGTCCGTACGGCATCTGATCTTATTTCGTCCAGAAAATCGCCTGTAAACAATCTAAGTGACTCGGGTTATTGATCTAGATGAGAGTGTGGTAACTACCGAGTTCGCGGGCTTTATTAGAAAAACTAAGACGAGAAAATCAAAGACCATTGGTGAGTTCAGGATTAAAAGGGAAAAAGAAAAAAAATATTTTCATGTTCAGATGTGCGGTGGGCCTAATTTTTGCCATCCAACGGTAACGAATATGTATATTTTACTATTGTTCACGTCAAACGGAGAAGTTCTGAGAGATACATGCGAAAGTTCCTGTGCAAAACAATATCCCTGAAAATGTAAGGTATAATATGGGGAATTGTCGTACGGATAGCCGTACAGAGTGTTTCCACTTGTCCGTTCCGCATACGGTTCCGCATGCGGCACCGTGCCGATCGCTACATGGTCCGGTCGGAATTTACCGCACCGTCGACCGTACAAATGGAAACACTACCTCTACTCTAACTATAAAGCGATTTTTGCCACGTCCGTATCCGCACAAGTGGAAACGCAGCTTTAAAATGATGAAATTCGATATTCGAATGCCACTCAATTGAAAAACTTGCGAGTGGGGTTTTCTCTCGATTTCCGTAGGTCGAAGAGTAGCCATGTGCTCGCCGAAGATGTAGGGTGTCCTCTGGGCAAAGAGCCCGGTTTCCTCCCCCACTAAACCTGGCAACGGCAACATATGGCAAAATCAATCAATTAATTCTACCAAATTATATAGAACGATCAGTTTAACTTTATTTGCACTGATTTTCACAATTATTAATTACCTAGTATTATTTTTGGAGATTTTTTAGCAAAACGCTTTTGATTTATTCCAGTAAAATCGACACCATCTCTACCTGTAGTGTATAAAGGTGGATTAGGAGCAGGTATTATCGTACTGATCGTGGTGATTATCATCAACGTTATTGCATTTCTGGCTATTGTTTATTGGCGTTATTCCCGAACCAAAAGAAAAGGCAAGTCAAGTAAGTAGATTATTTCGGGTGGCTCGAAAAAAACGGTACTAAATAAGAACTTAAATAACTTGATTTATCCAAAAGATACCATACGATAATCGGCAATAGCCAGACTGTTCGAGACTTTTTACCCCCCCCCCCCCCTCCGCATATAATGCGGGGGGATATAGAGATCAGCTGGTTTGTCCGTCTGTCTGTCCGTAATCATTTCTTGTCATCGCATCTCCTCCCAGGGTTTTCATCATTTTTTTTTCGAAACTTGATGGACATGTTGGATATCATGCGAGGATGTGCACCTCCTATTCTGGTTTCGCTGGTTTCGTTATTATACCCCCCGCAACGAAGTTAGGGGGGTATACTGGAATCGGCTTGTCCGTCCGTCTGTCCGTCTGTCCGTCTGTAGACACAATTTTGTCTGGACTACTCCTCCTAAGATTTTGCTTTGATTTCAATGAAATTTCACAAATATGTTACCAATGGTATGTAGATGTGCATGTCATTCCATATGAAGACAGGGTTATCGTGTTATCGCCCCTACGTCCTCCCTACCTTCCCCCCTCCCCCCCCCCCCCTCTACTGCCATGAAGTGTGTATGTACGCTCATACATCCGTCCAATCGTTGTTCCCTCTGTCCGTCCGTCTGTCTGTAGACACAATTTTGTCCGGACTACTCCTCCTAAGATTTTGCTTTGATTTCAATGAAATTTCACAAATATGTTACCAATGGTATGTAGATGTGCATGCCCAACTTACAGGATGATATTTCCTTTTTTCACATTTTTATGACGTTTTTGACTTATAGGACTTTGCCATTTTTGGGGTCTCATTCCATATGAAGACAGGGTTATCGTGTTATCGCCCCTCCCTCCTCCCTACCTTCCCCCCTCCCCCCCCCCCCTTCTACTGCCATGAAGTGTGTATGTACGCTCATACATCCGTCCAATCGTTGTTCCCTCTGTCCGTCCATAGACACAGTTTTGTCCAAAATACTCCTCAAATGGGTCTCATTCCATATGAAGACAGGGTTATCATGTTATCGCCCCTCCCTCCCTCCTCCCTACCCCCCCCCCCCCCCCCCTTCTGCTGGCATAAAGTTTGTATGTACACACATACATCTGTCTGATCGTTGTGCCCTCCGTCCGTCCGTCCGTAGACGCAATTTTGTCCAAAATACTCCTCCCAGATGTTGGTTCTTTTTGAATGAAACTTGACAAATGTTACCAATGATATGAAGTTGTCCATGTCCTACTTGCAAGGAGATATTTTTACATATTTATGATATTTTGGACTCCTTTTGACATTTCTCTGTTCTGCCATTTGTCTGTTCATACATTTGTTTGTAGACACAATTTTGTCCCATTGTACAGTTGTACGGTGCTGTGCTTGTCATATAAGCCTGCATGTTTCATTATTGTGCTTGTGGCACTCTTGATAGCCTACTTCCTCGTAGTGAGTGCTGGTAACATGATCAGCAAGCAGCCTCATAGTCTACTTTCTTGTTGTCGATGCTAACTAAACATGACCAGCAAGGAGTATTTTGCATGATATTTTGTCTTACTCCATCATTTGTCACAGACGTAGCATTAAATCATGCCCAATTCATGTGTCTCCTCCTCTTGGTGCTGTTCCACCCATCCAACTCACTGTCTTAACACTAATACCCCCTTACACTTTCCTGAATGTTATTAATTTTTTCATGTTGTTGATAGATGTTGGCCTTGGTTGGTGCCAGTTCCTGCAATTTTGATGCAGTCTGCTGCTGTCATCATCTGCTCATGTAAAGTCTTATCTGCATCTCATAGCTTGTTCTCCTTGCTTACTTGCCAGCAGAATTATCATATTCTGTGTTTTTGCATTTTCAATTTCATTGTTGGTTTTCTCATCACTTATCACTGACCATTATATTATTGTTTTGATGCTACAATTCTCAGATAGGCCGACTTTTCTTGCAGAGCGGGGGGTATCTCAGTTATGTCTAGTTTACAGAGTTATTGCCCTTTCCCGACAGTATACGAAGACATGAACAATTAGTGCTTGTCGTCGCATCTTCTCCCACAGTTTTCATCATTTTGTTTCGAAACTTGGTTGACATGTTGGATATCATGCAAGGATGTGCACCTCCTATTCTGGTTACGCTGGTTTCATTATTTTCAGAGTTACTGCCCTTTTACGACAGTATACGAAGACGTAGACAATTAGTGCTTGTCATCGCATCTCCTCCCACAGTTTTCATCATTTTTTTTTAATATTGATGGACATGCTGAATATCATGCAAGGATGTTACGCTGGTTACATTGTTTTCAGAGTTACTGCTCTTTTCCGACGGTATACGAAGACATGCAGTTGACAATGGGTGCTTGTCATTGCATGTTCTCCCACGTTTTGTATCGAATTTTTTGATCTGGGCGGACATGCTGGATATCATGCGATTTACGCTGGTTTTACTATTTTCAGAGTTACTGCCCTTTTTCGACTGTACAGGAAGACATAAACAATAGATGCTTGTTTCTGATGACATACAGTGTTTCAGAACACTGCATGCTCCTTATCATAGCCTTCCAGAACGTTGTGTCTGTTGTTTTTTTCTTGATTCAACCTGATATGGGTTTATAAATGCATTTCCTCCCACATATTGCATTGAATATTGTTGAAACTTGATGAGGATGGTTGTTATCATCACACTTAATGGAAAAGAACTTTTGTCTGTTCTTAGTATGTTTCCACTTCCACAATCTTATGTGGGGCCGGGGGGATACGTCATCCTCTGATGGCTCTTGTTTAAATTTATAGTTGATAAGTGTCCAACAAGCTGCGCACATTATTCTTTACATCACTAATGAGATTGTTGACGTTTCTATTCAGTAGTCTTTCTCTTCTAAATTCACACGCACAGCTCACTCGTACTTGGATATCCCACACATAGTTCATAGCTTGATCCAGTTTAAAATCCCTTTTCTGATCACTGCCCTTCCCAACAAGTGTTCCGGAGACACATAGTGACAAAGTGAACCTAGCTTTTGCGGATTACTTTTCATTTTACAGTTGAGAAAGCCGAATTAATAATTTCACAATGTATGAAATGTATTGTCTATTTAATATAAGGAGTAACTAATTGGTTTTGGAAATACACATGTTGTGTGTAATTCTGTAATCAATGCATTTTTTTCTCCTGCCGGTCGTAATGTAATATTGTGTCAAACATTGATATATTTCCAGGTCGTGCTTTTCCCGAGAAGTCCCGATTTTTACCGGAGAAAGCCAACAACTCTAATGAAGCCCCTATTCCACCAAAAAGAACTTCCTCGGCGAGAAGAGTTAAACCAAAGACTGATTATAACGATTATACTGTACGTACAATTCAGTTAAATCTAGGTCTCCAACATACCAGTTATATTTTCAAATCTACCTTTTTGTCTACAATAATAAGGATAAATTTAGAGATCACTTATAAACTCTAAGACAGGCGTGTCCCTTACCCATAAATTACGATTTGAAGTTTAATTCTACCAAATAGATCTGTCAAACTTTTGTTTTTCTTAAAGGCAATGGCTGGCCTTTGAATTCGGGGACATTTTATCTTTAAGTAAAGTTCGTTCATGTCAGCCTTATTTACAAATACCCCCTCCCCCCTCCTCACCCTTCTCCCAATCCCAAACAATCACAGAGGAAACTTATTGATGCCTACACGTTTGATGTGTGTTTGAACTGGCTGGGGATGTTGGGGGCCACCTGTACATTGGTTCAGACTTTTGCATTTGAGTTGGTCATCTACATGTAGACCCCACTCCCACCCAACAGCCACAAAATGTGCTGCAGCAATTCTTTTCTTATCCAGGGGTGAGTTGATTGAAAGGAGGGAGGGGGTGGGGGGTGTTGTCAGTTTTAGATTATAGGTTTGCGCTCCGTCCGTCAGTCTGTCCGCCAGTCCGTCCGTCCGTCTGATTCCGGAGATAATATTAGATACTCGTACTTTCTAACAAATGTGTAGGGATGATCAACCCTATATCTTTCTTTTATTGCAGAACCACTATGCAGAGTTAGATTTTGGTGGAGTTGAAAAGAAAAATAAATCTGTAATCCGAAAGGAACCCCCGACAGAGTATGCCTGGATTGACTTCAGTCGGTCGCCTGGAAAAGTTGACCAAAGTTAGCCCACCAAAACTTGCTTTACTTGAAGATGGCCAAAGCCTTGAGTAATTGTACTTGCAAGCAGATTTGGGATTACTGAAAGAAATTAACTAAGATCCAGTCAAGCGTTGGGTTGTTCTTTAAATCTAATCGGAAAAAAACTACCAAGGTGACAAATTGCGTTGTTGTATGCCTTGGCATACCATATCCAGTTTTTATTTGAGATTTTTCGGACAGGGTATAAATGAATTGATGCTTATATAAGATATGGGCTGTGTTATGGTACATTCTATTAATACCCCTATATGACTGACGTCTTTGAAATATTCTTTGACGTCAGGTGTTGAGGACTTTAGTCCATTGGAATTGTTAATATATTTTAGTCGGCTCAAATACCGTTTTATTAACCGCCAACCTGTATGTGTAAAGAAAGATTCCAGTGTTAATTTTCTCTTAACATGTTATTCCTGCAATTATTTCTTAGTATCCTGTGTAGGGAAAATACCTACTGGATAAAACACTAAGAAGCTGAATGCATTTTATCACATTGTTGTAGGCGGTTTTATAAATCAACAATCCAAATTTAGAAATAAACCAACCCTCAGAAATTAAAACTGACAAAATTAGATTTACGTTGCTATTTTAGCAATTGTCTGGGGCCAAATCGTGTTTTTCCATGATTATGATACATGAACGCTCAAGGTCTGCCAATAATTTACATTCCTAATCATCTTCATGCCAACTGTTTTCATTTTATATACCTGTAGATTTTAGATGATTTTATATAATTTGTTTTTGTTT
This sequence comes from Lepidochitona cinerea, assembly GCA_963971465.1. Taxonomy (NCBI): domain Eukaryota; kingdom Metazoa; phylum Mollusca; class Polyplacophora; order Chitonida; family Tonicellidae; genus Lepidochitona; species Lepidochitona cinerea. The sequence continues at coordinate 105,118,612 of OZ020551.1, read as the reverse complement.
CAAGAAAGCCTGTGATGTTTAACACGTCTGTTTTTAACGCATGCTGAGTATTAAGCTACAGGTATTAAACAACGTTAACTATTGCTTTTCTTCATTGCTTTGACTACATGGAATTTTACATCAATGTGGCATAATACGACATGAGGCCTCACTTATCTTTTTCACCTGTAAATATTATTATTTTTTAGCGAGTTTCGCGCAATGAAACTGAAAATAAAACTACATTTTCTATACTCTGTCTTCTTCTTACTATTATAAACACACGACATTTCAACGAATAAGCAGAAACTTTTCGGAATGCAGTTGATGCCAAAGCACAGTCATTTAACCTTGTAGTGTAGACTGCTAGTCTGTATAGGAATAAGGCCATCATCAATATGGGATCGTTGTCAGGAACTAGCGGAGACAGTTTAGGATTTTGTCGCGCTTTACACAAAATAAAACTCAACTGAAGTACTTTGCAGAGTCGCCCTACTGGACTCAACAATATACAATCTAACCTTACCAACATAATAGTGAACTGAAGTAATACCCCTAAAAATATTGATCACAATTCGACCCTCCCCAGAGATTTACAAAAACTAAAACTACATGCACCATATGGGAACCTACCATGTGGATATTGACAAAACCTGAACCTACCATTTGGATATTGACAGAAACCAAACCTACCATGTGGATATTGGCAAAACCCGAACCTACCATGTGGATATTGACAGAAACCAAACCTACCATGTGGATATTGACAGGAACCAAACCTACCATGTGGATATTGACGGAAACCAAACCTACCATGTGGATATTGACAGAAACCAAACCTACCATGTGGATATTGATAAAAACCAAAACTATCATGTGGATATTGGCAAAACCCGAACCTACCATGTGGATATTGACGGAAACCAAACCTACCATGTGGATATTGACAGAAACCAAACCTACCATGTGGATATTGATAAAAACCAAAACTATCATGTGGATATTGATAAAAACCAAAACTACCATGTTGATATTGACAGAAACCAAACCTACCATGTGGATATTGACAGAAACCAAACCTACCATGTGGATATTGACAGAAACCAAAACTACCATGTGGATATTGACAGAAACCAAAACTACCATGTGGATATTGACAGAAACCAAAACTACCATGTGGATATTGACAGAAACCAAACCTACCATGTGGATATTGACAGAAACCAAACCTACCATGTGGATATTGACAGAAACCAAACCTACCATGTGGATATTGACAGAAACCAAAACTACCATTTGGATATTGACAGAAACCAAACCTACCATGTGGATATTAACAAAACCCGAACCTACCGTGTGGATATTGACAAAACCCGAACCTACCGTGTGGATATTGACAAAACCCGAACCTACTGTGTGGATATTGACAAAACCCAAACCTACCATGTGGATATTGACAAAACCCGAACCTACTGTGTGGATATTGACAAAACCCGAACCTACCATGTGGATATTGACAAAACCCGAACCTACCGTGTAGATATTGACAAAACCCAAACCTACCATGTGGATATTGACAAAATCCGAACCTACCATGTGGATATTGACAGGAACCAAAACTACCATGTGGATATTGACAGAAACCAAAACTACCATGTGGATATTGATAAAATCCGAACCTACCATGTGGATATTGACAGGAACCAAAACTATCACATGGCTGTTGACAAAAAACAAAAATTATAACTCTATATCCCTAAAATAAATGATCCTCCGGAATAATGTACAAAGTCAGATATAGACAACACATGTTTTTATTTTTTTATTTATTCGGTGCAGAAAAAAATCACCAATATATATGTATATATTTGAAAATACGTGGACGGAATTTCAAAAGGAAATGTTAAAAAAAAAAGTATCACAGCATTTTTAGTTTTTGATTTTCTCAATCATCTTTCATCATCCCAGAGGCTTGTGCTTATTTTTGAGTTAGTTTTAATCACAGGTTAAAAAAACAACCAATTAATTCTAAACTTACAAAGTATTCTGGTTTACAATTAATTTGACGAAATTATAATTTCGAAATACTTTGCCATTAAAATTCATCGAATATTTAACACAATTCAAAATACAATACTGAATATATAAAAGAAATCCCCACCAGGAAACTTTTCTCTCATTATCGAACAGTAAAAAGAATGAGAACGCTAATTAAGCCTCTGGCATTCTTCTTTGCCCAGTCACCCTTTTCCCAAATGTAGCCATACTATTCCGTGTTTTATCAGCTCGGAAAAGTACATAGTGGGGAAGAACCTCTCCTAATGACTGGGTAGTCTCTCTCAAATGGTGAAGATCTGATATATTTATGATACATTGATTTGATATATAAAATAAATCTTCCAAATGTCTAGGAATCATGTGAATACCGAGAGATATTGTCGGTGACACTCTTTACAAGTGTTTTCTCTCTCCGCCTTTGTCGTTACTTAATACCGTGGGTAACCTGTAGGATGCACCTTGTTCTGCTCTGATCGGTAAAGTAAAATAGCACATACCATCAACAGTATCTGTAAACAAACAATTATTAGGAATCAATGAAAGGAGTTCCATATAGCATCTCTCTTCCATATCCTACAAAGGGTCGCGGGTTCGAATCCCACTCAGTCAAAAAAAAATGGAAAATTTTCTGACTGGGTTTTCACTCGAGCGACCTGTGTGGTATGGTTACCAGTTACTAACGGAAGGTCATGGGTTTCCTCCGGGCATAGAGCCCGGTTTCCTCCTACAATAAAACTGGCAACGCCGCCATCTAAGTGAAATAATCTTGAGCGCGGCGTAAAACACCAAACAATCAATCAATCAATCAACCCAAAAAAATATTGGAAAATTTTCTGACTGGGTTTTCACTCGAACGACCTGTTTAGGATGGTTGCCAGTTACCACCTGAAAGTCCTGGGTTTCCTCCGGGCATAGAGCCCGGTTTCCTCCCACAATGAAACTGGCAATGCCACCATATAAGTGAAATAATCTTGAGCTCGGCGTAAAACACCAAACAATCAATAAATCAACCATATCTTACACTGCACACATATAGCACCACATAACTCAATTGGTAAACAATGCCCCCACTGGGGTTTTAGGGTTGCATTCCTTTGGATGATTAACTTAAAATGTATGGTGCTGTTATCTTTATGTGCAATGACATTATTCTATGCTTTTAAATTGACTTTTATAAGGCATGCTAATTCAAAACCGTTTAAAGAATACAGTTATACTGACTTTCAAAAAGACACTAACTAAACTCATGAAACTGACCGGACCCCGATATCGTCCGAACAGATCCTACCGAAAGCCACTCGAAAAGACACGATGGCTGTCACTGTTGCCTATATATAAAGTCGCTCGTCGCCTGTGGTATATGTATATATTTATTAATGAACACTTTTGGTAACTGATACCATGGCAACTGATACCATGGTAACTAATACCATGGCAACTGTAACCTTCACTGTAGCCAGCCTAAAGCCCAGGCAAAATGATAACCAATCCCGAATAAGTCTTGGCTGAGTTATATGCCATATCTTCTGTTTTATTATCGTTAAATATGTTTAAGCGATTACCATGTAATAAAACTAAACGATGTTATGTCTTACCTCTATCAACAAAACAACCACTCCGATTCCAATGAAATAATCACCCACCGAAACAATCAGTTCTTTTAGTTTGTCATAACACGCCTGAAAACCGAAACACATAAGAAACATTTTAATCATAAAATATCAAACTATTTCAAAGGCACCTTTATGTTTCCAAATTGCACAGACAATTAGAATATTCGGACTTCATCGAAAAACTAGAATATTGACGTTGAAATCAGTGAGATAACCGGGATGTATGTTCTCTGTCTGTAAACAATACACTATTAAACCTATAAATGCCCCATCCTGGGTTCACTAAGAAGCTTTTTATTCATACTTTTTGCGGGATAAAAGATCTGAAAATTTTCTTATATTCGTTTCTAAGAAAAAAATATCGATGTTTGCGTAGCTGAACCTAACTTAAGAGGAGACGAATGGAAAAATAATTAAAAGAGCTATTGACAAGCAGGCAAGGCGTTACCATTGATTGTGGTTATATCAGTTAAGACGAAGGTAAACATTTGAAATATAAAAAATAAATGAGTATAGTTTATCAGTATGGTTAAATAAATATGTCAGTTGATAAGCAAACAATTTTTACTAAAATTATATGAATTTATAACATACTGACATTCTAGTTAGTAAACACATTTTTAGTTATTTTGGAGGAGAGATGAACATTATATTGTTCCTGGGTCCTGGGAACGACTGATTTAAAGACATAATGGAATGACAAAATCAGAAGAAATCTTAGTGTTATACTGATTTCCCAACCTGACCGCCTCACCAGGTAGTCCCGTAAGTGTGCAGGACAATTTTTAGTTGGCATATTTTCAACAAGAAATGGAAAAAGGCCAGGATAAGTTTGAATTCAGCTCCGTCTGGTCTAATCTTGTTTGGTCAATTTATAATTAGTATGATAAACTTTTAAAGATATGGATGATAAAGATGGATATGAAATGTAATGCGTAGACATTAACTATATTACAATTGTTCCTGTATCCGTGTGTTAATGTTCGTAAATATATATTACCCCCCAAAGAGTTGCATCGTAGATTAGGTATGTGAAGATAAGAGAAATATAACGGATTTCTTATTGAAGTCATTCTTTACGTAGTCATGAGATCAGTGTTCCTTGGGATCTTCTTGGACAGAACTATACCGACAGGGTAAATCTTGTTTTTTTCTTCAACTGAAGTAAGGAAAGCCACATTCTGATATAAGAGGATGTTTTTGGGATTTCTTATTTTCTTACTCTCACGATGCCTGTATTTCGCTCTGTTGTTTTCTTATTTTCTCTTGGCTTTTAACACTAAAACTTGGAGTCACGCTCATGGCGAGCTGGCTGAGATTTTAGATTTGGGATCTGACGATGTCCAAACTGGCTAAAGAATTGTCCAATCGAAGACAGATAACAAGAAATGGCAGAAATCATTGGTATTTTGTATAAGATTAGGTTTATCTCGGTGTCAAAGAGTTCATTACAAATATTGCAGTAGTTTATATTGGTAGTTTGGTAGTTTAAAACTGCTTTAATTATCATAATGGAACCAAAGAATAGATTTCTGGGAGGAGAAATTTTATAAATCATTTAAATACGGTAAATGTATTGCTTTGATGTATACAAAATAATACCATAGTTAAGAGTTATTTTAATTTCGTTTCTTAAAACACGTTAATAGTTCTATGTTTTACTCTTGGTTAATTTGATTTGAAGATCAAAAACACGCGAACCTGGTCTATCGATCAATTCTAATTAATCACCTGATTTTCTTATGTGTGTAACAACAGGTAATAAATAAACAGCCTTTCATACTAACCTGGTCGTAATTTGATATAGCTGTGGTCGGTGTCTCAACACAATCATAGTTAGAGGGTGGAGTATAATCTGGAAATGTGCCGATATCTTTACAGCATGTTATTGGCGTCACCAGGGTGATTCTGTCTTGATTATCAGGCCGTATAAAGGTCCGGTTCCAGTTTGTGGCACTATATATGTCAGTGTAGTTCTCAACACCACAACAATCCAACTGTAAAATATACCATGGTATATACTGTCTGCCTATAATGTTCTCATTACAAATGACATATGTCATAATACCTTGTAACTTTATTTCCCTTATACAGTTGCGTTGTTATGTATAACTCCCCCCTCCCAACCTTCAGCAAGTACCTGGCAGCCATTCAACACAGGTTATACATGAAATTTAACCTACAATCATTATGAGAGAAGCTAGATAGACCTGTTGTCTTATCTTTATTTTAGACCGAAATGGTATTCCACGTGTGCACTAAAAATACATTGTATAAACTGAAACACTGTGTTATTTAAACGAAATATAACTCCTCATGTAGCCTCATCATCATCATCATCATCGTCAGGGTATTGTTGAGACACTGACTTCACGTTACGTTATTGAAAAAAGCCATATTGAGGAGACATTTCTCTGTATATACGACCCGGTAAAGCTAAATTCGCTTTACCGTATTGGGACGTCAACCATTGGGTATAAAGTCCACTTCTCATACGGTATAAGATCGTTTCCAGGCCTGTCAGTCCAGTATTATATAACTTGTCATGTCTCAACTAAATTCATGTACAGAAGCTGGGTTACGCGTGAACATAACCTAGAAATTGGGATTAATAAAACTGCCAGTTTTTATAATGGCAGTCATAAACCATTAGGCAGTTCCAGCTCTTGAAACCAAATAAAAACCCTCGAGACCTACTTCAACATTTCTACACTGTAATAATTTTAATGTTGCGAAGGAGTAGGGATTCAGATAAATCTCTAAACACTTTCTCTGAAACTAAAACCCTTGACATTCTCAAATTGTTTAGAATTCCGAGGGTAAATAGAGTTTTTATTCCTAAATCTCACCTCTGAGAAAATATAGTTCCATGCCACGGATCCGGCGTCTTTACTGCTGAATCCGGCATACTGATCAGTAATCAGGCTTTTTAAGCTTGTCTTTATGAAAGTTTCAACCTGGGAAGATACACATACATTGGTAAGATGCGAATAGATTGTTATCATTCGAAAACTAAAATAAACTTAAAGGTATAGTCAAATATCTTAACCAGGAGCCTGTTTCATTGAGCGGCGTATCGTTAGTTTTTACGTAACTGCCATAGCAACCCATACTGTAGAGATACGTTAGTATGAAAGTTACGCAAAATACATCTACGCCGTTTAACTTTCACTCAACATAATAACCATACGCCGCATCTAGGCCTCTGGACACGCCGTAAATTAAACCCTGGCTCTTTACTTCAAATAACAAGTTCTTCAAGTTATTTAGTTTCTCATACCATACAAACGTTCTTAGTTGGTTTGTTTTAGTTTTACATTGGTTGATTTTTAAAGCGCTTTTATTAGGTTGTTATTTGGTTCTGGTAGCTGGATTTGAAATCCGTTTAGATGCTGAAAACCATAATACAATATTCATTCTCTGTAACGTTATACCGTCAAGAATCTATATTATCGAGCCAGAGCAGTCAAACAGGTTATCAAATTATCTGCAATATGTCTAAAGTAAATGAACGTGTTACCTCCGTAAGCATTGCGAAGAAAACGATGATCCCGATGACCTGAATAAGGACGATCAGACCAATAAGAACAGCATACTGCAACAGCAATAGTTATTGGGTTATTTATGTTCAGTACTAATGAGGCATAATGTACTCGACACAATAAAACGCCGGATTCGCTCAAATATAGTCTAACAACTGATGTCCAAACACGATAGTGACTGCCACCCCTTCCCCCTCGCGCACCACAACTATCAAACCGTTGCCTCCTAGAACTACATACCCCCTCCTCCCCCCCTCTCCTCCTCCTCTCCCTCATTCCACTTCTCCTCAGATATTGCCCGCGATTAGCTAAATATTCATCCCAGTAGTGAGTACTTTTCCCCGAAAGCTTTTAGCTTCATATATATGGGAAATATAGCAATCACTTTTGAAATGCTATTTCAAAGGTAATGCTATCAGTATTTGGTGTAAAATAAAAATGTGGGGCAAATGTTTTACCAAAAGAAGCATCCAACGAACAGTACAACAAGCTCCACACATGCCCAGGAATCCAATGGCAAAAATGATCGTCCCTGCTATGATGAGTACGAGTGCAGCTGTACCAACCAGACTTCCGAAATCCAGTATCTCTGTATCCATGGAAGTCGCACCAGTTGTTCCTAAGATTTTCATGACGTTTTCGTTAAGGAAATCAGCTACTCCATATCTGATCATACAGCCAACAACAAGCATTCCCAATCCCAAAAGCTGCAATAAAAACACTAAGTAAAAACGTAAGGAAATAGTTTACATTCACTCAACATAATAGCCATAACTGCACAAACAAATATGTTCCATACATTGTTTAGATATGCATGCGTTTATTTTATCATCAATATTAAAAAGTAGAGGAGCAGGAACATGAAGTCATGTTTTAATTACTTTTGTCAAATATAACATGCATGTTTCTTGAAGAATCATAATTCATAGTCTAGTTTTTATTCGAAATAATATGTATAGTTTACTATGGTGAGCCAGAATAGTCAGATTATTTCTGAAATATAGATTAGTATGGATAAAAGACCCACTGGTCGTCCCAGCATTCCTGTCATTTGTGAAGCAAATTTGCCTGAGCCCTTGACAAGTGAAACTAGTTTTATTTAACGCGATAAATGCGCGTGAACACCTACCAACATTTCTTTCATAAAATACATTTCAGTCATTTAGATATATGTGTAATTTGCATTGCTCCATATCCCTCAAAAACGTCTAACGTCTAATAATATAGGCCTACAAATGAATGCGCACTTTCATCGTTTTTGTGTTTCGCGTTATTTGAGCTAATGCGCATTCACTTGTGTTTTAATAGCCCCCCTCCCCCGTCCCTCCCAAAAAAATCGGTAAAGATAGAACGTTTATGTCTGAGTAACAGTTTAATATACTGCACACACGTCATCTATCCTTACTATGACTCACATTTTGTCTGAGTAACAGTTTAATATACTGCACACACGTCATCTATCCTAAATATGGCTCACATTTTGTCTGAGTAACAGTTTAATATACTGCACACACGTCATCTATCCTTACTATGACTCACATTTTGTCTGAGTAACAGTTTAATATACTGCACACACGTCATCTATCCTAAATATGGCTCACATTTTGTCTGAGTAACAGTTTAATATACTGCACACACGTCATCTATCCTTACTATGACTCACATTTTGTCGGGATTTGGCCTTCAATTAACTGTATGACGAAAGCATAATTTAGCGGTAATCATAATAGATGTGTTATATGTGTATTTTTTGTAGTGTATTTTTAGTCCCGACAAATAGTTCTAAAATGTCCATTTCTCCGACTAAAAATAAACTAGAATGTATATTAATGTTCATATTAGCATAAACGGTCAAAGGCAAACTGCCAGGACTACAGAATACAAACTAGCTAACTACACAAAACAAAGAAACGTCTAACTATTGCAAGTGAATCTGGAGGTCCCAAGTTCTTGCAGATTTTAGTTTCGATTTCATTTTTCCTCTGCGAAGGTTAAAGAATACCATACTTAAAGTGGCATGAGCTGCCAAAATGTTGATATTTTGACGTTAAAACAGAATGTTGAAATCATTGGCTATTTTTCTCAAGACGTATAACTCTGAAGCTTTTTAGTTCTTGTAGTCTCGAAAATGTGCGAAAAAGTATTGTTTTGAACTAACTTTGGCTTGGAATGAATGAATGGTCTTCCCGGTTGTTTAAAGTGGCATGAGCTGCCAAAATGTTGATATTTTGACGTAAAAACAGAAAGTTGAAATTATTGGCTATTTTTCTCAAGACGTATAATTCAGACGCTTTTTAGTGCTTCTAGTCGCGAGAATGTACGATAAAGTATTGTTTTGAACCAACTTTGGCTTAGAATGAATGAATGGTCGTCCCGGTTATTTAAATTTTGTTTACTTTTGGAACACGTTTTCGGTTCGTACAGGCCACATACTGTATGGATTTTCCTCATTCCAACGCCAATCATTTAGTTTTTCGATGACCTTCAAAGTCTCTTACTGTCGTGACGATCAGAAATTATGAAAAACTGTGAATTTTGGCAGCTCATGCCACTTTAAATTTTGTTTACTTTACGAACACGTTTTCGGTTCGTACAGGCCACATACTGTATGGATTTTCCTCATTCCAACACCAATCATTTAGTTTTTCGATGGCCTTAAAAGCCTCTTACCGTCGTGACGATCAGTAATTATGCAAAAAGTGTGAATGTTGGCAGCTCATGCCCCTTTAAATTCGATAATGTGTATTCAGCTCTATATCAAAATAAAGGTTAGGTTCAGATTTCTTTAAATGAATCTACTCTGTGTTGGATGTAAATGACATTACTTTGGTAAATATTGATGGTAGACAATAAACATTCTCTTTTTTACTGGATTGATGCTATAACAGATAGTTACTTACCACAAATATAAAGTTGACCAGAATAAGTAGTATCTTGGCGCACGTATCACAACACATTTTCCTGATTTTTTGTCTTTATCCGTGGTAAAACAAAATGACCAGTCGCTCCGTTAGTCGATGTGACTCTACTGTTATTCTCTCGGGAATCAATACACTTTATCCGTTAACAATCAGAGCAAATCTGAACGCTTTGATAGGCGCTTTATGTAACGATTGTTCGAGGGCTATTAAATTTCATACATAAAACATCCCGGATTGAGTATACGGTGTTGGGCGCTCTGTCTATACAATTCTTCTTCATACAATTCAGCACGGGTTCTAGAGCGTAATCAGAAGCTTTAGTTTACCGTATGCTATCTTATCAATGATGGATTGTCTAGTACCTTAATGAAACCACACACACCTGTCTATACAATTGGCGACTCTGTTGGGATACGTAGCTATTCGTTTGAGCTCGAGAGACAAGACAGCTCGTTTGTGTTCACGTATATGAGGTCAGCATGTATATAAGTATAAATATAACAATATTTGGACATGGTAGTACTCTTGAAATATAAAAACATATTCATCATTGGTAGATCATTAGATGATTCATTCGCTTCATCGATATATGATTATGTTAAATGATTGGTTTATTTTAGTTCTTTAATGAATTTATTGATCTATAAATTTTCTTCGAGCTGTCTATGTTTTTGAAATCCAATTTAAAGTAACAAATAATTGACCAACGTCACATGTTTTCATGCACCCAATGGACAGGTGCGTAAACATAGTCTAGGCCTAAATTAAAACCTTTCAATTCGGATACACACTTATACAATGTAAATAAGCCGGAACTGTAATGTGAGAAGTATATATTCCACCCAATACTGTTCCATTGCTGCCACTGAACCTTATCGAACTAGTTAGAAACAATCGCATATTCGTCATTTACCCACTTGAGAATATAATTATCAAGAAAACTGCGTTATCAAGAAAACTGCGAATGAATAGTGTATATAACTGCATCACTGTGACCACTACTTGAACTGTGGTAGATAAGATACATGGGAACTATTAAGTTCGACAAAAATCGAATATCTTATTAGATATCTATATTTATTATAAATAAAAGGAATTGTGGTTTTTGGTTCGTTGCAGTAACTGGTGATTTGGGTATAAGGGTTCAGATGGCATGCCCATTTTTAACAAAATTAGAGACTTGTCTCCATGGTATTTTAATCAAGAAGATTGTGCCTGTTTCCGTGTATTTTAGTCTTTATAAACATAGATAAAAGGAATTGGATATTGTAATTTGGAAATGTATGTTTATTTAAGAACACTGAAACAAAGGGAAAATAAGCATGGGGACAAGTTTCTAATTGTGTTAAAAAGAGGTATATGTATATCATTTAGACATTTATACCCAACCATAAGTTGTTGTAATAAACTAAACCCATGATATTCCATTAGGTTGACGACACAGGAACTTGGCCTTAGTCAGTAGAATTTTCTGGAACACTTTATAATAGACAATGCTTACGGATCTTCAGCTATGGCAAGAATATCGATAGACTGAGCTTGAACCCCATAAAGTCATAGGAAAAGAAAGGGAAATTTTGGTTCCCCCAGAAAAATCTAGGTAAGAGACAAACAAGGGAGTTCAGCCTGGCAAATATACCTTTCAAAGACTTGTTCTTTTTATAAGTACTGACTGGCCTTTGGGACAGAGGTCGAGCCATTTTACTTTGCAGTTTGTATTCTTCTACTATAATCCTAGCCATAACGATGCTGGCCTTGTATACTGAAGCGCACATGGTATTATATTTTTTTCCCGGGTCCAAGTTCAAACCAAAATGATAAATACTTTGTAACGTTTGAATCCTGAAACTTTCCCTTTCCTAACGTTTGTGCTTGGTATCTGCAGCGGAAGTGAGAAAAGGGATTGTCTCAATAGGCATGATTTCAAAATGGCACTTGACCGAATGAACTAGAGTGTTGAAATGTTGTGCCACGGCCACAGCATGTTTAAGCGTAATACTAGATAAATCGTTGGCTGCTCTTTGTTACAGAGAATTCTGAGTTTCTCCGACGTATTGTTTGCGACATGTTTTGCTCGTGATAACTAACATACACGATTCTCTGCCATTTGATATTTGTTGCGAGATTGTTCTCCAAAAAATGTTTCACGATCTGGCACGTTTACATAGAGTTTGCATCGCGTTTTCCGGCATTTCATTGATGAGTATTAATCACCCCAATATGGGCAATTTACTAGGTCCTTCTAAAAATACCAACAAGGTATATCAAGCTGTATTATAAATACACACAGTTTTAATATAATTGTATATTTATATGAGTGTATAAACATATATATTGTATTTCCGACTGTGTAATACTCAAGTGACACCTGACTAACGAATATCGACCAATCTGTCTATTCCCATTTCTCACCACTGTATATTTGCATATCTGTAAATCGTATATAGAATCTAATAAGAATCTAGTATGATATGTATGGCCCGAAGGTAAATGAAAAGTTGTTTGTAACATTTGCGAAGAATACCACTCTCCCACTCGGTCATAAAAATAGAGGCAAAGTTAGGACTAAAACGTTTCCTCATAGCACGTGCTTTAATTTGCTGAAAGACCTCCCCATTGAATTCAAAATCATTACCTTTCAAGCTAAGTTCCAACTGTTCTAAAATGTCTTTGTCCGGACAACGGTGGTCAGGATATCGTTGGAATTTATGGATTTCAGACCCAAGTCTATGTCAATGTTGGTATACATAGACTCCACATCCAGAGTAACCAAAACCACATTTTGTGGGATGGATTTCTCAGGCAATTTGGTCAACAAATCATCCGTATTTTTTTTGTAGATCTTGGATGCCGATTCTCTATAGGCTTTAGATAGTAATCAATTAGCTCTGATATTCTATAACTTTCACAATATAAAGGTCAAAAGGATAAACCGCTTTTTAACACAAATAGAAACTTGTCTCCATGGTTATTTTAGACAAGAAGATTTTCCCTGTGCCCGTGTGTTTTAGTGTTCATATATATATATATATGTTTTATCAATAAACGATTTCAAATTTTCTACCATTGAATGGAGAAACGTTTCATAACTCTGTGAAATGGACAATGGTATACATATAGGCCTAACAGCTTGTAAATACATATCAAGTCATATAAAATGCATAGGTTTATATAAAAGTTGTACCTGGCATGCAAAATCACATTTATTGAACAAAATAAATTTATATTCAAGAGTGCGTCTCATTTAGTTAGTCGCAAAATTTCAAGCTGATAAAAATCTGGTTTTCTTTAATTCCTGCGGCGTAATAAACCAAGTTTGGCTCAAATTTAAAGTTAATATTATTCACATGAATAATTTTACAGAATGTTCCATGTTTTCCAATGCTAAACGCCATAAGGACTGTTTTTCAACAAAGTGGCCGATATATCGGATACCGTCTTAATTAATTTTAATCCAAGAGGTCACGTGTCATTGCAAGGGCCCTAGGTGATATCTCTTTTATCGTTCCTTGCAGCCACGATCAAATCCGACAATCATTGGCCACCATTGTAGATTTGTAATTGTCCACGCCTACAGACATCTCAAGGATTTGAATAAATTTTGACGTCACTCGATATATTGGTTATGCTCGTAGAAAAATTGACAATTAACACTGGGAATTATTATTAAATTATTCATGTCAATGGTTTAAACGCGATATATGAACGCCATTGATTTCCTTTAGAATAGATTTTCACTCGCGACTAATTAAAAGAAACGGACAATGGTAGGGGTTCGATGTGTTAAACAGTTTGTTCCTGTATGGCGTCAACGATGAACGTATATTATATATGTGCCATCGATATTTTGAGAGACACAAGAAGCGTGTAGTGACTGTAACAGTTATAATTAGAAATTTGCCTTGTGCATGCTAGGAACTATACATACACCAAGTGGTTCGTAAGGGGAAGAGAAGAAAAACACAGTATCTTGCCGAGAGAGGGCGCTGAGTAATCTCAGAGTAAAAATGTATACCATTGTCCATAGTCTGAATAATCAGCCTCTATGCTGCTGAGAATCTAATATACACTCCCCGGCGTGTGGTAATATAGAAATAAAGAAAAGCCACACAGACAAGATTTCTCGGCTACATTGTCCAAAATATAATCCGGATTTTTCACTCCAAGATGACTTTTTTGTACATTGGCGGCCGCATTTTGGAGATACGGCTGTAAGGATATAAAAAGGTCATTTTGTAATCTCTTGGTAAGCGCATCAGTGGTTGTATGTTCTCTTGGTCAGCGCATCAGTGGTTGCATACTTTCTTGGTCAGCGCTTGAGTGGTTGTGTGCTCTCTTGGTCAGCGCATCAGTGGTTGTATGTTCTATTGGTCAGCACATCAGTGGTTGTGTGTTCTCTTGGTCAGCGCATCTGTGGTTGTATGTTCTCTTGGTAAGCGCATCAGTGGTTGTGTGTTCTCTTGGTAAGCGCATCAGTGGTTGTGTGTTCTGTTGGTCAGTGCATCAGTGGTTTTATGTTCTCTTGGTCAGCGCATCAGTGGTTGTATGTTCTCTTGGTCAGCGCATCAGTGGCTGTGTGTTCTCTTGGTAAGCGCATCAGTGGTTGTGTGTTCTCTTGGTAAGCGCATCAGTGGTTGTATGTTCTATTGGTCAGCACATCAGTGGTTGTGTGTTCTCTTGGTAAGCGCATCAGTGGTTGTGTGTTCTCTTGGTAAGCGCATCAGTGGTTGTATGTTCTCTTGGTAAGCGCATCTGTGGTTGTATGTTCTCTTGGTAAGCGCATCAGTGGTTGTGTGTTCTCTTGGTCAGTGCATCAGTGGTTGTGTGTTCTCTTGGTCAGCGCATCAGTGGTTGTATGTTCTCTTGGTCAGCGCATCAGTGGCTGTGTGTTCTCTTGGTAAGCGCATCAGTGGTTGTGTGTTCTCTTGGTAAGCGCATCAGTGGTTGTATGTTCTATTGGTCAGCACATCAGTGGTTGTGTGTTCTCTTGGTAAGCGCATCAGTGGTTGTGTGTTCTCTTGGTAAGCGCATCAGTGGTTGTATGTTCTCTTGGTCAGCACATCAGTGGTTGTATGTTCTGTTGGTCAGCACAATAGTGGCTGTATATGTTCGTTTGATCAAGGCATCAGTGGCTGTATGCTCTGTTGGTCAGCTCATCGGTGGTTGTATGTTCTCTTAGTCAGCACATCAGTGGTTGTATGTTCTGTTGGTCAGCACAATAGTGGCTGTATATGTTCGTTTGATCAAGGCATCAGTGGCTGTATGCTCTGTTGGTCAGCTCATCAGTGGTTGTATGTTCTCTTGGTCAGCGCATCAGTGGCTGTATGCTCTGTTGGTCAGCACATCAGTGGTTGTGTGCTCTCTTGATCAGCGCATCAGTGGTTGTGTGCTCTCTTGATCAGCGCATCAGTGGTTGTATGTTCTCTTGGTAAGCGTATCAGTGATTGTATGTTCTCTTGGTCAGCGCATCAGTGGTTGTGTGTTCTCTTGGTAAGCGCATCAGTGGTTGTATGTTCTCTTGATCAGTGCATCAGTGGTTGTGTGTTCTGTTGGTCAGCGCATCAGTGGTTGTGTGTTCTCTTGGTCAGCGCATCAGTGGTTGTGTGTTCTCTTGGTAAGCGCATCAGTGGTTGTATGTTCTCTTGGTCAGCGCATCAGTGGTTGTATGTTCTCTTGGTCAGCGCATCAGTGGTTGTGTGTTCTCTTGATCAGCGCATCTGTGGTTGTGTGTTCTCTTGGTAAGCGCATCAGTGGTTGTATGTTCTCTTGGTCAGCGCATCAGTGGTTGTGTGTTCTCTTGATCAGCGCATCTGTGGTTGTGTGTTCTCTTGGTAAGCGCATCAGTGGTTGTATGTTCTCTTGGTCAGCGCATCAGTGGTTGTATGTTCTATTGGTCAGCGCATCATTTGTTGTATGTTCTGTTGGTCAGCGCATCTGTGGTTGTGTGTTCTCTTGGTAAGCGCATCAGTGGTTGTATGTTCTCTTGGTCAGCGCATCAGTGGTTGTGTGTTCTCTTGATCAGCGCATCTGTGGTTGTGTGTTCTCTTGGTAAGCGCATCAGTGGTTGTATGTTCTCTTGGTCAGCGCATCAGTGGTTGTATGTTCTATTGGTCATCGCATCAGTGGTTGTGTGCTCTCTTGATCAGTGCATCAGTGGTTTTATGCTCTGTTGGTCAGCGCATCAGTGGTTGTATGTTCTCTTGGTCAGCGCACCAGTGAATGTGTGCTCTCTTAGTCAGCGCATCAGTGGTTGTATGTTCTGTTGATCAGCGCATCAGTGGTTGTGTGCTCTCTTGATCAGTGCATCAGTGGTTTTATGCTCTGTTGGTCAGCGCATCAGTGGCTGTGTGCTCTCTTGATCAGCGCATCAGTGGTTGTATGTTCTCTTGATCAGCGCATCAGTGGTTGGGTGTTCTGTTGATCAGCGCATCAGTGGTTGTGTGTTCTGTTGGTAAGCGCATCAGTGGTTGTATGTTCTCTTGATCAGCGCATCAGTGGTTGGGTGTTCTGTTGATCAGCGCATCAGTGGTTGTATGCTCTCTTGGTCAGCGCATCAGTGGTCGTGTGTTCTCTTGGTCAGCGCATCAGTGGTTGTGTGTTCTGTTGATCCGCACATCAGTGGTTGGGTGTTCTGTTGATGCGCGCATCAGTGGTTGTGTGTTCTCTTGGTCAGCGCATCAGTTGTTGTGTGTTCTGTTGATCCGCGCATCAGTGGTTGTGTGTTCTGTTGATCCGCGCATCAGTGGTTGTGTGTTCTGTTGATCCGCGCATCAGTGGTTGTATGTTCTGTTGATCAGCGCATCAGTGGTTGTGTGCTCTCTTGGTCAGCGCATCAGTTGTTGTGTGTTCTGTTGATCCGCGCATCAGTTGTTGTGTGTTCTGTTGATCCGCGCATCAGTGGTTGTGTGTTCTGTTGATCCGCGCATCAGTGGTTGTGTGTTCTGTTGATCCGCGCATCAGTGGTTGTATGTTCTGTTGATCAGCGCATCAGTGGTTGTGTGCTCTCTTGGTCAGCGCATCAGTTGTTGTGTGTTCTGTTGATCCGCGCATCAGTGGTTGTGTGTTCTGTTGATCCGCGCATCAGTGGTTGTATGTTCTGTTGATCAGCGCATCAGTGGTTGTGTGTTCTGTTGATCAGTACAATAGTGGATGTATATGTTCGCTTGATGAAGACATCAGTGGTTGTGTGTTCTGTTGATCACCGCATCAGTGGTTGTATGCTCTCTTGGTCAGCGCATCAGTGGCTGTGTGTTCTGTTGATCAGCGCATGTGTGGTTGTGTCAGTGGACGAATGTTCTCTTGGTTAGTGAGTTGGTGGTCGAATGTCCTCTTGGTTAGTGAGTTGGTGGACGAATGTCCTCTTGGTTAGTGAGTTGGTGGACGAATGTTCTCTTGGTTAGTGAGTTGGTGGACGAATGTCCTCTTGGTTAGTGAGTTGGTGGTCGAATTTCCTCTTGGTTAGTGAGTTGGTGGTCGAATTAGTCCGAAATATCCGCGATGATGATGTTAGACATTTTCTGACTGATAGGCCATCATCATCGTCAGAACACATTTGATCAATTTTCTGGGAAAGACCACCTCTCGGTTCTCATCAAAAATATTAAGATTCTCTTCATAACTTTTAAAAATGAAATTGCTAACCCGTACTTTAATGATTTCCCTTTCTCCTCGCACCAATCTGAAGTCTGTATGTCGACACCAACCATAGATCTGCCCGGTTAAATCTCACATTGTACCAAACCTATAATTTACAAAAGTCGCCATTTCCATACTCTCATTGATACGTCACTATATGCGCGAAAGGTCAACCTGTCACATGACTACCCACTAGCAGGCGATATAGTTCATTGGTCGTGTTGGTTCACGTGACTTCAACAAAAAAACAACAGGACCAATGAACTATATCGCCTGCTAGTGGGGTAGTCATGTGACAGGTTGACCTGTCGCGCATATAGTGACGTATCAATGAGAGTATGCAAATGGTGACTTTTGTAAACTAAAGGTTTGGTACAGTTTGAAATTTAACCGGGCAGATCTATGGCTTGTGTCGACGTGCAGACTTCAGATTGGCGCAAGGTGAAAGGGTATATGGCATTGTGTAAATATACTATAACGTTATTGGATCGCTCAGAGAAAATACGGTTGACACGTCATATATCAGGCGGTATACCCGTTTAGTAAATAATTGACCCGGAAAACCCCCAGGCCAGGGTGAGAATCGAATTCTGGGCCAATTAATGTCGGTTATTTACTAATTCAGTAATTTCCCTGATGAAGATTGCAGTGTGCTTTCGAAACACTATACCCATTTAAGATCGTTATATGATATTATTAGTTATTGATATTTTACCCTGGGTGTATGAATCGTTATGACCCTTCTGATAATCATATGCCCTGAGCCGGAGGCGAAGGGTGTATGAGGAACAGAAGGGTCATAAAAGATTCATACACCCAGGGTAAAATATCAATGACGAATTTATTATCCCGAAACCCCTAGTAGACGGAGAATTGTCAAAGATTCAAGTTCAACCGCTATCGACCTGTACCAGCTGGTAGGCCCCTACTGTTATTGGTGTTAATTTAATCACGTCTTACGACTTCATCGTGTGTGCAAATTTTCAGCTTGTCTTGTTATTTGTTTTATTGCGCAGATTCTATCTGTGACAAATATATTTTAGCTAAAGATAATATCTCGATATTTCACACTTACATCTACAGTGAAAATGTACGAACGTCTGTCAAGCGGACCGAGCAGACTACAAACGAGTCACGCCCCTTGTATACTTAGTAACGTTATTGATCGATGTACGAAGAATTTTGTGTTTCGTTTTTCCAATTGTAGATTTGAATTTCTAGTCAAATTAGATAGAAATAAAAACTTTGCACACTTAATGAAGCTTAGGTGACTGTAATAGATCCTCATAAGACCTGTTTTGGGCTTTTCGAAGCGAGTAAACATTCGAAGTGGCCATGTTTTTTTCGCCAGGCGGTTCATAACAAAATCAGGACCCTGTTTCACAAAGCGGCGAAGATGTATTTTTTTGCGTAACTTTCATACTAACGGTATCTCTACAGAATGGGTTGCTTTGACAGTTACGTGAAAACTTACACTACGCCGCTTTGTGAAACGGGGTCCTGGCCGGGTGTATGGGTTTATACGACCCGGGTAATCGACCAATCAAAATTAAGCATTTGCCAACTAACTTGGTTGAAAGATAATAATAACTTATATTATTATTTTTAGTACGGGGAAGACCGCTAACCCGACAAATTGCAAAAGCTAAGATCGTAAACAATAGAAATAAAACTGTTTGTGTCAATATTATTATCAAGGAAAACACCTACGCACACAAGCACGCGCGCACATCCATATTTTAACACGGGGATTTAATGTTTGTATAATAACTGAACTTTTGGGGTGTATTTTGTTCAGATCCAAACAAATAAGGACTGATTAACAAGATTATCGTTAAAACACTAATCAATCATATATTTAAATATTGATGGGTCGTTTTAGACTTATTCTCATATTTAATATACATGGCATATTTTACAAATAACTTTACATTGATTTTTTAAAATACAAACATATAAACGTTAAAATATATCCAAGTGGCGGAATTTTATTTTGTTCCTAATTTGATTAAGGGATCGATCGGATTTTTATTTCTAGGTGTAATATAAATTCCAAACGTCTTGTTCCGTTTGTTGTGAAAGAATAAACTCCGTTTCCTCTCCTCGAAAATTTCAAGTCCTCAACTGTATTCCGCATAGAATGACGCACTTTGATTGTCCTCATTATTTAAACAGGATCACGTATGAAGTGTTGTTGTGTGTTCTGTGTTGAGTTACCATCCATCTCGGCCTATGGCAACCGCCAACAATATCGCAAAAACAATGGCTAATATCTACAAAAAAAACAACAAGAGTTTAAAGAATAAATATTATTTACTTTTTTTTGTTGTGCATGTAAAGGTCCGCTCACACAGTGCGATTTATCGTACCGACTTGTAGCATGCGATAAAAATGGATGTATTTGATTGGTTGACAAACCGTATCAACCAATTAAAAGCATCCATTTTAATCGCATGCTACAAGTCTGTACGATAAATCGCACTGTGTGAGCGGACCTTAAGGTTTATAACAATTGTTAAATTAGTTACATTGTCAATAGCATGGGCCCACGTAAAATCATTTTGACTGACACTGTTGGAGATATGTATGCCATAAACAGGCATGCGAATAAGTCCCTTTCGGATTTCGCGAAAGTCCCGCGATATTAAGCGCTAGACCCGTGTTTAGGGGTATAACTTTCACCGATCGGCTGTCCGATTAACATTAATGCTTATGGAGATCGGCTTTAACCCTTTTGTTTTCTCTGTGATTTTCAGCTGACAATCTATACTTTTTACAAACGTCTTTTTCTGAGACATATCAAGATATATACAAAACCATTAGAGACCTTTTTGACCGATAAAAAAAAAATTTATTTCTAACACAAAAATAACACGTCGTAGTTGCTTTTTCACCGTTGGTTTTTGACAACTTCGAAGCGTATCCACGCAATATAAATATTTTTATTTACTGTCAACTGACAAAATCGCAACTGATAGCTTCTGGTGTGTTTCCCAAAAAAATAGATTAATGAAATGATTAAGAAATGAAGAATCAAAGACAAAACTAAACGATAACCGCCGATCACCATAGACGCTAATGTTAAATGAACGACTATAGTCAGTAAAAGTTATACCCTAAACTAATTTCTTGCGTGATCTCGCGGGGTTTTAGCCAAACTCGAAAGGGGCTTATTGAATGCATTTATCATGTGTGAGACAGAAGGCTACTGCGTTGTACTAAGCTGCCGGAAAGTTACGCATAGGCCCACAGTGTGGGTTGTGCCACCAAATTTGCAACCATAAGTAAGTTTCTATAAGTTAGCATTAATTTGTTACAAATTGCTTACACCAACTTATTAGAAGAAGTGGCTGGAAAATTTGGGGGAAATAGACACACTCCTGTTACGGCTTGAATCGTTATGATGATCTCAATCCATCCTCTCCAAAACGAATAATGGAGCCTCGGTGGTCCAGTGGGCTACAGTGATTTCCTTCAGTCACCCTCAGACCTTCCATCGATGCGGCGCGGGTTCGAATCACACTCAGACCAAATAAAAATTGACAAATTTCTGAGTGGCTTTTTCACTCGGTCGCCGTTTTTGGAAGAGCTGTCAGGCACTCGCCGAAAGTCGGGATTTTCTCCGGACAATGAGCCCGGTTTCCTAAAAGCGATGGGCGTGTTACTCTGAGGAATGAGCTTAAAGGCCATGATTTGAGCAAGAATATTTTAAGAACCTTTAAAATGATAAAGTGCATGTTTTACATTTGTTGCTGACTCACCTGAACAATTGCAAAGACAATAAAAATTGCAATAACAGCTGTAGTTATATTCTTGGTAATTAAATCGTCAATAAACTGGAAACATCCCTGTATAAACAACAACAACAACCTTAAATCCAGATAAGATTAATGTAGCGTTTCTTAAACCACATGCATCGTGTTATCAATCAGTTCAACAGAAAACCACGGTTGATTATAATACGGCCATTCCACAATATACCCTGGAATTCGACGCACAATGTCTTCCCGCCCATATGTATATTTCACTATATTCTTAATTAAAAGAGAAGGAAACGAAACAACTTAGTAAATGCATTATAGGCGCTAAATTATCCTTTCTAACGGTACTAAAACCATATCTTTACGATTTTTCCTCGCCAAACTGTGCTTTAAGAAAGTTAACAAGCGTTATCAGAGAACGTCTGACTCGGCAGCCATCTTCACAACAAAGCTATCTCCCGAGCGGCCAATCAGCACACACTTAGCTCAGCAGTCACACAGGGGGGATTGGTCAACTCTGAATGTCTGCCATTTAAACCTAGGTTTAATTCGATCATTTCGAGGCGCTAATAACTAAATAAAAATACTCTAATAACTCTGAAATATATACTGGCTTGTAAATCCACTTTTTAGGAAGACGTGACAGACTGCATTTGGTTTCTGCGCCACTTGTGGGGGTCGTTGTGGAATTTTCAGAAAAGGTAGGCTTACGGCTGACATTGCAAGTTATAGTCATAGACAAGATACGATGAGCTCGCAAGGGAAGTAATTTACTAGTACTTCTGCCTGTTAATTCCAAAATGCCAATGGCGCGCTGCACTGAGGATCGAACACGAGTCTGACAGATTCACTTTCATTTTCAGTGTATTTTCACACCGTAAACCAACATTCACACACATGAATAGAGTGGCCTATTGGAGCCCGTTTGATAAAATTACATGCTGTTTTCTTTTTGCCCCCCCCCCCCCCAAACCCCTTATTAAGTTAAATTAACGTTCAGTATATATTGATTGGTCTATTATTCACCGTCGAAGCGTTGTGCTGGAGTCATGTGAAATTCAAAAACATTTTTGAATAAGACTGAAAATATATTCAAATATTCAAAATACACTGCAACTGAGTTTTTAAAAAATGTATGTGGTTATAGTAAATTGCCGTAAAATCTGCTTACCTGTTCGAAGTTTGAGTTGGTAGGTGTTGGGGTTACGGCACAATTAAGATCTGCAGGAGGCCGGTAACCGGGGAAAGTCCCTTGAATTCCCTTGCAACAGGTGACTGGGTGGGTCAGTGTGTATTGTCTCCCTTGATAAAAATACTGTCTTCTCCAGTTTGTTGCTGCTTCCATGTCTTTGTAATTATCGACTCCACAACATTTACCCTATGATAAACCGAGGTGTTAGCAAATCATAACTAAACAACTTCTTAATCTTGTCAAAACTGACAATGAATTAATAGTAAACGGCTGGTTGTTATTGTAAAAGAAACTATTTACTTCATATTTTGAAATTTTATACTATTGAATATAAAAACAAAGTGTTGTGTTGATTTTACCTCAATAAATAGGAAGTTCAGAGCTGCTGAGTATGTGTCGGTAGCTTCTTCACCACGATATTCCTTCTCAATTGTTGTTCTCATCCAGTCTTTTACTATCTGAAACCCGAAACACATAGATCAAATCAACATCGTGTAATACGTTAAGTTTACAATACATAAAGTTAGTTATGAAGTTGTCAAAAATCTGATTATATCATATAGCTTAAAGGCACACTTGCCGCGAAAATCAGGAATATTGTTTACATTAAAAAATAAAGTCCATTTTCTGTATTTTCCCAGACAATATAAGTTAGGAACTTTCTATTTTTACCAAAATTTAAAAGTTTGGACGTCACTTTGTATTTTTAATTTGAATTTGAAAATTTTAATTGTTAGGTGCCCGGAACGTAAACAAACCAAACTGCTCGCAGGGGCGATTTTATGTTTCAGTCGAGTGAGTGAACTAACGGCACAGTGTTATTTTACGTAGGCCTATTTATCTGAGAAATACAGACTGACGATCGGTTAACAGCGACTGCATGGAAAAGCCTGCTGATAATTGTTTGAGTGTAAACCAAAGATAAAAAGGCCTGAAAGGAGGGTAATCCAACACGAAAGTTGACCGACACTGATCGTTGTTGTTGTAATCAGGCTTCGATTCTTCGTTTGTTTTTCATCCCATTTCTACATTCTAAAGCTAACTAGACATGTTTTATGTGTCCTATGTTTAAGTTTAGTGGTATTAGTCGTAGTAAGCTCATGTAAATTGGTTTTCTTAGCCAATTTAAACAGGCTACAGCGGCAAGTGGGCCTTAAATAAAATGAGTATATAGATATAAGATATCATCGTTGGTATTATTCACAGCTCATTGTTTTGTAGGGCAATGAATCTATACTATCATTTGCGATACTAAAATAATGATGGTAAGGAATTCTAAAGGGTAGTTATAATGTATTTGCTACTTTCTAAATGCTTCAGTCGGTCATATATTCGATAAATGTATGATCAATTAAGTCCGTTTTTATTTCGACTGTGTTATCAGATAACATGTACGGATTGGCCGAGGAAAGGTAGTATGATTTCTTCTCTGCAGCTATAGGGGGAGATTTTACTCGAGAAATTATGTCAAGTAATATCAAAGTCTCAAATGTTTAGATACAGTTTCTATTCTAAATATTGAATTGGAACTTTTGTAGATCTATTGTACATACCAATCAACGCAGGATCTCTGAGTGTAAATTTTCGTTTTGATTAAAGATGCATGAGCTGCCAAATTCAAACTTTTTTCATAATTTCTGATCGTCACGACAGTAAGAGGCTTTGAAGGCCATCGAAAAACTAAATGATTGGCGTTGGAATGAGGAAAATCCATACAGTATGTGGCCTGTACGAACCGAAAACGTGTTCGAAAAGTAAACAAAATTTAAATAACCGGGACGACCATTCATTCATTCTAAGCCAAAGTTAGTTCAAATCTATACTTTATCGTACATTTTCGATACTAGAAGCACTAAAAAGCTTCTGTATTATACGTCTTGAGAAAAATAGCCAATAATTTCAACATTCTGTTTTTACGTCAAAATATCAACATTTTGGCAGCTCATGCCCCTTTAACTGAATCTTAAAATACCAGTGTTAAGCTGATAACGAATAGGCTTCGAAGTCGCAAAATGAAACCAGTATGCATGATGCCTACTTATGGGGTTGTCAAGGATGGCCCATGTAATGATTTATTTGAAAATATAAAGGGTAAGCCCCAGCAAGATTTAGGTACTGCTGTTTGACACAAATTAGAACGTTTACATGTTTGCATATGGGAAATGAAATTGTAGGCTGTACATAGCTGACACTTATGAATTAATACGACAGGGTAACAAACACGCACATTTAAAAACTTATCAAAACGAAAAGCAAATGTAAACTGATACAATGGTGAGTCACACCAGAGTAGAGGGATTTGGAGAAACCTGTGGACGGATTAACAGTAGTTATTTTTGTCGTTAAGAACAAAATTTGGAACTTACGGTTTCTTTTTGTGTAAAGTATGCGATGAATACACCAAACTGTATTAAGAACAGGACGATCACAATGATGGCGTACTGCAAGAAAGAAAATATAGAAAAAGTGTTTCACAGTTTGGAAATGAAGAGGTGAAATTTCATTCAACAAGGCCAGGTTTATCCACAAATGAAGCAATGAAAAATAAATGTATGAACCTGTCTCTCGTTATCTCAAAAATCCAATGTGAGCAATTATTTACAGTGTATTGTGCAGAAATAAAGACAAATGTAAAAAAAATCCAAGGTGAGCAATTATTTTATAGTGTTTATTGTACAGAACTAAAGAAAAGTGTAAAAAAATCCAATGTGAGCCATTTTTTTTACAGTGTATTGTACAGAAAAAATGACAAGTGTAAAAAAATCCAATGTGAGCAATTATTTTACAGTGTTTATTGTGCAGAAATAAAGAAAAGTGTAAAAAAAGTTCCAATATGAGCAATTGTTTTACAGTGTATTGTGCAGAAAAAGACAAATGTAAAAGAAATCCAATGTGAGCAATTATTTACAGTGTATTGTACAGAAATAAAGACAAGTGTAAAATAAATCCAATGTGAACATTGTTGTTTTACAGTGTATTGTACAGAAATAAAGAAAAGTGTAAAAAAAATCCAATGTGAAGATAGTTGTTTTACAATGTTTATTATCAAATTGATACTTACCACTATAAGTAAAACTCTAGCTTGACAACATGCTCCTGTCATTCCCATAAAGCCGACCAATAACATCACCATACCAATAACGATTAAGACAATACCAATCACATTAGTAATGCTAGACAGATCGATACTATCGATTTGTGTTTCTATTTGGTTATTTATCTGTGAACCGCCCGAGCTTAATAATGGCTGGATGTAATTCTGTAGAAACGTATTGGGTGAAAATCTCAGAACCATTCCAATGATAAAGACAACCAAACCAAGAATCTGAAAACACAAGACAATTTATTAACACCGAGTACATATAAACTGTATGAGAAGGAAGCATGACTGATTTGTAATGGAATTAATTCTTTCACAGTAGAAAAACATTGTGTAATAAACCTCCACAGGGACATATGAGTTTGTAGCCATTCTGGAACATACAAATACCAAGGTTGATGAGTTCAATGCTTTATGTTTAGGGCATCAGGGCATTAGGGATAAGTCCAGTCTATCAAAGAGACGGAATCATTAGATGTTCATTAGATCTGTCTTGGTTTTGTTGCTGGATACAAAATCCTTAATTATTCCCTTTTTGTAAAAGTCCGATGGTGACTTGATGTTTGTCTCAGTAGTTCTTCATAGTATATAGATGGCATTCCCTGTGCCAGTGTGTTTTAGAATTAGGAACTATATATGTATAAAATGAGATTTGTAAGTATTAAACATTAACCTAAACACAGACCAAGGCTACCAGCATTCGACTACTTGTCTTATTTTATGTCCTTAGTCTAAAATTATGATTTCATCAGTAGGAACACGAAAGAGACTGGATGGTTGGATGTGTGGGGGCTGTTAATTGGATTCCTTCTCTTGGCACTAGCTGCTACCACATACCAATACAAAACAATTATGAAAGCTTATATAAATATTTTTTTAGTTTTTTTTTTGGTTATTTACTAATTCAGTAATTTCCCTGATGCGGATTGCAACTTGCTTTCTAAATATTTTTCTAATTGAAATGACTATTTATGTTATTCCACTAGAGTCAGTATGGCTTTATTTTCAGAACAGCTAATTGCATGTTGTAATTTCTGATGAGGAGAGTAGCTGCTCTTGAAAGTTCATATGAAATACCACCATATCAAAGTAATATTAAGTTATGTTATTAAGTTATTAGGTGAGGCCGTTCCATCAAATAATCTGTCTTTTTAATTCGTACAAATTACAAGCTTTCCATGTATATCATTGTAGATAAAGTACGTTAAAGTAGTATTTTGAACTTATTTATACCTAAAACGAATGAATGTTCGTCCCAGAATTTCGTTTTTTACTTCCAAATACTTTTTTTCCTTGACAACCAGAATTTATTTTAAAAAAAGGCAGTTTTAGGCTGAATGTGATGTTATGCCGAGGTTTCCATGGATTATATATTTTACCGGTATTTATCAACATTGTGTCAGTTAATCAATCACTGGCAAGTGAATAGAATGAGTCTATCTAACCACAGGCACACGGAGTGCTCTCCCTTATCCACCCTCTGTTATGACCATATTTATAGTATAACCAAAGAGAGTAGATTGACAAGAGTGGTCACTTCGTCCGCGCCAAGTTGAATTTGAAAAATTTCAATTTAATTCAATTTTTATTGTACTTGGCACTTGAACAAAGCAGAGTACAAACAACAAAAAGTGTTACAATCATAACTTGGAAATATTGGCAATGGTAACTAAAGTACCCGCTGACACGGACGCGATTCGACTATAAGGAACCTCCTTTCTCTAGGGGGCGCTTAACAGTCGAATCGTGTACATTCGGAACACCCTTTCGCTAGGGGGCCGAAAAACATGCCGGCAATGCTGATTGGACGAAGTGACCACTCTTGTCAATCTACTCTCTTTGGCATAACAGAGGGTGTATAAGGGAGAGCACTCCGTGTGCCTGTGATATATTTTTGAACACTATAACACACGGGGCATATCATTTAGATTTTTATGCCCAATCATAAGTTGTTATATTAAACCACAACCCATGACATTTCATTAGGTTGACGACAATCAGTAGAATTTTCTGGAAAAGATAATGATAGGCTATTTAGAATTGAACTGATTTGACACATCAATATACGGTACTATACGAAAGTAGGGAACAATTTATATAGATTTAATGGATACATTTTCTAAAACCGCTTGGCCATTGAGCACATTGACTATCCTTGGCAATTTTAAAGTGACGTGAACTGCCAAATATCGGGTAAATTTCTTTGAAACAGAACAAGCTAATTGATTCTGCTGCTTTATGACTTGTTTTCGATAAATAAAGAACAACCCCCTTATCCACGCCTGAAATTCACCGTGTATTTCATTAAAACGCTTTAGAATATCGTGTTGTTTTTGTAAGTGAATAAATGACAGAAACAGCTCTGGCCTAACATGGCGGACACGATACGGTTTGAATAATTCGAAAATCTTACCACAAAAATAATGTTGATTACGACAAGGAACCATTTTGCCAGCCTGTCACAGCCAGTAATTTTCTCCGTACCCATCTTACTTATTCCTTGTCCCGGTCACGTGTTTTTAAAATACACAAAGTAACTGTCATCCAGAGATTAAAATGTTCACACTTTTCTGGATATCACATAAACAAAGTTTGTATTAGTTTATACGTCCACCGTACTGACAGAATTCAAGATGGAGATAGTGTTCGTCTTCGTCGTGTCTAGCTTTGACTAAAATATCTATATCGGGGAAAATCTCACTCATAAAACAAATGTTGCTAAGAATAGATGTATAGTTATCTCTGTCCGTATAACCCGTGAGTAAAGCCGGTTTGAAGATGATTCAATGAGATGCTTCACGCTTCACTGACCTAAAACACTTACAATACAGTCTCATGGTTAAATACATGAAGCCTGATCAAAATTCAGTGAATATATCATAATTAACCGCACCTTAATTCTGTATAGATTTACATATGTGTTATATTGGATACAGAACTCATAGTGTCCAATTAACTAGTTCGAATAATAGTTCACTTCCTCCTGTGATAGAAAATTAGGTGGTTCACTAAAACTTGGCTTCATGTTAAATATTGACGGATATGTAAACAATGGCATTGTTTGAAGTAGGCCTATGTATTTTTATGGTACGAGATAACGCGGAGTATAAGAAGATGGGCGTTAGGGGCTAACCTGACTGTGATTGGTTAATAAAACCCAGAAAATCTGTATTTGACAGATATACGTATATTGTTGAAAGTCTGAAATTTTCAGTTGCCCAATGTTGGCTCAACTTTTTAGGGATCTCCGTGGAACCAACATAGGGACAACCGCGTGCAGATGTGTGGATACATGGAGGTCACGATATGCAAATCACAACGTTTAAAAAAGAGAGCAATGTAAGAAAAGCTAACTTAAAATAGCCACGGAAATGGAAATAAATCATTGTGGATACAATTTAATTATAGCCTTCAAATTACTCTGCATGGAAAAGTAACCAGTCACATGTAGCTTTTCTCGCCTGTAAAGTGTCTTCTCTCGGGGAAATCTCACTCATATCAGCCTGTATACACCTGTCAAATACTGTTATGACCTTTTTGGTGACAAACGGGTCCTTCGAATGTCTTTAAATTGACATGAGCTACCAAATGTAAAGAAAATTTTGTTGAAACAGAATCAGCTTATTGTTCGTCATTTTATCAAGAAGTACAAAATAAAAGCTTTCCGATGATACCAATTTGGGGATGTAAGTAAAAGTAGTTTTTATAAGCACTATATGTCATATACATCCGTGATGCTAGAATCGGTTCGTACGGGTCACTGGATCTACGAATAGTTTTATTTCAACGTTAATCCTTTGGTTTTTCAAGGTTCGTCTGGACTTTTGACAGCTGATGCGACTTTAGCATTATTTTGTGGAACTGGCAAGATCACACTTACGGTAGTTATTTATACGGATAATTCGAAGTACAGGAATGTACAGCAAGCTTGAGAATCTGTTGACATCACTAATGGAATATTTGTTTGAAAAATAACATATTGGGCCATTATTTTTCACAACGTTGATTTGTTTTGCAGGATGATAAATTCCCAATCGATAATCAAGTCTATGTGTAGGTCAGGATTTGTGTGGCCCTATACGGTTCATCATACACCCTTCGTCTCTGCCTCCATGTGTATAAGTTCATCATAGCGTCATATTAATTCAGATACCTAGGAAAGCATTTCACCTGGCCTCACTATAGACTACCCGTTAGTACCACCTGGGCGAACATGAATACTAATTTAACTGCATCGGTTGAATTGTTTATGCATTTATGCATTCAGACTATGTACGTTATTTCATTGTATGGCGTTGTTCACGCAACCTGCATTAAATCATATGATTCACACAGAAGAAATGATGATAACAATAACACTATATACATAAGAACAATACTGACAAAGCAAAAGGATAATAAGAGAACTAAAACTTAAAGAAATAAACAAAAAAGACATGAACTATTACTCATATCAATAACCAACTGTACAATATGAGATTTTATCCAGATGCTGTGAGATCCTCTT
Source organism: Lepidochitona cinerea (assembly GCA_963971465.1). Lineage (NCBI taxonomy): Eukaryota > Metazoa > Mollusca > Polyplacophora > Chitonida > Tonicellidae > Lepidochitona > Lepidochitona cinerea. The sequence goes on along the minus strand of OZ020551.1, from coordinate 105,088,304 downwards.
GGACAAACTTTGCTAATTTTAAAGTTGGAAAATTTCGGCACACCTAAATGTCACCTTTTGAATGAAACTAAGAAAGTATTGTTTCTTGGGGATTCTAATCTATCTAAATTAAACGTTGACCCCCACCTAGGTACACAGGTAGAATATTTTCCATTCCTTCCGGACTCTTACTCAAAAGTACCAAGGTCCCAAAGCTGAGAAAGTTATCTTGAATATTGGTATCAATAACAAGACAACTACTGAGCCAGACATTTCGTTACATCAGACGTGCAATGTGATGACAGTGGTCAGGAAGACTTTTTCCAACTGGCTTATCTACTTTGTAGAGGTCCAGTCATCTACTAAATTGCCGGCCAGTGAAGTTTCAAGCCTGAACCTGTATAACTCTGTTGCTTACAAGATGAAGAGAGTTATGGTCATACCAAAAATATCCCATTCAAAGTTTAAAGTTTGTATACCCTCTGACTTCAGGCACGTGATTTAAACTAAATTTGGGACAGAAGGTGTGTCACCCTAATACCAAAAATTCGGACTATGTTCATAGATTCTGATTGCCACGACAGTATTAAGAGACTTTGAAGGCCATCGGAAAACTTAATGGTTTGCGTTGGAATTAGCAAAATCCATACAGTATGTGGCCCATACGAACCGAAATAGTGTCCAGAAAGTAAACAAAATTTAAATAACCGGGACGACCATTCATTCATTCTACGTCTAAGTTACTTAAAAACAATACTTTATCGTTCATTCTCGAGACTATAAGTACTAAAAACTTCTGAATCGCACGTCTTGAGATTAATAGCCGATAATTTTAATATTCTGTTATAATGGCAAAATAACTCAATTTTGGCAGCTCATGCCACATATTGTTACTCTTAGTAACGAGGTACTCACTGCTGGTTATAGTCTAGTTATTATTTGTACCTGGTATTAAATCATTATCTGATGTGGACTTTTCCATTAGTAAATTATTCCATGTATTGAACTTATCCAGAATTATAGGTCTGGGTGATAGCTACACAGATTCAAGTGGTGTGACGCAGGAATAAACGTAAGTCGGGACATTTTATGGTTTAGCCAATCCTAGAAACCAATATAACATTACTCATTCAGATTGTCTTCGCCTAATTAAGTTAAGGGGAGAAAAAAACATAGTTATTAAACCTGCAGTCTGATAACTTTTTTGACGCCAATCGATATATTGGTTATCTTGTTGGAGAACGATTCTTTTGGCATTTTAAAACAAATGACGATTTGTTACTCTAGATGTGGAGTCTATATGTATACAAACATTGACATAAACTTGAGTCGCTATTCCAAAGACCACCGTCGTTAGATAAAGCTATAGTCACTCTGAAATTTCGGGGATTTACGTGCGTGAAATACCACTCGGAACACCCTTCGGCTATCTTCGCTCGCTACCGGTCGGCTTTGACACGCCTCGGACAGTCTGCGCTTTTTATACGGTAATTCACCGTATTTTGGGGCTGAATAAAAATGGCGTCGAAAGTAAATATCGAAACGTTTCACTGCAGACGAAAAAAGAAAATAAAAATAATTATAAATTTGTTAAATTCTAATATTTTGAAAGATACCTGTTTATATATTTTATTTAGCACGGAAAACCACATGTTGTAGACAGACGCAGTTTCGGTCCCTTACATTATCACGGGGACACTTTTGTGGGGTCCTCAAGAAGGTTTGGAAATTGTACGCTTCACGGCTACCTATTTGGTCGCCATATTCAAAATGACCTGCAGTCTATCAGAGGGTATTTCACGCACGTAAATCCCCGAAGTTTCAGAGTGCGTGAAATACGTGTCAAAGCCGACCGGTAGCGAGCGAAGATAGCAGAAGGGAGTTCCGACTGATTAAACCTGCTGATAAAGGCTCGACAACAGTTATTACGCAGAATTTTATTGAAGAGGTAGAACGGTAGCTAAAGCCCCTTTCACAATTGAGATACGGCGGGTTTACGGCTCTTGCGGTCATGAATTTTGGCCTTCCGTACGATGGACCGCAGCCTTCCTTGCGGGCAACCGCACCTTACCGCGAGGAATTTTTGTGCCGCAAGAGCCGCAGAAAAGTTTGGTGTGCACATGGAATCCAATTTTCGGCCGTGCGAATTTTCTTATTACCTCTGATCCGTGCGGGCGCTAGTATGTTCACCGTAAACCGTTGTATCTTGACGCGCGGTTGTTGCGCGATTTTTTTGTATCGTAAGATGCTCCGTACGGTGAAATTTCTTGTTCCGCCAACCTTGCGGCAGTCGTAAACCGTTGAACGATTCGCCGTCTCGGTCTTGCACCGCCTTGCGTTCACCGTGCAAAAAATACCCTCAGGTGTGCTTTTTCTAACGGTTTTTTTTATCTCTGCGCCTATTTATACTGCAATTACGTCTGCGGAGCCCAAAATCGCCGCACGATTTGACAAAACGCCGTAAGGCGCCCGCTCATTGGTGCGCGGCGAAAAACAATGACGCACGATGCATCTTGCGGCACGCCGCACGTTCCAACCAATCACGTAGCACCTCCACGCAACTGTCTCACGGATCACGTGCGCTAGACGTGCGTTGCTTGCGTCACTCCGCGCGGTTCACCGCAAGAGATTCGTGGATTAAACGTGCGGAAACCTTGCCACGCCCTTACGATGCCCTGGCCAATCGTAAAATGGATTATTTTCTTGCGGTAATTTTTCCGATTCTCCTGCGGCTCGAGAATTTTTATCTCCACCGTGCGATCAATTTCAGTTTTTTGACCGTGCGTCGAAAGTCTCAATTGTGAAAGCCCCTTTAGCTACCCTCTTCATTACAGAAAAACTTGTCAAATGACATTTGGCTTGAAAATGAAGAAAAGGGTCTTAATAAAAACAGTGCAGCAATTTGGTAGCTGATCATAAGCTAATTGATTACTATCTAAAACCTATAGCGAATCGACATACTATAGCTCTATCTATAACGACGGCGGTCTTTGGAATATCGACTCGAGTTTATGTCAATGTTTGTATACATATAGACTCTACAGCTAGAGTAACAAATGGTCATTTGTTTTAAAATGCCAAAAGAATCGTTCTCCAACAAGATAACCAATATATCGATTGACATCAAAATTTATTCAAAATCCATAAGGTCCAAATGGATTGCAGCGTGCGATGGTGAATACAAGAAGCGACACAAAGAAATGTCGGCGATTTGAATTCTCTCTATTAACATCTTCGCATACAGTGGTACCTGGCTTTACCGATATGTCACGTTAAAGTCTGCTTTGTGATTATAATCGTACGTTTAAATGGTGATTAGATTTATTTTTGAAGGCGTAACGTGTATCTCTTTACTCAATGCAACCGAACAAACCAAGTGTGACGTGTTGTTCAAATTCCAATTTGATAAAGCCTTTTGTAGACTACCTTTTCATCAACCTGACTGGGTGATGTCCAAATTGATTTAAATCCGGGTCGTCTTTTAGCGACTTGGGTGAGTTTAGCCCACTGCCTAATTTCCACAACTATTGACAGAAGACGGCTGTCCACACTGAACAATGTTTAATTTGTCTATAATTTGACCTTTTGGATGGAAATAAATTGTGATTAAACTGGATTCCTTGCTGATATTCCAAACACGATTCACCCTTATTTGGGATAAGACACGAGTACAATAAGGTGAAGAATTACTTATGGATAACAACTTCTTGGTTTATTGGGTGACGACGTTTTGATGTAGTTCTTACATCGTTATCAAAGTCAACTACATCGAACCGTCGTCACCCAATAAACCAAGAAGTTGTTATCCATAATTCTTCACCTTATTGTAACCTTTCAATTTCTAAATGCCATTGAAAGATTTGAGACACGAGTAGAATGCGTCTCCACATTCCCTGGATCCGGTGATACCAGATTTTCGCGAGTAGAATTAATCACTGCATTAAGGACGGCACATTAGAAATATATGTCGGAATATGTATGTTAGAAAGGATCATATACCATAAGATTCAAATGCTTCAAGTTTTTACGAATTTTTGGACTGAGTGGGATTCGAACCCGCCACCCATTAAGTTTGTACTAGTGTAGAATTTGAGAACAATTTGAAAAAAAATCTGAACATTTCTAAAAAGATGGCGGACTCCATAAGGATCACATATAGCGAAATAATCGATTAGAGTCAAAATCTCAACACAGAATGATGTTTGTTGTTCTGTACGTTATTTGAGAATGTTCTTATGGATGTTCTTATGGGATGACTTATCCCAACTGACAGTTTAATAACGCGGGAGATACATTGTCTAACCGAAACTTGATGTTGCGCATGATTCATGCATCAACCCGTAACCTGAGCGTATCCTTATAGCTGATGGGATTATGGTCGACTGTACAAGTACAGTCGATACGGCAATATATAGAACAATTCACCTATTCACAACAAATTCTGATTTTAGGCTTTGCTGTCGGGGTTTTCCTTTTCTTTTTTTTATAGGGTCAGTTTTCTCCGGGTCGGAAACTTCTTCCAAGCGATGGGACAACCAGAATGATGTGAAACTCGTTATACCATCGATATAGAGTGGTTATCGTCTGGAGTAAACATTTACCTTGTATTCTATTTGACGTTTTCACAGAGTAAACCTGGCCTTCACTTTCTATAAATACGCACCAATACAATTTTTTTTCCATAAAAATATATTTCTGAAATAAATATTTACACCGGTGAAAAGATATACAAATATACAGAATAGGTTTTAACAATTGATTTCAAAGCCAAGTCAAGGATAAATATTATTAATATTGTACAAAAAAAAAACAATCGATTATGTATACATATCTCAATTTGGTCTATATAGGTATAGCGTTGGGTATATAAATGGATTCCACTCTATACCCCAGTTCCATTAAATATATAAAATGTTAAATGTATAAAACCATATATTACATAATTTGAGATCCATAAGGCATTCATTTTCAGAAATATTTCATCGTTGCAAAATATGGTTATTTTTTCTTTATAGGCCCTAAAAATATTTTCCGATATTTAGTGGAACACTTTGTTCTATAATTAGATAAGAAATCAATAAATCTGCAACATACGACAGTTGTGAATAATAATAAAAATCGTTCTTCTATATACAGAGGGTAAGGCGTATTTTGCAATCACTATATACCTATATTATACCTGATTGCAACACAAATATATTTCACAAAATGATTACCTTACTGATATTCGGTCGTATTTAAAAGAAATAAACATCAAACAATACACACCGAGTAAAAAGATTAAAGCATTAGCTATTTGAATTTTGCTCATTAGTGGAGGGCAACATCCATTCTCAAAGACTACAAAATCAATTATTTGTATATACGTCAAATGATTAAGCTTTTCAGTGTCCTTCAAATGTTCTTGTTTCCCGATTCTGTCTGAATTCTTGGAAACGTTTCAAATTGGTAGCGCTTTTTGCCATTTTCAGACATGTGAGATGAGCATATTGTGTTTCCTCCAGGTAGGATCATATCCTCGGACATATACAATCGCTATAATTATTTCGTCGCGGTGGGCCTATATATCTATAAATTATATATACCAGAAAGAAATATATACAGGGAGCTTTGGTATTTATAGTACACAGATTGCAAGGTATGGTAACCAAATACTTGCCAAAAGTACCTTGCACTCAGAAATATCACAGTATTTTTTTAGATTATGTCTTTGTATTCCAGCAGATGTTACATTGTTCTGGGCATCATCAATAGGAGGCTGGTTTGACTGAATTCTCCTTCCCCAAAGCACGACATAGTAATATTGAGAAGACAATCAACGCAATCTGAAAATACAACAAAAACCCATGCACAATTGACTTCTATTACAATAAACCTCGGCTAAGTCTATGAGATAATCTACACATTCAAAAACATTAAACGTTAGCTTCTCTTGTTTTGGATTTCTTATTAGGATCCGAAATAATTTTGCAGTGCAGCGAAGATTCAACAATATAAAATTATATAATAAATCACGGTGCAGCAAAGATTCAAGAAATAAAATTATATAATAAATCACGGTGCAGCGAAGATTCAAGAAATAAAATTATATAATAAATCACGATGCAGCGAAGATTCAACAATATAAAATTATATAATAAATCACGGTGCAGCGAAGATTCAACTATATAAAATGATATAATAAATCACGATGCAGCGAAGATTCAACAATATAAAATTATATAATAAATCACGGTGCAGCGAAGATTCAACAATATAAAATTATATAATAAATCACGGTGCAGCGAAGATTCAACTATATAAAATTATATAATAAATCACAGTGCAGCGAAGATTCAACAATATAAAATTATATAATAAATCACGGTGCAGCGAAGATTCAACAATATAAAATTATATAATAAATCACGGTGCAGCGAAGATTCAACAATATAAAATTATATAATAAATCACGGTGCAGCGAAGATTCAACTATATAAAATCATATAATATATCACGGTGCAGCGAAGATTCAACAATATAAAATTAAATAATAAATCACAGTGCAGCGAAGATTTAACTATATAAAATTATATAATAAATCACGGTGCAGTGAAGATTCAACTATATAAAATTATATAATAAATCACGGTGCAGCGAAGATTCAACAATATAAAATTATATAATAAATCACGCTGCAGCGAAGATTCAACAATATAAAATTATATAATAAATCACGGTGCAGCGAAGATTCAACTATATAAAATTATAAAATAAAGCACAGTGCAGCGAAGATTCAACAATATAAAATTATATAATAAATCACAGTGTAGCGAAGATTCAACAATATAAAATTATATAATAAATCACAGTGCAGCGAAGATTCAACTATATAAAATTATACAGTAAATCACAGTGCAGCGAAGATTCAACTATATAAAATTATATAATAAATCACAGTGCAGCGAAGATTCAACTATATAAAATTATATAACAAATCACGGTGCAGTGAAGATTCAACTATATAAAATTATATAATAAATCACAGTGCAGCGAAGATTCAACCATATAAAATTATATAATAAATCACAGTGCAGCAAAGATTCAACAATATAAAATTATATAATAAATCACGGTGCAGCGAAGATTCAACCATATAAAATTATATAATAAATCACAGTGCAGCGAAGATTCAACAATATAAAATTATATAATAAATCACGGTGCAGCGAACATTCAACAATATAAAATTATATAATAAATCATGGTGTAGCGAACATTCAACAATATAAAATTATATAATAAATCACGGTGCAGCGAAGATTCAACAATATAAAATTATATAATAAATCACGGTGCAGCGAAGATACAACAATATAAAATTATATAATAAATCATGGTGTAGCGAACATTCAACAATATCAAATTATATAATAAATCACAGTGCAGCGAAGATTCAACAATATAAAATTATATAATAAATCACAATGTAGCGAAGATTCAACAATATAAAATTATATAATAAATCACAGTGCAGCGAAGATTCAACTATATAAAATTATATAATAAATCACAGTGCAGCGAAGATACGATAATATAAAATGATATAATAAATCACAGTGCAGCGAAGATTCAACAATATAAAATTATATAATAAATCACAATGCAGCGAAGATTCAATTATATAAATGACAAAATGTCCTCAAACTGGACAGACAATCCCGGCCACGCAATTTACTACGAGATAAGACGCGTAACAGTTAAATAGCTCACCTGAAAGACCGCTAAACCACAACCCACGCCAATAAAAATGGCGTCATAAACAAATATGAAATCCTCTATCGCCTGGTAACAGCCCTGAAACAAAAAACAATCACTAATTGATCAAACAGTTTATTCAAAGCCGACAAGAGCCAATGGACGATATAAGTGTGATAAGTTAATGATGTAAAGTGCCATGTAAATGGAATGGCAGGTCATAGATATAGATCTTGGTGTAAGCTAAATGTTAAGAACCTACAAACTGCTTTATACGGTTGATCACCGAAAACCGACAAATGCCAAAATCGGGATGGCGGTCAAGAGATTATATACCAACAATAAAATTAACGCTTAACATACAAAAGAAAACAATTAGATATGCCCATAGATATTGATCGTCAGGACATTTAGGAGGATGGAGGTGGCGCAAAAAACCAATGATTAACGTTTGAATGCGGAAAATCCATACACTCTGAGGACTGTACGAAACGAAATAGTGTCCCAGATGTGAACAAAACAACCAGGACGAGCGTTTAGACTATTCATTTTAGGAACAAGTTAGTTTAAAACACTACATTAAAGTGGCATGAGCTGCCGAAATTCACACTTTTTTCATAATTTCTGATCGTCACGACAGTAAGAGGCTTTGAACACGTGTTCGAAAAGTAGCAAAATTTAAATAACCGGGACGACCATTCATTCATTCTAAGCCAAAGTTAGTTCAAAACAATACTTTATCGTACATGTTCGGGACTAGAAGCATTAAAAAGCTTCTGAATTATACGTCTTGAGAAAAATAGCCGATAATTTCAACATTCTGTGTTTACGTCAAAATATCAACATTTTGGCAGCTCATGCCCCTTTAACGTACCTTTTCGAGACTAAAAAGCTTATAAATTAAACGTCTTGAGAAAAATAACGGATAATAACTGAATTTTGTTTTCACTCAAAAATATATACTGATATACTGTTATATACTGAATTTCAAAATAAGTGCGACCTTTAAAAAAAGATAACTTCTCGTAATCCGGACAGAATTTATCGATTACCACCAACACTTGAAGGTGTCAGTTTTGCGCGAGTGTAAATATCTGGGGACTGTTTCTCAAAAGATTTACCTGGACATAAGTTCAATGCAAGGCCTAATTGCCATCGTAACATATATATTCAACATTATACGTTACGACCAGGGACAAAGCTGTGTCGGGCGTAAATATGTTGAGAAACGTTTGTATCATATGTATCTTTAGAGAACACTTACCGTCATGTAGTTTGAGTTATCCGTTGTAGGAGTTACACTACAGTTATAGTTGGATGGAGGCTGGATGTTAGGAAATGTCCCATTCACTTTACAACAAGATAATGGTGTTACAAGAGTAACAGTTGTGTTGTAGTCAGCCAGGTAGTAACTCTTTGACCATTTGGTAGATTTGTCAAAATCCATATAGTTATTAACCCCACAACATTTAAACTGAAACAAAATTAAATCAAATGCTATGCTAGAACTTTGGAAACAAATAAAGTATAATATTCACGGTATAATGCTTCCAGCTGAAAAGATGAAATCTCATATACAAAATATGGGATCTTCTGACGAAGAAAAAAGGTCCCAAGCAGAACGTAACATATACAAGCAAATAAGGACTGTGTCCTAGGAACTTCCCCTCGGTTTAAAATATTTAAAGAACAGAAAGAAACTTACATTCATCATAGCGAAGTTCCATCCCAAAGATATGATATCTGTGGAGTTATACCCGGCATAGTTGTTCTCCAGACTCGTCTTCATAGGGGTTTTAATCACATTACGCATCTGAGAATCAATACCAGGATTCAATTAAATATCAATTATATAGTTTGCCAATATTATGCTTTTCGAGAGTTGCTGCATTCTGTAGCATTCATGAGGGCGGAGTTTATTATTATTTCTTTGTTTTAAAATTTGCCACAAACTTGTAAAGCCATATCTCTTCGAGACGGCCAAAATAACGTGTAATCTTCATTGTTACTCCAACAAATTCGGTTGGCTTTTACGCTGCTATATAAGCTATTAACTGTTTTGACAGAGTTTAGATGGTACATTTTTTCTGATGAAATGCAAACTTAAGTCTACACCAGGTGTTTTGACATAACAAAATGTATCATGGATATAAGCTTCTATCTCGGGATAGCATCTACGCCAGAGCCACGTGACCCGGAAATACGTTCGAATTTACGAGGATGTAGTCTCAATTTTGCAGCTCATGTCACACCATGAACTTCTACAGGGTGTCATCCAATTTAAGACTTCATAAACTACGGCTATGTTACATACCTCTTCTGTTTTAGCAAAGAGTAGAATAACGATGATAACCTGGGCCAAGAATACCAAACTAATGATAATGGAATACTGAAAAAGAATATATATATTTATATATACGTTATATGATAACTCGATATTGATGGAACAAAAACCACAAGCTCGAATATAGGGTTTTCATTGTGTATAGATATCGACAGTATGTCTCGGACACAAGGTCACGTAAAACGACACGATATTTCAATTGATAATATTTATAGTTTAATCGGCGATGTATATATGCTTTACAAAACGAAGTATGTCAATCAAGTACAGGCTGGCAAAAATGTTAATTAACTTCACTACATCAGTTAGTACACATACGGGTGTTACATATGATTGGAGTTAACATTTACCACGTCTTGATAAACAGGGCGATACTTTGTCAAAAATCCGCAAAATGGCCCGTTATCGTCCGTAATCAAATAGATTAAATCTTTGGAGGAACTTTATCTGACTACCGAATTTCTTAATTAATTGATTGATGTTTTATATCGCTCTCAAGGGTAGACTTATATGGCACCTCTACCAGGTTTAGTTGGATAGGAAACCGGGTTCTTTGGTTAAGGGAAACCCCTGACCTTCATCGACAGCTGGCAACTCTTCCACTTAGGACGACTGAATAAACCCCACTAGTAAACTTTTGAAGAGTTTTTTTACGGATTTACTGACCACGATCAACATCCAGCGAACATTGTAAGAGGCTCCACAACATCCAAGTATTGATATGACCAAAAGAATAACACCCAAGATTATGAGAGCTGTAGCCACATCACCCAGTAAAGCATTCAGATCAAAGTTAAGGTCAGGTAGAGAGGCACCACCTGCTGAACTGGCGGCTGTTGATAAACCGTCCAATAGGGGTTTCAGGTACTGATCTAACAAACTCTGGCCCCATTTTACAAGACAGCCAACGACTAGTAGTATCACGGAAAGGAGCTGAAAAGGAGAAAACAAATTATTATTTCAGAGTTATATTTGCTTCAAATAAGCCGACTCGTAGCTCGACAGTCCCAAAATGCCTCCGACGACTAACCGAAACAGTTAGAAATGCATATGATTATAGGAACGTAATATTGTTATACGGCTTTGTATAGAATACATGTATTATTTAGCAATGTACTTGGTATGAAATGTATCCATCAAGAAACGCGTGTTTGTCCAGAAAATTAACAACTTGAGTCGCACATGTAGCACTCGGATCACATCAGGGATTTACGTACGTCAAATACCCTCAGGTCATTTGAAATGTGACGACGAAAAAAGCATAGCCACGAAATGAAAACTGTAATATCCTCCTGGAACGTAATAAAAGTACCTCAGGGATAATATAAGGAAACGAAACTCTCTATTCGTAAAATTTCAGTTTCAATTGGTTATAATTGGAGCATTGGAGAAATCCAGATTGAAAGCTGCGTCAGTCTCCCTTTTCGCTACACAACATGCGGTTAACCGGGCTAATTATCATATGTAAACAAATAACGATAAAAATGGATGAATTTAACATTTCATTGATTTATGATTATTTTTGTTTTCTATTTTGGTCAGTAGTCAATATATACATTATCTAGTTTGCCCTTCAATACGGCGTATTTGTAGCATAAAAGGCAAAGAACCATGTCAAAGCTGACCGGAAAAGGGCGAAGTCAACCGATGTTAGATTCGAAATGTGCAACGGTTCATCGACCAGCCACATGAATGGTTCATGACTAGTAAAATGCAGTCAAACCCAAAATTGCGTCTTGCTTGATTTTAACTTCTTCATAGATATGAATAAGATGTAAAGAAATGAGGAGAATTACCAGAGTGAACTTACCAAAAAGAAGGAGTTGAGTGTAATAAGAATGCCTTTTCCAACCTTCTCAATGCATCCTAACTTTGCCATTCTTCAAACAGTTACTGTGGGCGTAAAATATAACAAAATTAAGGTATGGATAATAACTTGATTTAAATTGTATCTTTGGGTTTTGAACGTATCCAACAATGTACTAACCTAAGGGTGCATGATATATCTACTCATAATTATACCTTTCTAGTGAAAATAGCCAACAATCCTAATATCTCTATTATAATATAACTTTTGGCAGCCCTTTTCCTTCTTTCTCTGGTCTGTTTTTTATGATAATAATAAAAAGCTTTGACAGCTCATGTCACAAAAATTATCTTATGAGAGCATCAAAGTGTAGAGTCAACTTTAAGCGCCACTATTTATCTAACCCGCATGTCACGCACGTCGATTTTAAAAGATCAATTGACCTATATATCTTCAGATAAGTCAACATATACTACTCCAATCTCACCCAAATGACTCAACTAGAAAACACTCGCTGAAGAAATGTTAAAGTCTCTCTGTGACTGTCCAAATGCCTATTTTAGATTTGGAGAACAGCTTCAATGTAATCAATTTCTGGTATTATCTGAAAGCATTTATATTCCAAAGCTTTCAACAAATTTATTCCATTGTTTCCATATTTTTGAAAAACGGTGCCAACCAATCCAATATAATTACAGTTACAGTCCACTAATATTTATTATATTGCATGGCTGTATTTTGGCGATGGTTTACAATGTGTTCATGGTGAATGCCAAGTCACTAAAACTGTCCAATATCTCACAGAAGTTTGTTTTAGTTTTCTTTCTTCACTTACTCGGATATATTTTGGGGATTAACCCTTGATTAATTCATTTTGTCTACCTAAATCGTCTTATAAAGTAATCTCTTCTATACTATTGCTGTGCTTAAATATATTCATAAACACTAAAACACATGGGCACCGGGATAAACTTCTTGACAAAAACCAAGTTTAGGATTGTGTTAAAAAGGAGAGGGGATATGTCATACACTTAAAACACTTAAATATATTAGACTTAAATGGATTCTTTCTCTTGTTGGAACAATTTTAGAAAACAAAAAAAAACATTTTGCTTTTTCGATGAATTTCTATTTGGGCCCCATGACCATTAGATTCAAGGGGTTCTGGAATTTTCTAAGAACAGTACACTAATTTTGATTATGAAATACAACTGAAGCAACGTCTGCTGAAGATGGTTGCAAACTATATCATTTTTTAAATGATCATTCTGGTTTGATGTGTTATTAGGAAAGGGGGATTACAGTTTCTAGAAAAACGTTAACTGGGGACTTTTACTTTCTGTATGACTCTGGGATTTGTTTGGGTGTACAAATACGGCAAATTCGTAAATATAACTGCAGGTATGGAAAGATCAGGACATGAATGTGTTCAAATCTTGACCTGCTGTATCAGAAGCAGGGCACCATCTGATAGGGGGGTAGGAGGCTGATCGACTGCTTATTGGGTTTGTCAATAAAATTTTTTTCAGGGACAGTTCTGATTTAAAGGAGAAAACACAGAGAAGACCTCCCCAGTAGAATGATGACGTCAGAGTTTCTGGGGCATGCGTGACCTCCTGACCTGTGATAGGGAACCCGCTTCATGACATTAATTTTACATCGGTCAATTTAACCCACCAAGTTATTCTGAAGTATTAATGGTGAACATATATATATTCGATTTTATCGGCTATTATACCAGGTAATATTCAGGTGTTGTATAAATAGTTCTTGGAATAACCCCTCGGTTAAATTCCCGTCTCTATGATTTAGTCCCAGGACAACAAGTTTTGGCATCCCTCCAGTTTGATACACACATAATTTAATGCGTCAGAAGATCATATGCCGGTACTTAACCAATATGTATATAAAACCTCTCAACAAGCAGCACTTATATACCATCGACATTAAAAGTGTATAGCCATAATAGATTGTTTATAGTACCTATTTCCAAGTTTTCGTGAATTCATTGATGGATGCTTTACGCCATAATTTCACTTATATGTCGGCGTTGCCAGGTATAGTTAGTAGGGGAGGAAACCGGGCTATTTGACATAAGGAAACCCTTTGACCTTCGGTGTGTTCCCTGGGTAATCGAGTAAAATCCCCACTCACAAATATATCGTGGCCCAGTGGGTTAGAGTGGTCGTCCCTCAGTCCTATACAGACCTTCCATCGATTCGGCACGGGTTCAAATCACACTCAGTTGAAATGAAAATTGAAAAAAAAGTTGCCAGGTACTCACCGAAGGTCGGTGGTTCCCTCCGGGCAATGTTTCCTGTCCCACTACTGTAAACCTCGCAACGCCGCCATATAAGTGAAATAATCTTGAGTGCGGCATAAAACAGCAATCAATCAACCAATCAGAAATTAATCACAGTTTTGCCCAATAATTCAGTTAAAATAAATTGTTTATTGTATTTACATGCGGCAATGTTTTACAGCCCTTGTAAAGTCTGAATGGGAGTCCAAAATTTATCTGAGGCATCGACGCCATTATCATGTTAGTGATAAAATCCATATACTTTTATAAGCTTAAAGCGAAACTATTGGAAAGAAACAATCTATAACATTCAGGCTTGAAGTTGTTCCTTTTTCAACCGATTTGTAATTTATCAGAGCGTGTATACTGTTCTTCCTTAAAGTGTCATGAACTGCGAAAATTAGCGCCTTTTCTGTGAAGGCAAAACTAGGGTTTGAAGTCCTTCATAAAACAAAAAAAAAACATTGAACCCGAAGCCCGTGCCACTATAAATGTAACCATGCACAATCATCCATTTCAGGCATAAGAGATCTCTTAATTATGTTCTATAATGCCCACCACTTAAGTAGAAAATATTGATATTTTCCTTAACGATATCATATTTTGGAAGTTAAAACAACATTAACCCACGTTTGTATCAGTCAAAATATATACGTTTGAGTGATCTTGATGAATTTAAACTTGACTTTACTAGTATATAAAACACACATAATAAGAAACAATATAAAACTTACATTTACCTTTGATTTTCTGTAGTGTGTACCTATTGGTAGGTAGAAATCTAGGTTGTCTGAGTTTTAAAGTACACAAATCTTGGCCACACACGTTCCGTTAAATGTCTGTTCGTGGAAAGTCTGCCTGGGATCAAGAGGATTATTAATGTTGACGGTCGTGTTGAAACTTGATTCTAGGAACACCATTACCATGAGACAAATTGTCATTGTTCACGGTCCACTGGCCACTATTATCTCTTACTTTCCAATATTGATTTCCTGAACCAGCTGAATGTTTTCGATGCTGCTATTATAAATATTTATTGATCAATGGATTTCAAAGACAGGTTAGAATCCTGGGCGTGGCTCACTCCCCTGCCTGACGTCACATAGCTCTATTTTCCATGGGCTTATCAAGGAAAAGCTTTGGGAGCCAAGCCAACACCACAAACAGATTTGTGATAAATCCATTACTTAATGCACTTCACCATTCAGACTTCGTTAATGTGTTTATTATAACGTGTAAACAGGATTCCCAGAGAACCGGACAGGGTGACACATACATGAACTTTACACAAGTCACCAAACAATCAATTCCGTCTTATTCCAAGGTCTATCATATTATTATAAATAAATGTAGATAAAAAAAGCCATTGATTTCTGGACACACTCATCCCAAATGGCCAGTTCTTCACTGCAGAACATAAGCGATTGAACAGAGAAGTAAATTCAACACGGTAAAGTACATTCATTCAAACTTGTCTGAATACAATGGTGATCTCATCATCCAATTACCAACAAAGGTATTTTACTTTGCATAGTGCTCTCGGATCTTAGATATTGACATCTTCTTATACTTTTGTAAAATACTGATAGTGTGTGAAATGAATATATTTCAAAAAATATATAATAAAAACATTTCCTGAATTTACAGTGATTTACTACGTAGGCCTAAACCGGGCTATTTGTCTCGTTCCCCGAGCCAAGGATGAACGACCCATGACTTCACATGGCTTAGCCAGATATTTGCGGCACCGGACCGGGGGGGGCATTATTCAAGCATTATTACACACCCCGTCCCCTACCCGGACGGTTCTTTTGGATTGTTCGTGAAAGTCCAGAGGGAAAGTTCTAATCCTTTATTATTTACTTTCCTATCTTAAAGTTGAATTTATATTTAGGATAGATATGGACATTATAGAAAATTGGCTGAGCAATTGCCCTTTTACATGTCATGATGAACAACTGTCCAGTAAACAGCTCTCCTTCGAACTACTGTCCGACGAACAACTGTCCGGCATTCACTAATAAACCCTATTTAAGCTGACAATTGTCCCACCGTTAATTGATGCGACTTGACAATGTCCTTAGCGGACAATTGTCCCACAGTCCATTTACTGCCACTTTTACAAGAGCTTGACCCGAGAGTAAGAAAGGATATCGTATAGGTTAGATCAGGTGCAAAGTACAGGTGCCAACGGCGCCAAATATAAATTGCATCTATAGTGAACTAATGCAGCCTTGATAGCCGATGAACATCTCAATGATAGATTTTACCGTAGAGTCAATAAAACATTTCAGGACTCTATGGCCATATATTCAGGGCACAAAAGGGGGACGTTTTCTAAGGCCACACGTTGGGCACAAAACTGGGGACGTTTGGGTCACTTCATTAGTGCCAATTTACCTGTAACAAGCAAATCATGTCGTGCCAGGCCCAAGGGTGAATAATTTAGTACTTATATAGTAATACCAGATGTCTATGAATGGGGAAGTGTGAAACGTCCCGCTATACCATATACAGGACACTGGTACATTTTGACCCAGAACAGCACCCTCTCTCAGTCGTCAGAAACCGTGGCGTTTCTTCTCTTTCTCGCATGTCTTAAGCCTATATTATGGGATGCAAGGGAAAAAAGATGCCGAACGTTTTAGATGCGACAGCAGTACTTGATGGAACAAAACTTAAAGTTCCCGAAGAACTTCAAATAGTTGAAAATAAGACAAGGAGCCTTGTTTTTGAACGATTTGAGTTGAAATGGAAATACCGGAGTAGCATGCGGAGTAAAGCTTTAATAAGAACCCATGTATTCTCCGAACTGCGGTTACTGGAATTGTATGATAGTCCAGCAAGTGGCGAGTGAATTTTTTTTCTGATTTGAAATTGCGCAGCCGTTGACAATATTAAAATCCCCCGTGTATAAACGTCAGATAATATAATATAAGCAGGTTGACGGGGTCAATGACCTGAATATGGGGTAATAGGACTATTCACACTTCCCCATTCATAGACTTCTGGTAATACCCTATATAGTATATAATATATGTAGCACCAGGAACCTAGCTCACGTCAGATTAAATTAAAGCGTCAAGAGACATGGACCCACACAGCACAAACGTTGGGCTGACATTGGCATTTGATCGGTATGGTTGGTTAATGGCCACACTCACTAATGGCCACAGTCACCTTTCGAGCGTTTATTCAACGTTGGACGTCGACTGAGTTGGCTCCTTGCTGTGTTACCAATATTGGATCTAGCTTGGATTTTGAATGGTCAGGTTGTAGGGCCTATACTTGATGAAGTTGTTGAAGGAATGGGTTTCCGACACTGGGCCAATGTTAGGTGATAGGTACTATTGTTAGTCATTCGGCGGCTGGTTAACCATTAGCCTACCAACGTTGACCAAAACGAACGTAAATAGTTGATCATATCATAGTTGGTTTATAGTTTACTGTAGTGGATTGGTTAAGCGTTGGTTCAAGGTGAGCGTCGCCAGTCACTTTATAGTGTGGATCATCCACAGTGGGTCTGGATGTTCTAGATGTTCGTAAACAGGTGGCATAGTTGCATTGTCTCACCATGATCGGTAAATTGTCCACTGTTCATTTGTCATCCACTGTTAGGTTTATTGTGACATGGTTGGCCATTTTATGACTGGTAGAGCCAATGGGCGAGAGAAAGATCCGATGCGTCAACTATTCGTTGGCCAACTCCCAAGCGGCGGTATGTAGCGTTAATATGAGGACCGAACGCTACGGGACATAGCCCTTAGTAAAATACCTGAATGGTTGAGAATACAAAACCGCCGTGACAGCTGGGGGGTATTTCATAAACCGCATATAGCCGACTACGGTCAGATAGTCGACTAAGCAGTAATGTTAAAGCATTGCTATTCTAGTCGGCTAGGTCAGTTTAGCCGTCTAAACCTGTTTATGAAATACCCCCCTGGAAAATGTTCCAACTAGCTCTAGATATGGATGCCATGCAACAACTCTGTCTCATAGCTCATTAGAGCTATTGTTTACTACAATTAGCCACCCCCCCCCCCCCCCCCCCCTGCATGTGGAGCCATGCAATGTTAAGTAGGTTAACGTCCCATGGGAGCTGTATGCCTGCTTCGTATGAATCAATTTTCTTTTCGTCCCGCTCACAGTTCGATATTTCAATTCAATTCAATATATTGTACAAAACATCAAATATGTGGCAGTGTACTAAAACAATGAAAAAGAAAAACGATAACATCATACCAATACAAATTTACAAGTGGTTACGACTATAGCAAGTATTTAGGCCTAATATGAGATATGGAAACTAGACATAGAGTATATTTAGACTAGGCCTAACATTTTATCCTTGGTGAAGATCAGGACTTCCCATTAAGTCTAGACTTTTGCAACTCAAAACACTCATATATATGCCGTGCTATGATAGGAGCGAATAGAGATGGCGGATCCAATAAGAAACAAAGCAAGTCTGTATCGGCCATCTTCGAGATATCCATCGAAAAAATATTTAGATAGATCTCAAGTGTCTGCCCAAGGGAGGTATAAATGAGGCAATCTAAGAGGAAATGTTGCTCATCC
This sequence comes from Lepidochitona cinerea, assembly GCA_963971465.1. Classification (NCBI taxonomy): domain Eukaryota; kingdom Metazoa; phylum Mollusca; class Polyplacophora; order Chitonida; family Tonicellidae; genus Lepidochitona; species Lepidochitona cinerea. The sequence continues at coordinate 105,069,557 of OZ020551.1, read as the reverse complement.
TCCACCGAGGAAGGACAAAATGGACAAAAAACGTCGAGTTGATGGGATGCGAGCACCGTGTATGCGCCTATAACGTCCGCGTTCTATTTCCAAGGCGTGGCAGCTCAAACGCAAAGATGAGAGCGTTTTTTGTGATTCCTGTTTTTCACAGATTTTGGATATTCTGAAATACATTTAGTAATATCTTCTTTAAAAGTCCCATAGGTGCGCAATTTACTACTAGTGTCCAAATTGGCATGACTAACAGATTGAAATTGATAGCTCAGCGCTTTTTTGTATGATGAAATACTACTAAAGGGACGATTACGCTCTGAAACATTACTGTACAGCAACCACAGGCCTTTATCAGCATGAAATCTGAAATGGTCTAGATTATAATGAACATGATGCATTTGTCAAAGACTTTTCTTGAACATAAGACCGACAACAGCAATAAATACGCTTGACCACATCTGCACAGAGAATCCAAAGGAAGTTGTGAGTTCTTGGTTGTTTGACTTGTACAAGTCAATTCGGCCCTTTTTTTATCCTGGGGGGGGGGGGGGGGGTCGAGCCGCGTGTTTTCCTGTTTGTCGAGAAAGTCTTGGAGATGTAAACCTTCACGGCTATTTGAATTTTGTCCGTTATTAGCACATAGATCTATCTTCTGTTCGTGTGAGTTTCTGGCTTTACAAATATTGTTTAAGTTTAACGCCAACCATTAAGGGTTTTTTTTTAAAGCGACAATACCCCCAAACGAACTCTTACATTCCGGCTATTTGAATTTTTTCCCGCTATTAGCACACATCATGGGTTCATTATTCCATGAAGTGTAACAGACCTATATAGTCTGACATATGGTTGAGATTTCCAAGTGATGTCATTAACATGAATAATTTGACAAAAGTGTATTTTTTTATTATATAGGTTTTCCCATGTTAATTGCCATAAGGACTAATTTGGACTTATTGTCATTAAGACTGTTCGGGTTGACTACACAAGCACTCTATAACTGCCCTTGACAACACCGTGTAGTTTACGTTTGCCAGAGTTACCCGTCAAGATCGATAATAACCATTTTCTGAAAAGTTAATCAACTTTTATAGTCCTTCGACTCCTGTGTAAGTTGATGCTTGTCACGTTATCATGCTCTTTTTCGAAGCATTTCTTGACTCCAAATTTGAGATTGGATGCCTGGATTTTCCATCAAGTTAATAGCCAATTATGTGGATCGATTGATTGATGCCCCAACTTCAGATCGTTTCGCAAATGTAAAGAACGAAAGCCTAATCACGTCACTCAAACAAACTATTTCGCTTTGTAAAGTGAACATTGGAAAACCATCCCAAATATATCAATTCGTCCTCAAATGTAGCAATCGTCGAACGTAAATGTATTTCTTCATATCCTTTTGATAAACCCCGATATAAATGAGGATAGAATGTATGCTAAATTCCGTGCTCTCATTGACCATCTGTGATAACAGTTACTATAAGTGTTATATTAACATAGGTGTAGAAGCTTATAGCTATGTCTGTGTACATATACAGATTTCAGATCAATTTACAAATCCACCTCAAGAGATACAAACACTTGACCTGATACCTGATTTAAGAAAGTTCTGACGTAGGGATACACAAGTCCTTGATTCCAGTGCGTGTAAAATAAACAGATGACAAGAGATTAAAGGTCATTCACAAAGTATAAATACTCGTGTTTCGTCGACACCTTGTCTTTAACTCGACTGGTAGGTATGTTGGTCGTCCTTTATTTTGTCAAAATGTATAGAACATTTTACGCAGAGCCAATGACTATTTAGGGAAAGAATGAATTCAAACATACATGCGTCTTTATGTCATGGTATAGGTACCATCTTGACAGAATGAACCAAGACAAGAACGGTTTATATTGGCTCCCCGTCTAGATACAATGTAGTTTATAGGTAAAGACAAATGCCATACACCTTTTTTCTAAAGTAGGGATTATTGGCATCTGTGGTTTTCTTTTAATTCAGTGCTGTTGGTTGTCACTCTGTGGCCGGAGTTGTCCGCGTAACCGTTATGTCGGTTGTCACTTTCTCAGATGAGATAATACAGTCAGTATGTGTTGTCGGTTTTAACTCTTTGATCAGTGAGGTCGGTTGTCACTTTCTCAGATTATCCAGCCAGGGGTAACTTTCCAGTCAGTGTTGTCGGTTTTCACTCTCCGATCAGTGCTGTCGGTTTTCACTCTCCGATCAGTGTTGTCGGTTTTCACTCTCCGATCAGTGTTGTCGGTTTTCACTCTCTCAGATTATTCAGACAGGGTTAAATTTCCGGTCAGTACTGTTTGTTATTTACTTTTCGATCAGTAGGCCTAGTGTTGATTACTCCCCTATCAGTGGTGTTGGTTAGTTACTTTCCGGTCAGTACTGTTGGTCGTTACTTTCCGATCAGTACTGTTGGTCGTTATTTTCCGATCAGTACTGTTGGTCGTTATTTTCCAATCAGTACTGTTGGTCGTTACTTTCCTATCAGTACTGTTGGTTATAAATTTCCAGTCAGTGGTGTTGGTTGTCGTGGAATTTCCAGTCTGTGGTGTTGGTTGTCATGTAATTTCCAGTCAGTGGTGTCGGTTGTCACGCAATTTCCTGTCAGTGGTGTCGGTTGTCATGTAATGTCCAGTCAGTGGTATCGGTTGTCATGCAATTTCCAGTCAGTGCTGTCGGTTGTCATGCAATTTCCAGTCAGTGTTGTCGGTTGTCATGCAATTTCCAGTCAGTGTTGTCGGTTGTCATGCAATTTCCAGTCAGTGTTGTCGGTTGTCATGCAATTTCCAGTCATTGTTGTCGGTTGTCATGCAATTTCCAGTCAGTGTTGTCGGTTGTCATGCAATTTCCAGTCAGTGTTGTCGGTTGTCATGCAATTTCCAGTCATTGTTGTCGGTTGTCATGCAATTTCCAGTCAGTGGTGTCGGTTGTCATGCAATTTCAGTCAATTAATGCTATCGGTTGTCACAGTCTGGTCACTTCAGTTGTTATAGTTATACAACTTGTGACAAACTCTGTTCAACTGTCAAGAAACAACATACGTGAATCTAGAAGGGATGCATCCTCCTAAGTTGTGTAGTCGCCTAGCATTCTTAACCATTCGTCTATCTTTTAGCTATTGGGATAATTAACTATGAAGTTTAGTCAGTTGTCAGTTGAAAGTGTGGCTTGTATATGTTGTCATTTAAAGAATGTTCCATGTACCATAAATCGAGTTATGTCATCGCATTTAGGTGCAGAAACTTAATGGGGTTTTTTTCTCTGATTATTGATAGATATTGATTTGATCAAATTGGCTTGGTTTAACAATAAAGCTGCCAGCATGCCGGGTGTGGCAGTGGTAGATTATAACAGGAAAAGTAACCCTGCACCGAATATTGAACATTGCGTTCGGATAAGCGTTAACGGTTGTCACCACTTTCGAATGGGTGTGGTGTAAAACATTTTGATTCCCGCTCTGACTGTCATATTTCAACAAAGATCTTAAACAAAGAAAATGCAATACTTCACGTATCATTAGACGTCGTTCTATAAAGGAAATAATCTGATACGCTGATGCACGGACGGGATAGACATAACCTGATAAACTGGTGCATGTGATAGAAATAATCTGATACGCTGATGCACAGACGGGATAGAAAGAATCTGAAACGCTGATGCACGGACGGGATAGAAATAATCTGATAAACTGGTGCATGTGATAGAAATAATCTGATACGCTGATGCACGGACGGGATAGAAAGAATCTGAAACGCTGATGCACGGACGGGATAGAAAGAATCTGAAACGCTGATGCACGGACGGGATAGAAATAATCTGATACGCTGATGCGCGGACGGGATAGAAATAATCTGAAACGCTGATGCACGGGATAGAAATAATCTGATACGCTGATGCACGGACGGGATAGAAATAATCTGAAACGCTGATGCACGAGATAGAAATAATCTGATAAACTGATGCACGGGATAGAAATAATCTGATGCACGGGATAGAAATTATCTGATGCACAGGCTAAAAAAAAGGAATGTGTATTCTTTTCTTTAAATCTTAACTGCTTACATCTATTTTTGTTTTGTTAACAGTAAAGATGGCCATCAAGATGTATGTTGAACTAATGACATCAGTCTTCCTGGTGGGGATGGTTTTATCATGCCCGGTGACACCGCCATGTTCGTGTCGCAATCAGACAAATATATACACTCTCAAACTGGAATACATCGCGGACTGTTCAAACCTTGGATTAACAGAAGTTCCTTCCTTCACAGGAGGGGAAGTTGATCGACTTCTTCTCAACGGCAATAAGATCATTAAACTTTCCTCTGGCAGTTTTGTGAATATCAAACCAAAGGCAATAGATTTATCTGAGAGCACTCTTCAGATCATAGGGACCGGTTCACTGATGGGTTTGGAGCTATGTCTAAATGACTTGGACCTCAACACGAACCAACTAGTTCTGCCACTTCCAGAACTTGGACGGCTGATGAATTTAAAAACACTCAATTTGGATTACAATCCAAATATGAACAAAATCCCATCGAAAGCTTTTGTGGGACTGAAGTCTCTTGAAAAATTAGTCCTGTCTAGATCACGGATCCACCAATTTGAAGCAGGGGCCTTTGATGGTTTGCCAGCTTTAAGCAGTCTGGATTTTTATGGAAACTACATGTCAGAAGTACCCCCTGTGCTATCTGGATTGAAGGAGCTAACATATCTCAACTTTGATTCCAACCAGATAACAAATATCCCAGCTAACACCTTTGTAGGACTTGAAAATTTAAAAGAACTGCAATTATCCAGAAATTCATTCTCGTCGCCAGCTATGTTGGATAAAGATGCTTTCGTTGGTCTTGATAACCTGGAAAAGTTGGGATTCTATTATGATCAACTAGGAAGTGTACCCAGCCACACGTTTCATCCGTTGCAAAAATTGACACAGTTAGATCTTAGTTACAATAATCTGTCAAGAATTGTACCTGGAGATCTCAATGGGCTGCCTATTACATACCTTGATATCGGTGGAAATAGATTAAAGTTTGAGCCGGGAATGTTCAAGGGCATTGAGACGACTTTGGACACTATCTTAATACGTCAAAATGGCCTGAGCGCTCTACCTGTAGACGCTTTAAAAGAAGTGAAGAGTCTGCAATGGGTTGATGCTGCCTCAAGTAGTTTCCCAAAAGACTTGCCGGCTAATTTCGTTTCTGGTTTGTCAATCAAACGCCTCGGCATTATGTGGATGAATCTAACCTCTGTGGATCGGAATACCTTCAACGGAGTAAACAGGCCATTCCATTTGGATATCTTTTCAAATCAAATTAAATACTTGGACTTTGTAGTAGATCCATGTCAATTTGATTATATTGACATCTCTCAAAATCCAATACACTGTGACTGTCACGTATATAACCTTACACAAGCCCACACAACCTATCTACAAGGTACTTGTGCCACACCTTCAGCCTACAAGGGATTAGATTTCCAAGGAGAAGAATTTGCAAAATTAGCGAAAAATGATTGCAAAGATTACCCTATTACAGGTCCAGTCAAATGTCCCTGGCACTAAGATAAAAACTATTCAACTGGATTTATCTGAATAAATTTCTTAAGTAGGAATAATAAAACAATACTTCTCTTTGATAAATATTGTAAAATTTATTATGACAGAAAGTCAATAAAGTTCTTTAATCATGGTGGTATAAATTGTGATTATATGTTCAGCCACTGATGACATGAGTTGTGGTTTTATTTTCAGCCAATGGTGACACAAGTTGGGGTTGTATTTAAAGTCATGCAATGATGACACAAGTTGGGGTTGTATTTTCAGCCAATGATGACACAAGTTGGGGTTGTATTTTCAGCCAATGATGACACAAGTTGGGCTTTTATTTTCAGTCAATGATGGCATGAGTTGGTGTTGTATTTTCAGTCCATGATGACTTGAGTTGTGGTTTTATTTTCACTCAAACAAATTATTTCACTTTGTAAACTGAACATTGGAAAATCACCAAAATATATCAATTTGTCCTTAAATGTAGCAATCGCTGAACTTAAATTTATTTCTTCACATCCTTTTGATAAACCCCGATATAAATGAAGATAAAATGTATACTTAATTCATTGACCATCTGTGATAACAGTTACTATAAGTGTTATATTAACATAGGTGTAGAAGCTTATAGCTATGTCTGTGTACATATACAGATTTCAGATCAATTTACAAATCCACCTCATGAGATACAAACACTTGACCTGATACCTGATTTAAGAAAGTTCTGACGTAGGGATACACAAGTCCTTGATTCCAGTGCGTGTAAAATAAACAGATGACAAGAGATTAAAGGTCATTCACAAAGTATAAATACTCGTGTTTCGTGGACACCTTGTCTTTAACTCGACTGGTAGGTATGTTGGTCGTCTTTTATTTTGTAAAAACGTATAGATTATTTTACGCAGAGCCAATGGCTATTTAGGGAAAAAATTAATTCAAACATACATACGTCTTTATGCCAGAGTATAGGTACCATCTTGACAGAATGAACCAAGACAAGAACGTTTTATATTGGCTCCCCGTCTAGATACAATGTAGTTTATAGGTAAAGACAAATGCCATACACCTTTTTTCTAAAGTAGGGATTATTGGCATCTGTGGTTTTCTTTTAATTCAGTGCTGTTGGTTGTCAATCTGTGGCCGGAGTTGTCCGGGTAACTTTCCAGTAAGTGTTGTCGGTTTTCACATCCCAATTAGTTTTGTCGGTTGTCACTTTCTCAGATGAGATAATACAGTCAGGGGTATGTTTCCAGTAAGTGTTGTCGGTTGTCACTTTCTGACCAGTGTTGTCGGTTTTCACTCTCCGATCAGTATTGTCGGTTGTCACTTTCTCAGATTATCCAGTCAGGGGTAACTTTCCAGTCAGTGTTGTCGGTTTTCACTCTCCGATCAGTGTTGTCGGTTGTCACTTTCTCAGATTATCCAGCCAGGAATAAAGTTACAGTAACTGCTGTCGGCTTTCACTTTCTTATCAGTGTTGTCGGTTTTCACTCTCCGATCAGTGTTGTCGGTTTTCACTCTCTCAGATTATTCAGACAGGGTTAAATTTCCCGTCAGAACTGTTTGTTAGTTACTTTCCGAGCAGTAGGCCTATTGTTGATAACTCCCCGGTCAGTGGTGTTGGTTATAAATTTCCAGTCAGTGGTGTTGGTTGTCATGCAATTTCCGGTCTGTGGTGTTGGTTGTCATGTAATTTCCAGTCAGTGGTGTCGCTTGTTATGCAATTTCCTGTCAGTGGTGTCGGTTGTCATGTAATGTCCAGTCAGTGGTGTCGGTTGTCATGCAATTTCAGTGATTTAATGCTATCGTTTGCCACAGTCTGGTCACTTCAGTTGTTATATATTTATGGACACTAAAACACACGGGCACAGGGAAAATCTTCTTGTCTAAAATAATTACGGAGACAAGTTTCTAATTGTGTTAAAAAGAGGTATATCATTTAGACCTTTATACCCCATCATAAATTGTTGTAATAAAGTAAACCTATGATATTTCATTAGGTTGACGACTGACAGGAGCTTGGCCTTAGTCAGTAGAATTTTCTGGAACACTTTGTATTACATTGACAATGTTTACGCATCTTAAGCTATAGTAAGAATATCGTCAGACTATATATTATGCCCCCCCCCCCCCCCCCCCCCATACCCTTTCCCAGAAAACCTAGGTAGAAGGCAGACAGGGGAGTTTAGCCCTGACCAGTATGTCTTTCAAACTCTTGTTCTTTTTATAAGCAATGACTGGCCTTTGGGTCAGAGGTCGAGCAAGTTTACTTTGAAGTAGTTTGTATTCTTCTACTATAATGTTGGCCATAGCGATGCTAGCTTTGTTATACTGAAACACAAATGGTGTTATAGTTTTTTCACGACATCTTCCGGGGTCCAAGTTCAAACCCAAAGGATAAATAGTTTGTAATGTTTGAATCCAAAAACTTTCCCTTTCCAAACGTTTGTGCTTGGTATCTGCAGCGGAAGTGAGAAATGGGATTTTTTCAATAGGCATGATTTCAAAATGGTCCTTGACCGAATGACCTTGAGTATTGAAATGTTGTGCCACGGGTACATCATGTTTAAGTCTTATACTAGATAAATGGTTGGCTGCTCTTTGTCGTAGAGAATTCTGAGTTTCTCCGACGTACTGTTTGCGACATTTTTTGCACGTGATTACATACACGATATTAGAGGAGTCACAATTAAGATTCTCTGCCATTTGATATTTGTTGCGAGTTTGTTCTCCGAAAAAGGTTCCGCGATCGGGTACGTATATATCGAGTTTGCATCGCGTCTTAAGGCATTTCATTGATGTACCTGAGAGAAATGTTGGACGGTAGTGGTACACTCGTGAAGGGGAGGTAAGCGTATCGGGGGATGAAGGGGGAAACATGATTTGTCTTACTGTGTTAGATTTCATCCTTCGGAGTAATCTAATAGAATACTTCCTAGGGAGGAGAGCTTTAAAAAGAACAGAACAAGCCTGGTTAAACAAATCTACAGAACTACAGTTTCTATAGAATCTAAAAATCTGAGATTTAATGACTCCCTTGAAAGTGTGAGGAGGATGGTATGACCCAGCATGTAGTAGCTGGTGCGTGTCAGTAGGTTTGAAGAATACTTTGTAATCTAGATACCCAGTAGTTTGATATGTATGACCCTTGTAAATAGTTACATCCAAAAAATCCACAGAAGTGTGATCAATAGTAGGCTGTAATTTAATGCTTGAGTCGTGAGAATTAAGAGTATCAATGAAAATATGAAGGTCTTCCAACGTATGTTGCCAAATGATAAAAATGTCATCCAGATACCGAAGGTAAATAAAAGGTTGTTGGTGACATTTGTGAAGAATATCACTCTCCCACTCAGCCATAAAAATAGAGGCAAAGTTAGGACTAAAACGTTTCCCCATAGCACACCCTTTAATTTGCTGAAAGATCTCCCCATTGAATTCAAAATCGTTACCTTTTAAGCTAAGTTCCAGCAATTCTAAAATGTCTTTATCCGGACGACGGTGGTCAGGATATCTTTGGAATGCTGATTTTATGGATTTAAGACCCAAATCTATGTCAATGTTTGTATACATAGACTCCACATCCAGAGTAACCAAAATCACATCTTGTGGGATGGATTTCTCAGACAATTTGGCCAATAAATCATCCGTATTTTTTTATAAAGCTAGGATGCCGATTCGCTATAGGTTTTAGATAGTAATCAATTAGCTCTGATATTCTATAACTTTCACTGCCACAATCTGAGATAATAGGACGCCCAGGGGGCATTGTAGGCTTCGGCCATTTTTCAATGGGTTTGTGAATTTTCGGAAGAATATAGAAGACCCTGTTTTTAGAGTTATGATCAGATTCCAAATAGCGATACTGTTTTTCATTAAGTAAGCCTTTATCTTGAAGAGAAACAAGAATTTTATTAAACTTCCTAACATTTTCAGGCCAAATTTCCTTATCAAGTTTTTTGTAATGAAGAGGGTTGCTTAGCTGCCGTTCTATCTCTTCAATATAATCCTGTTTTGACATAATAACTGTTGCCGAACCTTTATCAGCAGGTTTAATAACTATGTTTGGATTTCTCCTTAGCTTACTTAAGGCAAGACATTCTGAATGAGTAAGGTTATGTTGGGTTTTCTGATTAGTTAAAGCATCAAACTTCCTTGATACAGAGTCACGACTAATGTTTATTTCTGGATCATACGTGTGAGAAGGGGGTGTATAGCCGCTTTTAGATGTAAACGGCTTGCGTACCCCACTAGAATCTCGGTAGATATCAGCCAGACTGAGATTTCTGGAGAACTCCATAACATGCACTAATTTACTAATAGAAAAGTCCCTATCAGATAATGATTTAAGGCAAGGCACAAATGAGAGTCCTCTATTGAGTAGAGATATATCATCAGCAGTGAGTTCCTCGTTACTAAGATTAACAATATTACTTCCTAAGCCGAAAGTGGGGTGGCACATGCCCTGTCCCAAATTTAGTTTAAATCTAGTGTCTGAAGCCAGTGGGTATACAAGCAATTTGCTGTATCTTCGGTCCAGTGAATTTTGTCCGTGGATACTCTAAATTTTGAATTGGGGATTTTTGGTATGACCATAACTCTCTTCATCTTGGAAGCAGAAGAGTTATATAGGTTCAGGTTCGAAACTTCACTGGCCGGTAGTTTAGTGGATGACTGGATCTCTACAAAGTAGATGAGCGAGTTGGAAAAAGTCTTCCTAACCGCTGTCATCATGTTGCGCATTTGCTTGTAACAAACTCTGTTCAACTGTCAAGAAACAACATACGTGAATCTAGAAGGGATGCATCCTACTAATTTGTTTGAGTGCAGTCGCCTAGCATTCTTAACCATCCGCCTATCTTGTAGCTATTGCCATATATTAACTATGAAATTTAGTCGGTTGTCAGTTGTACATGCTCTCAGTTGTCAGTTGAAAGTGTGGGTTGTATATGTTGTCATTTAAAGAAGTTTCACCCTAAATTGAGTTATCTCATCGCATTTAGGTAGAATATTGATTCAATCAAATTGTCTTGCTTTAACAAAAAAGCTGCCTACATGCCGGATGGGGTAGATTATCACAGAAAAAGTAACCCGGCACCGAACATCGATTAACCATAGCGTTCGGATAAGTGTTAACGGTTGTCACTTTCGGACGTGTGGTGTGACCCATTTTGATTCACGTATCATTAGACTTCGTTCTATAAAGGAAATAATCTGATATACTGATGCACCGGATAGAAATAATCTGATATACTGATGCACGGGATAGAAATAATCTGATACACTGATGCACGGGATAGAAATAATCTGATACATTGATGCACGGGATAGAAATAATCTGATAAACTGATGCACGGCATAGAAATAATCGGATGCACGGGATAGAAATAATGTGATACACTGATGCACGGCATAGAAATAATCTGATGCACGGGATAGAAATAATCTGATACACTGATGTACGGGATAGAAATAATCCGATACACTGATGCACGGGATAGAAATAATCTGATACAATGATGCACGGGATAGAAATAATCTGATACACTGATGCACGGGATAGAAATAAACTGATACACTGATGCACGAGATAGAAATAGTCTGATACACTGATGCACGGGGTAGAAATAATCTGAGACACTGATGCACGGGGTAGAAATAATCTGATACACTGATGCACGGACGGGTGTGTTGTGACCTATTTTGATTCACGTAACATTAGACGTCGTTCTATAAAGGAAATAATCTGATACACTGATGCATGGAATAGAAATAATCTGATGCACTGATGCACGGGATAGAAATAATCTGATACACTGATGCACGGGATAGAGATAATCTGATACACTGATGCACGGGGTAGAAATAATCTGAGACACGGGATAAAAATAATCACATACACTGATGCACGGGATAGAAATAATCTGATACACTGATGCACGGGATAGAAATAATCTGATACACTGATGCACAGGTAGAAATAATCTGATACACTGATGCACAGGATAGAAATAATCTGATAAACTGATGCACGGGATAGAAATAATCTGATACACTGATGCACGGGGTAGAAATAATCTGAGACACGGAAAAAAAATAATCACATACACTGATGCACGGGATAGAAATAATCTGATACACTGATGCACGGGATAGAAATAATCTGATACACTGATGCACGGGATAGAAATAATCTGATACACTGATGCACGGGATAGAAATAATCTGATACACTGATGCACGGGATAGAAATAATCTGATACACTGATGCACGGGATAGAAATAATCTGATACACTGATGCACAGGTAGAAATAATCTGATACACTGATGCACGGGATTGAAATAATCTGATACACTGATGCACGGGATAGAAATAATCTGATACAATGATGCACGGGGTAGAAATAATCTGATACACTGATGCACAGGTAGAAATAATCTGATACACTGATGAACGGGATAGAAATAATCTGATACACTGATGCACGGGATAGAAATAATCTGATACACTGATGCACAGGTAGAAATAATCTGATACACTGATGCACGGGATAGAAATAATCTGATACACTGATGCACGGGGTAGAAATAATCTGATACACTGATGCACAGGTAGAAATAATCTGATACACTGATGCACGGGATAGAAATAATCTGATACACTGATGCACAGGATAGAAATAATCTGATACACTGATGCACGGGATAGAAATAATCTGATACACTGATGCACGGGGTAGAAATAATCTGATACACTGATGCACGGGATAGAAATAATCTGATACACTGATGCACAGGATAGAAATAATCTGATACACTGATGCACAGGATAGAAATAATCTGATACACTGATGCACGGGATAGAAATAATCTGATAAACTGATGCACGGGATAGAAATAATCTGATACACTGATGCACGGGATAGAAATAATCTGAGACACGGGATAAAAATAATCACATACACTGATGCACGGGATATAAATAATCTGATACACTGATTCACAGGTAGAAATAATCTGATACACTGATGCACAGGATATAAATAATCTAATACACGGGGTAGAAAAAATCTGATACACTGATGCACGGGATAGAAATACACTGATGCACGGGATAGAAATAATCTAATACACTGATGCACGGGATAGAATTAATCTGATACACTGATGCACGGGATAGAAATACACTGATGCACGGGATAGAAATAATCTAATACACTGATGCACGGGATAGAAATAATCTGATACACTGATGCACGGGATAGAAATACACTGATGCACGGGATATAAATAATCTAATACACTGATGCACGGGATAGAAATAATCTGATACACTGATGCACGGGATAGAAATAATCTGATAAACTGATGCACGGGATAGAAATAATCTGATACACTGATACACGAGATAGAAATAATCTGATACACTGATGCACGGGATAGAAATAATCTGATAAACTGATGCACGGGATAGAAATAATCTGATACACTGATGCACGGGATAGAAATAATCTGAGACACGGGATAAAAATAATCACATCCACTGATGCACGGGGTAGAAATAATCTGATAAACTGATACACGAGATAGAAATAATCTGATACAATGATGCACGGGGTAGAAATAATCTGATACAATGATGCACGGGGTAGAAATAATCTGATACAATGATGCACAGGATAGAAATAATCTGATACAATGATGCACGAGATGCACAGGACAGAACTAAGGAGTGTGTATTCTTTTCTTCAAATCTTAACTGCTAATAGCTATTTATTTTTTTTTTTGTTAACAGTAAAGATGGCCGTCAAGTTGTATGTTGAACTGATGACATCAGTCTTCCTGGTGGGGATGGTTTTATCATGCCCGGTGACACCGCCATGTTCGTGTCGCAATCAGACAAATATATACACCCTCAAACTGGAATACATCGCGGACTGTTCAAACCTTGGATTAACAGAAGTTCCTTCATTCACAGGAGGGGAAGTTGATCGACTTCTTCTCAACGGTAATAAGATCATTAAACTTTCCTCTGGCAGTTTTGTGAATATCAAACCAAAGGCAATAGATTTATCTGAGAGCACTCTTCAGATAATAGGGACGGGTTCACTGATGGGTTTGGAGCTATGTCTGAATGACTTGGACCTCAACACGAACCAACTAGTTCTGCCACTTCCAGAACTTGGACGGCTGATGAATTTAAAAACACTCAACTTGGATTACAATCCAAATATGAACAAAATCCCATCTAAAGCTTTTGTGGGACTGAAGTCTCTTGAAAAATTAGTACTGTCTAGATCAGGAATCCACCAATTTGAAGCAGGGGCCTTTGATGGATTGCCAGCTTTAACCAGTCTGGATTTTTATGGAAACTACATGTCAGAAGTACCCACTGTGCTTTCTGGATTGAAGGGGCTAACATATCTCAACTTCGATTCCAACCAGATAACAAATATCCCAGCTAACACCTTTATAGGACTTGAAAATTTAAAAGAACTACAATTATCCAGAAATTCATTCTCGTCGCCAGCTATTTTGGATAAAGATGCTTTCGTTGGCCTTGATAACCTGGAAAAGTTGGGATTCTATTATGATCAACTAGGAAGTGTACCCAGCCACACGTTTCATCCGTTGCAAAAATTGACACAATTAGATCTCAGTTACAATAATCTGTCAAGAATTGTACCTGGAGATCTCAATGGGCTGCCTATTACATACCTTGATATCGGTGGAAATAGATTAAAGTTTGAGCCGGGAATGTTCAAGGGCATTGAGACGACTTTGGACACTATCTTAATACGTCAAAATGGCCTGAGCGCTCTACCTGTAGACGCTTTAAAAGAAGTGAAGAGTCTGCAATGGATTGATGCTGCACAAAGTAGTTTCCCAAAAGACTTGCCGGCTGATTTCGTCTCTGGTTTGCCAATCAAACGCCTCAGCATTATGTGGATGAATCTAACCTCTGTGGATCGGAATACCTTCAACGGAGTAAACAGGCCATTCCATTTGGATATCTTTTCAAATCAAATTAAATCCTTGGACTTTGTAGTAGATCCATGTCAATTTGATTATATTGACATCTCTCAAAATCCAATACACTGTGACTGTCATGTATATAACCTTACACAAGCCCACACAACCTATCTACAAGGTACTTGTGCCACACCTTCGGCCTACAAGGGATTAGCTTTCCAAGGAGAAGAGTTTGCAAAATTAGCGAAAAATGATTGCAAAGATTACCCTATTACAGGTCCAGTCAAATGTCCCTGGCACTAAGATTAACACTTTTCAACTGGATTTATTCTTAAGTAGAAATAATAAAACAATACTGTAAAATAAATATTGTCAGAATTCAATAAAATTCCTTAATCGTGGTGGTATAAATTGTGGTTTTTATTTTAAGTCAATGATGGCATGAGTTGGTGTTGTATTTTAAGTCCTTGATGACCTGAGTTGGGGTTGTATTTAAAGTCATGCAATGATGCCATGAGTTGGGGTTGTATTTTCAGCCAATGATGACACAAGTTGGGGTTGTATTTTAAGTCAATGGTTGTATAAAGAGGCTTTATTTAAAGTCAATGGTTACATCAGTTGGTGTTGTATTTTCAGTCCATGGTGACTTGAGTTGTGGTTTTATTTTCACTCAGACAAATTATTTCACTTTGTAAACTGAACATTGGAAAACCACCCAAATATATCAATTTGTCCTCAAATGTAGCAATCGCTGAACTTAAATTTATTTCTTCATATCCTTTTGATAAACCCCGATATAAATGAGGATAAAATGTATACTAAATTCAGTGCTCTCATTGGCCATCTGTGATAACAGTTACTATAAGTGTTATATTAACATAGGTGTAGAAGCTTATAGCTATGTCTGTGTACATATACAGATTTCAGATCAATTTACAAATCCACCTCAAGAGATACAAACACTTGACCTGATACCTGATTTAAGAAAGTTCTGACGTAGGGATACACAAGTCCTTGATTCCAGTGCGTGTAAAATAAACAGATGACAAGAGATTAAAGGTCATTCACAAAGTATAAATACTCGTGTTTCGTCGACACCTTGTCTTTAACTCGACTGGTAGGTATGTTGGTCGTCCTTTATTTTGTAAAATCGTATAGCATATTTTACGCAGCCAATGACTAATTAGGGAAAGAATGAATTCAAACATACATGCGTCTTTATGTCATGGTATAGGTACCATCTTGACAGAATGAACCAAGACAAGAACGGTTTATATTGGCTCCCCGTCTAGATAGTTTATAGGTTAAGACAAATACCATACACCTTTTTCTAAACTAGGGATTATTGGCATCTGTAGTTTTCTTTTAATTCAGTACTGTTGGTTGTCACTCTGTGGCCCGAGTTGTCCGGGTAACTTTACAGTAAGTGTTGTAGGGTTTCACTTTCTCCGATTATACAGCAAGAGTTACCTTTCCAGTAAGTGGTTTTCACATCCCAATTAGTTTTGTCGTTTGTCACTTTCTCCGATTTTACAGCAAGAGGTAACTTTCCAGTAAGTGTTGTCGGTTTTCACTTCCCGATCAGTATTGTCGGTTGTCACTTTCTCAGATTATCCAGTCAGGGGTAACTTTCTCAGATTATCCAGTCAGGGGTAACTTTCTCAGATTATCCAGTCAGGGGTAACTTTCTCAGATAAGACAGTCAGGGGTAACTTTCTCAGATTATCCAGCCGGGGGTAAAGTTCCAATAAGTGCTGTCGGTTTTCGCTTTCTGATCAGTCTTGTCCGTTGTCACTTTTCTAACAGTGTTGCCCCGTGCCACTGCCTTGTCAGGGCTATCGGTTTCACTTTCCAGCCAGCACTGTTGGTTAGTTACTTTCCGGTCAGTGCTGCCAGTTGTCACTTTCCCGTTAGTGCTGTTGGTTGTTGCTTTACGGTCAGTGCTGTCAGTTGTCACTTTACGGTCAGTGCTGTCAGTTGTCACTTTCCGGTCAGTACTGCTCGCTGTTATTTACCGATCAGTAGGCCTATTGTTGATTACTCTCCGGTCAGTGCTGTCCGTTGTCACTGTCTGGTCACTTCAGTTGTTATGATTATACAACTTGTGACAAACTCTGTTCAACTGTCAAGAAACAACATACGTGAATCTAGAAGGGATGCATCCTCCTAGTTTGTTTGAGTGCAGTCGCCTAGCATTCTTAACCATCCGTCTATCTTTTAGCTATTGTCATAATTAACTATGAAGTTTAGTCGGTTGTAAGTTGTATATCCTACCAGTTGTCAAGACAGTTTTGGGTTGTACATGTTGTCATTTAAAGAAGGTTCCACCCTAAATTGAGTTATGTCATCGCATTTAGGTGCAGAAACTTAATCGGGTTTTTTTGTGTGATTATTGATAGAATATTGATTCGATGAAATTGTCATGTTTTAACAAAAAAGCTGTCTGCATGCCGGATATAGTAGGTTAACACAGAAAAGTAACCTTGCATTAAACATTGCCTTCGGATAAGTGTTAAGGGTTGTCACCCCTTTCGGACAGGTGTGGTGTGAAACATTTTCACTCCCGGCACTGTTGCACGGGATAGAAATAATCTGATCCACGGGAAAGAAATAATCTGATGCACGGGAAAGAAATAATCTGATGCACGGGATAGAAATAATCTGATGGACGGGATATAAATAATCTGATGCACGGGATAGAAATAATCTGATGCACTGATGCACGGGATAGAAAGAATCTGATATACTGATGCACGGACAGGACAGAAATAATCTGATGCACGGGATAGAAATAATCTGATGCACGGGATAGAAATAATCTGATGCACGGGATAGAAATAATCTGATGCACGGGATGGAAATAATCTGATGCGTGGGATAGAAATAATCTGATGCACGGGATAGAAATAATCTGATGCACTGATGCACGGGATAGAAATAATCTGATGCACTGATGCACGGGATAGAAATAATCTGATACACGGGATAGAAATAATCTGATGCACGGGATAGAAATAATCTGATATACTGATGCGCGGACAGGATAGAAATAATCTGATACACCGATGTACGGACAGGATAGAAATAATCTGATACACAGGACAGAAAAAAAGGAATGTGTATTCTTTTCTTCAAATCTTAACTGCTAATGGCTATTTTTTTTTTTTTTTTTTTGTTAACAGTGAAGATGGCCGTCAAGATGTATGTTGAACTAATGACATCAGTCTTCCTGGTGGGGATGGTTTTATCATGCCCGGTGACACCGCCATGTTCGTGTCGTAATCAGACAAATATATACACCCTCAAACTGGAATACATCGCGGACTGTTCAAACCTTGGATTAACAGAAGTTCCTTCATTCACAGGAGGGGAAGTTGATCGACTTCTTCTCAATGGCAATAAGATCATTAAACTTTCCTCTGGCAGTTTTGTGAATATCAAACCAAAGGCAATAGATTTATCTGAGAGCACTCTTCAAATCATAGGGACGGGTTCACTGATGGGGTTGGAGCTATGTCTGAATGACTTGGACCTCAACACGAACCAACTAGTTCTGCCACTTCCAGAACTTGGACGGCTGATGAATTTAAAAACACTCAATTTGGATTACAATCCAAATATGAACAAAATCCCATCTAAAGCTTTTGTGGGACTGAAGTCTCTTGAAAAATTAGTACTGTCTAGATCAGGAATCCGCCAATTTGAAGCAGGGGCCTTTGATGGTTTGCCAGCTTTAAGCAGTCTGGATTTTTATGGAAACTACATGTCAGAAGTACCCCCTGTGCTATCTGGATTGAAGGAGCTAACATATCTCAACTTTGATTCCAACCAGATAACAAATATCCCAGCTAACACCTTTGTAGGACTTGAAAATTTAAAAGAACTACAATTATCCAGAAATTCATTCTCGTCGCCAGCTATGTTGGATAAAGATGCTTTCGTTGGTCTTGATAACCTGGAAAAGTTGGGATTCTATTATGATCAACTAGGAAGTGTACCCAGCCACACGTTTCATCCGTTGCAAAAATTGACACAGTTAGATCTCAGTTACAATAATCTGTCAAGAATTGTACCTGGAGATCTCAATGGGCTGCCTATTACATACCTTGATATCGGTGGAAATAGATTAAAGTTTGAGCCGGGAATGTTCAAGGGCATTGAGACGACTTTGGACACTATCTTAATACGTCAAAATGGCCTGAGCGCTCTACCTGTAGACGCTTTAAAAGAAGTGAAGAGTCTGCAATGGATTGATGCTGCACAAAGTAGTTTCCCAAAAGACTTGCCGGCTAATTTCGTTTCTGGTTTGTCAATCAAACGCCTCGGCATTATGTGGATGAATCTAACCTCTGTGGATCGGAATACCTTCAACGGAGTAAACAGGCCATTCCATTTGGGTATCTTTTCAAATCAAATTAAATCCTTGGACTTTGTAGTAGATCCATGTCAATTTGATTATATTGACATCTCTCAAAATCCAATACACTGTGACTGTCACGTATATAACCTTACACAAGCCCACACAACCTATCTACAAGGTGCTTGTGCCACACCTTCGGCCTACAAGGGATTAGCTTTCCAAGGAGAAGAATTTGCAAAATTAGCGAAAAATGATTGCAAAGATTACCCTATTACAGGTCCAGTCAAATGTCCCTGGCACTAAGATAAAAACTATTCAACTGGATTTATCTGAATAAATTTCTTAAGTAAAAATAAGAAAACAATACTTCTCTTTGATAAATATTGTAAAATTTATTATGACAGAAAGTCAATAAAGTTCTTTAATCATGGGGGTATAAATTGTGATTATATTTTCAGTCAATGATGACATGAGTTGTGGTTATATTTAAAGTCAATGGTGGAATGTGTTATGGTTGTATTTTCAGCCAATGATGGAATGTGTTATGGTTGTATTTTCAGCCAATGATGGAATGTGTTATGGTTGTATTTTCAGCCAATGATGGAATGTGTTATGGTTGTATTTTCAGCCAATGATGGAATGTGTTGTGGTTGTATTTTCAGCCAATGATGGAATGTGTTATGGTTGTATTTTCAGCCAATGATGGGTGTGTGTTTTGGTTGTATTTTCAGCCAATGATGGAATGTGTTATGGTTGTATTTTCAGCCAATGGCGATCTGAAGACTCTTCAGATAATTGGCATGACAATAGTAAGCTGTGAGAGTGTTTTGTTGAATTTAGCTGCTGATCTTGAATCGTCAATTTTCTGTGGGAGTTGAAGATTGAGTTCGTATCGGTCTTCTACCTCCAGAACTACATCATCCTGTCAACAAAACGGACATTGGAATAGAATCTGAATAGTTCTAAATGCACTTTCTATCACATTTGACATTTTCCCTAACACTTGTAACATTTTTTTTTTGCAATCCCAAATCGCGCCCTCCGTGTGCTTGGCGGGGTCGCAAAGGGCTCGAAGGTTGGGAAGGTCGCCATGGTCTTCAGGATTGCAAAAAAATACTTTCTTTTTTTTTAGCGTGCTTCGCAACCCGGCCAAGCTCTAGAAAGTCGCGAATGAAATAGCCAGCCAACTCAAGGTAGCGAAGGACACGATTGAAATGTTTTTAAAAAATACTCTTTTTTTTTATTAAATTGATTAGCGTGTTTGGCGGGGTAGAGAAAATCGCGAATCAATTGCTTTGGCGAGTCTGGCGGGGTCGCCAAGCACGCGAACTAAAATGTCCGTATTCGACTTCCATACAAACACTCGCTAGGCTACAGGCAACGTCATCATAAAATCAGCAATTCAAGGTGACGTCACAATCACAAGAGAAAAAGGTTGCAGAGCGGGATAACGTCATCCCGTCAAACAGCCTTTCACCCATAGCAAGCTGTGAAATCCAATGAACTATATGCGTGGAACGGAGGTCACATGGTGCTTGATATGCTTCGAATGCCGCCATTACTAGGAGATAGTAGAGCGTCCATCCAGATCTGTTCTGCACGCGCTTATCAACTGTCAATGGCGGCACATTTTACAAAGTCAGATCCAAACCAGCCAATAAGACGTGTCCATTCCACGCATATAGTTCATTGGTGAAATCCAAGTATTTGATTTCCATCGAATGCCGCCATTACAAAGTGACGGTGCAATTTCGATCCAGATCTGTCCTCCCTCGCGCAGCAACTATCAATGGCGGCACTTTTTACAAAGTTAAATCCAAACCAGCCAATGAAATGTGTTCATTCCACAGTTATAGTTCAATGGACGCAACATTCAAATCCTGACTGGACTATTCCAAACGTTATGGGAGGAGTCCCCTGTGATTGGGCTACTAGCAATCTTCCCCAATACATTTGAAGCGTGATAGAAAAGAAATGTTCTCGTTCTCTGTCATTGTCGTCGGATTAAGGTTACAAAATGTGGATGAGTTTCACATTTTTTTAACTCAGGGATGGGCGATGGCGCCCCTTGTTCAAAAGTAAAACTCGTGGGCATTATCTAACCTAAATCCCATGACAATGAACTCGAATGAAAACATTATCTCTATTTCATTGGATGGTCAATTGACTTAAGCACCATATAATCTATTTCATTGGATGGTCAATTGACTTATGCACCATATAATCTATTTCATTGGATGGTCAATTGACTTAAGCATTATATAATCTATTTCATTGGATGGTCAATTGACTTAAGCACCATATAATCTATTTCATTGGATGGTCAATTGACTTAAGCACCATATAATCTATTTCATTGGATGGTCAATTGACTTAAGCATTATATAATCTATTTCATTGGATGGTCAATTGACTTAAGCACCATATAATCTATTTCATTGGATGGTCAATTGACTTAAGCACCATATAATCTATTTCATTGGATGGTCAATTGACTTAAGCACCATATAATCTATTTCATTGGATGGTCAATTGACTTAAGCATTATATAATCTATTTCATTGGATGGTCAATTGACTTAAGCACCATATAATCTATTTCATTGGATGGTCAATTGACTTAAGCACCATATAATCTATTTCATTGGATGGTCAATTGACTTATGCACCATATAATCTATTTCATTGGATGATCAATTGACTTAAGCACCATATAATCTATTTCATTGGATGGTCAATTGACTTAAGCACCATATAATCTATTTCATTGGATGGTCAATTGACTTAAGCACCATATAATCTATTTCATTGGATGGTCAATTGACTTAAGCACCATATAATCTATTTCATTGGATGAATTGACTTAAGCACCATATAATCTATTTCATTGGATGAATTGACTTAAGCACCATATAATCTATTTCATTGGATGGTCAATTGACTTAAGCACCATATAATCTATTTCATTGGATGGTCAATTGACTTATGCACCATATAATCTATTTCATTGGATGGTCAATTGACTTAAGCACCATATAATCTATTTCATTGGATGGTCAATTGACTTAAGCACCATATAATCTATTTCATTGGATGGTCAATTGGCTTAAGCATTATATAATCTATTTCATTGGATGATCAATTCACTTATACACCATACAATCTATTTCATTGGATGATCAATTCACTTATACACCATATAATCTATTTCATTGGATGATCAATTCACTTATACACCATATAATCTATTTCATTGGATGATCAATTCACTTATACACCATATAATCTATTTCATTGGATGAATTGACTTATGCACCATATAATCTATTTCATTGAATGATCAATTGTTTAATTCATCATTCAGTTAATAAATTATAGTAACCTATGCTGTAGATTTCTGTATTGGTATTAATGGCATAGAGGAGTTTTAAGACAAGGTACCAAGGCAATGTAGCCAAAAACAGCAGGAATTCAAACAAAAATGCAATGATGATTAAAAATTAAGACATCACCACGTCGTCTGTTGTTTTTGAACAACATGAGCTTTCGGCACCTGTGCCGGTGTCTTCGTCAAGTGTAACTGATTCAGTTAATTGTTCAGTTACACTTGACGAAGACACCGGCACAGGTGTCGATAGCTCGTGTTGTTAAAAAACAACTGACGACGTGGTGATGTCTTAATTTTTTATCATTAGTATGGAACCCATGTTTAAAGAGAGTTTCAAACATTTCTTAAAAATGTAATGCTCAGACAAAAAACTTAAGTCCAGCTTAATTTGGCCCTGTTCACCATCATATTTGTGTTTCTGTTGATGAATTAAATACTAACGGCCTCTTACCTCTGAGATATCCAGCAAACAATCACTAACTGAGTTGACACCAGGTAACTTTATCACCACTGTAATGGTTGAATTGTTAGCTGTAATATCATAATCCGGTGTTTTAACAGAACAATCTTCCAGCTCTTCGATTAGTCCCTTGTTACATGTATCTCCCCTGCCTGTGGATGTCACACCAATAGGGGATTGTGCTTGCATGGATTCCTTTGTCTGGCCACCTTTGCCTGATATGTTTTGTAATTCTTGAAGTAAAGTATCTTTCATTCCACATGTAGTAGGACCAAAAGTCTTTTCTAACTCATCCAAATTGGATTCAAAGTCCTTATCTTGTTGTGATGTTATTTTTTCCAAACTTTTTCTCATTGTATCCACTGATCCTTTTAGAGGGGTGTGGTTTGGTAGTAGGCTATAACTTCGTGAGATTTCAATATTATGCTGATCTTGTATATAGTCAATAGCTAGGTTCACCAAGGATTTTCTTTCCTCAGGGTTTTTAGCATCTCGGCCCAAACTATCCAATATTCTAGGGTTAAAACACACAGCCACAGTTTTATAAGTATCTGTGAAGTAGGAAAAAAAAAACACAAAAATTTCAATCATGTCATATTAATTCTAAATGATCTAAATAGACCCTATGGCTTAGAAGGATGTTCAAATTTTATGGCATTGATGGCATATCTCTGTTACAGTCACTGTATATTTAATTTGATTATCTAGTCAAATGTTAGATACTGAATGTGCACTTACTGTTTTTGTCATCCTTAAGAGTTTCAAGTCTTCCCCCAACCACAGGTATTGGACTCTCATCTGATTTGGGTTCAGGAATACGAGACCATTCACAAAAGTTAATATACAGGCTAGTTTTGGGTTTCTATATATAAATAAAACAAAACCAAAATGACTTCTTTATAAAATTACCGGGACCGAGTGAAAAATCCACTCAGAATTATTTTTTGGGGATTTGGTCTGAGTGTGATTCAAACCTGCGCCACATTGATGGAAGGTCTGTATGGGACTGAGGATGATCACTCTAACCCACTGGACCACTGAGGGGCTGAGAACAAAACTATATACACCATTCTTTGTTTAGACATACATGTATCTACGGTCATGAAAAGCCTCCAAGCTTCATCAAATTTGACAGATAGTCAATAATTTATACATACAAGATATCTCTGGGAAAATGTCTTCAGTACGACCTTAAGCAAAATCCTGAAAACTCTTCAATGCATATTTAAAATATATGCCAAATATGGTATTACCACGAGACAGTATACTCCCCCTAAATACAACATCAGCAGAAAAGGATGGGTGGGGAGAGTTTAAATGAAAAAGTAAACATGTATAAATAAAAGTGTTGATATAATCAGAATGGTAACACATTGTACTTACATAAACAGTGGTAAGAACACACATATGAGGTTCTGGAGGGGATATAGCTTCCTTTCCTTCCTTCAGTTGTTTGTCAATAAACTTTCTATAGGCCCCAGGATCATTGTTAGCCATATCATCCAACATGGACCATATATGTTGAGCTTGAGTCTTCATATCATCACTGGTTAAATTATCCATTTCTGAAAGCAAAAAAACTATAATATATTTTAGCAGTAACTAGAAGGCTTATATAATAATAATCTGTAGACCTAGGCCTTTATAATTATAAACATGTACATTTGGGGCTGTGGCAATAAGGCCAATGGAATTTATATGCCAGCACTTGGTTTAATTATCTGTACATATTGCAGGCCTACTGCCACAGTATAAAAGTATCTCGCTCTCAGTGTCACTTCAATATAGTCTGCAATATGTTGAATGGATTTAAGTTATTCAGATACACCCAATGGGCTTATTTATTACTTTAGACTAGCACTACCGATTAGCCCCTGAATGGGTTAGGTAATGGCTCTGGGTGAATCATAATAACTTCAACCCACTCAAAGTTTTGTGAACTAACATGTGTATGTAGGCCTACCAGTACCTAAGTATTGGCCAAACATGAGGTGATGGCCACACACATCAGAATAAATTCTCAACATAACACTCACTCAGATCCTCTGAAATACTTCAAGGCACACTCAAATACTTTATACAAATAAAAAAAATTATATTGGATGTTTTGTACAGAACACCTATAAAACAAGGCATCGCAGACGATACTAATACCCTCGCATCCCCATGTCCTATAAGGATCCCCCCTACATATGTATGCATGTAAGTAAAAGACTGCTCAAAAGACTGCAATGCTAATTCGATTATCACGAAACTTCATACAACTGATAAGAATTCTGACCTCTCGTAACAGGTTGAGAAGCAACCTCTTTTCTATTAATAGTAACAGTGACCTAGTTTTTGACCGCAGGAAGTTGAAACGCGAACTTGTACAAGGGGTGATGGTTATGAATATATGTATAAAGTTTCGTGACAATCGGATAAGAATTGCAGTCTGTAGAGCGATGACGTCAAGATTCTGCCCAATTTCTATTAATAGTAACAGTGACCTAGTTTTTGACCACAGGAAGTTGAAACGCAAACTTGTACAAGGGGTGATGGTTGTGAGCATATGTATGAAGTTTCGTGACAATCGGATAAGAATTGCAGCCTGTAGAGCGATGACGTCAAGATTCTGGCCAATTTCTATTAATAGTAACAGTGACCTAGTTTTTGACCACAGGAAGTTGAAACGCAAACTTGTACAAGGGGTGGTGGTTATGAATATATGTATAAAGTTTCGTAGCAATCGGATAAGAATTGCAGCCTGTAGAGCGATGACGTCAAGATTCTGGCTAAGTTCTATTTATAGTAACAGTGACCTAGTTTTTGACTGCAGGAAGTTGAAACGCGAACTTGTACAAGGGGTGATGGTTGTGAACATATGTATAAAGTTTCGTGACAATCGGATAAGAATTGCAGTCTGTAGAGCGATGACGTCGTTTGGGATACGTACATCCGTACATCTGTACATACGTACATACGTATATACATGCGGGCAGACTTTTGTCGCGAGGGTATAATAACGGGTACCGGTAGGGTACAGAGTAAAAAAATGAAATACAATACAGAAGAATAAAACATTAGTATTAAACAATGCATAGTTACGGCTATTAAATGAATTATTTGGAAGGACTTTGGATTTCATATTTAAGCTAAGTCTTAACTATCCTTAATCTCAACTACCTTTCAGCTATTACCGCCTATTATATCTTTGAAACATTCCTCTTTTCACTGAACCAGTCGATTTCTTCGAAATCCGTTGTTTAACTGTTAAATCGCTCTTTGTAAAGCAAAGCATAAACATTCGCCTATAGTGGTTACATGAGTTATCTCACCCTTATAATGGCGGATTAATGTGTGGCTCTACCTGACCGGCAAAGTAAGTAAACCAGGATAGAGACACACGAGTGTGGCTATGGACAAGGTAGTTCAACACTAAATTAACGATTAGGGCCTAGTTTACCATTCATAAAGCTCGAGAGATAATTTTTACCTCTTCAAATTTTTGAGGGGCCATAATGCTGATCCTGTTGACAGTAGCCGCACTCATGTGTCTCTTTCCTGTGTTATTTACTTGCCGGTCAGTTTGACAGGTGGAACATAATCGATCTTTAGTTTGGACGGGAGGCTTTTGGTGGCGCCCTGTTTCGACCCTGAGAGAAGACAAGTGACTCAATCATTATCATATCAAACTATGTTTTCCTGACCGGCAAAGTAAGTAAAAGTAATAAAACAGGATGAGACTCTCATTGAGAATGACTCAATCTGTCAATGAGAGTCAGACACATGTGTGCGGCTACGCCGTAGTACTTTTTCTTCATTTTAGTGTTTACCTGGCTACACGATTTTAACATTTTATGAGAAATAAAAACCCTACCTGACTTCAAGGCGAAAACGTATTACTTTTAGGATAAATTCTATTTTAAAAACATGTGAATTGTGGTGTTGCATGGGGTATTTCTCATCATGACAAGACTTGTAGCAGACACTGCTGCCATGGTGAATACCACATTTTCTCCCTTGTTTGTAACCCCGGATAATTTTTAAAATGTCACTCTGTAAAGCTAGTATTCCGAATGTATTGCAGCACTTTTCCGATAGATCTATTTTAATTTGAGATATTGTACGGATTCAATCCTTATTGTATATAAACAATTCAATTTACGATTACTTCAACCTGTGTTAAAGATCGCCCCTACGGATAAAATTTAACCATTAACTCTCAAAACGAAATGCAAGCGATGCTCAGTTTTCGCCACTTTAACAAGTGAATCGTTGTAAGAAATGTTTGAAAGTCTCTTTAAGTGAATCGTTTCCGTTGAAGATCTGAACAGGTAAATTGAAGTAATTCATTTACAACATCCATGATGATTTTTTAAAACTAGTGAGTTAATATATATACCAGGCAGTCAACTAAGAGTAAGAAACTTACCCAGGTCAAAACGAAAATCAAAATCAAAAAATCAAATCAAATCAAATCTTCCGGACTGGCAAGTAAGCAACAAAGAAAGAGACACACGAGTGCGGCTAAAACTGGGATACGGAAATGAAAGAAAAAATTCATGGAATTGGCCACAGAAGAGATTTCATCATTAACCCTTTTGCTACCGGGAGTGACCTAGCCGCACACATGTGCCTCTATCCTGGTTTACTTACTTTGACGGTCAGGAGTGACCATGTTAGGGAAAGTAGCTGAAAGCAGCTATAATATCTTTAATTTAAACAGGTATAGGCCTAATAATTAATAATACCCAGTAGCTAAAAAGAGATAGGCCTACTGATAACCGATCGTTAGCTGAATTTAGCTATACAAGCATATAAATGCATGAGAAAACGCTCTATTTAATCTAAATATTTGTTTTTCTTCAATCCAGTAGCTCACTTTTATTTTTACTTTACTGAATGTATTATAGCCCTGATTACTACAAGTATTCCAGAAAAACTAATGTAACAAAAGACTACTACCAAATGTACACAAATAGACTCAAAATTCAATGCGGTCTCTTTATTAAAATTTCATAACAATTTACTCATGCTTGCTCTTGTAAGCAGTTAATGTACTTTCTGTGTGTGGGTTATGCATATCATTAGGTTGCCTTTTATAATGAGTTTCAGTGTGTTTTGAAGAAAAAAAATGCCACCTGAAAAATCTATGGATGCCTAGAATTACCATTATTTTAATTTTTTACTCATTTAAAAGCCTGTTGTTTGTCTTAAAGGCACACTTGCCGCCGTAGCCTGTTTAAATTTGCTAAGAAAACCAATTTACATGAGCTTACTACGACTAATACCACTAAACTTAAACATAGGACACATAAAACATGTCTAGTTAGCTTTAGACTGTAAAAATGGGGTGAAAAACAAACGAAGAATCGAAGCCTGATTACAACAACAACGATCAGTGTCGGTCAACTTTCTTGTTGGATTACCCTCCTTTCAGACCTTTGTATCTGTGGTTTACACTCAAACAATTATCAGCAGGCTTTTCCAGTCACTGTTAACCGATCGTCAGTCTGTATTTCTCAGATAAATAGGCCTACGTAAAACTACACTGTGCCGTTAGTTCACCCACTCGACTGAAACATAAAATCGCCAATAGGGGGCAGATCGGTTTGTTTACGTTCCGGGTACGTAACAATTCAAATTTTCAAATTCAAATTAAAAATACAAAGTGACGTCCAAACTTTTAAATTTTGGTAAAAATAGAAAGTTCCTAACTTATATTGTCTGGGAAAAATACAGAATACGGTCTTTCTTTTTTAATGTAAACAATATTCCTGATTTTCGCGGCAAGTGTGCCTTTAAATAAAATAAAACAAGCTTACAAACAAGCTTTATAAGTTAGAAATACAATAATTTTATTCTTAGATAAAGACACTTTTGGGAAAAATAATAAATGATGGCATTACTGGATATCCATAGTTTTCAATTTTGTTTCTGTGAAACGCACAATAACTGGTTATAAATGCCAACTTACTGCCTTCGCCAGGCACTCACAAGAAGTTATGGCTTAGAAAAGTCATTATGAGTGAAATTGGACAGAAGTTTGATAGATACATGTAATTTTCATTGAATGGGAAGTTTTACTTGTGTACATTTGGCAGTGGTGTTTTTCAGATAGTAGTAGTCTTTTGTTACATATTTTTTTCTGGCATACTTCTAATGAAGGCTCCAATACATCCAATCAAATTAGAATTAATCAAGCGCTTTTTCTTACATTGATATGCTTGTATAGCTGAATTTAGCTGCCTACCGGTAGCTGTTTTTTTAGCTATTATACCTGTTTACAGCTATTATACCTGTTTACAGCTTATACCTGTTTACAGCTACTTTCCCCAACCTGAGTGACGTAACGCGAATCACCAGTTTTCTGGTTTTCACTAAAATGTGAGGTAGTACTTGTTTTGGTGATATAACTCTCGAAATACCACCAATAATTATAACCCCCATAACCATCGATTTTGTGAAGCATATTTGTTCAGCTATTAAATTGGCATAATCAACTAAAATATAGACCTCCACTCCAGTAATTATTTATTTAATTGTCCAAAATCGCTAGTGGTCTCCTACTCCAGGTACATCCTTATCTATGTATTGTCTACTAAATGATAATGCCTGCTTGTAAGAATAGATGCTAACTCTGGTGGTCTCCTACTCCAGGTACATCCTTATGTATTGTCTACTAAATGGTAATGCCTGCTTGTAAGAATAGATGCTGACTCTGGTGGTCTTCTACTCCAGGTACTTTCTTATGTATTGTTTACTAAATGGTAATGCCTGCTTGTAAGAATAGATGCTAACCTTGGGGGTCTCCTACTCCAGGTACATCCTTATGTATTGTCTGCTTAATGATAATGCCTGCTTGTAAGAATAGATGCTAACCCTGGTGGTCTTCTACTCCAGGTACATCCTTATGTATTGTCTACTAAATGATAATACCTGCTTGTAAGAATAGATGCTAACTGGTGGTCTTCTACTCCAGGTACATCCTTATGTATGTATTGTCTACTAAATGATAATGCCTGCTTGTAAGAATAGATGCTAACTCTGGTGGTCTCCTACTCCAGGTACATCCTTATGTATTAAATCTTTCAGTGGCATTTAGAAGTTGGAAGTACAAATGAAGACGAGGATTACTTATGGATAAACAACTTCTTAATTTATTGGGTGACGACGTTTCGATGTAGTTCTTACATCATTATCAAAGTCAATGACAATCAACAGGTACAAGTTGTATTTCTGCCAACCACTATATAATGAACTTGTACCTGTTGATTGTCATTGACTTTGATAATGATGTAAGAACTACATCGAAACGTCGTCACCCAATAAATTACGAAGTTGTTTATCCATAAGTAATCCTCGTCTTCATCCTTATGTATTGTCTACTAAATGGTAATGCCTGCTTGTAAGAATAGATGCTAACTCTGGTGGTCTTCTACTTCAGGTACATCCTTATGTATTGTCTACTAAATGATAATGCCTGCTTGTAAGAATAGATGCTAACTCTGGTGGTCTCCTACTTCAGGTACATCCTTATGTATTGTCTACTAAATGATAATGTCTGCTTGTAACTAGAATAGATGCTAACTGGTGGTCTCCTACTTCAGGTACATCCTTATGTATTGTCTACTAAATGATAATGCCTGCTTGTAAGAATAGGTGCTAACTGGTGGTCTCCTACTTCAGGTACATCCTTATGTATTGTCTACTAAATGATAATGTCTGCTTGTAACTAGAATAGATGCTAACTGGTGGTCTCCTACTTCAGGTACATCCTTATGTATTGTCTACTAAATGATAATGCCTGCTTGTAAGAATAGATGCTAACTGGTGGTCTCCTACTCCAGGTACATCCTTATGTATTGTCTACTAAATGATAATGTCTGCTTGTAAGAATAGATAATAACTGGTGGTCTCCTACTCCAGGTACATCCTTATGTATTGTCTACTTTTTTATTTTCAGGCTGTATAGGGAGAATGTTTTCATCAGCAGGAAAGACCTTATTGAAAAATGTCATCAGACATACAGATACGCACAACAGGGTAAGAAATTCATAATACTCCCACTGAAACTTACATCTGCCTTTAATTATCATTACAAGCTCAGGCTTTTGTTTTTATCTGAATTTTCTGGTAGTTTTCTAAAGATTGATTGGACATGTGATCCTTACTTAAAGCTTATTAATAATATGAGTTTCAACTTATATTCAACTGAAACATTTATTCCATTAATGGAATAATTCAAAGTAAGATTTGAAATGTACATAATGATCAAGATGAATGACCAGTTTTCTTATTTATTTCCAACAGATGGTGGAGGAAGCAGATATGTGGAGGATGAAATCTAAACTATCCTCAAATGAAGATAACTATGGAGAACATGATGACAGAAGAGTTCCATCTGAAATGGGAAGTAACTCCTCACATCAAAGAGCTCATATGGATGATATTGAAAAAAAAAGTACCCACTGGCTAAGAAAATTGGAGAAAGCCGAAAGTGAAATGACAGACAGGTAATATATTTTAACAGGACGTGCTTTAAGCCCAGTCTTATAAAAGCGGTTGATGTACCAACTGGTATTATACTCCATGCTGTATGTGTTTTAATACTAAATAGTGATAAATTTGCCAGGAAAGTCGTTATAGATGATATTTTGTGGCAAATGACTGGCTAATAGAATTTGCCTTGTGTGTCAACCCCAATACACTTTGTGAAATTCTAACCTATTGGTTTGTTTTCACAGATGGGGCCATGGTGGATATAAGGAACTATACCCGGAAGATTTTGACTCTGATAGGTCAGAGGACGAGGAAAGCAGTTCTAAGCGAAAGAAAAAACAGAAGCACAGGAAGTCAGTATCTCAAATTCTGAAGTACTCCAATTCCACTTACATAACATAGTATTGTCATGTCTACAAGATAAAGAGATTGATTGAGGTTTTACGCCGCACTCAATATTATTGCACTTATATGACGGCGTTGCCAGGTGGAGGAAACCGGGCTTATTGCCCAGAGGAAACCCTCAACCATTGGCAAGTACCTGGCAAATCTTATATTCCAGAACCCTAAGAATATCATCTTTCTACTCCATGTAATATTTATGTTATTCACATTATGAGCAGTTAATCATATACATGAATCTCCAGGGTCTATGGCTGTCTGGTTGCAAACAGAAAAAGTGAAACAACCCAGATGTTTGCCTTAAACCATTAATGCATGCAAACTTTAATAAGGCAACATGCAGTGCATTTTTATTGGGACTTTTATTGTTGGAGGAAACCAAGCTCTATGCCCGGAGGAAACCCACGACCTTCCGGTGGTAACTGGTAACCATCCTACAGAGGTGGTTCGGTTCGAGTATATATTTAGCTTATTTATCTTTTGTTTGTTTTATTTTATTTTATTTTTTTAACAGATCCAAAAAACGGAAGAAGCATAAAGATGACAGTGATACAAGTAGTGACACTTCTAAAACTCCTCCTAGGAAATCTGAAAAACAGCACAGAAAAAAATCTAAGCACAAACTTTCTAGTAAAAGAAAAACCTCAAAACACAAAAAGAAGACGGATAGATAGTGCTCGTAAGTCGTGATCTTTAATTTTTTTAGTGTACTGATGCTCAGAAATAATTCGAAGGGTGGACGTTACCTTCACTGGAATATACGTCGTCTGTTATGTACATATGTGTTATGATCTAGTCTGTGTGAAACACCAAACAAACATGGAGATCCGGCAAGAGTTCACTCCCTTTTATAAACGTGTTAGTGGGCGTATGTGTGAGGACTAGAAGAAGCTTCAGCTACTATTTTATCAACTATTTGATTGGGGTGATAGTTTTATATTCATGAACTCTAAAACACTCGTGCTCCAGAAAAATCTTTTTGACTCAAATAGCTACCGAAAATCTTAGTCGTAAAAAGTTGTATTAGTCTAAAAAAGGGGTTATGTCATTCCAACCTTTATACCCAATCATAAGTTGTAATAAACCAAAACCCATGATATTTCATTAGGTTGAAGACAGACAGGAGTTTAGTTTTAGTCAGTAGAATTTGCCATATATTGACGTATCCTTTAATGATATAGAATAGATTGTATGGATCTTCAGCTATGGCAAGAAGTCTGGTAAAATAAGAAATTTGGTACCTGGGTAGAAGAGAGACAAAGGGAATTGACCCTGACTCGTACATCTTTCAAACTCTTGTTTTTTGTGTAAGCTATATGAGCGTATGTATGAAAATAAATATTGTTGATTTTCAATAAATGAATTTGATGAATTTACTTTTTTTTAAATATCTATAAATGGCAAAAAAATAATGTGTAATATTTCCCATTTTACCTCAACTTACAACTAGGTTTTATGACTATCTCAACGGACATTGATAACACGAAATACTTTTTAATAAATCACTTATTAAGTTATTTCGTCTACCACAACATATGATTGCAGGGGACCTTTGTTACTGGCCAAGTTTTACTGGACGCGCGTCTCTCTGTTGTGTTGGCGTCCAAAATTTGATGTTGTTTTTTTTTTGCATTGTAGATATTTTAATTGGTTGTTCTTGTATGTAAGGGCTGGGCAAAATTTTATGATTTTTTTACAACTTATTGGTGGAGTCCTTTATAGCTAGTTGATCAACCTTTTCCCTTCAGTATGTCTGTTCTTTCATTACTATCCAATTCAGATATTTTCATGGGCTATTATTTGTCTGCAAGATTTCTCCCAAAAATATCTTTGGATAGGTTGCGTGGAATTTTATGACTTCTTTTTTTACAGCTTATTAGTCGTATCATTTTTAGTTGGTTTATGTTTTACGCCGCCCTCAAGATTATTTCACTTATATGGCAGGGTTGCCATGTTCAGTGGGGGAGGAAACCGACTCATTGCCCAGAGGAAAACGCCTGAGTGTGATTCGAACCGACGCCGCCTCGATGGAAGGTCTGTGTGGGACTGAGGGTCGATCACTCTAACCGACTGGACCACCGAGGCCCCTCTTTGAAGTTGACAAAGCTTGAGTGTAGGATTTCCAACCACTTGGTAAAATTTTACAAAAAATGATTTAGCCTTAGTTTTGCCTCCTGTGCGTGTTTTGGTTCTTCCGTAAGCGTCCGATTCGGTTATTTTCATTGGTTGATATAATAAAATTGATTTCAAATTTCTTTTTCTACCTAAGCTTCGAACAATCATATGACACTTTTTGGCCTCTAAGTTTAGCATTAGACTAAAATTAAAATTTAAAAATGAGTGGATTTTTCTCTCGATCGCAATATGTGTTTTCTCCCCACTAATCGTGACAGCGCCGCCATATAAGTGAAATAATCTTGAGTGCGGTGTAAAAAGAATTTCTTGTCCGGATTATATCTCTGGTAGTACTTTCAGGATTGGTTTGAAACTTGGTTGATATATCCTCATTACCAAGACATTGTGCGGTGTTCTCTGTGACGAGAATAAGTTTAGAGTTATTGTCCTTGGTTTCTTCAATTTTCTGGGCCATATTTCGGTTATTATTGTCAGGATTGGTTTGAAACTTGGCTGGTATATACTCATTACCAAGACATTGTGCAGTGTTACTTTTTTTTCTCCATGATGATGATATTTTCACCTTATTGTCCTTTTTCTGCAAATTGCCAAATTCTACCTGTACCTATTATTGCCCCGGCCATATCTTGGTTATTATTTTGAGGATTGGTTTCAAACTTGGTTTGCAAAGACTTTAAAAGTGGTAGCTGTTACTGCTTCGCTTGGCGCTCAGCAATAGGAGTTAGAGCAGCGACTGGTTGGCCCGGTGTCAGTATACTGTGACTGGGTGAGGGGGCTTGCTGGTTGTCTTCGGCAAGTCGTCTCGGTGAGACAGCACCTAAAAGAGCGGTGGAAATCCGCCCTGTCACAAGGAGACAACGTCTTCATATAACCGAAATACTGTTGAGCAGGACGTAAAACCCCAATCACTCACTCACTCAAACTTGGTTTGTATTGGACTTTCAAATATCAACCTCAGTGGTGACTGCTTGACTGAAGCAAACCTCTTCAGAAAATTTTCTGAAATATTTTGTGTAGCTTATTGGTGGTGTCCTTTTTAGTTGATCAAGTTTTGTAGATCTGATTGTTCGGCCAATTAAAATGTCAAAATCGGACTTATTTCCTAAATTGCAATTGTCCAGAGAACTTGAGCGCTGAAAGTACCTTAAAAAATAAAGGACTTACGTTGAAATATGAAATATTAATAGAGCCAGTTACCCTCGCGAACCGATGTGGTGCGCATAACGGAAACAATTCAAATAGCCGGGATGTAGGAGTAGGCTACATTTTCTAGCCTTGCAAACATACATCTCCAAGATTGGTATGATCAGAAAACTCCTATTTCATACTTGTTGATGAAACGAAAAACAGTTAATTCCGTTTCACCGAAAATTTCCCATTCGCCTTTGTGCAATTGTCTTTATGAGTGTAGAACGATACATGTTTAGGTGCTAAAACCTTCAAGATCCAAAGGCTATTAAAAATGTGTACAATTGATAATTGTTCATATTTTAAATGGAATGAAGAGGCGATAAACTTAAATTATGATAAGGATTATCTAATTTTACTAACTGACACAGTTCTGCTGTCCCAGAAAAATCAGCCAAAGTTTTCCGTACTCACAAGTTATGTGGTGAATTTTAATGAATTTCAATGATGATTGACCATTCCAAGAGGAGATACAAATCGGAGAATACATGGATCATCCTCCAGTGAAGGCCTCCAGCATATATATATATATACATATCATAAAAAGCTTTGCACCCCCACATAAAAACCATTGGTACAACACAAAATCTACCTCATTGGAAACTGCTGTTGAAGGTAGTTATTCAATCAGGACCTGGGTTTGAATTCGTTATGTTTTCATGATGAGCACGATCTCACACACGTAGCAATCTTCCGTGGAACTTCAAAGCATGCGGCTTTGCAAAATGCAGTTTATAGACAATATGGCCTTGAAAATCTTTGTCCGACAGTCTTATCCATTGCGACATCTAATGTCAGGTAGACGATTGAACGAAATTATCAGATTATTGACCTGCAGAAAGATGAACTTTCCTTAACGACTCGTTCTCACTGTGCGATTTGTCGTACCGATTTGTAGGATGCGATTAAAATGGATGCTTTTAATTGGTCGATACGATTTGTCAATCGCATGCTACAAGTCGGTAAGACAAATCGCACAGTGAGAACGGGCCTTAAAGGAGATTGCAAGAAGAATCGGACGTCACCTTTCCACGTACAGTGAGCCGTTTGGTAAGAAGACATGTATAAACGAATGTAAGTAACCACAGACCTTCAGGAACTGCGACAGAGGGGACATGAGTTTGTTGGGGGGTGGGTGCCCGATCAAGCAATCAAACATCTTAAACTCACATACAAAGACTATGTCTGGATTTGCGAAGACAAAGACAGGGGTGGAACTCGTCCACAGGTCCGACGAGAGCAGATTCCTTCTGCATGTTGTTGATTGTAGAAGTAGAATTACAGCTTATGCAACAAGTCACACCATGCCAACTGTACCATATATATGGTGGTGGATCTGTTATGATAATAGGGATGTTTCTCATTTGATTACAGGCTGGATTTCGTTACCATATACAAGGCAACCTGACAGGGACTCACTACATCCATGAAGAGCTCAATCCAATTTTCGTTCCACATTAACCACCAGACCACTATTCATGGATGGTAAAGCTGGGTCCCATCGCTCATTTATCAAGAAAACGATATCTAGGACATTCTGTTCAGTCCGGATCTGAATGCCCTCGGTGGCTCAGTGGGTTAGAGCTATCGCCCCTCAGCCCCAATCAGACCTTCCATCG
This sequence comes from Lepidochitona cinerea, assembly GCA_963971465.1. Lineage (NCBI taxonomy): Eukaryota > Metazoa > Mollusca > Polyplacophora > Chitonida > Tonicellidae > Lepidochitona > Lepidochitona cinerea. The sequence goes on along the minus strand of OZ020551.1, from coordinate 105,032,989 downwards.
ATGCAGCGCGGGTTCGAATCCCACTCAGACCAAAGACATTTTTTAAATTTCTGAGTGGATTTTCACGCGATCGCCTTATGTGGAAGAGTTGCCATGAACTCGCAATGAGCCCGGTCTCCTCACCCACCCAACCAGGCAATGACGCCGTATAAGTGAAATAATCTTGAGTGCGGCGTAAAACACCAATCAATCACTCTCTCATGCTAGAAGATCATAGTGTTCATGTCACACAACTAGTGAACTGTTTTCTTTGTATTCACAGACACCTCGTCCAATATTCTTTCTACAATACAGCTCCATGCAAAAAGTATGGCCGGGGCGCAACATTTTTTGGCTTTATATATTTTACATGCGTATAAATACAGTTGATAAATATTCCCCTTGATCTCAGCAAAGCTAGTTTTTTTATTCCTTTTTCTTTAGTGCTGGAACACAAAAATTTCCACATCATTTCTTGATAAACACGCCTGATTATGGATATGTAGTAATATGGTATGATAAATAAATACAAATGTATGCTGTGAAATACTTCTTAACCATGCTCTGTTTTGTATTCTATTAACGATGCCATCCCAAATACAACTTAGAATTATCATCTATGAAAACTAGAATGACTTATGAAATACGAAATAGTGCAAAAAGTACTATAAATAAAGAAAGCAAATCAATTACATGTGCAACTATTGTCTTTTATTTCTGACTATCAATTACATGTGCAACTATTGAGGAAAACAAACCTAATCATAATTCAGGTGAGTTGAACCATATTTTTGCTTCTTTCACATGTTGGGTCTGGGTTCAGTTTTACTAATGCTATTGTAAGCTTCATCAAGCTTCACTAAGCTTCACTAAGCTTCACTAAAAGTCACATCATTCAGATAAATATGTTAATTTCATCATTAAAACGTGACGTCTGTAGCTGGCTAATCCCAGGGGAGTTGATCATGATCCCAGAACTGATCATCATCCCAGGAGAGTTGATCATCATCCCAGGAGAGTTGATCATCATTCCAGGAGAGTTGATCATCATCCCATGCAGGAGAGTTGATCATCATCCCATGCAGGAGAGTTGATCATCATCCCAGGAGAGTTGATCATCATCCCAGGAGAGTTGATCATCATCCCATGCAGGAGAGTTGATCATCATCCCAGGAGAGTTGATCATCATCCAATGCAGGAGAGTTGATCATGATCCCAGGAGAGTTGATCATCATCCCAGGAGAGTTGATCATCATCCCTGGAGAGTTCATCATCATCCCAGGAGAGTTGATCATCATCCCATGCAGGAGAGTTGATCATCATCCCAGGAGAGTTGATCATCATCCCAGGAGAGTTGATCATCATCCCATGCAGGAGAGTTGATCATCATCCCAGGAGAGTTGATCATCATCCCATGCAGGAGAGTTGATCATCATCCCAGGAGAGTTGATCATCATCCCAGGAGAGTTGATCATCATCCCAGGAGAGTTGATCATCATCCCAGGGGAGTTGATCATAATCCCAGGAGAATTGATCATAATCCCAGGAGAGTTGATCATCATCCCAGGAGAGTTGATCATCATCCCAGGAGAGTTGATCATCATCCCATGCAGGAGAGTTGATCATCGTCCCAGGAGAGTTATTCATCATCCCATGAGAGTTGATCATCATCCCATGAGAGTTGATCATCATCCCAGGAGAGTTGATCATCATCCCAGGGGAGTTGATCATCATCCCAGGAGAGTTGATCATCATCCCAGGAGAGTTGATCATCATCCCAGGAGAGTTGATCATCATCCCAGGAGAGTTGATCATCATCCCAGGGGAGTTGATCATCATCCCAGGAGAGTTGATCATCATCCCATGCAGGAGAGTTGATCATCATCCCAGGAGAGTTATTCATCATCCCAGGAGAGTTGATCATCATCCCAGGAGAGTTGATCATCATCCCAGGAGAGTTGATCATCATCCCAGGAGAGTTGATCATCATCCCAGGAGAGTTGATCATCATCCCAGGAGAGTTGATCATCATCCCAGGGGAGTTGATTTTCATTCCAGGAGAGTTGATAATCATCCCAGGAGAGTTGATCATCATCCCAGGAGAGGGTTTCATAACCTTGAAATAATAATGATATCAACAATATGTATATACAATGTCAAAATTAGATATCAGCAGGCCAGACATTTGGAAAACAAGTATCATGTTGCCATATTAGTCCAGGGACTTACACAATGAAAACGTAAAAAAGAAAATGCTTGAGATCAAGCAATAATTTTTCTATAACGAAATATATTAAAAAAAGAAACTATTTATAAGTTTAATTCCCTTGCAAGTTAACTAGTTCTAGCAGAAGTCTATGAATGTTCATAAACTTTTGGTTTTATTTGTCTATTTTGTTCGAGAATGCTGAAGGGAGAGCCCAAAATACTATCTCGTTTTGGAACATAACAGTCAGCGCATGGCCTATACGCTAATATAAATCCCCAGTGTCAAATTCTGGCAGAATACTAACAGAAAAAAATCTCCAGTATATAAAAAAAACCTTTAGCTATCAATTTGGGTTTTTCTTTCATAAAGAAACCACACAAAATGCCGACATTTTGTTGACTGAGACAAACCAGAAGAAATGACACACTCTAAACATAGATGGCGCTAACATACAATTGAAGGTGGATCACGTGGATCTTCCTATATGTAGTTACACCCAAACATAGGTCACCAATCAAACCAAGTCACAGGGGCTTATAGGTCACCAATCAAACCAAGTCACAGGGGATTATAATCACATAAAGTCAATTTGTCTTCTCTCACTCCATTTGAAACTTTCCATTAGATAATGACAAAATGTCGCTATATGATATCAATTATCGGTCATTGAAAGAGCACATAAATATCACTGGGCTCATTATCATTCTAACAATAGATACAAATCCTTTCAGCATGGGATGCCTGTACATAGGTTCATTCCTTTGGCAAATATCGTAAAAATGAGCTTTTGAAAATGAGAGTCAATTGACGAACAATTATTTTACATATATCGAGTGGATAAAACAAATGGCCTTTTTTATTTTAAAAATGTCAAAAACTGAATAGCACAGTTTTATAAATTTGACACACATCATTAACAGCCAGTTTTGGTCAAATGTCCAGATTTTCGCGAGTTAATTGCATTAAATTAGAAACGTCTAGAAAAATGATAATCCGTGTTGAAAAATACAATGTCAGATATGGCTTCCTGCCTGATTTTAACACAAAGAGGTTGTCAAACCGCTCTTAATACTAGAAATAATCGCATGTGATATTATTTTAAGTATTTTCCAAGCAAAACAGAGGTTTTCAGTATTGGGTGTCAATAATTTGGCGTTGTTACTCAGATTGTCTTCTTGTAGCTTATCGGAAAGACACCCACTTTCACACGGTCTTTAAAACTGCAGATCGCTGCCTCAAAACGTTCATGCTGAGGGATAATTTACGTTTGTTAACATCTTCAGAGTCATACGTTTTGTATGAATGAAAAGTATCAGCGAGTTTAGGAAATAGATAAATGTGTTTATTATGAGATTTCATCCATCACAAACATTTCCGTTAATGGTCGTATATAAGTAAGCGTATAATTCCTCCACAAGAAATTTCCCTTTGTCCATAGTTTAAGATAAGCAATAGCCCGGATTATCGGTCTTACTGCGACTGGTATGATATGGCTGCTAATGTGTCTTGTCGCATTATGACGAACACGGAGAGAAAAAAATTCGGCAGAGCCCAGATTTCTCGGCTAGATAAGCAAGAACGTTGTTGCAAAATAAAAACAAACGCCAGCTCTCTCTCAATCGAATAAGTGTGCACAATTTGTAAAACAAATAAAAACAGGGAAATTTGATAAAATCTAAAAATGGAAATTTAAAACATGTATGTATAAGAGTTTATATCACAGGTGAGTTTGATATGTACAGAAAAATGTGTGTATATATTAATCATATTACAGAAATAAAAGGGTAAAAGTAAAAAGCATAAGGTGATGATTAAGGACATGTAATTGGGTGAAGTTAGTCCGATAAAAAGCCGAAATATACAGAGCGCACTGCGCCTTTCTGTATTTTTTCCACTTTACATGAGCAGTTTGTGCTACAGAAATGCCATACCAACGGGCAGAGGTTGAAACCGGACAGGGTGAATGGGGGGTAAATGAGTATAGTTTAGTTTGGACATTTAAAGATTTGCCAGTAAGCTTAAGAGGACTTAATTGCTGGGATGTCCTGTTGCATATTGAAGATGTGCTTTAAAATAAAGTAGACCGACAACGTAACTTGAGATGACGTCGATACCATCTATTTTCAGCTTAACGCTTTGTTTTTGACATTTCCTTCCGATAACAAATACCTGAAACTTACTGACGTTTACTTTCATGTGATTTTGGTCGGACCACAAATTAACGATCTTACAATCATCAGTAAGATCACCATTAAGAGTAAATTGTATTATCATCTGTGAAACTGGTGCTTTTGGTTTTACAGTAAAACAGATAGTTCTGTAGCAGTTTTACAGCATTGTCAATTAGGCCCCATGCTGACAATAAAAATCTAGCCAGTTGATCGGAACTTGCTGCTTATGTTGCGTGCCAAATTTTAGTCAGGTGTAATGCTTAGTTATTTATGATGAAAAAAGGGGGTGCACTTTTTTATCACTAGTTTTGCATGTGTTAACTCCATTAACAGTAAATAATTACGGTAAACATAACAGTACTGCGTCAACTACAAATTCATTCAAATTAACTACAGCTCATTTACCTTGGAAGACAAGAAGCATATGTCCTGGAGATATATAGATATCATAGAGAAACTTTTAAACCAAGCTCGGAACAACCCTCGTTTTTATAACCTTAACGAGGTTCGTTTTTATAGGTGTTTCCACTGCTTGATAACTGGTTTGTTTGATCTCTCTTCATGTTTGAATCTTCATTTTCTGGCTTTGAGCTATGGCTTGGATTGTTGCAACCATTTAAATGCTCTTTATCATCAGTTTTGTGAAAGCTCAATAGATTTATGTGGTTATCTTGTATCTTGTGTTTGAACGGAGCTGGGTTACCGGATGGTGTACTATGGTTTTCTAACGCGGTACTATGGCTGGCCGTCTTGAAAGAAAACACAGAAGTCTCACTTATCCTATCTTTGAGCATGCTAGAGGTCCTTTTTGTGGCACAATATGCCAAGGATATGAAGACACCTTGTAGACCATTTAACACAATGAAGATGTACCAAAGGACATTATTCTGTAAACCAGCGGCAATGAAACCAAAAACCCAAGTAAATCCAAGGAGGATGGATAGACGGAAATAGATCTGTACATGACTTCTGTTGGTTTGGTTATGAGAACTTTCAATCCTTGGTACAGAACGAATAGCCCGCACAGTTATGATAAAACACACCAAATTAAAGACGAGAACAACTCCAAGAGGGCCAGCAAAGAAAATCCCTATATCCCTTGGCTCAGTCAAGAAACAAAGATCCTCTCGCCCATATCCAATTAAGCGACCATTAGAAAGGATCAGATGGTATCCAATACATACAGCTATGCAAACTATTGTTAACATATGGCATACAATGCTATATTTAACTAGGGTTTTAATATGGCTTTTGCTAGAAGCTGGCAACGATATTGTGGAAAACAAACGACACATATGGAAAGCACAGGTGGCCATCCAGAAATATGTCATTAACCAGAAATAATGAATGAGAACAGCGAGTATTTGACAAACAATCTCGTTCTCAACCGCACCAATTCCAGTAAGAAACAGCAGTTGGGCACAGAACAAATGGAACATAAGAGCCATTGTATTCTTCCCAGGAAGGCTTCGGAGTTGAGGCAGATAACAAAATACCAGGAAAGTGATAAAAAGACAGAATAAAGATAAGATAAGACAGACTTGTGTTAAGATGTCCATCCCTCTATCAGTAGTACCTGCCTTACCCTTATTAAGTATCTCCAGAATTTCAGCCAAGGAGTCTGTACAAACCTTTAGCACCCCGTTACAGTATACGTGGGAAGTAGGCTGTAACCAAATGGTAATATTAGACTGAGATACAATAATAGTAAGGTTATTTGTAAGCACATTATAGCTATGTGGTATGGTTGTTAAATTTACGTTGATGTGTGGACAATTTGGAGAATCAAAGAGTTTGGTGTAGTTCAATGAGCAATCAAGCACCGGGCAGTCATACAAACGCTTTGAGGCAGGTTTAACATCTGTTTGAATGAATCCATTGCCGATGAAACTTTCAATTGTGCTACTACAGTCAGGAACTGATGTTACTTCTAAGGTCAAGGTCATGTTATATGGTAAGATTAAGTTAAAAGAAGTATTTGCAAGTTCTCTTAAACTCCTTTCCACAAAACTTTGATTGACATCAGACAAAGTTGACACATTGAAATCGGCCAGAAATCCTATGTAAAGAGGTTCGTTATCAAGGAAACTATTTGATTTTATATCTCTAAAAGACCCAGTAAAGAGCGAAATATAAAAAGCTTCGGACATAAGCTGTAATATCCTTGACTCAAAGCTCCAGATAACATGTGAAAGGTCCCATCCTCCAAGAGGTTTATCTGTTAGCGATAGAAACTGTAGTCGGTAACCCTGACCGGACGAACTGGAAAACAGAGGTTCACAATTACCCTCAGCCAACACCCACTTTGGGGGACATCTTATATCAGCACAGGCTTCCTAGAGGAAACAAATACAGGTTATATTTTTTTAGGTTATATTTATGATGACGACCATACAGAGTAGTGCTTTAAATTCTTCAATTGGGTCCCCTAATTGGCTATAACTGTATCAATGGTTACGCATATATAAGTTTTACAGCTCTGTTGACAGACGTCAATGAGATCTTCGGTCAATGTTAAGTGGACGGAAAATTAAAATTGGAGAAAGTGGGACGTTGGACGATAGTGTTTTGAGGGAAATCATTCAGTCATATTGTTAATGATAGTTAATATAAGTGAATATAAAAAAAGACAAAAGGTTTATGAACAGGAAAAATCTCTCACATAGCCCTCACATTCTTGGTGCAGGAATTTTAAAAAAAAGAAGGACCATTTTCACAAATTTTGCAAATTAAAGTGGCTTGAGCTGCCAAAATTCTTTTTTCATGAATTCCGAGCAGTTGAGCATCTGGAAAGTATCCTTAAAGACACTAACTTTATTGTACCAACCGATTATGTTTTGGGTTTTTTTTTTCTCGGTGGCCGGGGGGGGGGGGGGGGGGGGTGGCGGTTTGTGTTTTTAAAACTACCCAAACACACATCTCTAAAATTGGTATCAGCGGAAACATTTAACCTAGTCAGCATTGTTTCAAAGAAATTGTCCCTATATTTGTAAGCTCATACCACTTTAAATATCGGGGGAAAAAAACTGACCGTAAAAGGGTTGTATGCCTGATTCGTCGAGCAGTTGAACTTTTCTGATAATTCTGGTAAACCTTCCTCTTTCTTCTGCTCTGATGGTCTAGGGTTGAAATCTAAAAGTACTTGCAATCCATAGCCATCGAAAAATCCTAAAGGTACACGGGAATGATAACATTCCTCGGAAATAATTTCATTGTTACAGAGAGCACAGAAGATATTCTCAAAGACGATGCCGTAGACCTCTAATGGTGGACCATGATGTCCCTCATGACAAAGTCGCCATTCCTTAGTGTCATTTGGGTACGTTTCGCTACATGTTGATATCGATTCCCCTATACAAGATTCCAGTTCCACGCCGTCGGGAGGTACAGTTGCCATCCGACATTCGGAAGAGTTTCGAATATTTTGCCAGATATCGAATTTGGAAGAAGAGTTTGAAATAAAAGGTGAACAATTAACCTGGAGTTGCCATGTTGAGACATTTGTCACTTCATTACACAAGGCACAGAATATATTTCTATAAGTTATACCTGTGGATAGATCAGTCGCTGGAATAATCTCCGCTGGGATATTTCCATTGCCTTCTAAACATCGTCTAATAGTTTCATCATCGAATATACCTGTTTTACAGGACTGCACCATTAATTGATATACGGGCCCTCCATTATAGACATCAACCATACCCAATCTCCTGACGCACTTCAATGCTGACGTCTTCTCAACCACTGTGTTTTCTATATCTGGACAACAGTTACGTGTTAAGGAACAGTTCATTTCACACGAACACTTATAGCAATATACACAGCCAGGTAAAGGCGAAGTTTCCGATAAAGAATTGTTACAAAAGCTATCCTTCCCACATGCAAATGAATAAGCGTCAATGGTAGCTTGGTAATCTGACAGGCTCTGGTTGACTGTATAGAGCTGGTCACCGTCGTTAACTTCAGTATTATTATTTTCTTGGTTAGACGTTATCCCAGGATCCACCTGGAAATGGGGGGTTGAACTTGACTTATTCTTAGGCTCATCAGCGGTCACTGGTTGAGATGAACTGTTCATTTGAGTTGAGAGAGGGTCATTCGAGTCATGTTGGCTATGGCTCATCTCCATGAAATTACACAAACACCAAAGCATTAAAGTCGATTTAAAATCCATTCTCTATCTTTCATTCCCAAATCAGAAATAAGTAATGCGGATCGTCAATGAATCAGGCAATTCAGATGTTAAGGGAAAAGCCTAATATGGCTTGAACGTGTACTCCATGTAAACCTAATATGACTGGTGGCTGGATATATAAATAAGCTTGTAAAATACTGATGGTTGTAATTAGATGTCATTAATTCTGTGAACTATATACGCACTTTCCCAGGTTAGCAATTAAAACCTATAGAATTACATTTATTTATCAAACATTTGCAATTAGTTGTCCTTATCGAGAAAATCGGAAAGAGCCAATAACATTAGTGTGCAGAAGTAATGAAGTATTATTAAACCAGTAACATAGTCTAACTTTCCGATAACAATATACTAGAATACGGAATACCCGTGATGACAGCTGCAGACAAACCAATAGATAAAACACTAATTGCAATGAGGTTTTCCATAAAATATATATATATACGAATGCGTGTAGTATGAGAATGGCTGGCTGATACATTTAATTATTTTGAATTATTTTTTTCTTGTATTGAAAGGAGCCCTGGAGGCTAATTCGGCATAGTGATGCTTGTGATAATGATACATGTATCAATCCGTATTTAGGTGCCGCCATGCACCCTTTTCGTCTGTGCCATTTTTTTTTTGTTACGCCAAGAAAAGATCATGTAATGAATAGTGATAACAAAATTTTCTTGGTAAGCCGGTTTACGAAAAAAAACTATACTACACATATCTGAGTTGGGTTTTCACTCTTTTTCTCTTTTTTTTTTCCTTTTCCATCAAAACTGGCAACGCCCCATATAAGTACGGCGCAAAACAATAATCAATCGATATTTAATTTTGAAAAAAAAAAAAAACATTTTAACAAGAGTGTATTGCTGCCTTGACGGACTATTTTCCAACCCGGAATAAATATATCCCTATTATTTCCTGACCTTATATAGCAGTGTGGATGGTAAAAATATATCCCTAACAATTCCTGACATTATATAGTAGTGTGGATGGTAAAAATATATCCCTAACAATTCCTGACCGTATATAGCAGTGTGGATGGTAAAAAATATATCCCTAACAATTCCTGACCGTATATAGCAGTGTGGATGGTAAAAATATATCCCTAACATTTCCTGACATTATATAGCAGTATGGATGGTAAAAATATATCCCGAACATTTCCTGACATTATATAGCAGTATGGATGGTAAAAATATATCCCTAACAATTCCTGACCGTATATAGCAGTGTGGATGGTAACAATATATCCCTAACAATTCCTGACATTATATAGTAGTGTGGATGGTAAAAATATGCTGTTAGGCTTTTAGATATCTGTTGACATAAAAAAAGATTGGCTAATGTTGTCATCGATTTATCGCGAGGGTTTTCACTTTCTGTGGCTATAGTTTAATTTATCGGATTGCTTGAAAAAAAAAACGATACTAAATTCAAACTTACATTACTCCATAAATTTTTTAAAATTTCCGTTGAAAAGTTTTGTTACAGCGAAACATTTAATAAAACTTGGTCTAATAGGTCCATGCCGATGGCATTTGGATTTTCAGCTTGAGGTAAACTTCCATATTTTTTCGGACCAAACTGCCATACTTTATCGGACCAAATTTGGTCAACTAGACCACTGTCATCGAGCAAAAAGTTTGCCCAACATCAATTTGTTTATATGCCCTAAATTGGGCCACCGGTAGGCCCACCCTGTAAGCTACTTTATTTAGAATGTTTTTTTTTTAAATGTTGGCACACTTGGGTCTACATCCTACGCTGATTAGGCGTTCAATAACATCAGATACTAGAAATTGTTGACCTGTTTGGATAGAAGAACAAAATGATGTTAAGCTAACATCTGCAGCATTGGTCCAACTGTACCGCCCTGATTTACCAAGAAACCTGTGTCAAAGAGGCAACTTCAGTGAAGCTTAAAATTCAAATCTTCGGTATGAAATATATTTACCACGCTTTTTCTCAAATATCCATCATCTATAGCCAACAAATGTCTAGTGAACTGCGTAAATTTTGGTTCTGATATCTTTCTAAAAGACGAAGATAGTACAGTTTTTTCCCTGGTTGAGTAAGACGAGCGTTCTACTAAAGCCGTCGATGTGTTGTGGGGCGTATACTGGCTGGTTGTGTTGAACGTCAAAGTGTCCATGGCTGGGGCCGCTAACGTGCGATTCGCACCACCGATGTCACAAGAGGTTTTTCTCTGATACGTTAAATTAGGATTATTGATCTCGGCACTATCTTCCCCATATGTGTCCTATGGATTACCATGGGTTGTACCTCACGAGTTAAAATCACCACCAATGTGTTAATTGTCTCATTTGGCATCAAAGCATCCACCAAAATGCTCTTTAATTAAGTTTTGACAATAAAGCTGTTGTTTTATGGTATAAGTCTGGGATTGCCTTGTTGAGAATATTAAGATGCTCAGGAAATGGTTCGATATATCTCAATTATGTAGATCCTGATCGATGGCAGACTATTGTCTCGAGAAGTTTGCTCATCGAATATTTGTCATGGAGGATGTAAATATTATCCTGATATAACAAAGTTCATGTCAATACTTGTCATGCTAGAGAGGAAATTATCCTATCAAGAGGAGACATTTGGCACAGGCTTTACCATTGCGGGAGTTGTCCATGACAAGGATACCTCTAGATACACCATGAAGAGCTCAATCTCAGACCTACTAGTTAAGGTTCTCATATACAATGTGTCTATGGTTTTATTCCTTACTTATGCAACAGGTAATCGGTGGACCTACTTTCTGTTGTGTATTTTTACTTGTGGTTTTACTAAAACTGTGTATAATCAGAGTTTTAAAACACTTTTGAACAACCATTTTCATCATCTCACAGACAAGCAAAGCGTACCTCGCCCAGCGGTTATGCTTACGAAACATTCTAAACTGATGTCACGATAGGATTTCGCCTTGGCTGAAGAATTCTGTGATGTCCAAACGCTTTCACTCCATGGTTATTCCATGGTTATATCAGCGCGTGACACCTTAACCCCCGGTGTATACACGGAAAGCACTCAGTAACAGAATCCCATTCTGGACATTTCGATCACTGAAATGCCTAGAAATGTATCTGGCTTGGGATAATATGTTATCTCTTTGTTTCGACCGATAATAATTCTAACTGTTGTTTCAGCTGTTCAAGTGACACAAGCTGCCAAAATTCGGACTTTTATTCCTAAATGTTGATTGTCAAGGGACGTTCAGAAAACTAAAGGATTGGCATGGAAGTGAAAAAGTATTGGTAAAGACAGTAACCCGTAGGCCCCACACACAAAGGATGTGTGCAAATAACTAACGAAATTCAAATAGCCGGGATGTACGAGTTCATTTTTGTGATGCTTGTGTTGCTACTAAAACTATTAACTACCTAAACGTAGCCTACATCTGCAAGATTGGTATCCTCAGAAGGCTCCTATTTTATCAATTTATCAACACTTGGCTAATTCGTTACAAGGAAGTTTCCCCTTTATTTGGCAGCTCTGCGTGACATACCAGATGGCTGCTCTTTGGCTGGTTGTGTCAATCGTTCTGCTAAAGCCGTCAATGTGCAGAGGTTTTCCCTGTACCTTTGGATTTTTAGTATCCATAAATGTAAATTGTCCACCAATATACCCCACAATGCAGTTTATTGCCATGACAGTGGTTGTCTATTTATTAACAGCTATGTAGGCCTATATATAATCAAAGTGATTTAAATCTCTTTCGGGTTGTTTTTGGCAATACATTCTTTGATTTATTTTTAAAAATGCAATGCCAAACAATACCTAATACTGACCCCACGTTAACACAAAGATGTGACAAAAACGGTATAAATACTCAAAATAAGCGCTTCTTATACTTTTTTCTGCAAATGCTTCTTATACTTTTTTCTGCAAATGCGATAGTCAGGTTTTATTGTAAACGGAGATTCTGTTTTGTAGCTTCCAAAAGAGAAATACACCATTTTAAACTTTTGAAACGTCAGAAAACGTTCATGCGGGATAGATTACGTTTTGTTGTCTTCATAATCATATTTTTTTTTGTATAAATGTAAATTATCCACAAGTTAATGAAATAGATTAACGGATTAATTTGATGTTTAACATGTATTAAACATGTTTTTTTCTTTAATTTTGGAAGCTGATTAATAATTGGTCTTTAAATGAAATCTCGTTTTTGTTTAATTCAAGCATGCAGCGTAACAACCCAACTTTGACACTGGATTAAATTTCGAGTTGATATCATTGGTATGGATAATTTTACAGACCTTTTAGTGATTCCCCATGTTAAATGCCATAAGGGTTTACACCAGTGTCTGTTCAGCCTAAGAAACCACCTAATTTCCCAAAGCGTTGTTTAGGCCTATAATAACAAGAGCCCTCAAGCTAACAATGTTTTGGAACTTCAACATTTTGCCTCACGGTTGACGGTAGATTTCATGACTACAGACAGTTGACTTGATTATTACGCTTCATAATTCTGTATATTATTACGAAATATCCACGTATAAATTATTAATCATTTTTATCCAACTAGCTTAAGGCATTCTGCATCATCAAGTATACGCTAACTGTACTCTTTGTAGGGCTGGTTGCAGATAAAAGACCTATGTTACAAACAAATCACCATGAAGATGACGTATAAACAGGCCCGATGTTATTGTTCATCATTTAACGCTATTCTGGCTACCATGAGTACTACAGATAAAGCCAGTGCTGTAGAGAAAGTTGTTTCCAGTTCGAATGATACTTTCATCTTGGGTGCAGATAGATGGAAACGTAAGTCAAAAATATTTATCTTACATGTAAGCTCCAGACAGAGTGTATTGTTGGTTAAAAGTCTGGGTTCATAAAATTTAAACCCCATGTGAAGTTTATCTTAGAAATATTTATTAATTAGGCGTAAGAGTAAAGCCTACTACATGGCTGGACTTAAAAGTCTAACTATAAAGTTATGGACACCGAAAACATTCTCCACGACCAAGACTCCTCTATAACAAATAACCAATGCAAATATTTCGATTGTTTCTAAATTATTTGTCTTAAGCCGATTTCTTCGTGTGGCAAGATGGCACCCTCCTCAATAATGCTTCATTCAATTGGGAAACCTCCCAACCCGACAACTATGGTAATTTCGAGATGTGTTTAGTTTATCTAAAGGAAACTAAAACGTTTGGCGGAACCATTGTCCATGACCGGCACTATGGGTACGATTTCGGTTGTGATTACCGAGGATATTTCATATGTCAAACTCCACAGGAAGGTAGGGATTACTGTCATATATAATGTTATATATATAAATTAGATACGTTGTCAATTTCTCTTCTAAAATTAATTTTCTTGAGAGGGCAGTTATTGACAAAAAAATTATACGCGAGCTTTTAAAGGGACATGAGCTGCAAAAATTAAGAATTTTTTTTTCATAATTTCTGATTGTCAAGAGAATTTCAGCGTGTGGAGTAAATAAAAAAACTATGGGATTAACGTTGAAAAAAAAAATATTGTTACCGTCAATAACCTGTGCGAACAGGAGCATACAAATGGATTGTGAACTTTATAGAATAATATAGCAATAGGCAAACCTGAACTCTTGAAATAAAATAAAAAATCCAATAATCCTCCACTATAACAATAAACAAAAACAATTTGATTAGGTTCATTTTTTTTCTTTCAAGTAATACTTGTAGATTAATTGTCTTTTAGGGATTGGCTATCAACGTGAACAGCAGTGGAAAAGGCGATCAAGAGGTGTTTATTTTAAGGACAACATTCTCATTGAGATTAAGACTTTTAGCCGATTAGGCTGTGCTCGAATGTGCCAGAATAACTGTGAATGTTACAGTTTCGGGTACCATAGCAAGCGTAAAGTGTGTCTCTTGTACGGCAAATACTATATACGACTTGAGGACCCTGTGTTAGATTAAGGATACGTCTTTTATGAATGACGATCGCAATTGAGCGGCTACTGTTCTTAACTTTATTTTGGATTTCGGTATACGACGAATCTGGATGGACGCTTTGGCAGGCTTACCATTTCCACGATTTTTTTTCAGAGCATCTTCATATTTCTTTACGAGGTTTAATAGTTTATTGGTTGATTGTTTGGTGTTTTACACCATCACGCTCAAGATTATTTCACTTATATAGAGGCGTTGCAATTTTTATTGTGAGAGGAAACCGGGCTCTATATGCCCGAAGGAAACCCACGACCTTCCGGTGGTAACTGGAAACCATCCCACATCGGTCGTTTGAGTGGAAACCCAGTCAGAAAATTAATAGTTTATAGTAAGCACTATATGCCCGTTAACTATATAGCAAGAATCATCATCCCATGCAGGAACAGTGGAATCGTAAGTGAAGGATTCCTTAGAATGGTGATGGGGGTCCATTTTTCAGATATACCATATTGTAAAAAGACTGACAACTTTTTGTCAAAAACATATAAAGCGAAAATCATTTTAAAGTTATTTCGATTTGTAACAAATTTCGCCCCTCACCTCCAAGTTCTGTTGTATACACATATTAGCCCAAACAAGATTTCTCGGCTACACACATATAAGAATAACCTGCTTTATTAAAGCTAAGGACGTAAAAGAATTTATGCTCAACGCCTTAAGAGATATAAGCGTCAGTCGACACCCTTAAAATTCGATTCGATCATTGAATTTGTACAAGTCGGATTTGAAGTTGTGGTGCATTCGAGGAATGTAGGTCTACTATGTTGATTAATTGATTCGTTGCTTGAATTGAATTTAATGCCCGGTCCAAGATTATATGGTTGCGTTGCCAATTTTATTAGAGGGGAGCCCATAATGGCCGAAGGAAACCGCTGAACGTGCTTTGGTACTATAATAATGCAGTATAATGCTGATATTCGATTCCGGTGAGGGTCAGGGTGAGGGTATGCGTAGTTCGTCATAACACATCCGTCTTTTGATACGAATCATTCAAGAAATTTCTGACATGCTGCAGATGCTAGCAAGTTGTGTCCCAGGACACTTCATTAATACTTAAATTTAATTTCTCATTGTTAATTAAGCAATAGTTACAGAAAACACAGACTCTTTGTATGATCTTGTTGCCGTCGAAATAACAGGGAAACCTGGCCGTATCAATGCATTACAACCTTTCAATCATAATGCCATTTACATATTGAAGTAACAAAAATGAAAATTTTATAATATTTGCGTTTTCCCTTATTTTTTTCTTTTGAAAATGAGGTTTTTCGGTAAAATTACATTTTTGGGGTAGTTTTGCATTTTCGGGTTGTAAAAATAATGCTCCAAAAATTATTCCGGAAGTTCTTAAAGTTACTACTGTAGAGATACGTTAGTATGAACGTTACGCAAAAAATACATCTACGCCGCTTTGTGAAACAGGCCCCAGTTGATTAAACTGAAACTTAGGATCTATATGCAACTTCAAAGTCAAGCCGTTTCTTGTTTGACGTTTGACGCCACACTAGAGATTATTTCACTCACATGGCTGCGTTGCCAGGCCTTGAGGGTGAGGAAACCCCGTTCTTTTCCCGGAGGAAACCCAGATCATCGGCGAGTACCTGACAACTCCACTCAGAAACTTTTAAAAATTGCTTGGAGCCTAGTGGAATTCGAACCAGTGACCCATCGTTGGTAGGTTAAACCGTTTGGGTCGGACAGATAGACTATCACTCTACCGACGGAGCACACGAGGCCTCAACTGGTTAGAAAAAATATTTCTAAACCGTTCGATGGACCAGTTCTGGCACAGCTCTGATTTCTCGGCTAACCTTGGACCAAGCCCGAACAATCAGCCTCTATGGTGCTGAGAATCTAACATACACTCCCTAGACAAGATTTCGCAGAGCTCTACATATAAAGGCGGCGTAGTTCGGGTTTCTGACTCCAAAATTACTATTTGGTTTATACTGACGGTCGTATTTTGGAAATACACGTCAGTACAAAAAAAAAAGTCATTTTTGAGTCAGAAACCCGGACTAAAGGCGGCGTTGCCAGATTTAGTAGGTAAGGTTGAGCCGAACTGGGGGTCTTTACCTGGAGGAAAGCCCGTCTACAAAAGGTACCTGGCGACCCTTTCCATTTCCAATTTTATTGTTTCTCTGAACTGAGTGCGATTCGAATCCGAGACTTATCGGCTTGTGTCGAGTTGAGATGAATATGTGCTAATAATATATGTTCGTAAAGAAGTCGGGAAAACTGTCTTTATAAGAAAGGTGCGAAGCAAAACAAATGTAAACTTGATTTGTAACCAACCATCTTGTACTCATATGCTATCAACCATTTGAATGTATGTGAACATCAAGCACAAAAATCAGAAAAACTGTTATTTGTATAAAGGGTCCAAGGGTGATAGCCTTAAATGCGCTTAAACTTGATCTGTAACCTACCATGGTGTACCCATATAAAAAAAAAATTGTAGCTTTAAGAATCTAGAAAAAAATTCAAGATAAATGTAACTGTTATTTTTGTGATATGTAAGTCCAAGGGCGATAACTCCGGTAAAAATGCACGGAGCGGAACAAAATGTAAACTTGATCTGTAACCCACCATGGTGGATCCACATACAAAAAATCAATTGAATATCTGAAAGCATATAGAAAAAAAGTCCGGAAAACTGTTACTTTTGTGATATTTCTAAAGTCCAAGGGTGATAACTCTGGTAAAAATGCACGGAGCGGTACAAAACGTAAACTTGATCTGTAACCCACCAGGACACACCTTCTACCCCTATTAAGTATATGTTGTAAAAAAAATGGTAAAGATCGGATCAAAACTCTTCAAGTTATGCAGCAGAAGGGAACGAAGATATAGACTAAGACAGAATATATAGAGGATATTGAACAGTTGTGTTTGAATAGCACTTATATTTTTTCGAGTGAAAGCCGGAGAATAACCCACGAGACGCGAAGCGTCAAGTGGGTTATCCCTCCGCCTTTCAAGAGAAAAAATATAAATGCTATTCAAACACAACTGTACAATATTCTGTTTATTATTTATACTATCATGTTTTAGGCTGGAGATTGTTTATGAAGTATAAATTTATCAATTATAAAAAAGAAAGTATTGACAAATTTATGACGGATTAGGTTTTCAGCAAACGTAGGAATATATATCGCTGACCAATGAAACAACAGCATGTCTGTTCTTCTCACGTGACTATCGACTGTCAGATTTGTGGTCATTTAAATGGCCATTTTCTCCCTGAGTTTTTCGCGATATTTGATGTAAAGAGAAATTAAATCGAACTCCATGGATTTTAACTCTGCAGAGCATCAGTCACCAGGATAAAAAATGATATTTGAAATTACTTTACATTGTTTAAACGCGTCAATGAATGGCAAGTACAGTTATTCGTTACACGCAGTGGTCCGCAGGTCACACAACTCTGCCAACATACGATCGATTTTGAAGTTTTGTTTTATCGCTTTGACTTAGAGTGGTAAGCCGATCCTCTATTAAATCAATTATGTGTTTTCAGCTGTAATTTATTTATCTTAATGCTAATTATGACTGAAAAGGCTTCATTTAGCTTATCGAAATCCTATGTACTGTTGTTGTTGTACAGCAGACGTCGGTACGCAAGAAAGAAGTAGGTCCGACGACGTCATCGGCTTCGTCGCGTGCATTAAATAACAAAAGTGTTATTTCACTGCAGTGAATTATAACATTTCTGAGTGAAGGAAATCCCTAGTTTTCACTTATGTATAAATAATAATACATAATTCAATGTTTATTATGTAGAAGCCATATTATGCAATCGACGATGACATAAAATAAAATGGTCCATTCTACCCATAAAGTATATGTTGTCAAGTCAGGCGTATAAAATGCCATGCTGCAAGTCAAGTAATAATGAATACCTGGGTATTGAATATTTGACTATTTTTATAACAGAAATTTAAATGGCAAAAATTACTTACAGACGGGAATAAAACTCCATGGAGCTTGTTCTATCCTATAAAAAATATTTTTTAATATAACTGTTGTGAACATGGAGACATCTTTTGAAAAGGTCTATTGCATAAATTAGATTACTGTTTCTGAAACCTAGCTTCCACTGTATATAGACCAGTCATATCGATTATCTATTACCCGCATAGTTACAAACAATATGGGTTATCTCTAGAAAACAGACCAGGGGGCAGTATATATTGTTCGTTGGATAAGAATTCTCAATAGTACGATTGGAAAAGATTTAAATGGCTCAAGTGACCAAGATCCATCAGACACTATTTCTATTGAACTCATTGATCAGATTAATATATCTCTCTCCACGGCAAAATCTGGATTTATTCAATAATGCAATTAAGCTGAAAATAAAGAATGCTTCTTGATAGGGAACTTGAACACGGATTGACTGAAAATACAATTCGAGAACCAAAACATGGTTTCTTATTTCTTCCCAAAAATAATGAATCCTGCAGGTGTTAATACTACCCTCGTTAATATTTTCACTTACTGATGAAGTATTTCTGGTATTATTTTATCTAATATGATTTTAAAAATACAGATTTAGTATATTTACTCACTGGTTACAAATCTCCCTTAGCTTTTCAGATGATTTAACATATCATGTTACAGTACCACAAAGCAGCATAGGTAACATTGAACATCTGAGGACCAATAGAGTAATGTTATGGGCCAACAGCTCCTTTAACATATCATGTCACAGTACCACAAAGCAGCATAGGTAACATTGAACATCTGATGGCCAATAAAGCAATGTTATGGACCAACAGCTCCTTTAACATATCATGTTACAGTACCACAAAGCAGCATAGGTAACATTGAACATATGATGGCCAATAAAGCAATGTTATGGGCCAACAGCTCCTTTAACATATCATGTTACAGTACCACAAAGCAGCATACGTAACATTGAACATCTGAGGACCAATAGAGTAATGTTATGGACCAACAGCTCCTTTAACATATCATGTTACAGTACCACAAAGCAGCATAGGTAACATTGAACATCTGAGGACCAATAGAGCAATGTTATGGACCAACAGCTCCTTTAACATATCATGTTACAGTACCACAAAGCAGCATAGGTAACATTGAACATCTGAGGACCAATAAAGCAGTGTTATGGACCAACAGCTCCTTTAACATATCATGTTACAGTACCACAAAGCAGCATAGGTAACATTGAACATCTGAGGACCAATAAAGCAGTGTTATGGACCAACAGCTATATATGGAACCTAAGCCACCTTCTGAAACTGGCTCCCAAGATGAAGGACATCAACAAAATCCACAAGCAGGGTAGAAAATCTCAACACAGCTGTCTTTTTATTAAAAAACAAGACAGTAAAAAAAAAAATGCCAAGAAAATTTCACCTTTAGAAGTACCTTGAAAAATTAAAGGATTGACGTTGATATAACAAAAAACGATGAAGTCAGTAATATGGGCAATTAACGGGCAAAATTCAAATAGAAGGGACGTAGTACATTTGGGGGTTTTGGTTGCTTATACAGCTTACACATTTCCAAGGCTGAAGCTCCAATTTTGTACTTGATAAAAGTGATGCCCAATCAGCTAATTCTGTTTGAACGGAATTGTCCACATACTGTATTTGCCATCTCATTCCACTTAATTAATGATGTAATAAATACACTGCAAACTTGAAGGCTGGGTATGGCAAAATAAACATTGAATCAAATCCTAACTTTATGTTAGTCCAAATATAATGTACTAAGCAAACAAACAAAAACGACTAAACTTCATTGTACATTTCATTTTCAAAAACATATGCGGCAACAACTTAAGCTGTATTATTTAACAACAATGTACATAATAATTATAAATATAAAATACACCCAGTTAAAAGTTCAACCATAAAACCTGTGGTATTTCCTTCTTACCAAACCACAATATTAAAGTAAAAATTGATGGAGAAAGGCTCAAAATTGTTAAAACTTGGTAGTTAAATAAAATTCCTACCTTAATAAAAGATTATGCAAAATATCCCATTTAAATGATATACCAAAATAATCGTAGACTAGTATAAACTATAAAATGTACACTGTAAACCATTGTAAAATTTATACCAACAACTTCTGTCATAGAAAATGTATCCAGACTATTGTGACAAAATGACCTCTGTTAAGTTAGTCCCTTTTTGTTTTTAGATTCTCTTGGTAAGAGAGGTATAGGCCAATGAAGAGACAGGTGAAACCCAGGAGACCAGTAAGATAAGGGGTATAAGGGAAGGTATTTAAACTCTGACATACTTCAGTAAGCTCAGGTAAATCAGGCAAACTTGAGCCATGATACTTATCTTTTATCCTTATACATGTGGTCTGCAAAGCTTTCATGTTCACAGAAGGACCCAGGGAACATATGCAACACAGAATCAATACAACAAAGCAAAAAAAGAAAGGGATAGCTTTCATTGGGACATATTTGTTGATTTCTTCCAGGGTAGGAGTTTGCCAAAATCTTGGAGGGGGAGGAGGGGGAGGAAGGAGATGGCCATAGCTCTCGGCCTCTTCATCAAAATCCACTGTAATAAAAGGATCAACAACTTGTTTGAAGAACTTCAGTACAGGAATATCTAGCTCTGGGTAGTTGTGATCGGTCCGTTGTGGAGCAGTATTGTCGCAATAATTCATACATCTCATGAAACGGTGTCTATTCCCATTCAAACCCAAACTCATTAGAAAAGCCTTTTCCTTCTTCTGATAGTTTTCTGACATCAAATCCACTTCATCCAGTTTGGTCATAACACCATACAATGGAATGGCTGAAAACATAGATATAATTCATTCAATATGAACATGTTTATAACTCATTTACTGGAAGTCGATAACTTACTGTATGAAGGCAGAATATCTTTACACAAAAAGTTTACATACGACAGGTGTGAGAATTCACAGGATAGAATGCAGGCAAAAGCAGACGTTGTCAATATCTCAGCAATACAATAAGTATAAGGACTCATTCTAAGGTAACACCTGAGTCAAATACATGTATATATATATTTGGAGCTTAATTTACAGTATCAATATTGTACAAAGTACTACAATAACCTTAAATCAGTGACCTTCATTTTGTTTCATGAACACTCCAGTAAATATTTCAACATAGAAAAAGTTTTGGGGAAAATTTGACAGAAAAATCATCTTGTACTGTATACAACAGACATTAAAATCTAAATTAATATAGAAACGAAACTTAAACCTGTATTAAAAAAATAGAACTTAAAATCAGAAAAAAATTACTGAGGTAATGATAATGAAAATCAAACAATGTTAACTTACATCTTCTTTTAAGGTTGGTAGAAATTCCAGAAGGTCGACATGTTTTCACCACACATTCAATTAACTCCTTTGGAACTATTTCATTTGCTGATGAAATAAACAAGATACGATCAATCTTTCTATCAGATTGGGCTATTGGACATGCTTTTCTCAAACCCTCTTTGCCGTCAGTTTTGATTATCTCCTCTGCCTGTGCAATGGACATTGAATATGGCAGTCTTCCATACATGATAGTCCGCAAAATTTCTTCATAGATGTCTTTGTTGTTTTCTTCAGGCAGCCCAGCCATGTCCACCAAAGTGGGTAAATCACAACCAGAAAATGGTTTACTGTACTCATCATCTAAACCACAAAATTCAAATCTGGAAAAAAATTAAATCAAACTGTATGGATTGATTGATGTTTACTGCAACACTCAAAATCAACTTATAATTAATTCACTTATATGGCAGAAATGACTACTTTGATATAGGAATCCTGTGACCCGTTTAAAAGAATCCCTTGACCTATGTAAAAGAATCCCCTGATATATTTAAAAGAATCCTCTGATCTATTTAAAAGAATCCCCTGAAATTATATTTAAAGGAATCCCCCAACCTTCTAGCTAAAGGCCTCCCTTGACCCTTCCTGACATTCTAGCTAAAGGCCTCCCTTGCCCCCCCCCCCCCGACATTCTAGCTAAAGGCCTCCCTTGCCCCCCCCCCTGACATTCTAGCTAAAGGCTTCCCTTGACCCTTCCTGCTGACATTCTAGCTAAAGGCCTCCCTTGACCCTCCCTGACCTTCTAGCTAAAGGCCTCCCTTGACCCTCCCTGACCTTCTAGCTAAAGGCCTCCCTTGACCCTTCCTGGCCTTCTAGCTAAAGGCCTCCCTTGACCCTCCCTGACCTTCTAGCTAAAGGCCTCCCTTGACCCTCCCTGACCTTCTAGCTAAAGGCCTCCCTTGACCCTTCCTGGCCTTCTAGCTAAAGGCCTCCCTTGACCCTCCCTGACCTTCTAGCTAAAGGCCTCCCTTGCGCCCCCCTGACATTCTAGCTAAAGGCCTCCCTTGACCCTCCCTGACCTTCTAGCTAAAGGCCTCCCTTGACTATCCCTGACATTCTAGCTAAAGGCCTCCCTTGACCCTCCCTGACCTTCTAGCTAAAGGCCTCCCTTGACTATCACTGACATTCTAGCTAAGGCCTCCCTTGACCCTTCCTGACATTCTAGCTAAAGGCCTCCCTTGACCCTCCATGACCTTCTAGCTCAAGGCCTCCCTTGACCCTCCATGACATTCTAGCTAAAGGCCTCCCTTCACCCTCCATGACATTCTAGCTAAGGCCTCCCTTGACCCTCCATGACATTCTAGCTAAGGCCTCCCTTGACCCTTCCTGACATTCTAGCTAAGGCCTCCCTTGACCCTCCATGACATTCTAGCTAAGGCCTCCCTTGACCCTTCCTGACGTTCTAGCTAAAGGCCTCCCTTGACCCTCCCTGACATTCTAGCTAAGGCCTCCCTTGACCCTCCCTGACCTTCTAGCTAAAGGCCTCCCTTGACCCTCCCTGACCTTCTAGCTAAAGGCCTCCCTTGACCCTCCCTGACCTTCTAGCTAAGGCCTCCCTTGACCCTTCCTGACATTCTAGCTAAGGCCTCCCTTGACCCTCCCTGACCATCTAGCTAAAGGCCTCCCTTGACCCTCCCTGACATTCTAGCTAAAGGCCTCCCTTGACCCTCCCTGACCTTCTAGCTAAGGCCTCCCTTGACCCTTCCTGATATTCTAGCTAAAGGCCTCCCTTGACCCTTCCTGATATTCTAGCTAAAGGCCTCCCTTGACCCTTCCTGATATTCTAGCTAAAGGCCTCCCTTGACCCTTCCTGATATTCTAGCTAAAGGCCTCCCTTGACCCTCCCTGACCATCTAGCTAAAGGAATCCCCTAATCTATCATTAAACCAAATGGTAGCAGAAAATTGGTATGGCAGTGTGTGGGATTTGATTTGAAGTAAGTTAATTTGAGCATTTACTGATGAGAGAATGAGGCACACTGAGTGTAATGTCCCAAAGCCAACAACCTGAACCTATTGGAAAATTTATTTTTTTTTTTTTTTTTTTTTTTATTTTATTTCACATTATTGCAATATACAGCAGCTTGGGTTTGTTCCCAAACATATATAGTAGTATAATGAAAAAAACAATGTTTACAGTTTGACAAAATTTAGTAATCCCATGAATATTTACCTTATACAAAAAAAAAACATTACATATCTTGGAAAAAGTCTAATAGGCATCCCCATTTATACTGGAGGGCGTCAGTCTTATCATTTTTCCAGGCAATGTGCTTTTCAATGTTTATGTTTTCCTTTAGGTAGTATTTGAGACCGTATAACGATACATTTGTCTCTCTACATCTACATCTGTAAATGTAGTAACGAGTACTCATTAAAATAAAGTTTATAGGACTGTGGTACATTGTAGAGAGACGTCTACCAAAAATACACTCATCCTTAGAAAGATGTAGTCGGAATCCAACACAGTCAAATATCCATTCTTCTAATTTTTGCCACAAATCATTAACTTGTTGACACTCAAAAAATAAGTGGCTAATATTTTCATTTTCTACAACACAAAAGGTACATAGAGGGCTTGTCTTGATTTTAATCTTATAAAGGTAATCATTTGTGGCAATAATTCTGTGGTTTATTCTGTATTGAAACCATTGAATCTTTGTGTTTTGACTGGAGTTAAAAGGTATGTTATATATATCTTTCCAGTCGTGAACGATAGGTTCAAGCCACTTTGACTGGCTGGTGGGCACACAGTTGTTGGCAACTGCAAGATTGTAGAAGTCTCTACTTCCTTTTATCGATTTTAGCAAAAGTTTCAATTTAAAAGGTAAAAACATGTCAGTTTTACATAACTTAACGCATTTTAACTTTCGTAACTGCATATATCTTCTTATGGAAGAACATATACTTAAGTGGTGTAAGTAATTTGGCCTAAAGCCATGGGTAAGACAAAATATATCATATGACATTAGCCTTCCATTACAGTCAACAATGTCACGAATGAAGAATATATTTTTGTTGAACCAGGTTTGATAAAAAACAGATTTGTTTCCAATTTGTATTTCTGGATTTAGCCAAATGTTTTCTTCATAGAAGTCGTGGACATTGTTTACGGTATGTCGGCTATTTATAACGGCCCAAGCTTCGAGAACATCTTTCCAGAAGTTATTGGTTGACCGATCTATTAACAACTGGATGTAATCATCCCCCTTGTTTATAATATCGGACACGGGGGCAATTTGGTTTTCAAATAAGAGTTTATAAGGCGTATCTTTACAAATAAGCCTTCTTATCCAAGACGTTTTTAGAGCTACCATATTGGCCCGGATGTCGATCATTCGTAAACCACCATTAGCATATGATTGTGTTAGTACTGTTCTTTTAATTTTGTCCGGATTATTTTGCCAAATAAACTTATAAAAGATTCTCTCTAGACGTTTAATATCCGCCTCTGGAGGGTTAGGGAGAGATATCATAAGATGATTAAGTTTACTGATTATTAAGGTTTTCAAAACTGTTATGCGGCCTAATGGAGTGAGCCATCTTTTTGGCCATTTTAGAAGCTCTAATTCAATCTCTCCAAACTTATTCTGGTAATTTAACATGACTATGTTATCTAATTTTTTCGAGAATTTAACCCCAAGATATACGAACTCTGATTGGGACCAGTCTAATTTATATCGGTGGTTGAAAGTTTCTCCTCCAAATTTTTTACAGCCAATCCATACTGATTGTGTTTTTTGATTGTTTACTTTTAGACCTGACAGGGAAGCGTAACATTTTAAAACGTCTAGTGACTCTCTTAATGATTCCTCTGAACCATCTAACAGTAGCGATGTGTCGTCGGCATATAATGATATCTTAAACTCCGTTTCTCCGATCTTTATGCCTTTAATTTTCTTGTTTTGTTTTATAAAAATAGCTAAGATTTCGACACAAAGTAAAAAAATATATGGCGAAATAGGATCGCCTTGTCTACAGCCTCTGTGAATGCTGAAAAAATCTGAGAGGAATCCATTCTGAGTTACAGCTGTTTTAATATCTGTATAAAACAGTTTTATCCATTTTACAAACGACTCGCCAAAATTGAATAGGTTTAGTACATCAAATATGAAGGGCCATGAGATGCTGTCAAACGCTTTCTCAAAATCAATTAGCACTAATAGTCCAGGGATTTTCCACCGCTCTGTATATTCCATTATATCGTAAAGTAGCCTGACGTTGTCACCTATGTACCTGCCTGACATGAAACCTGTTTGACTTTCGGATATGAGACAATCCAGGACAGACTTTAGTCTCGCTGCAATGCAACCAGAAGCCAATTTATAAGTTGTATTTAGTAGTGATATTGGTCGCCAATTTTTCAAGTACTGTTTTGGCTTGTCTCCCTTGGGAAGACAAGTTATAATTGCCTCCCTTTGCGTCGAGGACAGATACCCAAATCGGTATCCTTCATTTAGGGACCTCAACACAAATTTTCCTAGGTCTCTAAAAAAAAATTTTAAAAATTCAGAAGTAAAACCATCTGAACCTGGACTTTTATCCTTTTTCATTTTTTGCAAGCACTGTAGAAGCTCATTTTCAGAAATGGCTCCTTCTAAGTTTGATTTTTGATATGTATCTAGTTTTTGAAATTTGAACGGCTTCATAATTTCTTCCAGTTTGGGAGAAGAATTTCCGTCATTTTGTTCCGAATACAAGTGTTTGTAAAAAGAGCTCACTTCGTTTAAAATACCTCGCTGATCAGTGATATGCGAGCCATCTTCTTTTTCTATCTTGGGGATAGATTTGCTAACGAAATTTCGTTTTTCTAAGTTACAGAAATATTTTGTGGGTTTTTCTCCGTCTTCAATGAAGCGAGCCTTTGAGTGGAGCATATGCCCATTCATTGTTTCCTTTCGAAGAAGCTCTAGTTCTAACTTTAATCGAATGAGTTGATTTGGGTCTACATTTATTGTTTGTTCTAGGTTGAAAATTGATTTTTCTAATTTTTTCTCTTTCTCTTCTCTAGTTTTCTTTTTATGTGATGAATATGAGATGGTTTTTCCTCGTATTTCCATGAGAAGTGTTACCAAAAATAGTTGATCTGAAATAGTGAATTGTAACGAGGCTTTGTCTGCACATTTAACATAATTTAGGTCATATACTGGAATAGCATACTGGAGGCAGATATTTTGAATGCATTGTGTAACTTGGTCAACATATGTCTTATCATGGAGAAGGCTGTTGTTAAACTTCCATAGCCCTTTCCCACGCACAAATTCATTCAATTTTAGACAAAGTACTACTGGGGAATGGTCTGACCGATAACTGGTTTCTATTTTGATACTAGCAACACTGGAGAAAAGGTTTTCACTTATAAGAAAATAATCAAGCCTAGCTTGTTTCACAGGATTTTTTCGACGCCAAGTATATTGCTGAAGGCGTGGATATGATGCTCTGAAACAATCTGTCAGTCCTAAAACCTCCATAGTGTCCATTAAGGCAGACCGGGCGTTCGGATTATTTACATTTACATAATTATGTGTGTCGAGCTGTTGATTTAAAGCTAAGTTCAAATCCCCACATATTATACAGGTATCGTTGTCAAAATCTTCTATAGTATTTTGTACATATTTGTAAAAACTAGGAGAATCTGTATTTGGGCCATATATAACCGCTAATGTTAGACGTTTTGTATCTAGAAGCATATCGATGCACATTAGGTTTCCGTCAGAGTCTTTCGTTGTTGAGAAAACTTGATATGTAAAGTTATTATTAAATAGGACACAGACTCCCCTTGAACAGCTGCTGAAAGAACTGAAAAATATTTCCCCGTTCCATTCAGACCGAATTTTGGATTCCATGTCAGCAGTAAAGTGGGTGTCTTGAAGGCAAATAATATTGTAACATTTAGACTTAAAGTATTGGAATATGTCGTATCTTTTTTCAGGTTTCCCTAAGCCACGACAGTTATACGTTACTACGTTTATACCATTAACATGCCCCATAGTGAAAATTGTGTAAGAGTCGGAAAAGGATGCATGCATTTAAAACTATAAGGTCAAACTTGTAAACATGTAGGTGTGAAGTATTTTTGTTTGTCAAAAGAAAGCATAAAATAGGCCCATGTACGGCCATTAAACTGTAGAAAGTCCTACCATAGCTCCATGAGCTATGGAAATCTATAAAAAATATTTGAGGAGAC
This sequence comes from Lepidochitona cinerea, assembly GCA_963971465.1. Taxonomy (NCBI): domain Eukaryota; kingdom Metazoa; phylum Mollusca; class Polyplacophora; order Chitonida; family Tonicellidae; genus Lepidochitona; species Lepidochitona cinerea. The sequence continues at coordinate 105,004,945 of OZ020551.1, read as the reverse complement.
ATGGTGGAGTTGACTCCCTATATGTCCCAGTGGTTGCCTTCAACATTATGGCAACTATCAATATAAATAAAAAAGTGGTAGAAAAAAAAGTGGTAGAAAAAAAAAAAAAACTGGCTTTGTTGTAATAAAAACCAGTTTTGACAATGCAATGGAAAAGAGAGAAAAAAAAAAACAAAAGCAAACAAATAGCAAAAAGGGGAAAAAAGGCCTGAAAGCTCATCGCAGTATTTGTCGGAGAGCAGGTTCGGTTGATAAATTTAATTGCTGAAAAGGTTTCAATAGTCATTGAGGTAGTCTATCTCTCTGGAGTGGCCCCTGTGATTACCTCCCCTTCTTGTCGAAATCCTATGACCAGTTCTGGCTCGATTTCCGCTGACTGTTTGATTGATATCGGTACTTCGTGTTGTGCTTGGTAATTTTTTACATGCTTCATCAATGTCATTCACACTGTCAACACGTTGTACATCTGTGTCATTAACTCGAACAAGTATTTTACCATTCCATGACCAAGCAATCAAACCATCTCTAGACAGAGCATTTGTTAGAAGTTTCTGGTTACTGGCACAAAGATCCTCACGAATTACAATCCCACTACCTTTAAGTTTCTTTCTTTCAGTTATTGCCATTAGCTTGTGTTTCCTCTTCAAAAATCTAACAATAACAGGTCTGCATGCATTCTGTTGCCTCTTTCCTAACCTGTGTGCCATGTCAATATCGTCAATATTAATATTCATATTTAGTTTCTCACACAGAATATCACTGACTTTTTCAGAAGTTTCTTGCCAGGTTTCTCTATTTTTGTCACCTTCTATGCCCCATATAATAATGTTGTTTTTTGTTGAATATTGTTCAAGGTCATTAGCCTGTTTAACTGTTTTTTCACACTGAAACTTCAAGTCCGAAGTCTCTCCGTCTTGTTTTTTCACTAGTGTTCTGAGAGTGTCATTTTCTTGTCGAAGGTCAAATACCTCACCCTCTAGAGCCTCTATTTTATTGACCAGAGAGCTGGTAATTTTTTCCTGCATTCGAAGTAGGGCACAATCTAAATCTTTTTGGTTAATTACATCAGCCTTTAGAGCAACAATCACTTCTGTTGTAACCATTGTTTGCTTTATTTCTTCAATAGATTTGGTTAAGTTCTTTAAAATTTCTGTCATTTTATCCTGTCTCTCATAGTCGTCTTTTTGGTTGGTTTCCTCTAGCTCTGTGTCTACAATTTTTGATTTTTTCCTATCTGGCTTTTGTTTTTCTGGTTTTTGAGGAGGCATTGGTTTGGGTGTACTACTATCAAAAGAGCTTGACGATGATGATAAATCAAATGGCATAGCCCTTTTACTTTGTCTTTTTGATGTGTTAGGCATTTTTTTTCAAATTTGTTCTTTTTTCTCAACACAGTTGGTGATTTAAAGATTCAGTCAAATATTTAAAGGCAAAGCTGTAATACTCACTGACACAATCGCCGGCTTATCTCAAGAGGACCGATGTTTACATTTTGTTGTGCTAACGTTGTTGTTGTTTTTTCCACTGGGTTATAGGGAGTCCAAATTCCGTTACTGAGTCATATTTTGACTATTTTTTATGGCTGAAAAGTTCTCGATATCGGCCTGCAGATTGCACAAAGATCTCCAAGCACAGTTTAAACTTCTTTTAACATGATCCACACCGAAAATATCTCCATAATAGGCACATTGGAACCTATTGGAAAATTTGGCTTGACTTCATGGTGCTGGTGGAGAGGTCAGCCATAAATGAACAGTTTTTTGATCTATCAATATCAGTTTGGATTATCCCCTATTTACTTTTTCATTTAAATATAACATATGAACACAAAGTAATTTTTCATCAGGTGTGCTTGATTTGTCCTTCTCTGACAAGTATCAATAAGTTTTTCAGGATAGAGGTGGGTTTCTCATGTGAATAAGCAGCTAGCTAGTTAGGTCATTACTAAAAGCTTTTCTGACTCAATGACTGGTCAATGATTCCAACCAGCTGATGAGATAGCCCATTTCAGCATTAGGAGTAAATTAGCTCAATATTACTCTAACTATAGACGAAGAAAAAAACTAAAAAGCTTGTACTGGCTGTATTGAGCAAATGTAGTAAGTTTTAAAAATGTGAGTGAAAGACTTTTTTAGATAATGTATTTACAAAGCTTTTTACAGCGGCGGTAATGTAAGGGGCATAACTCTTGAAAAAAACATCCGAGCGCGTTGATTTTAAATAGGCTTCTTGTACTTGCTGTATTAAACAAATCTGTGAAGTTTCAAAGTTGAAAGATATTTTAAGACATTCATGAACACTAAAACACACGGGCACAGGGAAAATCTTCTTGTCTAAAATAACCACGGAGACAAGTTTCTAATTGTGTTAAAAAGAGGTACATCATTTAGACCTTCATACCCCATCATAAATTGTTGTAATAAAGTAAACCTATGATATTTCATTAGGTTGACGACTGACAGGAGCTTGGCCTTAGTCAGTAGAATTTTCTGGAACACTTTGTACTACATTGGCAATGCTTAATGTGTTTACAAGGTCCAATGGACAGACGGACAACGGAGGCAGCGACAATACTCTTGGGGCAAAATTTGCCGGAGGGGTAAAAATGGCAATCTAATTGAATTATCTTTGAATTTCACATTAGTAATATAGAATTTGTATAAATAGCAACAACGTTTTGTCTGCAAACTAGCAATACATGTATGACTCCAGTGTTCAAAACTACATGTATCATTGAATAAATTTTTAATTAATAGGAGTACAATAGGCTTACAAAAACTAAATAATTGTTGTTGGAATCAGGACAATCTTTAGTCTTTTTGCTGCCGAAAAGTAAACCAAATTTAAATAACCGGGACCAGAAGTCTATGACCTCTGCCAGGCCAAATGTTCATTATTCTAAGCCTAAGTTAGTTCAAAACACTACTTTAATGTGCATTCTTAAGACTAGTAGCACTAAAAAGCTTCTAAATCGCATGTCTTAGTCGATAATTTCTATTTTAACGGAAATACATGGATATCAGCATTTTGGCAACTCATACCACTTCAATTTGCACAGATTCTGATTCCCAAATGGCCCTGTGATGACAATTTTACTGGATTCTAACATATCAGCTGGCATCCCTACAGTAAAACCACAACAACTTGTTAAAAAACAGAAAACAACCTACACCCATATTAAATGATGAACAAGAGTTTAAGAAACTCATAATACGCCCGCACACTATCTTAATATTCAATATTAAAGACATGCTTTAAACAAAATTTCGGCTGGTAGAATCTTTCAGTCACCTAAATATTTAATAAGACTGGGGCTTGGTTATTATTTGACACATCACATACCTATAGGCTGCAAACTATATCTGAAAACTGTACCAAAGCTAAACTGTACTTGCAAAAGTGTCTACACTACATATAGCCATACAGCAGCAATTTCATTTTATTACGGATTAAACAATAGAAAGAAGGTCATTTGGTCACCTTGGTTATCAAAAAGTTGTTTGGATACAATTAAAGGATTTATGAACAGCTTTTGGAAATATTCTCTAATTTGCAATAGTTGTGTTGTAGAACATGTACTTTAAAAATCTGACCAAAAAGAAAATTAAATTTTGGTCGTATCACATACAAAATTCAAGCTACGTTTACCGATCTACAATGCTTACGAAAGTTAATTATCTCAGAGACTTATGACGTCAAACACGACCTCCGTTGTGTACGTACCCTCACAGCGATGACGTAATAAACGATTTCTGTTGTCTCAGTACGTCTTCGTGGCAGTTTGTACACATCGAAGGTCGTGTATGACGTCATTTTTACAAGCAGTTACGAAAAATACGGAAAATATGCATATTTCCTCCCCATTCGTTTTTTGACTACCAGGGAACTAACGCGAAGGTTGTTTCGTTTCAACTGATAATTTTCAAATATATATTTAGTCAATAAACAAGCACAAACCAGCTTTAAATCTTGTTCATATCTCCTTTAAGCTATTCTGTGAAACCACAGACAGAATAACAGCCATTTACTCAATTACTGAATGCCTAAAGGCTGGGTGACTGTTTTTTGTCACCACAAATATCCAGGCCTTAATTTAATTTTGGTACAACACACACCGTCTACTCATAAGATAGTTACAACTGAAAAAAATTTGATAATCCATGGCAATAAGTACCGAGTTACTCAATGCCAAAAGGCTGGTGACTGTTCTGGTCGCCACAAATATAGAGATCCCAATTCAATTTTGGTACATGACACATCGTCTAATCATAAGCTTCATATATTAGAAGAAGAAAAATTATAATCCATGAAAGAATTACGGAGTAACTCAATGCCAAAAGGCTGGTGACTGTTTTGGTCGCCTCAAATATCAAGACTCCAACTTAATTTTGGTACAGAACACACCATCTATTCATAAGCCAGTTATTACTAAAAAAAAATTAAATCCATCGAATAGTTCCAGAGTAACTTAATGCCAAAAGGCTGGTGACTGTTTTGGTCGCCGAAAATATCAACACTCCAACTTAATTTTGGTACAGAATACACTATCTAAATTGTACTCGCAAGCCAGTTATAACTAAAAAAAAATTCAAAATCCATGCAATAGTTCGGGGTTTACTGAATGCCAAAAGGCTGGGTGGCTGTTTTGGTCGCCAAAAATATTGAGACTCCAATTTAATTTTGGTACGCGACACACCGTCTACCTATAAGCTACATATATCAGAAGAAAAAAAATAAATTCAGGCAATAGGTTTTAAGTTATGGAGCGGACACGAATCCGGGACGGACAGACGGACGGACGGACAGACGGACAACGGTATACCAATATACGCCCGCTTTAAGAGCGGGCGTATAAAAATACATAGAGATATACATAGAAGGAAATGTATTTACATGAATACTAAAAGTCAGTTAACAGTTAGAATAAGATGACAACTTTACCTTTTCATAAAAAACGTCATTGGTCTACCATCCCCTCCATGATGACCAGACATGGCATATTCATGGAATTGTCCTGAAAGCGCCGTCGCCAGGGTTGTTATGAATGCTGACTTTCCCACTCCAGGAGTTCCAATTACCATTATATTCAACTTCTTTTTCCCTTTTTTAAGCCGTTTTTTTATATCTTCCCTCAGCCTCTGAATCTGTTCTTCACTGTCTTCAGTTATGATATCTCCCATGACGGAGAAACTAGCAGTGCTATCACAGTCATCTGTAGAGTCCTCACCCCCATAAGGACTCATTTTCTGATCTAAAAAACAGATAAAAACGTCCTAAAGTCGATCTCAAGTTATCTCCTTTTAAAAGCAGTCCTACAATTAGGGCCCTCAAACCTACATTTGTAATGTGGAACAAGCGGGGCTGGACCTACAACATGAGGCTCATACTCATACAATAGACACCTTGCTTAAAGGATAAAAGTTATTTCGGAACACCTAACATTAATTTGTAACATTGCCTAAATATGTATTTAAAAACATGTTGAAGCAAAACAGCATATCTTACATCACCATTCGGAAAAATCTTCATATTTGATGATACACTTGACTTTTGAATGCTTTTGACGTCATTTCAATCAATCATGTAGACACCCGTACTCAACATCAGTTGTGTATGACATCATAGCAATGATAATAAACATCAGATGCCAACTACTGTATGATGTCATGCCGCTAATCTAATTAATTTCCCTAGAGGTTGTAGAGGGAAAAACAATGCATTGAATGTTGTAGACTTTGCGCCATAAATCTCATTTTATTTTGGGGTGAGTATACTGTACATGTTCTGAAACAAATTGATTACAAAATAGAAGGTACTGTGAGTCTTAAACTTTTGTTAAAAATTAGATGGAAGTATCTCATTTCTTTGGCCCAAATTTATATCTATAAATTAATCTTCATGTAATTTGGCGACCTTTGCGTGGTTGGCAACCTTCGCGTGGTAAGCAACCTTTGTGACCCCGCCAAAGTCGAGAAAGTCGCAAATGATATAGAATTGCGACCTTGTCGCCCCCGCCAGCCTTGCAAAGGTAGCAAAAGGGGCGGATGAAATGTTAAAAAAATACTAAATTCTAAAAATACTAGTTTTTTTATAAAGTTGAATAGCGTGTTTGGCGAGTTTTGCGGGGTTGAGAAAGCCGCGAATCATTTGCTTTATCGAGTCTGGCGGGTCGCCAAACCGGCAAACTAAAATGTCTGTATTCGGCTTCCATAGTAGGCCTATAGTAGGCCCTTTATCAATGAGTTGACTGGTCGAATGAGTCAATGAGTTGAATGAGTCAACTTTTACGTTTACGGTTATACCTTCGATTCTTTACCCAAACCTTAAGTTCATTATCGTGGTTGGCGGGGTAGAGAAAGTCGCGAATCAATTGCTTTGGCGGGTCTGGCGGGTTCGCGAAGCTCGAGAATAAACTGTCCGTATTCGGCTTCCATAGCCTACCGAGTGCCTGAAACTCTAACTTAGCGTAGCCTAGAGCTAGGCCTACTTAATCTGTTCTGTGTTCATGCGACACAGACTCAGTTACCTACTATTATAGTACATATTTCGAGACTGTATCCAAACCCGATAAACAAACTTGCTCTCCAACCTTCAGTTTTTGGCCTTGCTGTTGAATTCCAGAAACAATCTTCTGTCGTAGATCGCACAACTGACATCTGTCAAATGCACGGTAAACAAACCAAGTCCACAACTAATGTATCGATCCGCCAGAAAGCCCATTACACTCCAGACACAAAAAGCAGATACCGTTTTACCGGAAGATAAAAAAAAAGTATCTTGCTGATAAAATATCAAAACACAAAATAGTTTAAAAGCATTTAGTTGTGAAGAGAGCCATGACAACAACCGTTCAGGAAAGAAACAGGGTCTTTTTTCTAGTGCGGAAGAATACTAATGGGTTGGATATGTCAAATCGATTGGACGAGCGAGTTACTTTCATTTTCAACAGATCCATCGTCAACGTGTAACATAGATCTTTGCCAAGAAATCTTGTCTGTGTGCTTTTTGTATACTTCTATATTACCATGGTGCAAACGTCAGGGAGTGTATGTTAGATTCTCAGCACCATAGAACTCGATTGTTCGACTACATCGATCTGTAGTGTAGGCCTACCTATAAATATTGCATTTAAACTTTAAATCATTAATGATAAAGTATTATTCCAACATTCGGCCTACAGAGACCCTGGATAGTCTGAAAGGGAGAGGTAAGCAGAAATAGACACGTCCTTTGCCAAAAACGGTACGTGTATTAACTATTACTACTAATTCCATTAGTTACTAGAATACTAAAAAAAACTGCTAAACAGAACTATATTGCCCAGCAAATAAGTAAATCATGCAGTAGAGAGCCTCAAACGTGCATCTGCTAAACAGGTTGACTAAGCAAAACAGCCCTGCATGCCAATATTTCTCCTTATCTCTTTATTTCATGATATTACAATCGAAATATAGAAAATTTAATTAGATGATTCAATAATATTAAATGCCTACAGGTACCTCGTTATTTATGTTTGGGTCGATACCTTGTCGACGACCATTTAATGTCAGAAATTATTAAATAATGTAGTAAGACCTTTACTTTAGTGAACTATGATTTAGACTACATGTTTACTCCATTGAACCACTTTAATAAAGTAAAACTGGCACAAGCTAGAACATCTGGGCATAATGTCTACATCATGTACCTCGTTACTTATTCATTTATGGTTACTTATGGCCTGGTTGTTAAAGGAGGAGAAAACAAAAAAACAACATGCAATTGTATCGAACGGGCTCCTATAGACCATCGTATTCATGTGTGTGAGTCTTGCACGTGGTTTACGGTGTGAAAATACAATGAAAATGAATCTGCCCGACAAGCTCGTGTTCGATCGTCAGTGGAGCGCGCCATTGACGGTTTGAAATTGACCGGAAAAAGTATTAGTAGATTACTTCCCTTGCGAGCTTATCATATCTTGTATGGTTATAACCTGCAATGTCAGCGGTAAGACTACCTTTTTTGAAAATTCTACAACGATCCCCACAAGTCGCGTAGACAACATAGCAGCCTGTCACGTCTTCCCAAAAGGTTGATTTACTAGCCAGTGTACATTTCAAAGCTGTTAGAGTGTTTATCTTCTCTTATTAGCGCGTCGAAATGATCCAAATTAACCTAGGTTTAAATGGGAGACTTTCAGAGTTGACCAATTTCTCTTACGCTAGTGAGTGACAGGTGGCCAGGCGTATGCTGATTGGCCGATCGAGACACACAGCTAAGCATTGCTGTGAAGATGGCTGCCGAGTCAGTTTAGACGTTCTCTGATAACGATTGTTAACATTCTTATAGCACAGTTGGGCGAGGAAAAATCGTAGAAATATGGTTTTGGTACCGTTAGAAAGGAAAATGTGTCGCGCCTGTACTGTATTTACTTAGTTTTTTCCTTTTCTTCTCCTTTAAGGATAACATTGGTTCGCTCCCCTTCTCAGCCAATAAGAACTATCCAGGGAACTTAAAGCCTTTGTTGTCTAAAGGCCTATTATCTTCTGCTACTGGTGGCTGGAATTGAGTGTTATATGTTGATGAATAGCCAAAATTATGGGCATATAAAAATCAGACATACATGTAGATCCCCATAGGCACACAATTGTCAGCCCTTATATTCCAGGTGTGCATTTTGTAGACATGGAATGGCAACACCTCTCTGATTTATCAACTACGATATTCTTTCAGATGTCGTTAAACTCTTTATGGGTTCAAATGCCACTTTGTTAACAGGCATGAAACTAAACGTGGTGCTTTACCAGATATTTATGGCAAACTTCAATCACTACTCGGGCATTCTGTTCTTTTAACCACAAAACAAGGTCTTTATTCATACCAGAATAATGCTGAGATAGTGTCTAGTTCTTGTAGCAACCTGGATACTGCTTATTTGAATTTTGTTGGTTATTTGCATACATCCTCCCTGCACAATCGTCTAAGTTAATATGTTTAAAATATTGATTTAGGAAAGAGAATTAGTTTTGTTATGCTCCACCTGACATCAACCTTCTTAAAAAAACAAACACAAAGACAGCCTATGTATGAAAAAGTAATTTGCTTTTTTTCTTTTTACAGCCCTATGATGTCCTTAACACTTTTTCTGTTGGTGATGTTTATGGCCAGGGTAAGGTTGCAAGATCATGAAGCACTTACCTGTGATGGACCACAAGCTAGAGGTAATTCAGTAGTTTCCCTAATAAGTAAATTTATGTAAATCATAAAACCAATATCTTAATATAGAAAAGTTTATGGAGATGGCACTTACAAGTTACAAATGTCATTGTTGTAGGTCTACCACATTTTACAAGACAAAACTAATTCATCTTTTCTCGAAGCTTTACAGAAACTTACAAAACTTTACAGAAATATCAGCTTCCATACATAATTTATCCCATCCCTTCTCCATTATTGTTTTTTTTTTAAAGTTGGTTGAGTCCTTCTACGGAATCACTTTTCAACTTTTCTGGATACCAAACATTCACTCAAAGCAGATCTGCTTGTAAAGGTGGTGGAGTAGCCTTATATATAGAAGATAACATAATTTCCCCACACGTTAGAGATGACATGTCCTTTATTGAATGAAAGTAGTGGCTGTGAAGCACTTTTAACATCAGAAAATGTTTTATCTCGTTGGTATTGTATATCATCCTCCTGGCAAATGTGCCACTGCCTTTAATGAAAAACTAGTAACTATACTTCAGGTCTGTCAAACTGAAAAGAAACAGTGTGTTATGATGGGCAACTTCAACATTGATTTGTTTAAAATTGATAACCATACACCATCAAAAACCTTTCTTGAGACAATGAAATCGTTTTATTTTTTCCCAGTTATAACGAAACCAACTAGAGTTCAACTCTCATCAGCCACACTTATTGATAACCTCTTTATTAATTTCCACGACCGCAATCTTTTATCTGGCATCCTGCTTTCAGACCTTACTGATCATTTTCCTGTTTTTCATATTCTTAAATCACCCACTTCCAGACTACCACTTTACTATCCCGCAACTTTCGGAAAATAATTATTTGAAGATAAAGGAAAATTCGTTGAAAATGTCAACAGTATTGATTGGTAGGAACTTATTCTTACAAAAGATGACGTACATGTAAATGAAGCCACCACTACTTTTGCCAAACAAATCGAAGAAATCCATAATGATTGCTTCACAATCAAGACTGTTGATGAAAAACACTCTTGAATCATCAAACCTTGGATAACGCACAGAATTTTGAAATCTGTTCATGAGAAAAATAACCTGTACCGCCTAAAATTAAAACATAATAAACAGCCATACATTGATCAATACAGAATTTTCCGAAACAAATTGAACTAGACATAACTGAGATACCCCCAGCTCTGCAAGAAAAGTCGGCCTATCTGAGAATTGTAGCATCAAAACAATAATATAATGGTCAGTGATAAGTGATGAGAAAACCAACAATGAAATTGAAAATGCAAAAACACAGAATATGATGATAATTCTGCTGGCAAGTAAGCAAGGAGAACAAGCTATGAGATGCAGATATGACTTTACATGAGCAGATGATGACAGCAGCAGACTGCATCAAAATTGCAGGAACTGGCACCAACCAAGGCCAACATCTATCAACAACATGAAAAAATTAATAACATTCAGGAAAGTGTAAGGGGGTGGAACAGCACCAAGAGGAGGAGACACATGAATTGGGCATGATTTAATGCTACGTCTGTGACAAATGATGGAGTAAGACAAAATATCATGCAAAATACTCCTTGCTGGTCATGTTTAGTTAGCATCGACAACAAGAAAGTAGACTATGAGGCTGCTTGCTGATCATGTTACCAGCACTCACTACGAGGAAGTAGGCTATAAAGAGTGCCACAAGCACAATAATGAAACATGCAGGCTTATATGACAAGCACAGCAACTACCGTACAACTGTACAATGGGACAAAATTGTGTCTACAAACAAATGTATGAACAGACAAATGGCGGAACAGAGAAATGTCAAAAGGAGTCCAAAATGTCATAAATATGTAAAAAGATCTCCTTGCAAGTAGGACATGGACAACTTCATATCATTGGTAACATTTGTCAAGTTTCATTAAAAAAGAACCAACATCTGGGAGGAGTATTTTGGACAAAATTGCGTCTACGGACGGACGGACGGAGGGCACAACGATCAGACAGATGTATGTGTGTACATACAAACTTTATGCCAGCAGAAGGGGGGGGGGGGGGGGGGGGGGGGTAGGGAGGAGGGAGGGAGGGGCGATAACATGATAACCCTGTCTTCATATGGAATGAGACCCATTGGAGGAGTATTTTGGACAAAACTGTGTCTATGGACGGACAAATGGACAGAGGGAACAACGATTGGACGGATGTATGAGCGTACATACACACTTCATGGCAGTAGAAGGGGGAGGGGGGAAGGTAGGGAGGAGGGAGGGGCGATAACACGATAACCCTGTCTTCATATGGAATAAGTCCTATAAGTCAAAAACGTCATAAAAATGTGAAAAAAGGAAATATCATCCTGTAAGTTGGGCATGCACATCTACATATCATTGGTAACATATTTGTGAAATTTCATTGAAATCAAAGCAAAATCTTAGGAGGAGTAGTCCGGACAAAATTGTGTCTACAGACAGACGGACAGACAGAGGGAACAACGATTGGACAGATGTATGAGCGTACATACACACTTCATGGCTGTAGAAGGGGGGGGGGGGAGGTAGGGAGGAGGGAGGGGCGATAACACGATAACCCTGTCTTCATATGGAATGAGACCCCAAAAATGGCAAAGTCCTAAAAGTCAAAAACGTCATAAAAATGTGAAAAAAGGAAATATCATACTGTAAGTTGGGCATGCACATCTACATACCATTGGTAACATATTTGTGAAATTTCATTGAAATCAAAGCAAAATCTTAGGAGGAGTAGTCCGGACAAAATTGTGTCTACAGACAGACGGACGGACAGAGGGAACAACGATTGGACGGGTGTATGAGCGTACATACACACTTCATGGCAGTAGAAGGGGGGGGGGGGGGGGGGAGGGGGGAAGGTAGGGAGGAGGGAGGGGCGATAACACGATAACCCTGTCTTCATATGGAATGAGACCCCAAAAATGGCAAAGTCCTATAAGTCAAAAACGTCATAAAAATGTGAAAAAAGGAAATATCATCCTGTAAGTTGGGCATGCATATCTACATACCATTGGTAACATATTTGTGAAATTTCATTGAAATCCCAGCAAAATCTTAGGAGGAGTAGTCCGGACAAAATTGTGTCTACAGACGGACGGACAAGCCGATTCCAGTATACCCCCCCCCCCCCCCCCCCCTAACTTCGTTGCGGGGGGGGGGGGGGGTATAATAATCCGACTTTATTTTGAGAATAAATTCAACAAATTTCATACGGACATGAAAAAGTCATAAATGAATTAATGGGTAAAAACAATATATCTAGACTACCGTCTACTTTCAACATTAATGGAGTGTCTGTAGAAGACAAAAAAACTATTGCCAACACCTTTAACTGTCACTTTAGCACAATTGCCAGAAAATGTGTAGTGCCCGATTGCTTAAAGCAAGCGAAAGTCACACCTGTATTCAAGTCCGGAAAAGCTAATGACATTGAAAACTACAGACCTATTTCTGTTCTAACCTGCATGAGTAAAATCCTAGACAAAATTGTTGCAAATAAAACTGTTGACCATTTAGATAAGCACATTATAATTTAAAGAAATCAGTTAAATAAATGAACATAAATAATGAACTACAAAAGCTCAATATCTGGCCATCTGCCAATCGATTATCCTTGAGTGTACAGATAACAAAGTGTATGATTATTTTACCAAAGAAATTGCCAAAGCTGCCATCTGGTACTATTTCTAACACTAAAATCGAAGTAGTGAAACAATTTAAATTTCTCGGCATAGTAATTAATGAAAAATTAAATTGATTATCTCACGTCAACTTTATTAGTAAAAAAATATCCAGAAATCTTGGTATCTTAAATCATTTAAGGAAAGCACTGAACACCAAATCCCTTTTAATTCTATATTACTCTTTAATGTATCCCTTTCTAATGTATGCAAATACTCTCTGGGGCTGTAAATACAAGACTGGATCATCTCCACCCTCTTTTAATCTTACAAAAACGTGTTGTTCGAATTATAAGTTCTTCTTGCAAGTTAGCCCACACTGCACCAATTTTCCAACGTTTTGAAATACTGCCGTTACCTTCATTTACACTTTATTGCAACCTTCTTCAATGTCATAAATTTTTCTTTAGACCTTGGGAAATTCCTCCAAACTTTGCTAGGTACTTTGTTAAGAGAGATGATATATTCATCAACATAATACTAAAAATCGCTCTTTAGACTTTAACAGACCATTTTATAATACGAACTTATCGTTTCATTCTCTAGAATCAACAGGCCCCAGGGAATGGAATAAGTTATTACACTCTCTACGGAGAATAGAATCACCGTCTGTATTTAATTCTCAATTAAAAACACATTTATTGAATCAATTGATCCAATTGTACACATTCATTGTTCGATGTACTGCCTGTAAATACGTTATTTTAATTTTTTATTTAAATTTTTCAAAAGATGTCACCATGTTCACAACAGTTATATTAAAAAACATTTGTTATGGGATAGAACAAGCTCCATGGAGTTTTATTCCTGCGTGTAAGTAATTTTTGTCATCCAAATTTCTGTTATTTTAAGGTGAATGAAAATACTCAATACATGCTGGTTGATTACTTATTTGGTGTTTAATATAGCTGTCAAAATTATTTAACTGAATATTAGCCTTGTTGGGTGAAGGAGCATGGTTTTATGTCCGGAGGAAACTCCGGAGATGGATGAATAGTATTACATTCTGTCCACCATTGTAGATTTGGAATGCACTAAGCCTATATATTCAGTGTACGTAATTTTTTTTACATTTAATTTTTCGAAAGTTACATTTTTAAGTCCTGACAGCTTATACTTTAAATACCTTCTGTATGATCAGGGTTACATTGGATATTATTATTTCAATCTGTACACATACATATACATGTAATATAGTATCCATCTTTATTATTGTAGTTATGGAACCAGGTGCAATGACAGACAACTGTTGTGTGAACGTAAGCTTACTAGAGAATGTTCAACAACATTTGAAGAATTTAACTGCATCTTTAGAATCCTTCAACAACACATTGGAAGGAAAATTTTATACATTCAATCAAACACTGGCAGCCACTGAAGAAAAACTGAACTCTGCTTTGTTGCAACTCAGTGACAAGACAACCAAGTTTCAGGATGAAATCTTAAACGCAGAAAAACAAAGCATCAGTAAGATTGATCAATATTTGGAAAACATTGAAATGGATACAACAAACATAAAGAAAGACTTGTCAAACGTTGAGAATAAAGTAGACCCATTACAGGAGCAAATCGAGGGATCTCTTTCAAAATTGGACCATATTGTTCAAGAATTAGATACATTTAAAAGTGATGGGATTTCGAAGATTGATAAGTTACAGCATCAAGTGAAAATGGATAATTCTGAAATGAAAACAAACTTACAAGATATCGACACCGAACTAAAAAACTTGAAGAAAAATATAGCCTTGAATTTCACATCTTTGTCGAAATCATTAAATGATGAAATGAATGTTCATGTATCGACAATCAGTAAGATGGCAGAATCAATGGACAAAGAATTTCAGAATCTTAATACAAGCTTGGATGAACAAAGTCATTTTTTAAGGGAATCAATAGAAAAATGTTCTCAGTTAGCTGCTCAGTTTCAAGAACACACTGCTAATAATTTTATGGAACTTAAGCATACCAATGAAGACCAAGACAAGAAGTTGCAAATATTACAAAAACGTTTAGATGACCTCTTTCTATTAACGACTGAATCAACACAAGACCACAACCAGAACATTAGGAGAGTTTATGATCGCACAGTTGCCATGTCAACGGAAGGACAATATGAACTTGACAACATGAAAGGTTAGTTTTGATTTTTTATATGTGGGAAAACAATGTTACTACAATTAATTGACTGCATATTATTAACTGACTGTGCAAATTATTACTCGATTATGACCTTCGTGGCTGGGTAATATCAGTAGACAGATCAAGTTGGTATTAGCCCAAGGGCCAATACATTGCACTCGCGGAGTTCAAGCTGTATTGGTCGAGTTCAACTGAATGACTTTTGTAGACGATGGCGTCACAATAGCTTTTAATGAGGTTAAATGACCTTGTTTAAAAAGTGTTTCAATGGTGATGCTATAATGCGTAAGTTAAACCATGGTCCAACTTCATACACTTTTGAACAACCCAGCTGCAGCACTGAGAAACTTACATTGAAACAAACATGGAATGTCGATAACACACCATGTGTTTTAGTCGGGGACTATTCTATACTATAATGTTATTAATCAGCATATTCCCTATTGGCATTGTTACAGGTCCGAGGATAGTCGTATTGGTCCGAAGGCCGAGGCCTAATACGGCTGTCCGAGGACCTGTGACAATGGCAATATCCTGATTAATGAAAATTTTATTAATTGGCTTTCAATGTTTTTTTTTTCAGAAAATATTTATGTAATTTAAAAATAATATTGTTTTAATAGACACATTCGCAAGGAAAGTTGACCATTATTTTATTGAAAATTTCTTTAAAAAAATGTAGACGTAGTGTACCAAGAGTTGTCCCCCTTTTGTACATAAAACATAGGAACATATTTCTTTATTTTTACAAATTGTTATTAATGCAATTTTTAATTTATCTAATGAAGTAGACGGAATATTTGTTTTTCTTTAACTCAACATTGGCTATTTTCTTTTTTTCTGTTGATGAATTCAAGAAAAATAGCGTTGGGATTTTGAAGTGATAGCAATGAAACGGTCGCCATGTTCGATCTCGTATTGGCCCAGTCCGTATTGGCCTTGTTTTTTCCTATTAGCCCAGTTTGTTCGTATTGGCCCTGGTAAGCCCTGTATGAGTGTGATCATTTCTCCGTATTATGCCAATAACATTGAAAGTCAATTAATAATGGTAGTGATTCCCAGATTTGATTTCAGGAAATAACTTGCATAGTTAATTAATAAAAATATTATGAATAGAGAGGTTTTGTATTGCTGTGGCATTGGCCTTCAAGTGACCATTTTGACCCTCGGCCTGCGGCCTCCAGCTAATACGGCCACCCTCAGGGCAATTCAAAAACACTCAATCAAGAACATATATTATTGACTTTCAATGATATTGGCAAAATACGGAGAAACGGTCACACCCATACGGAGCTTACCAGGGTCATACGAACAAACTAGGCTAATATATACTGTTTGTTTCGCGTAACCCGCCCGCCCCTACCAACAACCTGCCTACTCAAAAGTTTTTATCCATCTTCTGCTCAATTTTTTTTTCAAACAATGAATACAAAATGAGTAGAATTGCTACAGTAACATGAAAATTTTGTTCTGAAGCAGCATGCCTGTATGTGTGACCCTTTTTATTAGGATTAAGACTTTAATTCCTTGGGATAATCAGATCTACACACCGTATAAAAAATTGGAAAACATAAACCAAAAAAAAAAAGCCTACCTAAATACCCAAACTTTACGGAGACGGTTGGGTTACGCGAAACAAACTTATTTTTAAGGACAGCCTAAGGACTGGGCCAATACGAGATCAAACATGGCACCCGTTTCATTGCTATCACTTCAAAATTCTTCAGACCAATATGGCTATCCTTGGACCTGTAACAATGCCAATAGGGAATATCCTGATTATTATAGTATTATACATGTTTTAGTACTGCTTCATATTTATTTTGATTGTATTTGAGAGTGTTCAGTGCTGGTGACATGTTCCATACAGTGGGATCCAGTACACACAACACCAAAAACTTTTGCCAATTTTTCAAGAAACTGTGTTCACAAAAATAATGATAACACATTAGTATAATATAAACAGTTAACTTAAATTCTTTATTTTTAGCATACATGTACCTTGGTGTTTGCCTTGGTTTGATGGTATTAAGTTATTGTGTTGGTGTTTACTTCGGCTCTGCACACAATGTTGCTGAACACACAAGTATTGAGAATCAGAAAGATCATGCTGCTGCTAATCAGAGAGTTTCAAAGACAATGCCATCAGTCAGGCAAAAACAAGGATGTGAGGTATAGCAGATTTACATGTTTATGGCTGTGTTTTTTGTGCACTTACACTTTTAACACATATGTATCCTTGATGGCGTTAGGTGTTCTTACAGCTCTACTGCTTTGTAATTTGCCCAAACATATACATGGGGGTTTCAACTTAACCATGACATACATTTATTATCTAATTAATGAAATTAATGAACTGACACAAGAAGCAGAATAACATTTTTATACTTGAAAAAAGTGTTTATGCCCTTAAGAGCCACCATCAGCGACCTTGGGAACTATGTACTGTGCACATGCTTTGTGATATTATTATTATTGAAAAGAAATGATACATGTTGAATATAACATAGGATTTTGTACTGCTTAAGTCCATTTTGTTTGTATGTTTAAGGAGGCAAGCCATAAGAACAAAGATGTGACAATACCAAATGGCCAAACTGGACAAGGATATGTATGTGTAATAGGGTTTAACAAGCAGACTATATCATCACATGAACAGACAGTATTAGAAATCTGCCAAGCTTTTGGTGTACCTATATGCTCTATTCCAGTTTTATCTTCTGATGATATCCCATCTATCCCTAATTCATCCATGTTTCTGGTGTTTGTTGACTTCAATGAGAGAAATGTAATTTTGGAAAAACCAGGCCTTCTTCAAGGAGAAGTGAAAGTGCTGACTGTAAACCAGTGCATTCAAATAGGTAACACTTCTTAATGTCTTTGTAGTCCCTTAAATTTCCTTGTTAAACATCTGTTGATTTTCAAGAAACCCCAAATCATGTCTTAATTAATGTTATCTTCATGCAAAGCATGGGATTGTATGGCATTATTGAGGACAGTGTGTCATTCCACTGCTATCTCACATCCACCTTCAAAATTCCATTTTAGATTTTTTGGAAAACTAGTGAAATTGAGCATCTAAATAGTGCCCTATCAATGGGCTACATGTGCATGATGCAAGTTTTCACATGTTTTGTAACAAAATTTGTTGTTGACAATTATCAATAATTGATTGATTTCGAGCATCAAGTCTAACAGACTTAAACGCTCCTCCAAACTAAATACTTAAATATTGTTCCGCTTCCGGTCGGCCACTTCATCTTAGAAAAAAATGTTTTTAATATCTTTCCAAAAGTTATTCAAACAAGCTTTAAACATTGGTATAGATGATGACATCACCACATGTTCTTGTAGTGAATTCCAAGGGTTGACAACTCTGTAGGCGAAAGAATGACCTCAGACATCCAGTGGGTATCTGCACTTGTGTTTGTGTTTTTCAGGTGATGTATTTGTGATTTATGTGGGTGATCTGTATGTTTCTATTTTTCAGGTGATGTATTTGTGATTTATGTGGGTGATATGTATGTTTCTATTTTTCAGGTGATGTATTTGTGATTTATGTGGGTGATATGTATGTCTGTGTTTTTCAGGTGATGTATTTGTGATTTATGTGGGTGATATGTATGTCTGTGTTTTTCAGGTGATGTATTTGTGATTTATGTGGGTGATATGTATGTCTGTGTTTTTCAGGTGATGTATTTGTGATTTATGTGGGTGATACAGGATCTAAAGAACTACCAGTGGACAAACTATACAATCCTGAACTGACTTCTATTCAAAGACATAGATTGTTATCTGAATTGGAAAAGAAACAGCGAGTCTTCTCTATTTTTGAATCATTTTCAAAGAGTCAAAGTGATCTTTTGGCTAGTGCTGTTGGAGCTCTCACACAATAAGTTCAACCCATAAGGCTACAATATTTATATATTTTTTTTTAATTTATTTATGTAAGTAAACATTTATTTGTGTGCTCTATACAGTGTGGGATTTACATTTGTATCTAAATTTCTCTTACATTATATTTTATATATATACTAGTCTCTCAGTCTTACGCAAGTTTTCCATTGATGGGATGTGGTTAAAATCCAACTCAATGAATCCAAAGGAAAATTTAACTCAATTGCTCGAGGTACAAGAGAAGTAAGGTCAGGGGTTCCCCCAGGGCAAGAGTCTGGAAATAGTCTTATGTATGGCCTAAAACATCAATCAATCAATCTACTGTAGATCGGATTTTAAAAATGTACAGAAAACAAAAATTATGTTTACAAACTTTTTATCAACATAGTTTATTATTATAAACATGCTAGAAATATTCCGAATTCACCACCTCCTTCCCTGCTTTTTATGCTTCCAAAAAACTTTTGGGAGAACATTTAGTCGCCACTTTGTCCAATAATATTCTTGTCCAGGCCATATCTTGGTTAAAATTTTGAGGAATGGTTTCAAATTTGCTGGTACATGTATCTTTCGAACTCACTACCAAGGTGTTGTGCAATGTCACTTTTTTTTACCTCTGTTAAAATATATTTTAGAAATATTACCTTTACTTTCTGCAAATTCCTACATTCTGCTGATATCTTGTCTGGGTCATATGTAGATTCATATTTTGAGTAATGGTTTGAAACTTAGCTGGTTTATAATCACTACCAAGTAGTCCAGTGTCACTTTTTGTCCTCCGTGATGTTGATATTCTTAGAGCTATGACCCTTTGTTTCTGGAAATGGTAATTTCTTTTGTCCAGGTCGTATCTCTTGTAAAATTGAGGATTTGAACAATGTACTCAATTATAAGTTTCTGTACAGTGTTAAACTTTTTTCTCTATGATATTGATATTTTTTTACAGTTACAGTTATTGTTTTTGCAGACCATAAAATTTTGCCCATATCTTATCTGAGAGAGATCTCACTGAATATTTTCTGAATTACTTTAAAACCTGATTGGTATGAATTTTAGACAAGAAGATTTTCCCTATGCCATCTTTTAGTGTTCATAAATATATATACTGACATTGCCATTTCTCTCTCGTTTTTCATCTTTTTAAAAATTTGTCAAGCGTATATATCTGGGATCAGGGACCATCCATCAGTTATACTGATACTTTTCTTTTTGTCCAATTTATTACTTGTAACACAATATACTATTTTGTAGAATGTTCAGTTTAGTTTAGCCACATTACCTACATGTACATGTATATAGTCTTTGAATGAAATTCCTTACTATCAGTACTTTCATACCAGTATGTATATGGTTTTATGTTAAGTGTACACCAGGCTCAAGAATGTTTGTTAACTTATGAAAAAAGTGTGAATAATATCCGCAACGTGTGTCACTGATTTTGATCCCTTCATTTCATTGAAATTATACTTCTTAAAATTTAGTAACTGTGTTGTTTGATTTTTCTTACCATCAGTCATGTATATCTGGCATCTGCATTAGATTATTGCTTATTATGTTTCCCTCGACATACGTACATGTATTTATGTCTATGTTGGAGGGAGATATTGCACAACTAGGTGCATTGTTTATTGTCTGACGGACAGTTTCGGATGTAAACAGAGGTCCTACATTGGTGAACCCTACTATAGTGAGTTGTGAAAGCACAACTAATAATTATCTATCTGATAAACTGTGAAGTGCCGACCTTCTTTAGTTTATTTCTACATTATAGAATCAGGGAAAAAAAAGCGCAAAAAAAAAGTCGACAGAATGATGGATCGTGCTGTAAGTGTTCAACGACCCGCTCTGGAGCCTCTGTTAGATAATCCCGTCTTGCTGAAACCAGAAGTAAACAAACCAGCTGCCAAGGAATTCAAAAATCGTACATGTATTCAACTCGTCAATTAACGATCTATCAGTGCTTAACGTGGCATGAGCTGCCAAAATGTTGATATTTTGACGTTAAAACAGAATGTTGAAATTTTTGGCTATTTTCCTCAAGACGCATTATTCAGAAGCTTTTTAATGCTTCTTGTCTAGAAAATGTACGATAAAGTATTGTTTGAATCAAGTTTGGCTTAGAATGAATGAATGGTCGTTCCGGTTATTAAAATTTTGTTTACTTTTCGCACACGTTTTCGGTTTGTACAGGCCACATACTGAATGGATTTTCATCATTCCAACGCCAATCATTTAGTTTTTCAATGGCCTTCAAAGTGTCTTAGTGTCGTGACGATCAGAAATTACGAAAAAAGTGTGAATTTTGACAGCTCATGCTACTTTAAGTTTCCCAAACCCGCCCAATGCGGGGGTACATATAGGTGACAAAATAATCTCATACAACCGTAGTTTGAGAAATGCAACCGTAGTTTGAGAAATGTATGAAACCTTTACGAAGAAATCCTTCAGTGACCGTCACCCCCCTCTGTTTCTGGTCCAATTTTCCTTCTCGTATCCATATACAAGTATGTTATAGTACATCTTTGAAAGTAACTTCACACACACCTGCCAATGACCATTTTCCATTTCTGGGACAAAATAAAGCATCTGCAACAAAATAAGCATCAAAGTTTTAAATCAGTAAGAGAAAAAATATACCTTTTTGCATTTTAAAATACATGTAAGATAACAAACATTACCTTGATTGAAAACAATTGCTTCTTTCTAAAAAGCGGATGATTTATTTGATTAAATCTCACTCTTTGAATGCAGATATGAAATATTCCACTGAATTCTAAAAAGTAAGATTGCCATATACTTGACAGTTTGTTGTGCGTGTGTGTGTGTTGTTTTTTTTTGGGGGGGGGGTATTTTTCAAAAGGTTTTTTCATTTCAACCTATGTTTTTCAAATATACAATATACATGTACATTTGGTCCATAATGATATACAAACAAAACCCAGCTTTAAACCTGGTTCATAAATCCTTTAAAGTAGGACATGCACCACAAGCGCACCCACAACAGTCTTGTACTGTGCACCTAACTACATGTAAGGTCGATTCCCAGTCAGTAAATATAGCAGACAAAGAATTCCCCAAGTTGCGCTTCAGCGGTCTGGAACTAGAAAAGTTACCCGTGACCATCTGGAAACCCCATCTAAAAACAAAAGTCCAATAGCACACATTTTAGCGATCTTTGTTCCAGGCGTGTCCCTGTAAACAAAATATGATAAAGGGAATATGTAATTTGGTTCAAACATCTTTTTATGTATATGTAGATCTTTTTATAAGTACTGGCTGGCCATTTTAATTAGTTTGAAGTCACAAATGTTCCTGGTGCAGTGTAACATTGGGGTAATAACTGCTCCCACAACATGTTCAGTGGAGTGGGGTAATAACTGCTCCCACAACATGTTCAGTGGAGTGGGGTAATAACTGCTCCCACAACATGTTCAGTAGGGTGGGGTAATAACTGCTCCCACAACATGTTCAGTGGGGTGGGGTAATAACAATCTGACTAAAGTCGAGATGCTCATTGATTGAGCATCTCCACTTTAGTCAGATTGGGGTAATAACTGCTCCCACAACATGTTCAGTGGATTGGAGTTGTTTTGATGAGCTCTCTGGGATTTGATTAGAATTTAAGAAGCTCAATTGTATTCCTGCCCGGCAAGTAAGTAAAACAGGATGAGACACAGGTTGCACTCATGTGACCCTATTCTGTTTTACTTACTTTGCGGACAGGAAGGACCGCACATTAAAGGATAAATGACAAGTTTAGGCCAATGCCTCCCATTTGGTAATCAATTTATTTAAAGGGACGTGCGCGGAACGAATATCGTTAAAATGTGTGCTATTCTATCGTTGTTTATATATAAAGATGAGGTTTCCAGATGGCCATTGGTAACTTTACCAGCTCCCACGGACCACTGGATTTTATTAGCCCTCCATCACTCTGATGGAGGGCTATTCAAATTGCTTTTCCGTGGTCCGTCCGTTAACTTTTTGCTTGTTACCTTTATTCCAAGAAAACTACCAGTCCAATCTTAATCAAACTTAACATACATCATCACCCTATGGTCTAGTTGTGCACCGTACATTTTCATCTCATTTGCATATTTAATATGGCCACCAGGGGGCGATATTGTTTTTTTTTGTTACCTTTATTCCAAGAAAACTACTAGTCCGATTTTCACCAAACTTGGCTCACATTATCTTCATATAGTCTAGTTGTGCATCGTACATTTTCATCTCATTTGCATATTCAATATGGCCACCAGGGGGCGATGTTGTTTTTCTTTGTTACCTTTATTCCAAGAAAACTACCTGTCCAATCTTAATCAAACTTAACATACATCATCACCCTATGGTCTAGTTTTGCACCGTAAACTTCCATCTCATTTGCATTTTCAATATGGCCGCCAGGGGGCTATTTTGTTTTTTGTTACGTTTATTGCAAGAAAACTTTCGCTTGTTACCTTTATTCCAAGAAAACTATCAGTCCAATCTTAATCAAACTCAACATACATCATCACCCTATGGTCTAGTTGTGCACCGTACATTTTCATCTCATTTGCATATTCAATACGGCCACCAGGGGGCGATATTGTTTTTTTTTTTGTTACCTTTATTCCAAGAAAACTACTAGTCCGATTTTCACCAAACTTGGCTCACATTATCTCCATATTGTCTCGTTGTGCATCGTACATTTTCATCTCATTTGCATATTCAATATGGCCGTTTTGGTTTTTCTTTGTTACCTTAATTCCAAGAAAACTACCGGGCCAATCTTAATCAAACCTAATATACATCATCACCCTATGGTCTAGTTGTGCACCGTTCATTTTCATATCAATATGGCGGCCAAGGGGCGATATTTTTTTTCTTTGTTATGTTTATTGCAAGAAAACTACTGGTCGGATTTTGACCAAACTTGGCCCACATTATCTCCCTATGATCTAGTTGTGCACCGTACATTTTCATCTCATTTGCTTGTTAAATATGGCCGCCAGGAAGCAATGTTGTTTTTTAACTAAATTTGAAAATGAAACTTATTAACATTATTCCAAGAAAACTACTGACCTGATCTTAACCAAACATGATACACATCATCCCCCTAAGTTCTAGCTGTGCACCGTACATTATCATCTCATTAGCATATTGAAGATGGCTACCAGGTGGCAATGTTGTTTTCAACCAAAATTTCAAGGGGAGCTTACTTTGTAATTCACAATTTAATTTTCCTCAATAGTTATCTCCCTGGAATAAGATTTTTTTATGCAGGCCCCCAATTCCTATATCCAGTTATTGCTGTAACAATCTTTCATATGAATAGATGAACGCGGGCGTTAATACCCCTTTAAGGGATCTTTTGTTTGAGGATTCCAATGTCTGCTTTGTTGTGGTAAAAAGAATCAAGTGCACAGTAGAGCCCTTTCTGGCTGCTCATTTGGTCTACTTTTGGCTGTTTGTTTACTGGCTGTCAGACACAAAACAATAGCAACACCGGATTCCCTAAATAACTTGTTTGTTTGGCGGAAAGTTGACTTGCAGCCTTTTATCCGAGATTGATCATTTTTCTAATTATCTGAAGATCAACAAACTTATGCGATGTCTCCTTAATTTAAACAAAATGGACCATATAGACATTCGAACTGAGCCAAAAAGGAAAAGATTCCAGGCACAAAACCTACAAAATTCAAGGCACTCTCTAAGCCTAGATACCGAAAGCAATTAGCCTTAGTGCTGTGATCTCCAACTAATAAACTATCAGCATATACACAGAGAACGTTTTTAACTATAATTTTTATTGTGTAATCTTAAATGCCCGAGACTCATTCAACAACCTTATAGGCTATATAATATATTACATAGTTGAATCCAACTAGCTATTTCCATTCTGATATTTTCTGTAAAACAACAGATTTAATTGTAGTAAACTATCCTCGTTCTTGGGGCCTTGCAAGTCACACTAACGCTACATCCCGGAGCTAACACTAGATTAATTTAATATACAGTAAGCCATTAAGGGAGTATCAACAAGGAGAGGTAAGGAATTCACTCCCTGAGCTAGCCATGTGTCTCATCCTGTTTTACTTGCTTTGCAGGTCAGTATCCCTGAACTGTTGAACACGATACCATTAGTTTTACGTTACCATTGCAATAGACCCTTTCGGCTTAAGGGTTGACGCTTGCGCATAAGCCTCGTTGTATGGCAAAAGGACGCTAAATTGAGTTTTCGGATCAATCTGACGTTGGAATCGTGTTCATTAATTTTGTTTATGACTTAATGCAAAAGAGGCGTATCACAGCGCCCGCAACAGAGAAATGACGTCAATGCCATGGAATTCGAAAGTTTGTTCTAAATAACACCAAAATAATAGACAGTTCTAATCACTGGTATGAACTTCTCTATAAGGAAGCTTTAGCAATACGTCGGAACTCTCCCCAGCTAAACACACGTGTTAAAACCTCTAAAGAATTGACACTTTTTATATAAACTTTTGTCTTTTGCTTGTTTAATAGTTGTTTTTCCCCCTCAATACTGTTTATTACTATTATTAGCATTAGTCCAATTCACCTTAACCCCCTACAGATACTTAAGAAATAATGGATTGATTCTCTGCATATACACTGTGATAACTGCAAGAAAAAAGGAAGTGTCCATTGTTTTTGGACGAGGGCCGGTAGCCCTGAGTTAAAAAAGTGTGGACACTTCCTTTTTTCTTGCAGTTATCACAGCGTATACGCAGAGAATCAATCCATTATTTCTATTCTAACACATAAACTTAAATGTAAAAAAAAACTGAATTTTAGTAGTTTGCTCTATTTTCTACATCAAACTAAAAATTGGCAACCCCTTCGTTAAGCTGAATAGTTTTTCCCTGATTGCCTCGTGGACGAATCTATATCTAAAAAATGATCGGGGTGCTAGCTTCAAACAACTGTTTTATGTGTTACCATTTTTTAGTCTACTAACAGACCTGATGACGTTTTAAAGATATATCTACACTTTTAGCTTATGGAAGTTCACTTTCAAGTCTTCCCGTTGAGTATTAACATTGTCCTGCGTTTATAAGTTAGTTTTACAGGCGAAATGCAAGGCAAACACAACAGCCTGGCTTCCCCACTCGCGTTTCGGTAATGACGTCATCCAGTGACGTCGTGTTCCATCACATCACCAAAATTTTAAAATGATGACGTCGTTCAGTGTCAGGGCGTTCAACGTCACAATAAAAACGTTCTCTGCGTATATGCTAGTTTATACGCCAGCTTTGTCCTATCTCACAACATGTAGGGAAATCACACATGTGTTAGAATTTTAGATATATTTGTCCATTTTGCTTGTTTATTACGTCTGTTTATTCCTATCATTGTCTGATCTGTGCCTTCCTCCCCCCCCCCCCCCCCCCTCTTAGAATTTATGTTTACAATTTTCTTTATTCCTAAGCCTGATCTGCCTTAACCACCTTAATTGCTTATATATATATATTAGTCTGCTGCCATTCTCTCTTTGTTCTCTAGAAATCACACCTTATTCTTGTATATATATATCTGTATCTGTATTTACCTCATCACATTTTCCTGAAGATGACAAATATATCTTTGTCGAAATATTGAAATCGTCAATATGCGTTTGTTAAATTTATTCGGAGTTACCTTGCTACTGCATTATGCGAAATGGTCTATATAAACATAATACCTACTGCGTTGAATATAGTTGGAGATCTCCAAACTATGTGGTCAAAATTTATTGGTCACCCATCATCATAAACTTTGACCACATAGTTTGGAGATCTCTACCTGGCCGTCAAAGTAAGTAAACCAGGATAGAGACACATGTGTGCGGCTAGGAGATCTCCAGTCCAACTACGTTGAATACAGATACGTACTGCTGCCTTTCTCCACTTTGAAATTTAGACATGCTTTCGATTTTAATCAATCAGGGTTGACTTAGCCGCACACACATGTCTCATCCTGTTTAACTTACTAAAACTAAAAGTAAAAGTTACATGTACTTGCCGGCCACGCGTCTTCTGTCGTCTGCTATTTTCACATGTTTTCTACACTTACCTTTCTAACGGATGTATGAATTAACAGCCAAGCATCTAATCAGATGCTGCCTGGAAGGAGCTTTGGTGGCATTTCTTACCGCCCGATGAATAGAAGCAAACACAAATTATTAATTTATCTGAGAAGTGAGACGGCAAAGTCCCAGTACCAGTGTACCGTGCCACTCGTTATCGAATGTCACTTTGTTTGTAGATGTCGCTGCTCTACGTTGCACTTCCGGTAAAACAATCGATGCAGCCGCAGCCTCTGTAGCAAACGTGTACTGCCTATCTGTGAAATTTCTGTGTTATTTATGTTAATGTAATATCTGTTGCAGCTATCGAAAATCTCTTCTTAAGTGTTCCAAAATTGATTTGAAGCTTCAGGGTTATTGACAAACTATAACTCAAACCCCAAAGCAGGTTTCTGTCGTTGTTGTTGTAACCTTCGGCGATGACTTCTAATCCAGCAGCTCGTCCAGAAATCTTAGTCGATGTCCAGGGAGATGGGCGATGGATGAGTATGGTAATTTTATTTTATCACTATTCTGCTTAAACTAACATAAAGCGGCGCGAACATTCGTTATTTGGGTAATTTTAAGGATTATTGTAAGTGTAAGTGCTCAGGGAGGGTTAGTCCGAAATATCTGCGCTGATGATGTAAGACATTTTTTGACAGATAGGCCATCATCAGCGTCAGAACGCATTTGATAAATTTCGAGGTGGCAAGACCACCTCTCGTTTCTCATCAAAAATATCAAGATTCTCTTCATAACTTTTAAAAAATAAAATTGCTAACCCGTACTTTAATGATTTCCCTTTCTCCTTGCACCAATCTGAAGTCTGTACGTCGACACCAGCCATAGATCTGCCCGATTAAATTTCAAACTGTACCAAACCTTTAATTTAGAAAAGTCGCCATTTGCATACTACGTCAATATACGCGCGAAAGGTCAACTTGTCACATGATTACCCACTAGCAGGCGATATAGTTCATAGGTCGTGTTGGTTCACGTGACTTCAGCAAAAAAGCAACACGACCAATGAACTATATCGCCTGCTAGTGGGGTAGTCATGTGACAGATTGACCTTTCGCGCATACAGTGACGTATCAATGAGATTATGCAGATGGCGACTTTTGTAAACTAAAGGTTTGGTACAGTTTGAAATTTAACCGGGCAGATTTATGGCTTTTGTCGACGTACAGACTTAAGATTGGTGCGAGGAGAAAGGGAAATCATTAAAGTACGGGTTAGCAATTTTATTTTTCGAAAGTTATGAAGAGAATCTCGATATTTTTGATGAGAAACGAGAGGTGGTCTTGTGGATGATGATGGCCTATCTGTCAGAAAATGTCTTACATCATCATCGCAGATATTTCGGACTAAGGGAGGGTGGATGGTAATCAGCATCAGGTATGGGTATCTGATCAGTCACTGATCGAACCAATTATCGTACACCCAACACTTATGCGTCTTTAACCCAAGCGATCGGGTTTTCCTGTCGATGACAGCCAGCTTAATAATTGAGGCATCTTCTTGCAAAATTTCAACCTCCAAATATTAATAGAACTTTTTATGAAGTTACATTTGTCAGGCAATGCAAGAATAGTCGCCTTTGGCCGTGTCGGGGAATTTTCGAACACCAAAGATGACGTCACAACAGCTTTCACGTTGGGTGTACAATAACTGATCCCTTCACTCGACAAAAACACGCAGACGAGCGGGTGAATGTCCGGTCCCTAAAAATTTATTTCAGAGTCTTGGGAGAAATTAAACTATTATTACAAAAGTCGGCTGAGCCCAGCTTCACTTCTGTGAAATTTCTTGTCAATGCAAACACTGATGTAAATTTTAGCATTTAAAAACCGGCAAAAGTGTACGATCGGATACCCGTAATTGCACAAGTTAAATCTGACTCGTTATCTCCGTTCTGATATTTGCTGGTCGTCGGAATTTAACGGCTCTGACGCGTTTTCTGAAGAGCTGTTTTGGACTAATATTATACTCTACCTTCAGTCAGAATTGTCGTTCCTTAGAATCCTGTGTTGATGACAACGTGTTTCACAGTGTTTGAGTGGTCTTTATCTGTTTATCGTTACTATAACCGAAATATTCGATATTTTGTTACCGGCCGTTTCTAGTTGTTTCTGTCAGAAATCAACATGGTCACACACACAACGAACTGTCAAACCAAAAGAACTATTTCAGGGAGGTAATTGTCTACTTCAGTCGCGTGATGGCTGCACACTTTCAAGCGATCTCGTAAATCACTGAAGCAGGCGATACCATGTGCCTGCCAAAAAATGCAAAATGGTAATCACAGACTTATTTTTTATCAAATTGGCAGCTAATTTTACTTTTGCATCATTTTAACACAACCTCAACCCTAGTTGGAGATCTCCAAACTCCCTGGTCAAAGTATATGATGATGGGTGACCAACAGAGTTGGAGGATCAGCCATCTTGGAAAATGTAAATTTACCGAAGCAACACTATTTCACTAAATTTCTCCTAATTTTAAACAACGCAACCGGCCCAAACTTTACACACATTTAAGTCGATCTTTTAGTTCCCAGTTTCACCGAAAAAAAGCGTTCAAACACTCACATTTGTGTTGCATCATCGTCGTTTTTCCAAGGACAGCCCGAATCTCCTGCTCGCTTGTGCCAATAGGGTGTCACAGTCTGTAACAATGCCAATAGGGAATATAAAGGGCATTTTATTGCAAAAAACTTATATTCCAACACAAGCTTAACTTCCCTACATGTTGTGAGATAGGACACAGCTGGCGTATAAATTAGCATATACGCAGAGAACATTTTCATTGTGACGGCAAACACCCTGAAACTGAACGATGTCATCATTTTCAAATTTTGAAATTTGATGACGTCACTAGATGACGTTATCACCTAAACGCATGTGGGGATGTAAGACTGTTGTGTTTGCCTTGCCTTTCGCCTTTAAAACTAACCCATAAACGCAGGATAATGTTGATACTCGATAGCAAGACTTGAAAGTGAACTTCCATAAGCTAAAAGTGTAAATATGTCTTTAAAAAGTTATTAGGTCTGTTGGTTGATAAAAAAATGGTAACACATAAAACAGTCCTTTGAAGCTAGTTCCCCTATCATTTTTGAGATATAGATTCGTCCATGGCGCGATCAGGGAGAAACTATTCTACAATGACTTAGGGGTTGCAAATTTTTAGTTTTAAATAATTATAAAGTAAAGTACTAAAATTCAGTTTTTTCTTTACATAAAATTTTATGTGTTAGAATAGAAATAATGGATTGATTCTCCTGCCCTCATCCAAAAACAATGGACACTTCCTTTTTTCTTGCAGTTATCACAGCGTATACGCAAAGAATCAATCCATTATTTCTTAATTGTACTACTAAACTGTAGACATAATATTGCTGGCAGCTAGGTTTACTATGTTAGTGTAAAGGCTTATGCCTTTGCCATTCTATGCAAGAGAACATTGCAAATGTTTGAAAACATAGAGAAAACACAGTAAATTATGAATTTTGCCTTCACAATTTACATCCTGAAAAGATTCATATTTTCATAGGTTGTTGTTGACTATTTTTATTTGCAGCATAATCGGTTTATATCTGAGGCTAAGGAAAAGGAGCCAGATGTTCTGTTTGTAGGGGATTCCCTCATACAACAACTTCAATTTACTGAGGTATGTCAATGATTTCTACCTCAAATTCTCTACTTTTTCTTTTGACCCTCTGATTAAGGTTCTGGGGATGACAGGAATAGACCCACAGCTTCCCGGAGGTGATTTTGGATTCATTGGAGTTTGTCGATCATGTTTTACCCCTTTCAATTGCTTGGTCCATATCTAGTTTCAAATTTCAAGGATTACCCGGTAGTTTGGAAATTCAAACTTGCCTAGCACACACCCACTACCAAGTAGTTGTGCATGGTGTCTTATCTTTGTAAAGTTATTGTTCAGATTGTCCAATTTAGCCCAAATTTGGTGTCTAGGCTGGGCGCATCTATTAATTGTTTGAGGATAACTTTGAAATGTGGTTGGTAAATACCGACCCATGTTGAAAGGAAACTGTATATATGTTTTTTTATGTTATTACATTATTGATTGTTTTAGATATGGCGAAACATGTTTGAACCTCTTCATTGTTTAAATTTTGGAATTGGAGGTGACCAAACTCAGCATGTTTTATGGCGTTTGATGAATGGTGAATTGGAGTGTATTGAACCTAAGGTAACAATTAACTTGCTGTTACAATATAACACACTGGCACAAGGAATACCATGTGTCTAAAACTAAAGAGACAAGTTCAGAAATGTGACAAATAGAATGAAAATTAGTTGCACACTAGTTTGGAATTCTTGTAGACTTTTTGATTATATCCCAATTAGCTACTCATCTAACTAACATTTAATGAATGAAATCGTAGCAGAAAATGATTCTATGTTTCATAAAGTTATTGAAATACTCTTAGTTTAACTTAAGCAATGAGGTGGAATGTGTAGCAGGAAGTTAAAGATTGTCTTCAGAAGTTGCCGCGGGGCCTCCGTAGCTCAGTAGGTAGAGCGTTGGACGCTCAATCCAAACAGCCTTCCACCAATGGGTCGCGGGTTCAAATCCCACTCAGTCCAAAAATTGGAAAATTTTCTGACTGGGTTTTCACTTGAACGACCTATGTGGCATGGTTGCCAGTTACCAGCGGAAGGTCGTGGGCTTCCTCCGGGCACAGAGCCCGGTTTCTTTCCACAATAAAACATCTTGAGCGCCGCGTAAAACACCAAACAATCAATCAATCAATCAGAAATTGTCATTTTATTACAAGCATGTCTCTGGGAAAGAAACAATTGCTGGTTTAGAGAGGTGCTATTTTATCAAGTTTATTTAACATGTACATTGTATTTTAATACAAAAGTAAATTGGATTTACTGCCGGTGTAGACAGGGTTCTGATTTATGAAGGTGTCGGTTTACACAAGTTTCACGGTACCACTATGGTATGAGCTACCAAAATTCAAACTTTTCTTGAGAATGAATTTCTCTTGCCAAGAAAAGTATGTTAGCATTTGAAGTTTATTGGTAAACTGAATTATTGAGGTTGAAATAAGAACTAGATCAGTTTGTAATGTGTTCAAACGAAAGGTGTTGTTGAGTAAAAAATTTTAATCACATATTTTTATTTTAGGTTATTATATCACAAGAATTCCACATATACCTGAATGACTTTTCATAAAAGAGTAATCTAAATATTCACAATGACAACGACAACAACACTTATTCTGTTGGACAAATTACTTTCTGTTTAAATGACATGAATGCACTTGTAGGTGGTTGTATTATTAGTGGGAACCAATAACCATGGTCATACTGCAGATCAAGTTGTGGATGGAATATTGGCAATTGTAAGTCAGATACAAAGTCACCTACCAAAAACACAAGTCATAGTCATGGTGAGTTACACATATTCTTATAGTTGTTTGATTATAAGGACTTTTTAAATCCAATCCAGTACCAATTTTCTCACTAGGTATCAACCTAAGTGCGAATCAAAAATCTACTGAGATTTCCAAGGCAATAACCCATGTTTCACAAGTAATACTTTTTCCCAGCGGCCTTGGTTTCTCATTAGGTGAGAGTGCTAGTCCCTCCGTCCGACACAGGCTTTCCCACTCAGACCATATACAATTTTTAAAAACATTCTGAGTGGATTTTTCACTCGATTGCAGTATGTAGAAAAGTTACCAGGTACCCAACAAAGGTCAGGGGTTTCTTCCCCCACACAACCTGGCAACGTCACTACATGTATGTAAAATGACCTTGAGTGTGCCGTTAAAAATATCAATCAATCAGTCTTATTTTATCAAATAGCTATAGGGAATGCCCATGGGTCTATTGTGACATATTTATTCGTGTAAAAGATAATATTTCCCTTTTTACTTTTGTCAGGGTCTTCCACCACGGGGAGAAAAACCAAACAAATTGAGGGAGAAGATAGCCTCTATTAATGCTGGATTGGCAGAGAACTTGAAGGGTGTAGATAATTGTATGTTTCTTCCTGTAGATCCACGACTATTTGTTAACTCGGAAGGTGTAATTAACTCCCATGACCTCCACGACTATCTTCATTTGACACCACTTGGCTACCAGAAACTTTGTGAACCCTTATTGGATGAGATTCAAAACTTACTGAAAAATTTTGTCAAAGTAGATTGTACTTCAGTAGAAACAACTTCTTTAGCGGGGCAATTGGCAGGAGACATGTCATAGGTACTATAAGGTGTTACCAGATCAATCAATCAGTGTTTCACTGTCTTTCAGAATAAGGTTGGAAATATTTGTTGGCATGCTGAGGTCATTGTGAAGTGTTAATTAATGTCTGTGAAATGTTGCAGCACTTACAAGGCATAGCTATAAAACTTACAGGCTAACAAAGTTAGGAATTACATTCAGATTGTCTTTCGCTAAAATGTATGTTCTCACAGTAAAAATTGCAGGTTAGTGCAGACTTAATTTGACATAAAAGGCTGGGTGTGATGAGTAATATCTATGGACTTTCTGGGTTCTTTCAATATTAATTTAACTTGGGTTGCCACATTTTGTAAAGACATGGAAGGAAATATACAACAAGTAAATATACAACAAGTAAATATACAACAAGTAAATATACAACAAGTAAATATACAACAAAGTATCATTTTGAATCTGCAAATGTCAGTCAAAGTTTGACGTCTCATTTCTTTCTTAACAAAAATAGTGAAACTTTTGTGTCAGATGTTGATTGACTGATTGTGAATCTAGACTTTTACACATATTAACGATCAAACTTAAACTTTATATACTTCTACAGTAATTTGATAAACATTTCATTTAATTTTGTGCTGGGATTGACTTCCTAATATTTTGTTATATTGCATGTTTACATCAAGTAGGTTTAGCTATTGCTATACTGGATTTACAAACATTTGTTATAGGGATAAAGCTTGATTTCTACAATGTTTTTAAAATTTTGTCCTCGCTGAAAACAGCCAACATATAGCATTCAATTGAAGTTGTCTAGCTAGTTTCAATAAAATGAGGCCTCCATCCGATACAGGCCTTCTATGATCAATGGGTCGCGGGTTTGAATCCCACTCAGTCCAAACAAAAATTGATAAATTTCTGAGTGATGTTTTCACCCGATTACCCTATGTGGAAGAGTTGCTAAATATTCCTGAAGGTTGTGGGTGTCTTTCGGTCGTTTTGAGGGGCCTTGTTTGAAGTGATCGCTTGGTTACAAGTGCTTGTAGCAATTGGCATGACTACATGCCTATATACTTTTCTGTAGGGAATACTTTCTGTCAGCCATGTTGATTCCTCAAAGAATATAGTAAATACAGTACATATGTGGTCAATTTTCCTTTCAAACGGTACCAAAACCATATCTCTATGATTTTTCCCAAACTATGCTAAAAGAAAGTTACAAAGAGAATGGCTTACTGACTCGGCAGCCATCTTCTCAGGTGTGTCGTCGGTCCCGTGTGAGAAATTTGTCAACTTGTAAACCTGGATTAATTTTGATCAGTTCGAGGTAGTGATAACTAAAGACAAACACTTCAATTACTCTGAAATTTATAGTGGTTTGTACATCAACCATTTGGGAAAACGGGATAGGCTGCATTTGGTGTCTACACGAAGGTTGTAGAAATTTCAGATAAGGTAGGCTTGCGGCTGATATTACAGGTTATAGTCATAAAATATATGATAAGCTCGAAAGGGAAGTAATTCACTAATACTTCTTCCTGTCAATTTCGGATTGTAAATGGCGCACTCCACTGATGAGTCTGTCTGACAGATTGATTTTTAGTTTATTTGCACACTGGAAACCACGTGCAAGATTCACACACATGAATATGATGCTCTATGGGAGACCGTTTAATACAATTGCATGTTGATTTCTGCCCCTTTCACAACAAAGAAATAAATACATTTCCTAGTATCTACAGATTTGAATAGAATTTAATCACAGTTGTTTTGATTAGGACAGCATGTTTACTTTATCTCGCCTATTTGGATTTTAATTACTGATTCAATTATCAGCATAAATCTGCTTACTGCATGTAAGATGTGGGTCTATGGTGATATGGTTTGAATGTTGTGAGCTCTTGAAACAGGACCACATCAACCATCCTTTCCAGGGGTATTTCTGTTTGAATCATTAACTCTATATGTTGCATACATACATGTATATACTTATATGTACTTATGTTTAAAAGTATCAGTCAGTTCACACAACTGTTATTCTTGTATAATAGTATTTATTATTGTGAATGTTACTATTTAAATAAGTTATCACTAATTGCACATATTTATGACATTGCATAATTTGAGAAGTTTTTAGTGGTAAACAACGGACATTGATGGACTCAGAAAAATTGACATGCCAGAATCAAATTCACAACATGTTGTTTTTCTGGGTCTATTAGTGTCTGTTATTTACTAATTCAGTAATTTCGTTGCTGATTATTGCACCTTGTAAGTTTTATCAACCGACGGTATTAGGTTATGGTCCAGATACTTGATAAGATATATTTGTATTTATTTAATGTAATAAGTGCCATGTCTTGTTTCTTGAATCAATTTTTCTGTTGTTTTTTTTTTGTACACCAATACAGATTATATTAGAATTTCCACTGACTAGCTTGACATAATAAAGTAGAGTGAGCAATCCGAAGAAAGACATGTAAGACATATTAACTCAATATTTCGGTTTATTCTCAAACCATCAGGAGTAGTGATACAATGAAAATAACGGTATATATAGGCAGTAGATAAGAATTTAAAACAACACATGTAGGGTAATGAAACGATTAAAGGTTATGTACAGCAAGAAGATTAAGGAAGAACAGCATTGGGCATACAGGTGGCAGGTAATAAACATGGCATAGTAAGAATATAGTACGTTAAGATAGATAAGATGGTACTAAAGAGATTGACAAGTGTTTGACAGGTATTTACTGTAATGAGGCGAGACAGAAATTTTACAGAAATAAACTAAATTGTTTGGAGGCCTTTAGGCCAGTGTTAAGTTCAGGGTTGTGCTTTTTGATGGCATAAGCCTCTTTAAAGAGAAGCTCATTCCAATGATTTGATCTGTCAATGACTTTTATACTGTTTAGAACGAATCCTGAAAGATCAATTCTTGCCGGTGTACCATTGTCTGGCATACAAAATAAATTCATAATGTGATCGAACTGATCACAGCTATGTAAGTGGTTATGAATTTCGCTGTTATTGTCGAGCGCATGTTCTGATGCACGGAGAGTCATGCATCTTTCTGTTTTACCTATGTAAGTGTGGGAACAGCCAGGACATGTGAACTGATACACAATCTTGTTTAAAAACTGGACTGGTATTTTATCCTTCGTAGAGGTGAAAAAAGAAGACTTAGTATTATTAAAGAACACAATAAATTTAACCTTTGAAATAAGCAGTCTATTAAGTTTGCCAAACTTAATAGACTGCTTATTTCAAAGGTTAAATTTATTGTGTTAATATGTCTTATTGAGTTAATATGTCTTACATGTCTTTCTTCGGATTGCTCACTCTACTTTATTAATACAGATTATATAAAGGGGAACTTAAATTCAAACATTTAGAAAACCCCTGATAGATAATTGAATGATATTATATTATATCCTGGTGACTGTTAGAGATGTTTATTAGAGTGAAGTTTTCAACTGAAGGTCTTTTTTGTACTGCATTTCTTAAGGCAGAATTCTTCTATGGATTCTGGGTGATGTCTGATTCGCTTTCCAGAGCATGGTATCTATTGCCTGCACTAAATGCCGAGAGCCTCCTCAAATTAAAATTTGTCTTTATTGGGCTGCAGGTCAGCAAGTATGTTGTATTATAGTCACCCAATCGCCCTTTGGGTTACAGTTGAAAAGTACTTGTCTAACTTTGAGGGTTTCCCAAACTAAACTTCAGTGCGACATAAAACATCAACCATTTTAATGAAAGGACGCCTAAATCCCAGCATAAATTTTCTGTGCAAATGTCACTCTCAGAATCTGATGGCTGTTTCACCAAACAATCCCATGGAGCATTTTTTGAGAACTTGATTTAATTACCTATTGTAAGAATTGTTCATTGAGCACATTTGAATGAATGTTGTAACTTATATACCCACTATCCTACTAGTTAAAAAGCTGTTAAAAATCGTGAGAATGATTGATTTTGTATTTATTGCCATTACAGTTTTTATTTTATGTGCAATATGTATGATGTTTAACTGTTTAAAGTTGGCTCCTTCACAAAGCTTCATATGCTGCATGTATCTTGATAACTTGCTGTATTGATCATTCAAACATAACTATGATGAGTAACAAAGGAAAGGGAGATAACTCGTACGTGTATCTGGTATCTGTGCACACTGATTGGGGGTTCGAAACATAATTATAAAAATCCAGTTATATTACATATTATTATTATTATGGTAAAGTTTCTCCTATAAGGTGTGTTAAAGGATCTCAATTATCATACTGTCCAGAATTGTTACAAAGAATTTAAATCGTTCTCTGCATACATTTCCCATTGCTGTAGCCCTCGTACGTGACAAAGTGCTATTGTATATTTTTGATGCTTTGTGTTTAAAATATTATTTGATACACACCTATCAATATGTGTAATTTGTTGTTGCCAATGACAATACATATTAATTGTGAAATTTACATTGTTATTGTTTATTTCTTTTAGATTAGAAAAAAATGAATTTCATTGCTTACTGGACTTAATTATACGTTAAAATCCACACTGGGCAGCAGCAGAAAATTATCACATGAGCTGCAAAATTATGAGTACAGTGGACAGATGTTCGCTATTTTTGCTTTTAAAAAGGGTGTAAATCCGGAAGTTTGATAACACGCTAAGGTATATTACAGGTCGGAATTCTCCATTAAAACTTACCGTCACGCTCACTTTCACTAGTGGGGTCTAGGATATGCTTAATTACATCGTACAATCCAACTCGATGATGTCAGTCAGGCATTATCCTCAAAACCAAGCA
This sequence comes from Lepidochitona cinerea, assembly GCA_963971465.1. Classification (NCBI taxonomy): domain Eukaryota; kingdom Metazoa; phylum Mollusca; class Polyplacophora; order Chitonida; family Tonicellidae; genus Lepidochitona; species Lepidochitona cinerea. Next base: position 104,966,940 of record OZ020551.1, on the reverse strand, counting down.
ACCAACAACCATTTTCTTCAGATCATTGTATCAAGACTGTTTATACCTGACTGACAGACGTAAACAAAAGCACCCATGAAAATTTCAAGGAGCTTGTCCTTTCTAACCCTTATTCTCAGAGATTTATTTCTTTTTTTAATGTTCATGATTTGGTGTTTCAACGCACTGTTTTGCAACTCCCACTTCTAGGATAAAGTCGGGTATCAGAAGGCCAAGGGGGTGTTATCCACGATATATTAAAGGTGTAAATAAATCTGTGCAAAGTAACTATCAAACTTGTAGATCAATGTCTTAAGATGGTTCATAACAAGTTCATGTACTTAAGGACACTTTGGACCTTTTTATCTTCAAGATGTAGATAGTGCACTCCCCAATTATAGATAATTAACTAAGATGTAATTGGTAGTACCAAGACCTTGTGAAATCAATTTGGGGAGTTTTTGCCCTGTCACGGAGTTGTTGTATTTATTATCACCTGCTGGACGTCAGGGATGCAGTAACAAAACAAGAACACTGCCAAGATGAGCCGAATTGTTTTATTTTTGTTTTGTTTATTTTTCACCAAAGGTAAGTCACCAATTTAAATTCAGTCATTTCAACTAGTAAAGAGACAACGGAGTTTAATGCTTACAGAAAATTCCACAAATGATTACTTCCTTGGCGGTCAACAGCCCCGATAGTTGAACTTCTTCAAACTCTGTTGCCAAGATATTGATGGTCTGTTTGCCGCCCATCATCAATATCTTGGCAACTGAGTTTGAAGAACTTCAACTACAGCATAGGCCCAACCGCCAAACATCGAGTGGCACTCGAAAATGTACAGTAATAGCATAATTAGAGGCGAACATGGGTGCTTTTATTTGCGTCTGTCAGTCAGGTATAAACACTACAGTCTTGATACAATGGTATGAAGAAAATGTTTGTTGGTTGCTTGGTTTTAAGGATAATGCCTGTCTGATCTCATCGAGTTGGATTGTACGATGTAATTAAGCATGCATTAAGGGATATCTTTGATCTCAAATTGATAAATTGCATCTTTAATGCAGTGGATCCAATTACGGGCAACTTCACTCTATGGGCCTCGCTTGATAACAGTCCCCTTACCCTTCCATCTAAATTGTTCAGATTTTATAAAACGCATCTCCCGCGTCTAAGCCCCAGTCGCTGCCTCGATCCTCGCCCACATCAAATGACAAGATACTTGACCTCCATCCAATAAAAAATCTAAGCGACAACAACGATCAAGTTCTCTTTCGGGGAACTTTCTTGAAAATCATGGTCGATCGTATATGAGCAAAACTTGGATTAATTAATTTTCTCAAACCATGGTGGTTCAAAACTTCCGGGGCCGGCTCTGTTCATGGACAGTGAATCCGCATGTCACCTGTCTTGCTTTTCGGAATCTTATCAACAAGTCTGGATCCGTCTTTGATTGAACCCGTTTTAATATATCACGAAAAACTCCCTCCATACGATATGATAAAATATGCAAGGCTTAACGCATATATATCGTAGAACATGAACCGATATGCTACTTGTAAATGCGTAGGGCCAATTTCTATAGTAAAACACAGGTGCCAAGTGAGGAAATGTTTGGATTGGTAAATTAGCCGACACTGATTGGCCCGGGAAAAAATCCGGGCCTGGACCCTGTTTCACAAAGCGGCGTAGCGTAAGTTTTCACGTAACTGACATAGCAGCCCATACTGTAGAGATACGTTAGTCTGAAAGTTACGCAAAAAATTCATTTACGCCGTTTAGTGAAACAGGCTCCTGGCGCTGTTTCACACAGCGGCGTAGATGTATTTTTTGCGTAACTTTCATACTACCGTATCTCTAAAGTATGGGTTGCTAAGGCATTTACGTAAAAACTTACACTACGCCGCTTTGTGAAACAGGGAATCGAACTCACGACTTAGGATTACGTTAATATGTTTTATCAGAAGTTCTGGTTTTATTAATAGTTTATTGTTTTTTTTTGTTGTTGTTTTTTTTTTTTGGGGGGGAGGGGGGGGGGGGTAAGTTTTGGTGAATTTTCCTAAGTATCCTAAGATGTAGAAGGAAAGCAAGTCACATGTTAGTAAAGTAGGAGTAGACGTTACGATATACTTGAGAGATGAGCTATCTGAGCAATGCAGTACCTGTCGACAGGAGATATCATCCTCCTTAACCTTTATCTATACTTCTTAACAGAAATCAAATCAATAGAGATGTACGAACTAGTATCAATGTATTAGCAGATTACAATTCAATAGTACTGATAGGCTGGACAGAGATAGGGCCAATATACGGTCTTCAGCCCATATACTTGTATATAGTCATTTAACTTTAAAGTTAATCACCCCCCTGGAAAGTCTGCACCGACCGATAAAATCATTGGTGTAGGGAGATTGTTGGCCAACTTATATTGCAGAAACGATTGTGACCATATAAGGTAACATTCTGGCGATAAGAAATCAACATCAATGGCAATAAGGTATACAATTTATTAAAAATGTCACTTTGAGTGTGTAGAACACATCCCTGGAGCAGGTCAATCGCGCGTATAGCCTCCATTAGTCCGAATTACAGCTTCCAACCTGCGTCTCATCCCTCCAGTGAGACGTCCGATCTGTTGAAGGGCTAACTGCCGCCAATTGGTACCGATGTAATGCGGCTTCCAATTTCTGCAGATTTTGCACATGGCTCTAGGGCTTGAACGGTCCATCCTATCCCAAGGATATCATTATCATTAGCCAAATCACAAGTACATGTATTTTAACAAAATAAAAAGATGCTTGAGTCCATCTGGCTTCACAGGGTGAACATAGTGAAGTAAAAATGTCACTTTGAGTGTGTAGAACACATCCCTGGAGCAGGTCAATAGCGCGTATAGCCTCCATTATTCCGAATTACAGCTTCCAACCTGCGTCTAATCCCTCCAGTGAGACGTCGGATCTGTTGAAGGGCTAACTGCCGCCAATTGATACCAAAGTAATGCGGCTTCCCATTCTGCAGATTTTGTTTCTGCCCACCCTATCCCAAATGTGCTCTAAAGGATTCAAATCCGGACTCACGGCGGTCCAAGGCAGATCGTTGTTACAGCTTCGTTTTGGAAGTAGGCTATTGTTACTGCCCGGGAACGATGAGGTCTGGCGTTGTCATCCATGTACACAGGTCTTGAGCCTAATCGGTGGTTCTCAAAATGAGGCACGGCAACTGGTTGCAGGACCTCCAGAATGTACCGGTCACTTGTGAGGTTTCCTCGTATAGTGACCAAGTCCAGTTTGCAGTCGTGAGAGATGCACCCCCAAACCATTACAGGGCCCCCTCCATAAGGAAACATATGGGTGGAGGTTCTTGGGTGTATATGCTGTGTTTTTGTGCCTCCAAACCCTCGTTCGCCCATCTGGATGGATGTTCTTGGGTGTATGTGCTGTGTTTATGTGCCTCCAAACCGATCGTGACGTACGTTGAGCAAGAAACGACTTTCGTCCGACCAATGGATTCTTCGCCAGGTCCTCAAATTCTAACCTCGTCGTGCTAAACACCAAGCCAAATTAACGTATCCCCTTACAATAGGGGACGTTTGATGACTCTCCTTGCCCTCAGGCCTGCAGCTTTCAATCGGTTTCTCACGGTTCTTGTGCACAGACGTCGGTAGGGTAGCCATTGCCGCTTCAAAGATGGACTTGATGCAAATGGATGACATCGCACCAGTCCGATCAGTGCCCTATCTTCACGCTGTGATGTTACAGGTGGTTGACTCGAGCGTGGTCGGTCCTTCACAGCACCAGTTTCACCGTGTTTTCTTACCAATCTGCTTATCACTGTTTTATGGTAGCCTAATTACATGACGCCCGATGGCTTTGTACCGACAATTTGCCATTTTTGCCCCTTCTGATATCCTCCTTCATGTTCACAGAAGATGAGTCCACGTTGCTCAAAACCGGCCGCTGAATTTGTGGAAACAAAACATTTCACGTCGCATTACATCCCATTTTTGCGTTACTGCTACACATGAATTGCCACAATCGTTCAATAGCACATCATTCTTATCATCATCCTAACTGGCATTACAGTTAACATTAATGCAGATTTATAACTATTATAATTTCAGCATGGGGTGCTTAACTTTTTTCCTTGTGTAGGCCTATATACATAGATGTGCATATTATGTTAGTAGAGGGATACATAACGTAACCTGTTATATAAGATGCACCTGGCTGGTAATATGTCTGTATTACAACTCACAAATGCTGCATCTCCTGTCCACGTGAATTACAACACAAGCTTGTAAAATCGTGGCAATAAATGAATAAACGCCTGTGCATATGTATGGACAAACTTTATTTACTCAACACCCGTCTGAGTAGGGTAAAAGACAAACAAACCCAAAACAGCAACCATAAATCAGAAACAATTGCTAAAAAAAAAACAAAAAAAAAACATAACTCTTAGGATTTCACATATAGAGATCGACCCAGGCTACACATCTTTTGTTCAGTATCAGTTCACTATCCCTACATAGTAAGGGAGACAACTGCTGTAGGCCTACAGATTAAACTTTGGCGCCTCCCAAGTCCAAGGCAGTCGACAGAGTGCGGTCAGTGTCTCATCCTGTTTCACTTACTTTGCTGGTCAGAGTTGAGTTCGGTCCGTGGAACATGTTTCTCGTTGCCCAGAACAAAGTGGAGTTACATTATCATGTTTAGATGAAATGATCATCGGGTAAAACATACACCAACAGACTTATTAATAATATATTAACGTCTGGCAAATACCGGTAGGCCTACCCAAGTTCTTGGACAACTGCCAGGACGGTTCATCCCACCACTACATAGGCCTACATAAAAGAAGCAGACTTAGATCTCGCAAATTATAGGGGCATTACTGTATTACATGTATTACTAAGCTGCCTCAATAAACTATTTACAATACTATTGTATAATTCGACTATAAAAAAATTCGCAAAAAAGAGAGATTTATTGGACCTCTGAGGTTTCAGAAGTTGCATTTTCAACCCAGTTTAACTTTAAATTAAATATGGAGGTGGGTAGGGGCCCCTTTTACTAGTTTTAGACTTTTTTTTCACATTTATCCTATCGCTTTTTACAAGTAATCCTTTAGTTTAGGTAAGACATAAGAATGTATCTGCTATGTGCTTTCTCTCATAATGATCTAAAACCGATTAATCAATCACTGCATTTAACTTTAACTTATTTAAGTCTTTTTAATTTAATATGCATTCATCCAGAATCTGTTGACCATAAGAATTTCTAAAAGAAAATTTTAGCCATCAAATTATTTTTTCCTATGGCAAAGAACACCTTCAGTGCTTCTCTACTGTTGTTAAGAGTCTCAGAGAATATTGGGTCTTCTTATTCCTTCTGCTCTCAGGGTCTGCTGGCCCGAGATAATCCACTAGACAATCACACTCATGCACATGTGATTTATTTTCCAGGTTCAAGTCAGGCCTGTCTGCCTGGATGGTCACTTTTACAGGGATCAACAAGTTGTTATTTGTTTGTTGGTCAGGAAAATGGCAAGAGTTGGAACGATGCACAATCAGCATGTATTGGACTAAAAGGAGATCTTGTAGAAATCAACACTACAACTGTTCTGGTATCCACTTCTTTTACTTTAGAATTTATATTTTTTAGGGTACTAACATGTATTTCTGGGAGAACTTGGAATGGGGAGAAAAGTTGAGGGAGGGGGGTTATGGTGTGACAGGATGAGTAGGCCCTTCATGTACCGGTATTTACTTTTCTGTACAGATTGCTTTCCCTCCACCATTTTATCCCTCCTATGGTGTCATTAAGCAATCGCTCTATTGCATTGACTTGAGGGTAAGTCAAGTGAGGGGCCTGGCTTTGAAGTGCATTGTAGTCACACACACAGTCAATTCGCCTTTCTATAATAAGAATGCTAGGAAAACATTGTGAAGCAGGTTTTCTAGAATCCTCGAAAGACAAAACTTTGGGCTTTCTTACTTTGTGTAAAGCCCTTCCTTGATGCACTTAATCCAGTCCAACCTTGAATTGTTAAAATAAGTCATTAAATTGGACCAGCAGGCAAGTTATATCAAAAGCATTTTTCATTTTTTTCAAGCGAGTTACATGCTTTGATCACTAACCTATAAACAGTGATCTGATTCAGGTTATAGCAGGTATCACACAGCCAAAAACACACCTATACTTTTGCGATTATACAGAATACATTCCGTCCGCCATGCAGAACCTCTCATAAATACCTGTAACACATTCTACAATAACCTATGATGCCATTGAAAAGGAAGGAAACGTAGCCAAACTGATATAATCACTAAATTATAGGACAACTTAATAGCTATCGATTTTTTGGGATTTTAGAGAGATTTTTTAAAACACAGCATTAGAGTATTGAGAATGAAAATACAACGTCCATGTTGATTAGGGCAGGCCAATTGCTCACAAAGCCGGCCAATAAAAGTGTAAGTTTCTGTCACGCGTTTCTCTTCAGCCCAAGCTGACTTTGAATTGACCACATTTGAAATACATTAGCACTAAATCCAAAGTGACCTTATTGCATTGTTGAAGTGTTTTTAAGATTACATTTACTATTGATGACCAATTCTATTCTACATTGTATATTATTGTCCTGTAGAGATTCCTGCAATCTGAGGCTGCCAAGAGAATACAGAGTAGCCCTGCAACAACAACATGGTGGACAGGCTTAAAGAAAATCTCAAACACATGGACATGGCCCGATGGATCTCAATTAGACACAGGATTAGGGTCTGTACTAACACAATTTCATTTAAAACTAATGTTTGACCTTGAGGATAACATAAATTTATGAATATCGAAAAGGAGCAACCAAAGATTTATAAGGGAGCGTCCCCAGTTATCGTTTGCTCTTTCAGGCGGTCGTTTTTTGAAAAACGACCGCTGGCAGTCAACACCCATCGTATTTTGCTAGCCCGAATAAACAACTGCTGAACGGTTCAATGCTAGTCCTCGGTCGAGTTCGGCTCTCGTCGGTAAAACAGCGTGTCTTACAGTTTTGCCTCTGCCATATAGCTAGGCCTTCAAGCCTGAGTACATGTGCTGTGTTGTTGGAAGGCCGACGGCCCTCAAACAGATATATGATATATTGTATATATTCTTTGTTACGATCTTTCGCATAAACATTTAATATACTACCAAACTGTTTGTCCTCCAATTAAAATATTTCCATATGTAACTGTTTTTCTTCTCTATTTTCTTTTCGTTTTTCCAGTTTTACTCGGTGGGTAGTTTCTCACTGAGTTTACTCGATGAGTTTTGCGGTGGGTTATTCAACTTATTGTTAGACTAAACATCGGATAGTTGTTACTTAGTCTAGTTATTGATAACACGTTTTTGAAAGAAAGAGAATTTTAATAAATCACTAACAAATACAGGTTGACCGTCTCTAATAGCCCTTTGGCTTTGTTTTTGGACAACCTCATGTTGAGCTAACCCCGTGAAGTTTATCCACAAATAATTCCTATGTAGGCCAGGTGGCGGATGTCCCTATGACAACTGTCAGTTAGGTCTTACCAAGTAAAGTCTACAAATTAAAATAGGGGTGATAGTGATACTGTTATAATGCTGATGTAACTGTTACCGTCAAAACAGTCGAGTGTATATATTTGGAAAATATTTGCAAAACTACTTAAGTCGACTCTTACTCAATAATGAATATATTTCTTGTTGATGACAGATGTATAAGTAGATCCAAAATAAAAACTTTCAAAACTCTTCACCCTACAGAATGGTTAGAGATGTTGATCACGTGGCAAGTGTGCATGGAATTGCAAGGGTTTAAACTATACTGTATCACATAAATGGCGAATCAAGCTGTTAGATTACCATTTAAAGACCTGTATAAATGCTTTACTTAAATAATGGACTAATCATCAGATATAAATTTAACAACGCAAGGCAGTTCATGTGGATTTAATAAAGAAAGAACTGGGCAGATGAATTCACTGGATTTATGGGCATGTCAGTTTCCCGCATCAGACGGTACCAGGTAGACAAACATACATATCCTCATCGTTCAAGGTTGGTTTCTCGTGTGGCAATCAGAAAAAATATTGAAAAAGTTTCTTTGACAGTGTCTGACATTTTTTTTCTCTTATGCCGTGCACATTTTACACGTTCGCTATCTATCACATTTTATAGTAGATCTACCGCTGAAAGAAAAGTAAGAATTTGGATGAAAAAAATATTGTTAAAATAAAAAAAATACCGAGGAAAATCAATTTTGTCATGGAAGATGGGCGTTTTGGTGGGATAAATCTGAATTGGGAGGGAGGTTGTATTTTTAGATAAATGCACACAGACTATTAATGAAAAGTCTACGGTTTCAATTTTTATTTTTCCGACATTTGTAAGTTCAGTAGCAAAAACTTCCGGTATATCACCACCCGTTTCATCGCATTCGATATATACTCGGTAATGAAGAAGATACTATGTCTGTAGTTAGGAACTGCCCCGAAACAAAATATAATACTTTGATAGCTCTTTAATTCAGTAAATATAAAAATGACAGATAAACAGATAAAGTTAGGTTTGGAACTCGAAGCTGAAAAACGTTTAGTGTGTTGAGATCTAAATACATCAGAATACTTTCGACAAATTTTTGATTTGACAAAGTAACGTTGAAAGTTTATCAGAGACAACAAAATTTAATTGTTTTTAAAATGTACACTTTAAATATTTGCCTACATTGGTCACTAGAACAATACTCATACAAAACCAGTTGGTCAACTGTAGTCAAGTCAGCCGAAAGTTGATTAGAGCTTGACTGGTTGTTATCAAACTGGGCCTTTAATCCAGACCTGCTGCAGAGGTTATGTTATTGAGATTTGCTCATGGGCAGTAAGCGTTTTCACCACATGGGGCAGCTATCGATCGACTGAACATAAAACGACCGCTGGCAACACCTACCGTTTTTTCTAGCGTGCGTTTTTTCTAAATCAAACGGTAAGCAAACGAACGATAACTGGGGACAGTCCCTAATTCTGTAAAATAGAATAGTTAGGGGGTGTTGGAATTTCCCACTTGCACATGTACAGTGTGTTTTCCAAATGATTTAGCTTCTGGGCAAGATATATAGATGTAAGAAAGTGCTTGGTAAGTTGTGAGTAAGCAACTTAGCATAATTTATGTTAACAAAAGTGTTCTGTGGGTGAGCAGTTTTTGTTTTTAGCTTGTTCTCGTGACAACCAATGCTAGAAGTTAGGCCTCAGTTTATGATGCCTCCACCAATGTGGAATGACCAACCGTCTAAACTCAGCCAACCTTGTTCAGCATGGTGTCTCGTATTAAACATCCAACTGAACCGTTCTCTCAACAACAAATTAACAGTTTGAACAACCAAAGTTCAGTCCATGCATTTATAATTATCTTTGTGAGAAATATGCCTAATTTTTTATCCAGCCTGCAAATATCAAATCATAGAGCAATATAAAGTATTTTCTTGTCTTTTTGTTGCAGTATTTGGCAGGGACAGCCAGGCAATGTTGTCCCTCCTGCATGTGGAGTTTTTGGTCGATATGATTCTGGTGTTGGTATGAAAGTGAAAACTTGTTCTGTAGAGCAGGGCTATATCTGTCAGAGACCTCTCTGTAAGTATCAACTAAAGCTATTTTGCAAATATTTTTTTTTCTACCAAATTTAACATATACCTTTTCTACCCAACTATCCCTAAGCCATATTTCCAGGTTTTCTTCTGGGAAGGATTTTTATAAAGGCTATAAGTGAGATGGTGATAACTTCAAACATCAGTTCAGAGTTTTGTTTAAAGATCATAGGCAAAGGATTACACTTAATGTTATATTAAATCACAATCGTGTTCCTTGTGTGCTAACTTAAAATTCAGCAGTTTGTTTTCCTTTCCAGCATTAGGAATTAAGCCGGAAATGAAGATTTAAATGGGCTGTTTTTACCAGAGTTTCAGATCTGTACTTGCTTATCTCCCTTAGTTTTTATGAGTTTATGACGTCACAGAAGAACAGCATCTCTTGAACAGAGCATTGAAAGCATTACCATAATCATATATACCGCAGTCGTAGAGCAACTTTATATATATATAAAGTCCCTCTACACCTGCCGTATATGGCAATACTTGTGATTACACCCCTTCAGCCATTTCACATGTCTATAAGTAACAAATTTAATACCGTATTTTGAGTGGCGTTTAGTAATAATAATTGTGCGATCAAGTGATAACGCACTCCCATGTAGACCCTACCATTTCCACAAAGGTTGTGAGTCGGTAAACTAAAAAATTAGCCCACCATAAGCCTGTTTCTGTGATGTTTTGACAATACCTATGTGATTATATTATAATAAAATATAATTCTGCCTACCGTTAAGGCTATACGACGAATGTAGAAGCAAGATAATCAGGATATGTATATGCCTAGATTCTTCTGTTCTAAACACGTTCTTTCTCCAGATTTGTCTGAGTAAAATAGTAAAACATTTCTTATTTGCGGCGCCTTTAAAATACAAACCTGATTTTGTCTTATTCATTTTTGACTCCTGTCACTTGGGTCAAATCAGTGAAATTATTAGTTATCCTACTTGTGGGTCCTTATATTTTTATTCATATGAGATACTTATTTCGCTCAGCGGAATTTAGAGAAACTGCAAGTCGATTTGAGAGTGAGATCGGCGCCAGGTACCAAGGGCTGTTTTTCAAGATTTTTGCGCCCGACATAACCCGCCTATTTACCTATCGGAGGTCTGGGCTTTCCTCCGGACAGAAATCCGATTTCCTTCACCTCTAAACCTGGTAACCCCACCATTTAGTAATATATACCTATGGCCAAATCTTGAAATAGGCGTAAAACATCAATCGAGTGAAGTAAATTTCCAACTACGCTTGGTGGATGCAGTGCGAACAGTACTCCTCCCCCCCCCCCCCCCCCCCCCCCCCCCCCGGATATACGATGTAAATTCGGATAATAATTTATGATCCCGATCATAAACAAGCAAAAATTTTCTCAAAAGGCTACTTCATGTTAGGAAAAAAATATTATCTATTTTTCTTGAACAATAGCTGTGTTATAGGACTCTAATTTACCGTTCGTCTCTGTCAGAAATTTAAAAGATCTTTGAAATGAATAAATATATCTGTGAGAAAGCCTTCCTTTAATATGAATTAGTTTTGCTTTATTTTTTTAGTCTACCATTCATCTGTTTATTTGCTACTGGCATGGCAATTAGCCTACTGTAAGTCATAATTTCTATATGTTTTCCGTTATCCTCGATATCGGCCCCATACTCATAACAGGAAGCTTCAACAACGCATTCATTCTGACAATTCCCTCTTTATTCCCTTGGCGTTTATAATGGTAAATTTTGATGTGGTTTTAAGAAAACACAACAATTTTCCACCACCCAACAACATTCATGAACAGGTGCCGTGATATTTTCAACAGTTAGGCTACACTCGCACTTTCCTCAGGATCATATGTTCAAGGGTGGCTGTCAGGATCAGATTTGATGTACAGCTTATTTTATAAATATAGGGCTGAATATTTATGTTTAAATCAATCTCCGATACATCTTTGTGATCTAAATCATCAACCAAGGCCCTTTTAAAAACCATACAAAAGTATGATATCGCACCATCTTCTCTAGCCAAGATAAAATCTGCATGTCCCCATTCCGTGTTTTACCTTGGCGGACAACTTCACTTGAACCCGTAAATTGAACAGCTCGTTTAGATTGGTTGCGAGTAAAACTTCTCGCAGCTAATCAAATCCTCGGGCGCTTACACTGAAAATAACATAATGGCGGCTGTGTATACCTTGAACTTTTGTTTAACGAGTGCTGATTGGCCAAGACCCAGTAAGTCTAGGAAAGACAACTCTTACATTCTCGCCAGTGAGCGCTGTTCAATTTACGGGTTCAAGTGGAGTAGTCCGCCAAGGTAAAACACGGAATGGGGACATGAAGATTTTAACTTGGCTTGCGAAGATGGATATCGCACATGATATGTGCAGCGAGCTGAACTCGTATAGAGAAGCCTGTTCTTCTGTGACGTCACAGGCAAGTAAATAAGGGGAGGTAAGTCATGCGTTGTATTTTTATTTATTTCAAAGAAAAAAATGTTTTTAAAAAGAATGAACCAGACTTTTTATTTATCACAGGTGCCAATCCCTTTCTAAAACATTGTTTCTCTAAATGAAATGCCTATTATGGTGATTTAAATCCTTTGCATATGATCTTTAAGTAATGTAAATCACAACCTAGTTTTCTTCCTGTTTTCAAAAAACCTTTTTATATTTATCCTAATATGCAAGTAGACTTATGTTCACATGTAAAGTTGGTTATCCTGTTAATATGTCTTCTGTTTCCTCAGATTCAGCGGCATACTGTGATACTGTCAATGGCTGGGAAAGTCATCATAGAACATGCTTCAAATTTTTTGATGACCGGAAACAATGGGCTGATGCCAAGTAAGAAATACATGTGTCATATCGACTGTCCATAGCAAGATAAATTGTGGCCCGTCTCATTGTGTCTGCCCAGTGTTAAGGGTGGGAAAAATTCCATGTATAAGATGATGTAATCCTTGTTGGGGGTGGATGTCTGGGTGTTATTACTCATTGTGTCCTCTCTCAGGATCACCAACTATTGATCATAGTTATTCTCAAATAGGCTGCTTTATGGAACGACATATTTTTATCCATCCCATGCACTGAATCCTTTTACAGCCAAGCAGTTCGGGCAAAGCGCAGAGGCTGTAGATAGTTTAGGAAAAGGAACGGTTTCTCTTCAAATCCACAATTAATGGGTTAATAAGACATATTACATGTAACTAGTGTGTTTACAAACACCCACTTGAAGTTAAAGGATAAAAATGATTTTGTCACATAATAATTCTACATGTTAAAAATGCCCATAAAGTTGCTTTGCAAATTTGATTTGTTTGTTATTCCTATGTTTTATGTACAGATTTGATTGTGAAAATAATGGTGCAATGCTGGCCAAGCCAACAGTAGATAAAGACCAGAGAACTATATATGATTTGGCTGTGACCTTCAAACGAGATTCTTGGATTGGACTTCACAGTGTTGTGGTGAGATATTTTTCTTAATTCTCTCCAATCCTTTATGTCTGTTCTCACGTTGTTTTGCTATCCTCAAAAGTCTTAGCAACTCCACCTTAACAAATATGAAATATTGCGGAGGATTTCCATTGTGACTGTGCTGATATCTTGTATGCATATACCCCATTTTTAATACAATTATAAACTTGTCTCCATGGTTTTAGGCAAGAACAATTTGCCGGTGTGTTTTAGTGTTCATTAATAAATATTTGTTTATTTCCTTTAGCAAAATAGTCAGACAGTTTGGCAATGGTCAGATCAGAAAAGTTTGGGTGCAAAAGCTTATTGGAAAGTCAATCCCCCTGTTATCAGGTAGTCCATTGTTTTTCATGCATACATGATTCTGATATGAAAATGTTAATTTGACTTTTTTAAAAGATGATAAAAAAACTCATTATTTTTGTCATATGAAAAAATATATAATTATCAGGTACCTAAAATTTTGTACGACAATAATTAAAGGGGCATGAGCCAAGATTTGCTCTTTTCAATATGAGCCAACAGCTTCTAGCATCTAATCTTGTATGGCATTAACACAACATTGGGTGTAGATACATGTGAACCAGCTTCGGAGAAGAAGCAATTGCCTAGATCCACAGATGTGCATTGTCCTTGTGTGTTAACCATTTTGGATGCAGGTCACTGTTGGCCCATACTTGGTCATGTATTAGATACATTGATGCTTTAGTAACCTCTTGACATCATATTAGTGCAACAAACATGTTCTGATGGAAAACAGTTGGTTATCACAAAGCTCTCTGTATCACCACTTTTTTAGGCAAGATTCATAGCGGTATTTCGTGGGTGACTGCTATAATATACAGATTTTTGAATTCAGAGAGCCACTCTATATATAAATATATACATTTACTGGTTTGGCAGATGAGGTTTGTTTGTGTGTTTTAGTGGCATGGCTAACAACACCTGTGTGATTGAACACCCAGGGAATGGAGCTCTAACTGGCTGGAGTTTAAAGCCCTGTGATGAAGAGAGACAGTATATATGTCAAAAACCTGAAGGTATATCAAGTCTTTTTTATAAGGCATATTTTTCCTTGGTTTTAAATTTACATATATAGGTATTCTCAAAAATATAACACTGTTCAAGATTATGTAGACCTTAAATCTGAAACTAGGACAAATATTTTGGGCACAGTCACATATTAATTTTGTGTAATAAAAACTTATTGGTCTTACTTAACAGCTGCCTGTGCTCCGGGCTGGCGGTCTTTTGGAAATATGTGTTACCTGTTTGATGCTCGGTTTTCTCTCTCCTGGAACGGAGTGAATTCATACTGTCAGTCTCTAGGAGCGTCCATGGTTGAGATCACAAGGTATTCCCTTACTAACCTGTCTCGGGGTAGATATCAACTTCCATCACTCTAATAGCATATCTCTATACGGTCAGATATTTATGTTTATGTTTCCTTGTATTTTTTTATTGTTTTTATTGATTGATTGATTGATGTTTTACTCCGCACTCAAAACTATTTCACTTATATGGCAACTTTGCCAGGTTTAGTGGGGGGAGGAAACCCCGCCTTACGGGGAGGGAGGAGGGTAATTTTTATATTCCCCCTAGATACATTGTATAGTACCTACAGTTAAACCTGACCCTTCCACCCAACACTACTACACTCTTAGGCATAGAAAAAATAGGAAGTATAGTGTGCGCATGATATAACTCAGGAATGGACGACGCACCCAAGAATCTATGTCAAGTAAGGGGGAGGGGGGGGGGGGGGGGGAGGAAACCCGCTTTTTGTTTAGTCAAGTCATTAAATTTGTCTTTTAAATATGGATTTTTCAAGTTATGAAAAACATAAACTTTTTATCATTTGTATGCCGTTCAAAACTTTTTTATTGAGACATATTTCTGTTACACATTTCTTTGTAGTTCAGATATTCAGACGTTTGTAAACAGTTACCTTGAAGAACTTCGACAGTCAGGTCTCTCTTACTTCTGGCTCGGAACTAAAAGTAAGTTTTTTTTTACGAAGACACAAGGCTCAACAAACTGAGATCGTCTTAAATTAAGCACCATGTAGAGGCTTTCCAGTAATGCATCTCCATATCTAAGTAAGGCCAAATCCAACAGAGGGAGCTTAAAACTGTGGGGACTTTGGTGGATCAGTCGGCAGAGTGATATTGTCTCAGTCTGACACAGGCCTTGGTGGCTCAGTCGGCAGCGTGATATTGTCTCAGTCTGACACAGGCCTTGGTGGCTCAGTCGGCAGAGTGATATTGTCTCAGTCTGACACAGGCGTTCCATTGGTTTACTGGCAACTCTAGCCATTACTAGCCATATAAGTAAAATAATCGAGAGTGTGGCGTAAAACATCAATCAATCAATCTTAAAATGACATGGTGTAAATTATCACATACCAGCGACTTTTCACTTTATATGCATCTTAACTCACCCTCAACCTGTAAATATTTTTATCTACATGTCATAACTCTTACATACACATGGATAGATAGAGCTGCATTTACTAGAGCTACCGGAAGTATTCAACACCCTGATATCTTACTTCCCTTTACCATAAATTATGATTATTTGAGGAAAAAGGGAACATTTTACATCAACAATGGAAGTCATTTACCTTTTCAATTTCGATTTCATTTTGTTAAATTTCAGGTTCTCAAGGCACATATACTTGGAATTCGGGCGCAGCACTCACCTATACAAACTGGTATACTAGACCTAGAAGTTCATCATATACATATTGTGCCTATGTTGCTACTTGTAAGTGTTTTATTATTCATAAAATAACCTGGGTTCCTCAAGCATAAGGTAAAGCAAACCATGCGGCACATCATTTTTCAAACTTGTCGGAACCCTATTTATCCCTGGCTAAAGAGTAGCATTATTCAAGCTCATATTAGGTTTTCTTTTTTAGTAGCATAAAGGCCTAACTGGAAAATGGTTTGTCAATTATCACAAGAAATTGAATTATTCCAAACGTAGTTGAAATGACTGACAAAAAACTAGAGTACTGTGCGCGTATATTGGATTAAAAACAGTTTGACATGTGTGTCCAATGTCGAACAAAAGCACACAGCCTGTTTTTATTCAAACAAAATAGAGAGACTGATGTACAACATTTTGGAATTTCTTCAGACATTTCATCCTCATTTTTTATGAAAACTGTCTCTCTATGGCCATTTTTCAGCCAATGCAAGAGGCCAATGGTCATACACTAGTTCCTGTACCTCATCACGAGGTGTGGCCTGTCAAATTCCATCTACAAAATTTGTGATTCCAGCTTCTACGCCAACTCGTAAGCCATTATTTTTACTTTTTTTTTAAAAGCTGCATAAACTTTAATACTCATTGTGAGAAAAATTAAAAAAAAAAAAGGTAAATGGATTTTTGACTAGATTGCCGTATGCCATGATTTCCTTTAGGCAAAGAAACATGTTTTTCTCCTCCATAAATCATGTAAGTGAAATAATTTTGAGTGTGACGTAAAACATCAATCAATCCATTGAACTTTCTCCATTTTCTAGCACGTTATGTGTGTGAAAGAGGTTGGTCAATAATGAACAGCAGAACAAATGACAATTGCTTCAAATTCAACACGACAACCTTACTGAGTTGGGGGGATGCTGGGAAGGCATGTCAAGACGTTCAGGGTCAACTAGCTGTTATTTCAGATTCCAGTTTACAGAGCTATATTTATAGTAAGTAACAGTTTGCTTTTGAATACAATTATAGTATTGGTAATTTTAGTATACCAGGGATTCATACACGTCCAATTTACTTACCGATATTCGGTTCGTAAAATTGAGTTTAAAACTGAATTTGGTGTTGAAAAACTCAATATTTTCAGTTTAAAATTTCTTTTTGAAAACTAAAATTTCCAAACTCAATTTGGGCGTGAAAAACTGAATATTGTTGGATTGATATCCACTGTTTATGATGAAAACATCTAAGTTCAAGGGAAAAGTTTATTTCGAAACCGCCGTCAAACGACCATGGCCGTCATTCTCTTGTTGTTGTTGTTTCGTTTTCAGTGTCTCCACAACATGGCTTATTTTGCACTTTGGAAGTCTTTTTAATTACCTAAACATTTCTAAAATAAGCTGATTTTGTTGAACTGAGGAGTTTTGGGGAGTATTACCCACAATAATCGTAATAATTCGCGACTTGTTATATTTATTCAGCTGCTTTTGGTCGTATAGAAAATAAAAGGGGAGACAACTAGTGTCGATAATAAGTTAGTTACCTCCCCTGAATCATAGTTCTCAAATAGTTCAATTCATTTAAATCATTGTAAATTTTTTTATTGTTGCACATGAAGAAGAGATTAGGGATAACTTTGATCTAGGTTTGACATTACATATATATTATAATCATTAGTTTTTTGTCAAACCTGATTTTTTTCTTGGAATTCATACATTCATGAGAAAAGAAAAAGAAATATTGAATTGGGACTGGTTTGTAACATAGATTTTAACTCAATTTTAACCCTAAAATGGTCGGTAAATTAAAAAAAAAACTGAATTTCGCCTTCTAAAAAACTGAATTTTTCAATTTCGGTTCATAAATTTTGGACTTCTATGAATCCCTGGTATACTTAGCGCCATTAAAAGCGCACGGTTGAATTTTATGTTTCTACCCCAGTACGGCTATTCAGTATTGGCCATTTACGTTTTGTTGTTTATTGTTAGTTCGAGTTGAGTTGCAATAACTGGATAACCTGTGGTGTTCCCGACGCGCCTATCGTGAACATTACGCAACATTTCCTAATAACGTCCATTGAGTGTTTCACCGTCACTGAGAACAGCTTTCAGGGCTCATTTGTGGTGGGTTCAACACTTTACACAAAGCTCAGCATAAAGACGGGGAAAAAAATCAGAAAACGTTACCATGCCCCGACTTACGACACAACAAAGGGAACGTGCCATTTGCATGTTACAGGCGGGTCTCAGTTGTGGCGCTGTAGGACGTCACATGCAGTGTCATCCCTCCACAATTAGTCGCCTCAGAATCAGGGAACATGAAACTGGCAATGTTGTCGACCGACCACGCCCTGGTCAGCCAAGAGTCACTACAGCCCGCCAGGTACATCGGTTTGTTGCACACACGTGACCGCGACACAGACTGCTCGTGAGACAGTGGGAATTGGAAGGCCCAGGGTAAGCCTCAGCACCATCCGACGCCGTTTCCAACAGATACAGATGCATGCACGCATCCCCTACCGAGGGCCCATATTGACACCCCCCGCATGCCAAAACCGTTTACGATCGGCTCGAAATCATCAGAGCCCACACTCTGCAAGGTTGACACAATACTTCTTGCAACAGAATAATGTGAACATCATGGAATTGCCAGCTTACTCCCCCGATCTATCGCCCATGGAGCACTTGTGGGATCAGCTTAAGAATGCCGTTGCACAACGTCAACCCAGGCCATGCAACCGACGTGAATTAATCCAGGTAGTGCAGGAAGAGTGGGACCGGATCCCACAGCACAAAATAGCCACACTCATCAGGTCCTTGCGTCGCAGATGTACTGCTTGCGTTGATGCCCGAGGTGGACATACCCATTATTGAATGATGACACTTTCAATTTCTGTATCAACGATTGGTTTGCAAGGAATAAAAGTCACCAGGGTTTCACATATTGTCAATTCTTTGTCTCATTGTGACCAATGCCTTGTTCTTCAATTTAAGAGTACTTTCAATATTTTACACTTTACATTTCTCAAAATATTTTACATTCTTTGGGTCGTGCGTTGTTAATGGCGCTAAGTATACAATGCTCTGCTAGCTCAATAGATAAGGTAGCTGACGTTTACTGTTGTAATAGGCTCTTCACTCTTGAGAGGATTTGATGACTACCTCCAGCCTGCAGTCAGCTCTGCCTAAAGTTGGAAGAACACACAAAAACAATAATAGCATAATTATTCTAGAAGTGATATGTGCATAGAAATTTGTATTGGGTAGGTCTGTGCCTGGAGAATATAAACGTTACCAATTGTATTTTGCTTGAATTGCTGTTACTGTAAATATTCAAAGTTATTAACACTTATGTAATTTGTTAAGGATATCTTCGAGGCCCCATGTGGATAGGTCTGTCTGACAGTAATGTGGAGGGGACCTTTAACTGGATTGACAATTCGGCTGTGAGTAAAATACTCAACCTTTTTATTAGATTCCTGTTATGTTCTATACTGATTCCATGCCTGACTGTATAGTTACCATACCTGCCAATGTTACCATTATGTAGCTTTGAAGAGATAATAAACCTGGCCCATAACTAACAACATTTCAGTATGTGAAACAATCAAGGCATTCTAGTTTTACATTGGTCATAGAAATTAATTAGCTTTTTGAAAGAGATCACCTTAGTTTAATGATTTATCTGAGTGGTTAAGGAAAATAGGTGTTTCGAATTTCAACATCTCTTTCATTCAAAGTTTATGAGCATTTGCAAACTTACATGTAGCTCTCATACCATTGATATCAAAACCTACATGTACTCTGTAGTGGGCAAATATTGGGGACATAACTCCCAGACAATAAACTGGGTAAACAATATGTTTATTCAGAGTCTATGTTATAAATTATTACAGCTAAAATTCAACGGAGTTAGGCTGCTAGGAATGCTGTCATCTTACGGTAATGATTTATTATTGTAGGTATCGTACACAAACTGGTATAATCATGATGTGACTAAGCTGAACTCGGATAACAAGGATTGTGTTTTAATGATGTACACTGGTGTTAGAGGAACATGGAAACCCTTTGATTGTACAGATGTTAATGGCTTCATTTGTCAGAAAAAAGCATGTACGTTTCCTAATATTTTTATCACCAACGTAATTGATGATAGATCTTCGTAAATCTCCCCTAGAAAATTTAGTATTAGCAGAATCTTTAATGGACTCTTTAGATAATATACATTATTTTATCAACTTGAAGACAAAGTGTGGGTGACGGGGATCACGGATGGGTGGGTGGGTGTTGGTGGGATGGGGGGAGGGGGGCTTCAGTCGACAATCTTATCCTCTCTCCGACTCTGGATTTCCATCTTTGGCTCATGGGATAAAATGAGTTAAAAATGAAATTTCTGACTAGTTTTCACCTGATTGTCCTATGTTGAAGTGTTTCAAGATAGGCAAACAGCCCATATAAGTGAAGTAATCATGCATGGGCTTAAAAGATCAAACTATCAATCAATCAATTTGTTGTCCTTCTTAAAAAAGCTTCCCTGATTCCCTGAAAAGAGGTATAATTGATTATTAAGGTGATGTCAGAGAAATGTGTGCACATTTTTCTAATTGCACTAATGCGCATGTTGCAGACATCAACTCACTTGAACTCCTTAAATTGGTGTTATTATTTCAAGTAAAACAGTTGATGGTATAGAATGGAAAGAAAGTTAATGTTTATATTTTGTCTTTGTTTTAGTGAATGCACTTACAGTCACTGCTGGTCCAAGTACCACACCAAGTAAGTTGAAACAAAATTTTCTGTAATGCTCATATTGTTAGTATTAAACTATTGCCTGTCAATAGTCATGAATCATCATTTGTTTGTGTTTAGTGGCGGAGGGCGGTGGTGGGGGGTGTAATTGTCTGATTTATTATGACTCTGAAGTGTTATTACTTGTACTTTGCTTTTCGACAAGCAGTTTCTAAATTATTACAATGGAATAGTTTTCTTGAATTTATATTCATGAACACGGACTGTTATTTTCAGTTCCATGGAGTGTGAATTGTGGTGCATTCTGGGAAGAGTTGCCGTCTTCCGGTGCCTGTTTTCAATTTCACGATGATCAGAAGACATTTGCTGACGCCCAGACTTTCTGTGCTAGCAATGGAGGAAGTCTGGCCAGTATAGTTTCTGTTGGAGAGCAGAATTATGTTGCAGGTACACTGACTCTTTTATGGAAATCACACACAAAATAGATTTATCTACAAAAAAGATTGTAAGCTTTCAATAATTCTATGTGAAGGCCTAGTGTTCAAAAACCTCTTACAAAAATGAAGTCTTACAACTGTTGAAAGGTTTGTATGTTGTTGTCTTTCTTTTTCAGTGCACCAACTTCAAAGACTGTTTACCTGTATTTGTGTTTGATTTTATTGAACAGGTCGTATCAATGGAATGAGATCTGTATCATTATGGATAGGTGGAAATGATTTAAATGCTGAAGGTGGATGGGCATGGAAAGACAAGTCACCATTAACTTACATCAACTGGGCACCAGGTAAACTAGATCCTGTAGTTTAATAGCAAATGAAACTATATATAAGACTCTTTTTTTCAGTTTGATATATCACTTTATCATTTGTTGTGTGGCAATAGACTTCTGTTGCTCTATTGTTTAAATTGAAAAGGAAAGCATTGGTCTCAGTTGATAACTGAACAGTTTCTGGGTACCATCTAAGTCAGGGATTTTCTCCCCAATAAACCTAGCGTGCTTACATACATGTACAGTGAAAATTAGATTAGAATGCAGCTTACTACACCAAACAATAACTACCGTTGAAAATGTTTACTTTCTTTATATCGGACTACCCTGCTTTTTCTGAGGTACATGTATCATCTTGATTTGAAACCAGCTTTCTAATTTTCTCGTTTTTTAAATTTGATATTTCATATATCCAAATTCCACTTTATTCTGTCGGACTGTTTAGTATTGGTGTCACAGACTTTTCACTTGATAGCTCTGTGCAATGGTTACCTGGTGACTCTGGAAGGCAAGGGAGGTTAAACCTAACAATGCCATCTTGAGTGTGGTGTCAATCATCTGGCATTTTGACCAGCCTTCACAACCATAACATTACACCGACTTTTGGTCACTTTGTTTACTAATTAGAACCTAGATCGTTTTATTGATATTTTTCCTAGCACCCTAGGTTATTTTGCTTTTATTTAGCGATCGTTTGAACCTAGTAGTACTGGAAACATACATGTACATACTAGCTAGAATTCTATTCTTGAAATGTTGAATAAGGATTATTGGTAAAGGTGTATGTATTGTGATTATAGGTGAGCCAAATAATGATGAAGATAAGGAAGATTGTGTGACCATCTATACACAGAAAGGAACATGGAGCGATGTTGATTGTAGCTTGAAAAATGGATTTATCTGCAAAAAGACTTGTGAGTTATAAGCAACACATTACTTTCAATCATAACTTCTGTAGTGTTTAATTAGGCCTGAGTATCGCAAGAAATCTCACGATACGATACATGGTCACGATACAATAGTATCACGATACATATGGAACTCTTTCATCTTCAATGTAATATAATATGTTATATGAACTTATATCTGTGTACATGAAATACTTAATATAAGTGAATTCATCTGAGTGTTGGGTAAAGCACCTAACAAACCAATATCTACAAAACAAGATCAACAAAACAAGAGTAAAATTAAGAATTTCAGCTTTATTTTATAAAGAAATCTTGTCAACCAGAACACACGCTTATCAATGGCACAACGCAACTAGTAACTAGTGCTAGCATCTTTATTAATTACGCAGTTACTTCCCTTTAATAACGTATCACGATATGCGACTGACGATACCATACGCGTATCAAAAGCTCCTTGTATCGATGCATCGATGTATCGTTACACCCCTATGTTTAATATTTCTAACAAAGCAGCTAACTGGCTTTGAAAAAACTTTTTAATTGTTGAATTACATGTAGGCTATATTCCACAATTTAGTATAAAAGAAAACTACAATAATGTTTTTGTGGCTTAATTACGTTTTTTCTTCTTTTTATCTTTTAATGTTCTACATTGATTTGATTTCTATTAATTTATTTACTTTTAAGGCCATATTCTAAAGTTATTTTAAAACTTTTAGGTTTAAACAACCACTGTCAATAATGTAAACCTCTCATTGTCACATATATTTCAGCTCGAGTTACACCAGCACCACCAGCAACCAAACCTACCCAATCTGTACCAGGTGAGTTATGATGGCAACCAAACCTACCCAATCTGTACCCGGTGAGTTATGATGGCAACCAAACCTACCCAATCCATACCAGGTGAGTTATGATGGCAACCAAACCTACCCCATCCATACCAGGTGAGTTATGATGGCAACCAAACCTACCCAATCCGTACCAGGTGAGTTATGATGGCAACCAAACCTACCCAATCTGTACCAGGTGAGTTATGATGGCAACCAAACCTACCCAATCTGTACCAGGTGAGTTATGATGGCAACCAAACCTACCCAATCTGTACCAGGTGAGTTATGATGGCAACCAAACCTACCCAATCCATACCAGGTGAGTTATGATGGCAACCAAACCTACCCAATCCATACCAGGTGAGTTATGATGGCAACCAAACCTACCCAATCCGTACCAGGTGAGTTATGATGGCAACCAAACCTACCCAATCCATACCAGGTGAGTTATGATGGCAACCAAACCTACCCAATCCGTACCAGGTGAGTTATGATGGCAACCAAACCTACCCAATCCGTACCAGGTGAGTTATGATGGCAACCAAACCTACCCAATCTGTACCAGGTGAGTTATGATGGCAACCAAACCTACCCAATCTGTACCAGGTGAGTTATGATGGCAACCAACCTACCCAATCCGTACCAGGTGAGTTATGATGGCAACCAAACCTACCCAATCTGTACCAGGTGAGTTATGATGGCAACCAAACCTACCCAATCTGTACCAGCTGAGTTATGATGGCAACCAAACCTACCCAATCTGTACCAGGTGAGTTATGATGGCAACCAAACCTACCCAATCTGTACCAGGTGATTTATGATGGCAACCAAACCTACCCTATCTGTACCAGGTGAGTTATGATGGCAACCAAACCTACCCAATCTGTACCAGGTGAGTTATGATGACAACCAAACCTACCCTATCTGTACCAGGTGAGTTATGATGACAACCAAACCTACCCAATCCGTACCAGGTGAGTTATGATGGCAACCAAACCTACCCAATCTGTACCAGGTGAGTTATGATGGCAACCAAACCTAACCTACCCAATCTGTACCAGGTGAGTTATGATGGCAACCAAACCTACCCAATCTGTACCAGGTGAGTTATGATGGCAACCAAACCTACCCCACCTGTACCAGGTAAGTTATGATGGCAACAAGCCTACCCCAATCTGTGCTTGGTGCGTTAGGGCAATTTAGAACAGGATGCTTTACCTTTGTAATGACATTACTCTCCTGGCATGGCTTGTTTCTAGAGACCCAAGGATAGAAACTATCAATTTTACAACCTACATGTATTCATCTTTTTAACTTATGATTACATTGAAAACTGATGATGCACTATGCTATTTAAACCTTTGAAAATGAGAATACCAACGTACATGTATTATATTAAATGTCTTCGTCACCAAAAAGAACTGAATGCTTACAACTCCATTTTGAATATGGGATACAGCCATTTTTAAGATTTGGTCTAGGAAATTGTGTTTTTGAAAAACTTATTGAAAGAATCGGTCAATTTTAATTGTATCTTTATTAAACTATATAAAACTGTTTTCTGTAAAAATTCTTCAATATTTTTGGACTACTTATAATATTCGGCAATGATCTGTTTTCTAGCTGGTATGTTACTGGGTTGCCCATCAGGCTGGGTCTCGTACAATAGACAATGTTACCTCATTAAGAAGGACAGCCAAACATGGAAGGCTGCTCAGAGTATATGTCGGAAGACAGGGGGAGATCTAACTAGTATCACTGGTCTAGGAGAACAGGACTTCTTGTACAGTCAAGCCAGGAGTGGTCAGTCTGTTCTTACTCTCTTTAAGGTCTGTTCTCACTATGCGATTTGTCGCACCGACTTGTAGGATGCTACTAAAATAGATGCCGTTAAGTGGTCGATACGATTTGTCAACCAATCAAATGAATCCATTTGAGTTGTATGCTTCAAGTCGATGCGACAAATCGCACATTGAGAACGGGCCTTTACTCTATCTAATTATTGACTTAGTTTTTACTAGATCACAGCTTATTAAATGGTTTTACGTTGAGCAAAGATCACTCCTAGTTAAACCTGGTATTGAAACCATTGTGTGATATAAACTTTTCTTATCAAATCTTACTAAAATGTTACGATGTTACAATATAAATATCTTATTTTACCTTGATCACAAGTCAGATTATTAGTTACATTTTCATGAATCAAGTATCCTCCTTTCTAAGAAAACTGCATTTCAATTTTTTCAAAAACAAACTCATTTTGAGAATGAAATGAGAAGTGAAAAACGCAACCTTCAGGAAACTGTTGATAGTTTGCAATCCATTTATATGAGTCAATTAAAAATGTTTGTCAGCATTGTTTGTGCTTCACTTCCAAATTGAGTGACGGTTTTATTTTCCACAGTGGCCGGAGCACTTTGGATTGGGTTAAATTCCTTCCAGACGAGTCAGTATTACCAATGGTCAGATAATCAGCCAGCCACCTTCACCCATTGGTCGAGAGATGAACCCAACAATAGATTAGGAGGAAATGAGAAATGTGTCACCTTTAATGGATTAGGGGTACAAGTTTTTTTTTATGATGTTAACACACATAGAGTTTATGTTTCACTCTCATTATTATGGAATTTTACAGCAATACTAGGTCTACACTTAGGCTGGACAATGACAACTACCACAATAACTATATGAACCATAAAAAGTGTAAATACAGGCCTGAAATGATACCTTGTGGTTGGCAGTAATTATCAAATTAATTTATTACTTCATAACAGAATGTGACACTATTAAGAATTCAGTATTTGCTTTTAAAAAAATCTTACCCAACTCAATATCATTCAGCTATTTATTTTATTTAAAAACAATTTTCATAAAATAATGTTGTGATTTTTGTTTCAGGCTGGTTATTGGAGTGACACTGTGTGTGACCTGCCATCAGTAGTGGGATATATCTGTAAGAAACAACCATCTATTGTTTCTGCTACTACAGCCCAGGATTATAAGAAAGGCTGCCCTGCTGTAAGTACCCCCATATTGATCACCTCTCAGCTTCTTCTTTTATCTTTGTTTTGGAGACGATGTATATTGAGACGCTGTAATCATTTATACCTCTTAAACATGTATATTTTCTAAAAAGTACTTTATATTTTCGTTAATTAAAGTGGTCTGAATTCCAATACCTCAGGAAAGTTTTGTTGAAGCAGAATTGGTTTATTGCTCATAATTTTCATCTAGAAGTTAAAAAAAGATCTTTATGCCAATACATGTACCAATCTTGGGAGGTATCAGAGTTTCTAAAAGCAAATAAAAACCATAAAATGTGGGCTAGGCCTACCAATAATCATATACATCCTGGCTATTTGAATTTTGTTTGTTATTAACACACATTTTCAGTTCGTAAGGGTTACTGGCTTTACTTTTGTACTATATTTTGTACTATATGTACTTTTATTTCAACATAATTCCGTTAGTTTTTCAAGGTACATGTACTTCAAACGCTCAACTTCTCAATTGTTTAGGTATTTGAAATAGATAAATATAGTCTGATCTATTTGACATATTCTTAATAATATTTTATAAGCAAATAAATTGTATTTATTTTAGAATGGAGTAGGTTATTATGAAACGTGCTATGTGTTCTATGACAATAAGATGACGTTTGATGCTGCTGAGAAATATTGTGTGCAAAAAGGGGGACATTTAGCCACCATTAATAGCAGGTACTCATTTACAGGTTCATCCAATATTATAAAAGTTAAATTGCTTTTTAATGCTGTTATTCAGCTAAAATCAGAACGTTTTTTAGCGTTGAAACTTTGTTCTTCAAGAGGACATTTAATTGTTCGTCAATGCGTATGCTTGTTGTTTCTTTCACAATGTTCAACAGGGTTTCAGGAGCAAAAAACAAAATATGATAGTTTTGGAACTTTGTTGGATGTGTCGGAATGAGTCGATTATTCTGAACAAAAGCTCTAAACTCTGTGTTTAGGTATATTTCTGCATTCCTGACTAGTGAGCTTACAGATCACAGTGGCATGTATTGGATTGGTTTGAGGACCTATAACACAGCCACTTATTATTATTACTGGACAGATAAAACCAGAGTTCGTTATACTAACTTTGACCAGGCTCATACAGGTACTTCTTTTGTCGTATTCTATATTTCTGATTTAAATCACATTCTGTATATAAGGAAAAGACTATATTGTTGTTGCTTTTGGTCGCTTGGTCAGTATGAATAGTTTTCTGCCGATACAAATATGTAACTTGTCTGACTGCGTTTTCATCTATCAACCTTTATAGGATAGCTACCAGGTATAAAAAAAAACAGTCCATGTTCCCCCAGGACAAAAAGCCTGGTTTCCTCCACGGACAAATAATATTGAGTGTGGAGTAAAACATCAATCAATCTGAATCAACCAACATGATATCAAGTCCCTGTTTCCTCAGTGCAGTAAGCCGGGTAACCTCTTCAAAAAACCTGTTAATGTGTTTCCTCAGTGCAGTGAGGTGGGTAACCTCTTGAAAAACCTGTTAATGTGTTTCCTCAGTGCAATGAGCCGGTTAACCTCAAAAACCTGATATGTTCCCTCAGTGCAACGAGTTGTGTAACCTCAAAAACCTGATATGTTCACTCTGGGCAATGAGCCGGGTAACAGCCTAAAAAAACCTGATATGTTCCCTCAGTGCAATGAGCCGGGTAACCTCCTCCTCAAAAACCTGATATGTTCCCTCAGGGCAGTGAGCCGGGTAACCTCCCCAAAAACCTGATATGTTCCCTCAGTGCAATGAGCCGGGAACCTCCTCCTCAAAAACCTGATATGTTCCCTCAGTGCAATGAGCCGGGTAACAGCCTAAAAAAACCTGATATGTTCCCTCAGTGCAATGAGCCGGGTAACAGCCTAAAAAAACCTGATATGTTCTCTCAGGGCAATGAGCCGGGTAACCTCCTCCCCAAAAACCTGATATGTTCCCTCAGGGCAGTGAGCTGGATAACATCCTCAAAAACCTGATATGTTCCCTCAGGGCAGTGAGCTGGATAACATCCTCAAAAACCTGATATGTTTCCTCAGGGCAATGAGCCGGGTAACCTCCTCCCCAATAACCTGATATGTTCCCTCAGGGCAGTGAGCTGGATAACATCCTCAAAAACCTGATATGTTCCCTCAGGGCAGTGAGCTGGATAACATCCTCAAAAACCTGATATGTTCCCTCAGGGCAATGAGCCGGGTAACCTCCTCCCCAATAACCTGATATGTTCCCTCAGGGCAGTGAGCCGGGTAACCTCCCCAAAAACCTGATATGTTCCCTCAGGGCAATGAGCCGGGTAACCTCCTCCCCAATAAACTGATATGTTCCCTCAGTGCAATGAGCCGGATAACCTCCTCCCCAAAAACCTGATATGTTCCCTCAGTGCAATGAGCCGGGTAACCTCCTCCCCAAAAACCTGATATGTTCCCTCAGTGCAATGAGCCGGGTAACCTCCTCAAAACCTTGTAATATGTTCCCTCAGTGCAATGAGTTGGGTAACCTCCTCAAAAACCTGATATGTTCTCTCAGAGCAATAAACCAGGTTACCTCCTCAAACCCTAATAATGTGTTCCCTCAGTGCAATGAGTTGGGTAACCCCCTCCCCAAAAACCTGATATGTTTCCTCAGTGCAATGAGCTGGATAACCCCCTCCCCAAAAACATGATATGTTCCCTCAGTGCAATGAGTCGGGTAACCCCCTCCCCAAAAACCTGATATGTTTCCTCAGTGCAATGAGCTGGATAACCTCCTCCCCAAAAACCTGATATGTTTCCTCAGTGCAATGAGCCGGGTAACCTAAAACCTGATATGTTTCCTCAGTGCAATGAGCTGGATAACCTCCTCCCCAAAAACCTGATATGTTTCCTCAGTGCAATGAGCCGGGTAACCTCCTCCCCAAAAACCTTATAACATCGATTATCAGCAATATAATCTAGAGTGTGTTGTAAAACAATGAACTTTAATCCACACTCTTGGTTTATGTAAAATATTTAAAATTCAACTAACCAAAACAATAGTTATTTCTCAGAAGACCTATGGGCTATGATATGTTTGATTTAATCATGGCCCTCTAATCTGAATGTACATGTAATGTACTCTGTGAGTACCAGGGTGTCTCGTGATTTTATGAATTTAAAACGGTCGTACAATTCCATGTATAAGGATAAAAACAAAGAATATCTCGGTGATATTTCAATCTTTTTTCCATAGAAGTTATCAAGGTAAACAGGCTGTATTTCTATGGTGTTTCTTGTTTGTTTTTTTTCAGGTCGTGAAATAGCCAGTTGTATAGCTATAACAACAAGTCGTCCTGCGGGACTCTGGCATAATATTCAATGCAACGCTCAACAACCATTTATCTGTGGGATCAAGCGCGTTGGTTATTCTACACCACGACCTGGTCAGGTGACAACACTATCTAATCGATGTCCAGTTTACTACACCGAATATTCTGGACAATGTTACAGGGTATGTCAGCAAAACTGGAATATTATACCATTATGTCATATAATAAAGGGACAGGTACATATAAGCACATGGCTTAAACAACTTATTGAACTAAAAGAGGTGAAATGACTGTGAATGTATTTTGGTTAAGACCCATTGTAAAATTTACATCTCACCATGCAAAGTCAAACATTTGAGACTAGTTGTAAAATGATGAGTGTATATTGTATGGGCCTTTATGCCTTTAATGTCTTATTATGGTTGTAAAACTTCAAATTATATTGGGGACATGGTGACTCTGTCAGTGATAGTCCCTCAGTCCGATACAGGCCCTCCATCAATGTGGCGGGGGATCAAGCAGAGTGATAGTCCCTCAGTCCGATACAGGCCCTCCATCGATGTGGATGGGTGATCGAGCAGAGTAATAGTCCCTCAGTCCGATACAGGCCCTCCATCGATGTGGCGGGGGATCGAGCAGAGTGATAGTCCCTCAGTCCGATACAGGCCCTCCATCGATGTGGCGGGGGATCGAGCAGAGTGATAGTCCCTCAGTCCGATACAGGCCCTCCATCGATGTGGATGGCGGATCGAGCAGAGTGATAGTTCCTCAGTCCGATACAGGCCCTCCATCGATGTGGCGGGGGATCGAGCAGAGTGATAGTCCCTCAGTCCGATACAGGCCCTTCATCGATGTGGATGGGGATCGAGGAGAGTGATAGTCCCTCAGTCCGATACAGGCCCTCCATCGATGTGGCGGGAGATCGAGCAGAGTGATAGTCCCTCAGTCCGATACAGGCCCTCCATCGATGTGGATGGGGGATCGAGCAGAGTGATAGTCCCTCAGTCCGATAAAGGCCCTTCATCGATGTGGATGGGGGATCGAGCAGAGCAATAGTCCCTCAGTCCGATACAGGCCCTCCATCGATGTGGCGGGAGATCGAGCAGAGTGATAGTCCCTCAGTCCGATACAGGCCCTCCATCGATGTGGATGGCGTATCGAGCAGAGTGATAGTCCCTCAGTCCGATAAAGGCCCTCCATCGATGTGGCGGGGGATCGAGCAGAGTGATTGTCCCTCAGTCCGATACAGGCCCTCCATCGATGTGGCGGGGGATCGAGCAGAGTGATAGTCCCTCAGTCCGATACAGGCCCTCCATCGATGTGGCGGGGGATCGAGCAGAGTGATAGTCCCTCAGTCCGATACAGGCCCTCCATCGATGTGGCGGGGGATCCAGCAGAGTGATAGTCCCTCAGTCCGATACAGGCCCTCCATCGATGTGGCGGGGGATCGAGCAGAGTGATAGTCCCTCAGTCAGATACAGGCCCTCCATCGATGTGGATGGGGGATCAAGCAGATTGATAGTCCCTCTGTCCGATACAGGCCCTCCATCGATGTGGCGGGGGATCGAGCAGGGTAATAGTCCCTCAGTCCGTTACAGGCCCTCCATCGATGTGGATGGGGATCGAGCAGAGTGATAGTCCCTCAGTCCGATACAGGCCCTCCATCGATGTGGCGGGGGATCAAGCAGAGTGATAGTCCCTCAGTCCGATACAGGCCCTCCATCGATGTGGCGGGGGATCGAGCAGAGTGATAGTCCCTCAGTCAGATACAGGCCCTCCATCGATGTGGATGGGGGATCAAGCAGATTGATAGTCCCTCTGTCCGATACAGGCCCTCCATCGATGTGGCGGGGGATCGAGCAGAGTAATAGTCCCTCAGTCCGATACAGGCCCTCCATCGATGTGGATGGGGATCGAGCAGAATGATAGTCCCTCAGTCTGATACAGGCCCTCCATCGATGTGGATGGGGGATCGAGCAGAGTGATAGTCCCTCAGTCCGATACAGGCCCTCCATCGATGTGGATCGAGCAGAATGATAGTCCCTCAGTCCGATACAGGCCCTTCATCGATGTGGATGGGGGATCGAGCAGAGTGATAGTCCCTCAGTCCGATACAGGCCCTCCATCGATGTGGCGGGGAATCGAGCAGAGTGATAGTCCCTCAGTCCGATACAGGCCCTCCATCGATGTGGATGGCGGATCGAGCAGAGTGATAGTCCCTCAGTCTGATACAGGCCCTCCATCGATGTGGCGAGGGATCGAGCAGAGTGATAGTCCCTTAGTCCGATACAGGCCCTCCATCGATGTGGCGGGAGATCGAGCAGAGTGATAGTCCCTCAGTCCGATACAGGCCTTCCATTGATGTGGCTGGGGATCGAGGAGAGTGATAGTCCCTCAGTCCGATACAGGCCCTCCATCGATGTGGATGGGTGATCAAGCAGAGTGATAGTCCCTCAGTCCGATACAGGCCCTCCATCGATGTGGCGGGGGATCGAGCAGACTGATAGTCCCTCAGTCCGATACAGGCCCTCCATCGATGTGGCGGGTGATCGAGCAGACTGATAGTTCCTCAGTCCGATACAGGCCCTCCATCGATGTGGATGGGTGATCAAGCAGAGTGATAGTCCCTCAGTCCGATACAGGCCCTCCATCGATGTGGCGGGGGATCGAGCAGACTGATAGTCCCTCAGTCCGATACAGGCCCTTCATCGATGTGGATGGGGATCGAGCAGAGTGATAGTCCCTCAGTCCTATACAGGCCCTCCATCGATGTGGATGGGGGATCGAGCAGATTGATAGTCCCTCAGTCCGATACAGGCCCTCCATCGATGTGGCGGGGGATCGAGCAGAGTGATAGTCCCTCAGTCCGATACAGGCCCTCCATCGATGTGGATGGGGGATCGAGCAGATTGATAGTCCCTCAGTCCGATACAGGCCCTCCATCGATGTGGCGGGGGATCGAGCAGATTGATAGTCCCTCAGTCCGATACAGGCCCTCCATCGATGTGGATGGGGGATCGAGCAGAGTGATAGTCCCTCAGTCCGATACAGGCCCTCCATCGATGTGGATGGGGGATCGAGCAGAGTGATAGTCCCTCAGTCCGATACAGGCCCTCCATCAATGTGGCGGGGGATCGAGCAGAGTGAAAGTCCCTCAGTTCGATACAGGCCTTCCATAGATGTGGCGGGGGATCGAGCAGAGTGATAGTCCCTCAGTCCGATACAGGCCCTCCATCGATGTGGATGGGGATCGAGCAGATTGATAGTTCCTCAGTCCGATACAGGCCCTCCATCGATGTGGCGGGGGATCGAGCAGAGTGATAGTCCCTCAGTCCGATACAGGCCCTCCATCGATGTGGCTGCGGATCGAGCAGAGTGATAGTCCCTCAGTCCGATACAGGCCCTCCATCGATGTGGATGGGGGATCGAGCAGATTGATAGTCCCTCAGTCCGATACAGGCCCTCCATCGATGTGGATGGGGGATCGAGCAGAGCAATAGTCCCTCAGTCCGATACAGGCCCTCCATCGATGTGGCGGGGGATCGAGCAGATTGATAGTCCCTCAGTCCGATACAGGCCCTCCATGGATGTGGCGGGGGATCGAGCAGATTGATAGTTCCTCAGTCCGATACAGGCCCTCCATCGATGTGGATGGGGGATCGAGCAGAGCAATAGTCCCTCAGTCCGATACAGGCCCTCCATCGATGTGGCGGGGGATCGAGCAGAGTGATAGTCCCTCAGTCCTATACAGGCCCTCCATCGATGTGGATGGGGGATCGAGCAGATTGATAGTCCCTCAGTCCGATACAGGCCCTCCATCGATGTGGATGGGGGATCGAGCAGATTGATAGTCCCTCAGTCCGATACAGGCCCTCCATCGATGTGGCGGGGGATCGAGCAGAGTGATAGTCCCTCAGTCCGATACAGGCCCTCCATCGATGTGGCGGGGGATCGAGCAGATTGATAGTCCCTCAGTCCGATACAGGCCCTCCATCGATGTGGATGGGGGATCGAGCAGATTGATAGTCCCTCAGTCCGATACAGGCCCTCCATCGATGTGGCGGGGGATCGAGCAGATTGATAGTCCCTCAGTCCGATACAGGCCCTCCATCGATGTGGATGGGGGATCGAGCAGAGTGATAGTCCCTCAGTCCGATACAGGCCCTCCATCGATGTGGATGGGGGATCGAGCAGAGTGATAGTCCCTCAGTCCGATACAGGCCCTCCATCAATGTGGCGGGGGATCGAGCAGAGTGAGTCCCTCAGTTCGATACAGTTCTTCCATAGATGTGGCGGGGGATCGAGCAGAGTGATAGTCCCTCAGTCCGATACAGGCCCTCCATCGATGTGGATGGGGATCGAGCAGATTGATAGTTCCTCAGTCCGATACAGGCCCTCCATCGATGTGGCGGGGGATCGAGCAGAGTGATAGTCCCTCAGTCCGATACAGGCCCTCCATCGATGTGGCTGCGGATCGAGCAGAGTGATAGTCCCTCAGTCCGATACAGGCCCTCCATCGATGTGGATGGCGGATCGAGCAGAGTGATAGTCCCTCAGTCCGATACAGGCCCTCCATCGATGTGGATGGGGGATCGAGCAGAGTGATAGTCCCTCAGTCCGATACAGGCCCTCCATCGATGTGGATGGGGATCAAGCAGAGTGATAGTCCCTCAGTCCGATACAGGCCCTCCATCGATGTGGATGGCGTATCGAGCAGAGTGATAGTCCCTCAGTCCGATAAAGGCCCTCCATCGATGTGGCGGGGGATCGAGCAGAGTGATTGTCCCTCAGTCCGATACAGGCCCTCCATCGATGTGGCGGGGGATCGAGCAGAGTGATAGTCCCTCAGTCCGATACAGGCCCTCCATCGATGTGGCGGGGGATCGAGCAGAGTGATAGTCCCTCAGTCCGATACAGGCCCTCCATCGATGTGGCGGGGGATCCAGCAGAGTGATAGTCCCTCAGTCCGATACAGGCCCTCCATCGATGTGGCGGGGGATCGAGCAGAGTGATAGTCCCTCAGTCAGATACAGGCCCTCCATCGATGTGGATGGGGGATCAAGCAGATTGATAGTCCCTCTGTCCGATACAGGCCCTCCATCGATGTGGCGGGGGATCGAGCAGGGTAATAGTCCCTCAGTCCGTTACAGGCCCTCCATCGATGTGGATGGGGATCGAGCAGAGTGATAGTCCCTCAGTCCGATACAGGCCCTCCATCGATGTGGCGGGGGATCGAGCAGAGTAATAGTCCCTCAGTCCGATACAGGCCCTCCATCGATGTGGATGGGGATCGAGCAGAATGATAGTCCCTCAGTCTGATACAGGCCCTCCATCGATGTGGATGGGGGATCGAGCAGAGTGATAGTCCCTCAGTCCGATACAGGCCCTCCATCGATGTGGATCGAGCAGAATGATAGTCCCTCAGTCCGATACAGGCCCTTCATCGATGTGGATGGGGGATCGAGCAGAGTGATAGTCCCTCAGTCCGATACAGGCCCTCCATCGATGTGGCGGGGAATCGAGCAGAGTGATAGTCCCTCAGTCCGATACAGGCCCTCCATCGATGTGGATGGCGGATCGAGCAGAGTGATAGTCCCTCAGTCTGATACAGGCCCTCCATCGATGTGGCGAGGGATCGAGCAGAGTGATAGTCCCTTAGTCCGATACAGGCCCTCCATCGATGTGGCGGGAGATCGAGCAGAGTGATAGTCCCTCAGTCCGATACAGGCCTTCCATTGATGTGGCTGGGGATCGAGGAGAGTGATAGTCCCTCAGTCCGATACAGGCCCTCCATCGATGTGGATGGGTGATCAAGCAGAGTGATAGTCCCTCAGTCCGATACAGGCCCTCCATCGATGTGGCGGGGGATCGAGCAGACTGATAGTCCCTCAGTCCGATACAGGCCCTCCATCGATGTGGCGGGTGATCGAGCAGACTGATAGTTCCTCAGTCCGATACAGGCCCTCCATCGATGTGGATGGGTGATCAAGCAGAGTGATAGTCCCTCAGTCCGATACAGGCCCTCCATCGATGTGGCGGGGGATCGAGCAGACTGATAGTCCCTCAGTCCGATACAGGCCCTTCATCGATGTGGATGGGGATCGAGCAGAGTGATAGTCCCTCAGTCCTATACAGGCCCTCCATCGATGTGGATGGGGGATCGAGCAGATTGATAGTCCCTCAGTCCGATACAGGCCCTCCATCGATGTGGCGGGGGATCGAGCAGAGTGATAGTCCCTCAGTCCGATACAGGCCCTCCATCGATGTGGATGGGGGATCGAGCAGATTGATAGTCCCTCAGTCCGATACAGGCCCTCCATCGATGTGGCGGGGGATCGAGCAGATTGATAGTCCCTCAGTCCGATACAGGCCCTCCATCGATGTGGATGGGGGATCGAGCAGAGTGATAGTCCCTCAGTCCGATACAGGCCCTCCATCGATGTGGATGGGGGATCGAGCAGAGTGATAGTCCCTCAGTCCGATACAGGCCCTCCATCAATGTGGCGGGGGATCGAGCAGAGTGAAAGTCCCTCAGTTCGATACAGGCCTTCCATAGATGTGGCGGGGGATCGAGCAGAGTGATAGTCCCTCAGTCCGATACAGGCCCTCCATCGATGTGGATGGGGATCGAGCAGATTGATAGTTCCTCAGTCCGATACAGGCCCTCCATCGATGTGGCGGGGGATCGAGCAGAGTGATAGTCCCTCAGTCCGATACAGGCCCTCCATCGATGTGGCTGCGGATCGAGCAGAGTGATAGTCCCTCAGTCCGATACAGGCCCTCCATCGATGTGGATGGGGGATCGAGCAGATTGATAGTCCCTCAGTCCGATACAGGCCCTCCATCGATGTGGATGGGGGATCGAGCAGAGCAATAGTCCCTCAGTCCGATACAGGCCCTCCATCGATGTGGCTGGGGATCGAGCAGATTGATAGTCCCTCAGTCCGATACAGGCCCTCCATCGATGTGGCGGGGGATCGAGCAGATTGATAGTTCCTCAGTCCGATACAGGCCCGCCATCGATGTGGATAGGGGATCGAGCAGAGCAATAGTCCCTCAGTCCGATACAGGCCCTCCATCGATGTGGCGGGGGATCGAGCAGAGTGATAGTCCCTCAGTCCTATACAGGCCCTCCATCGATGTGGATGGGGGATCGAGCAGATTGATAGTCCCTCAGTCCGATACAGGCCCTCCATCGATGTGGATGGGGGATCGAGCAGATTGATAGTCCCTCAGTCCGATACAGGCCCTCTATCGATGTGGCGGGGGATCGAGCAGAGTGATAGTCCCTCAGTCCGATACAGGCCCTCCATCGATGTGGCGGGGGATCGAGCAGATTGATAGTCCCTCAGTCCGATACAGGCCCTCCATCGATGTGGATGGGGGATCGAGCAGATTGATAGTCCCTCAGTCCGATACAGGCCCTCCATCGATGTGGCGGGGGATCGAGCAGATTGATAGTCCCTCAGTCCGATACAGGCCCTCCATCGATGTGGATGGGGGATCGAGCAGAGTGATAGTCCCTCAGTCCGATACAGGCCCTCCATCGATGTGGATGGGGGATCGAGCAGAGTGATAGTCCCTCAGTCCGATACAGGCCCTCCATCAATGTGGCGGGGGATCGAGCAGAGTGAGTCCCTCAGTTCGATACAGTTCTTCCATAGATGTGGCGGGGGATCGAGCAGAGTGATAGTCCCTCAGTCCGATACAGGCCCTCCATCGATGTGGATGGGGATCGAGCAGATTGATAGTTCCTCAGTCCGATACAGGCCCTCCATCGATGTGGCGGGGGATCGAGCAGAGTGATAGTCCCTCAGTCCGATACAGGCCCTCCATCGATGTGGCTGCGGATCGAGCAGAGTGATAGTCCCTCAGTCCGATACAGGCCCTCCATCGATGTGGATGGCGGATCGAGCAGAGTGATAGTCCCTCAGTCCGATACAGGCCCTCCATCGATGTGGATGGGGGATCGAGCAGAGTGATAGTCCCTCAGTCCGATACAGGCCCTCCATCGATGTGGATGGGGATCAAGCAGATTGATAGTCCCTCAGTCCGATACAGGCCCTCCATCGATGTGGCGGGGGATCGAGCAGATTGATAGTTCCTCAGTCCGATACAGGCCCTCCATCGATGTGGATGGGGGATCGAGCAGAGCAATAGTCCCTCAGTCCGATACAGGCCCTCCATCGATGTGGCGGGGGATCGAGCAGAGTGATAGTCCCTCAGTCCGATACAGGCCCTCCATCGATGTGGATGGGGGATCGAGCAGAGTGATAGTCCCTCAGTCCGATACAGGCCCTCCATCGATGTGGATGGGGATCAAGCAGATTGATAGTCCCTCAGTCCGATACAGGCCCTCCATCGATGTGGCGGGGGATCGAGCAGATTGATAGTTCCTCAGTCCGATACAGGCCCTCCATCGATGTGGATGGGGGATCGAGCAGAGCAATAGTCCCTCAGTCCGATACAGGCCCTCCATCGATGTGGCAGGGGATCGAGCAGAGTGATAGTCCCTCAGTCCGATACAGGCCCTCCATCGATGTGGATGGGGGATCGAGCAGAGTGATAGTCCCTCAGTCCGATACAGGCCCTCCATCGATGTGGATGGGGGATCGAGCAGAGTGATAGTCCCTCAGTCCGATACAGGCCCTCCATCGATGTGGATGGGGGATAGAGCAGAGTGATAGTTCCTCAGTCCGATACAGGCCCTCCATCGATGTGGCGGGGGATTGAGCAGAGTGATAGTCCCTCAGTCCGATACAGGCCCTCCATCGATGTGGATGGGGGATCGAGCAGAGTGATAGTCCCATAGTCCGATACAGGCCCTCCATCGATGTGGATGGGGGATCGAGCAGAGTGATAGTCCCTCAGTCCGATACAGGCCCTCCATCGATGTGGATGGGGGATCGAGCAGAGTGATAGTCCCTCAGTCCGATACAGGCCCTCCATCGATGTGGATGGGGGATCGAGCAGAGTGATAGTCCCTCAGTCCGATACAGGCCCTCCATCGATGTGGATGGGGGATCGAGCAGAGTGATAGTCCCTCAGTCCGATACAGGCCCTCCATCGATGTGGCTGCGGATCGAGCAGAGTGATAGTCCCTCAGTCCGATACAGGCCCTCCATCGATGTGGATGGCGGATCGAGCAGAGTGATAGTCCCTCAGTCCGATACAGGCCCTCCATCGATGTGGATGGGGGATCGAGCAGAGTGATAGTCCCTCAGTCCGATACAGGCCCTCCATCGATGTGGATGGGGATCAAGCAGATTGATAGTCCCTCAGTCCGATACAGGCCCTCCATCGATGTGGCGGGGGATCGAGCAGATTGATAGTCCCTCAGTCCGATACAGGCCCTCCATCGATGTGGATGGGGGATCGAGCAGAGTGATAGTCCCTCAGTCCGATACAGGCCCTTCGTCGATGTGGCGGGGGATCGAGCAGAGTGATAGTCCCTCAGTCCGATACAGGCCCTTCATCGATGTGGATGGGGGATCGAGCAGAGTGGTAGTCCCTCAGTCCGATACAGGCCTTCCATATTTGTGGCGGGGATCGAATACCACTCAGACTTTAAATAAAATTGAACAATTTCAATGTCTGTTTTTCACATAAATGAGGAAGAGTTTTCAAGTACTGGCTGAGGCCCGGGGATATCCTCTCTGAACCTGGCAACACGCCCATATAGCTTAAGGGAAATAATCTTATGTAAAACATCCATCAATCAATCAAATATTATTTCTGTTCAGTTGATGTCTTACCGGAAAGCCTGGACCACTGCCCGTGATTATTGTCGTGGTTTTGGGGGAGATTTAGTCAGTATTAACAACCGTACAATTGCTGATGCTCTCAAGAAATATGTCTTCAGGTAGTGTGATATATTCTTGCCCCTTTTTATCTATGGATTTGATTGGAATCAATCCAGTTATGATTGAATAATATGCAATCATGTCAAATACTTCTACATACTCTTATGACTGAGTTTAATGTGAAGGATTCAATGTTGACAGTGTACTAATTTGTCCTCTGTGTTTTTGATGGTTTTAGATATACAAGAGGCTCATACTGGATAGGACTGAATAATATTGGACAAACTAGAGGTATGTAGAGAATGTTAAAGTGGCATGGGCTGCCAAAATGTTGATATTTGGACGTTAAAACAGAATGTTGAAATTTTCGGCTATTTTTCTCAAGACATATAATTTAGAAGCTTCTAAGTGCTTCTAGTCTCGTGAATGAACGATCAAGTATTGTTTTGAACTAACTTTGGTTTAGAATGAATGAATGGTCGTTTACTTTTCGAACATGTTTTCTGTACATACAGGCCACATACTGTATGGATTTTCCTCATTCCAACGCCAATCATTTAGTTTTTTGATGG
The DNA here is from genome assembly GCA_963971465.1 of Lepidochitona cinerea. Classification (NCBI taxonomy): domain Eukaryota; kingdom Metazoa; phylum Mollusca; class Polyplacophora; order Chitonida; family Tonicellidae; genus Lepidochitona; species Lepidochitona cinerea. The sequence goes on along the minus strand of OZ020551.1, from coordinate 104,927,187 downwards.
CCTTCAAAGCCTCTTACTGTCGTGACGATCAACATTTATGAAAAAGGTGTGAATTTCAGCAGCTCATGCCACTTTAACTATTCAAAGGCCTATAGCTGTTGAAAATAAGCGACTTACTTTAGACTACGGTAATCATCCTAATGCAGCACCAAGGGGTTGTGGGTTTGAATCCGACTCAGACCAAGTAAACTGAACAACATCTGAGTGGAGTTTTCACTTGGTCGCCATATGTGGAAGAGTGGCCAGGTGTTGGGGTTTCTCCGGGCAAAGTGCTCATCCCCCTCTTCACTAAACCTGGTCACGCCACCACATACGTGAAATATTTTTATTAAAGTGTTAAGTAAAACATGAAACCATCCTCAAGGAGCAGAGCAGTAAGTTAGTTACTTTCTAATACTGGAACCTAGCATGGAGGAAAATTAAGTATGCCACAATACATTAGCCTTCCTGGAGCTCATATGGTCTAGAGGTTTTAATGTTAAAATTTAGGTGGGATGGGGTGGGTAAGATCTTTTGGTTGGTTGGTACTTTTGTCGCCATATAACCTTAGCTGTTGATTGCGACGTTAAGCCCCAATCAATCAATCTACATGTAATACTGGAAACATTGTCATATTAGTAAAAAAAAACCTGCATGAAGTATGAACACAAACAAAACATGTTGCTGGAACAATCTATGATCATGAGTACTTTACCCTGTGTATATTATCAGGTTATACCTGGAGTGATGGATCAGCTTTCACATACAGTAAATGGGGATCTCAACAGCCAGACAACCACAATAAACAAGAGAACTGTGTGGAATGGGATTTGGCATCTAACTCTTGGAAAGATTCAAACTGTTTTCTACCCAAGACTTTTGCTTGTCAGATTACAAAAGGTGAGTAAAAAACGTGTAAAGGATATAGTCTGTTAAAGAGAGCTTTGAGAGTTGACCTAAAGCGCAATGTATTTGTAGTTTGCAATGAATGATTTTCAGTTAGAAAAGGCTGGAATGGTTGTGCGGCTGGTAAAAAAAATATGTAAAAGTATAATTCTAAGGTAACAAAAAATTTGGCCGCTTATTAATTCTATTTGCCTGAAATATTTCTTTCCCATTTTCTTGTTGTTTCAGGATCAGTTTCTGTGAGAACAACTCCTAAACCTTCTCTAACAACACCACGTAAGTAGTAACCTGTATTAGAATATTACCAATCTACATGTATACTCCATGGGTAGGTAGCATAGGTAATCCAACGTAATATCCGTTTCATTTACAATCAGTTTTCATGGAATTGTTTGTACTAGATTCAGTGGTTTCTCCAGGAGTAACCAAAATAGACATGCATAGGTAAAAATAGACATGCATAGGTCAAAATAGACATGCATAGGTCAAAATAGACATGCAACCAAATAGACATGCATAGGCCTAAATAGACATGCAACCAAATAGACACGCAACAAAAATAACCAAATAGACATGGATAGGTCAAAATACACATGCAACCAAAATAACCAAATAGCCATGCATAGACCGTTCTGCACAAAACCGCCTGAACTTGGATCATTCTTAGTCTAGCTATGTCTGTAATGTGGGACATTTATGTCGTTCTTAGGTCCATGTTGTATAACAAGTTAGGTACAAGTGCATGAGCTGCCAAAATTTACACTTTTTCCATAATTTAAAGTTAGTTCAGAAGAATACTTTATACTAATAGTACTATAAAGCTTCTGAATTATACGTCTTGAGAAAAAATAGACAATAATTTCAAAATTTTGTTTTAACGTCAAAATATCAACATTTTGGCAGCTCATGCCACTTTAAGAGAGCTTCTTGACAGCAGACGCTATTCAAGTTTTTGGAGTTTTAGAACCCAAGAATTTTTGTCCTGTTTTCAGATTGTATAACAAGTTAGGTATAACAAGTCTAATGTCCTGTTTTCAGATTGATTTTTGGAATGCTGTATGTGTTGTTACATAAACATTGTTATTGTTTTGCAGCTGTGACTTGTGGAACATCGAGGTATTCAAGATATTGGAAATACTACAATGGAGCCTGCTATTACTTCTCTTATCAAGCTTCTACGTGGTTTAATGCCCGAAATTATTGTCGAAATACAGTTCACGGAGATCTGGCCAGTATTCATTCTCTAGATGATGCAAACTTCCTCAATACAGTTGTAAGTATATCCTTTCTAAGATTTTATACTCAGTATTAAAGGGATGTCTGTCTTACAATATGGAAAACAATCAGGTATTAACTGTACAGCTTTTAAGTATTTCTTTTCGAAGAGTTCATACTCAGTCAATGAGCATCTTGCAATATGGAAAACAGTCAAGTATTAACTATCAACACTTAATAATTCTTAAATGACTTTCTAATTTAAAACACACTAGTACAGGAAATACCTTCTCAATTAAATTAACTATACATGGAGATTAAAAAAAAAAAAGATAAGGGCAATGTTGCTTTCCAATATTCTTTACAGGTATTAAAATATCATTGTAACAGCTAAATAATGTGATTTCCAGGTATTTTAGTGACTTATTCATGAATAAAATGTTGAATGTTACGTATGTAGAATTTCTGTCTGAACTACACCTGTTTTAGATTGGTACCACTTCCAGCTCTATCAGATGGATTGGCTTAAATGAGTTGGACCTTAAAGGTTATAAGTAAGTCCATTGTTCAATTGTTCTAGTTATAATGGCATACAGTTAGGAAAATGATACACAAGGAACGGAGATAGATGTAATTTTACCACTAATGTTAATAGTTCTCTACTAAACCTTCATTTCAATCTTTTTGAAACAACGGTTTTCAGAATTTGTATGAATCTAGAAATGCCAAGGAATTATTTTGATGTATTATTTTTGCTTCAATTGATCAATGTTGACATTTTTCTTGCAGATGGTCAGATGGTTCAGCTGTTAACTTTAAAAACTGGGATAAAAATGAACCTAATGATGCATTTGGTGGACAGAAGTGCACGGCTATTAGTAATACAAATGGTCTGTATATCTTAGAAGACATTATATATGTATGACTGGCTGGATGAGAACATTATTTCATGATTCATATCCAGTTTGGTTCAGTGATCATTAGAAAGCCCTAACTGCCTGCAGGTTTTGTCTACATTAGGTTCCTGCACAGGCTCAGCCTCACTATTTGTTTTGAATAGAAGCAAATAACATTTATTGGATAATAAACTGCTTATAGTTAATTGATCGTTACCATTTTGGTGTAGTATGTTTCATCTGTTTTTTTAAGTAAACTTTTTTTTTAGGAAAGAAGTGCTTTTCTTAAAATGTTTATTAACTTTTTATGCTGACTATACAATTTACTCTAGTATTAGTATTGTAAAATGCCATGTGTAAATTGTAGGTTTTTGGATGGATGAGAATTGTGGTCAGACATACAGATATGTGTGTAAACAACATGTGGGAAGTAAAACACCACCCCCACCAACACAAGCACCTGTCCTGCCAGGAAACTGCCGCAAAGGATGGACAGCTTTAGGTAACTCCTTTGTTTCTTTCTTTTCGTTTGTCATCTTAACAAAGCAAGACCAATGCTGCCATATATTTAACTTGTCTAACAGTCTCTAGTGTAGTCTGTGGAGTATAAATAAAACATCATACGGGATGTAGAGAGCTGGTTGTACTGTCAATCCTCACATATTACTATGATAGAAACAAGAGGTAAAAATTTGTGAAATGCATCTTCTGGAATCCTTGAAAGACAAAACTGTGATCATACTGACTCACATGTACTCAGCATGTGTTCAATTGGACCAACAGGCATGTTGCATTATAAGCAGTTTTAAGCCAATGTCTATTTACCAGCTCTGAGAATTAACCTATATACCATGTTCCGGATGTTGAACCACATTTCACAACTTGTATTCTGATCATCTGAGGTGTGACAATTGACTGAGGGTGGGTGTTGTTTTATCTTCTAGAACTTCATTATATAATGCTCAAGTTAAAGTAAAAATACTTTTTGTAGTCTGGTTTACAACCTCAACAAATGATGCATTGGTATTGAAAAGTGTGTAAAATGATCTTAAATGATCTTGTTTCCAATCTACCACACCTAGATATTTTCTCCACTTGCACAGCTTTGTGAAGGATCTTGGACTTCTTGCTGGAAACATGAGAATTTTACAAGTGACACTTTTTTCTATTTCTCCAGGAAATAAATGTTATCTTGCTGTTGATGGTTACTCGACATACAATGACTCTATTCGTGTATGTCAGCGATACAACACCAAGTTTACTTTAGCATCAATCAACAATGAAAATGAACAAGGTAGGCTCTTTTCTCTGTGATCAATCTTGTCAGAACGACTGAAATAATATAAAACCCTTAAACAGAAAAATGTCAGATTAAAAAAATGGTTTGTAATTTCTTATTGTATTTTTTGGACAGTTTGCCTACAAGTAAATGAGAGATTTAGCTTAGAAAATACTGTAGTTTTATATGGTAGTTACATGTGTTGCATTGTTATCATTCTTTTTATCTTTTTACAATCAGCTTTATTGTTGAGTTTGTTGAATGGGAAGACGACAAACTACTGGATAGGATTAAACCAGATGCAAACTCAGAGACGCTATGTCTGGTTAGATAATTCTGAAGTGAGCATTACTAACTGGGACTATAGAGAGCCTAATGGTTCCAACTACTACCCATCTAGAAGAGTGAGTACTTGTCCAGAATAGTTTTATTCAGAATTTAATTTTCTCAAAACTTTTCAATTATAGATGGATTAAGAAGGCACTGTAAACTAGGGACATCTTTAAAATTGAAAGTGTTTATCCACAAATTCGGGTTCCTTCTAATGATATGCCCACATATTACCTCACTGAAAAGTTTCATTACAGAAATCAACACTCAAATTATGTTGAATAATTTCTCTTTTCTGTATTGATAATAGCTTTTTTTGTTGGTAACGGTCGCTTACCAGACTAGTGGGTCCATTAAGTTTAAAATAATTTAGCTATATAAAAAGAGAGCATTTGTCATTATAATTGATATAATGTTCTCCAGGAGCTGTGCGTTGAGATGAGAACGTATGAACAGGGACCAGGAAAATGGGCAGACATCAACTGTTTGTATAGAAGAAGCTATATCTGCCAGGGATTTAAGGGTTTGTATATTTGAAACAAAAGTTATATCTGCCAGGGATTTAAGGGTTTTTATATTTGAAACAAAAGTTATATCTGCCAGGGATTTAAGGGTTTGTATATTTGAAACAAAAGTTATATCTGCCAGGGATTTAAGGGTTTGTATATTTGAAACAAAAGTTATATCTGCCAGGGATTTAAGGATTTGTATATTTAAAACAAAAGTTATATCTGCCAGGGATTTAAGGGTTTGTATATTTGAAACAAAAGTTATATCTGCCAGGGATTTAAGGGTTTGTATATTTGAAACAAAAGTTATATCTGCCAGGGATTTAAGGATTTGTATATTTGAAACAAAAGTTATATCTGCCAGGGATTTAAGGGTTTGTATATTTGAAACAAAAGTTATATCTGCCAGGGATTTAGGGGTTTGTATATTTGAAATAAAAGTTATATCTGCCAGGGATTTAAGGGTTTGTATATTTGAAACAAAAGTTATATGTCCTAGGGATTTAAGGGTTTGTATATTTGAAACAAAAGTTATATTTGCCAGGGATTTAAGGGTTTGTATATTTGAAACAAAAGTTATATCTGCCAGGGATTTAAGGGTTTGTATATTTGAAATAAAAGTTATATCTGCCAGGGATTTAAGGGTTTGTATATTTAAAACAAAAGTTATATCTGCCAGGGATTTAAGGGTTCGTATATTTGAAATAAAAGTTATATTTGCCAGGGATTTAAGGGTTTGTATATTTGAAACAAAAGTTATATTTGCCAGGGATTTAAGGGTTTGTATATTTGAAACAAAAGTTATATCTGCCAGGGATTTAAGGGTTTGTATATTTGAAACAAAAGTTATATCTGCCAGGGATTTAAGGGTTTGTATATTTGAAACAAAAGTTATATCTGCCAGGGATTTAAGGGTTTGTATATTTGAAACAAAAGTTATATCTGCCAGGGATTTAAGGATTTGAAACAAAAGTTATATCTGCCAGGGATTTAAGGGTTTGTATATTTGAAACAAAAGTTATATCTGCCAGGGATTTAAGGATTTGAAACAAAAGTTATATCTGCCAGGGATTTAAGGGTTTGTATATTTGAAACAAAAGTTATATCTGCCAGGGATTTAAGGATTTGAAACAAAAGTTATATCTGCCAGGGATTTAAGGGTTTGTATATTTGAAACAAAAGTTATATCTGCCAGGGATTTAAGAGTTTGTATATTTGAAACAAAAGTTATATCTGCCAGGGATTTAAGGGTTTGTATATTTGAAACAAAAGTTATATCTGCCAGGGATTTAAGGGTTTGTATATTTGAAACAAAAGTTATATCTGCCAGGGATTTAAGGGTTTGTATAGAAGAAGTTATATATGCCAGGGATTTAAGGGTTTGTATAGAAGAAGTTATATCTGCCAGGGATTTAAGGATTTGTATATTTGAAACAAAAGTTATATCTGCCAGGGATTTAAGGGTTTGTATATTTGAAACAAAAGTTTTATCTGCCAGGGATTTAAGGGTTTGTATAGAAGAAGTTATATATGCCAGGGATTTAAGGATTTGTATATTTGAAACAAAAGTTATATCTGCCAGGGATTTAAGGGTTTGTATATTTGAAACAAAAGTTATATCTGCCAAGGATTTAAGAGTTTGTATATTTGAAACAAAAGTTATATCTGCCAGGGATTTAAGGATTTGTATATTTGAAACAAAAGTTATATCTGCCAGGGATTTAAGGGTTTGTATATTTAAAACAAAAGTTATATCTGCCAGGGATTTAAGGGTTTGTATATTTGAAACAAAAGTTATATCTGCCAGGGATTTAAGGATTTGTATATTTGAAACAAAAGTTATATCTGCCAGGGATTTAAGGGTTTGTATATTTGAAACAAAAGTTATATCTGCCAGGGATTTAAGGGTTTGTATATTTGAAATAAAAGTTATATCTGCCAGGGATTTAAGGGTTTGTATATTTGAAACAAAAGTTATATCTGCCAGGGATTTAAGGGTTTGTATATTTGAAATAAAAGTTATATTTGCCAGGGATTTAAGGGTTTGTATATTTGAAACATAAGTTATATTTGCCAGGGATTTAAGGGTTTGTATATTTGAAACAAAAGTTATATCTGCCAGGGATTTAAGGGTTTGTATATTTGAAACAAAAGTTATATCTGCCAGGGATTTAAGGGTTTGTATATTTGAAACAAAAGTTATATCTGCCAGGGATTTAAGGATTTGAAACAAAAGTTATATCTGCCAGGGATTTAAGGGTTTGTATATTTGAAACAAAAGTTATATCTGCCAGGGATTTAAGGATTTGAAACAAAAGTTATATCTGCCAGGGATTTAAGGGTTTGTATATTTGAAACAAAAGTTATATCTGCCAGGGATTTAAGGGTTTGTATATTTGAAACAAAAGTTATATTTGCCAGGGATTGAGGGATTTGTATATTTGAAATAAAAGTTATATCTGCCAGGGATTTAAGGGTTTGTATATTTGAAACAAAAGTTATATCTGCTAGGGATTTAAGGGTTTGTATATTTGAAACAAAAGTTATATCTGCCAGGGATTTAAGGATTTGTATATTTGCAACAAAAGTTATATTTGCCAGGGATTTAAGGGTTTGTATATTTGAAACAAAAGTTATATTTGCCAGGGATTGAGGGATTTGTATATTTGAAATAAAAGTTATATCTGCCAGGGATTTAAGGGTTTGTATATTTGAAACAAAAGTTATATTTGCCAGGGATTTAAGGGTTTGTATATTTGAAACAAAAGTTATACTTGCCAGGGATTGAGGGATTTGTATATTTGACACAAAAGTTATATCTGCTAGGGATTTAAGGGTTTGTATATTTGCAACAAAAATTATATCTGCTAGGGATTTAAGGGTTTGTATATTTGAAATAAAAGTTATATCTACCACGGATTTAAGGATATGAAACAAAAATTATATCTGCCAGGGATTTAAGGGTTTGTATATTTGAAACAAAAGTTATATCTGCCAGGGATTTAAGGGTTTGTATATTTGAAATAAAAGTTATATCTGCCAGGGATTTAAGGGTTTGTATATTTGAAACAAAAATTATATCTGCCAGGGATTTAAGGGTTTGTATATTTGAAATAAAAGTTATATCTGCCAGGGATTTAAGGGTTTGTATATTTGAAATTCCCAAAACGAATACTGGATAGTGTTCTAACTGGCAGAGTAAAATCGGATAATGAAAGTATGACAATTTCACTCATGGTAAATTAAGGTAAAGCTATGCTAAGTAAAGATTAACTGAACTAAACTGATAAACTGTCCAAAACTCCATACTTGTTACCATGGATTTACTGTACAAAGAATCCAGACAAGGTTATTAAAGTTATGAAAAGTCCCACTAATTTTGAAAGTTATTGTTACATAAAATGTAATAGACTTCCACCAATGTATGTTTGTTATGGTTGAATGTGTGTTACAGAGACGAACCAACCAGCTCCTCAGAAACCCACATTACCTAGCTGGTGTAACAAACCCGGATATGAAGTGTACGGACAAAGTTGTTATAAACTTGATAAAACAGCGAGGACATGGGACCAATCCTCCGCAGCATGTAAACAAGATGGTGGCCATTTGGTTTCTATAGGGGACCAATTTGAGCAGGCACATATACAAGTAATGATGTATGGACAGAAGCAGTATTTCTGGACTGGGATGACTGATAGAAAAGTATGGGACCCTTAATGTACATCTGCTTTATCCAACTCTGCTGTATTCTCTAAGAAGAAAATTAAGATTAATTTTGTTCAAACTTTGTAATTATATTAATAATACGTAGTACAATGAGAAAAGACAGTTAAAATATGTAATTTTGTTCCTACTAAGGTAGAAGACAGATAAGGGGGGTTTAGTCAAATTTATCTTTTTAACAGTTGTTCTTTTTCTAAGCAATGACTGGTGGTTGGCTCAAAAGGTCCAGCCATTTTACTCTGAAGCAGTTTGTATTCTTCTGGTATAATCTGGTCCATATTCATGCTGGCATTATTAAATTGAAACACAAGCGGTGTAATAATTTGTTCATGATGCCTTCCCGGGTCCAATCTCAAACCCATTGGGTGATCCAATAACTTTCCCTTTCCAAACATTTGTGTTTGGTATCTGCAAAAGAGGGATTTTTATAATGGGCCTGATTACGAAATGGTCCTTAAAGCCCAGCACAAGGGGATTCAGCTGAGCTGCAAGGCAAGCACAGCGCAGGGAGCAGCTACAGATTTCAGTGCAGATGATGATCTCTCGGCTGAGGCAAGTTCACTGACCTACATAAATGTCACTACCTGTGTTACGTAACATTGTAAGTGGTCACATGTTTGAATATGCACACGCAATCAGCCTTTCCCTCTATTCAGCTCATCTGACAGCTCATGCTGTATGCAGATGCTGAGATTTTTGCCTTGCAAGGCAGAAAATATTTAACATGCTAGATACTTTCCTCATAGCCTTGTGAGGCGAAAATCTCACAAAAATTTCAGCTCTCTGGCACACTTCGCCAACAGCTCAGCCAGATCCTCTATAGGCGCTGGGGTATTAACATAGTTTTTGCTATGTTCACTAAGCTGAGGGATGTGTGTTTTTGCAGCTAAAGGGTATATATCGCTGGTCTGACAACTGGCCTGTGTTGTATACAAAATGGGGTCCCGGAGAACCAAGCCGTTCAGATGGAGAGGGATGTGTGGCGCTTGTCGTTAACGGAACGTGGAATGACACAAGCTGTGATAATACATATGGAGCTATCTGTGAGATCAGTCATGGTGAGTCAGTTTCTTATACCGTAAGGCCCGCTCACACAGTGCGATTTGTCGTACCGACTTGTAGCATGCGATAAAAATGGATGTATTTGATTGGTTGTCAAATCGTATCAACCAATTAAAAGCAGCCATTTTAATCGCATGCTACAAGTCGGTACGACAAATCATGACGCGCTGTATGAACGGACCTTTAGGCAGAGCCCGGTTTCCACCCACCAAACATGGCAACACTCATGGAATAATCATGAGTGCAACATAAAACATCAATCAATCAATCAAACATGCTGTCTGTTCTGACTTTCATGTTCAGAGACCTACTTTTAGTTTTCTACCTGTCTTATCAGGAGTGATGAAATCATTGTTAGGTTATTACTGGTGTCAGCAGAGGAGCTCAATCTGAGAATCTTATCTTCAAAAACCGACCACTGTGCAAGTGAAACCAACTGTAGATGGAACATAAAGCATCAAATGGAAAAACAGCTTCAAAACATCACCAGTTAGAAAAAAGAACTAACAATTCCCATTATTTGAAGGTAATCTGGGGGAAATCCAAAATGTGATTTTGATCTGTTATATTTGTTTCTTTTCTGTTAGGATCCCCTCCGCCTCACCCATCTGAGGTACCCGGGTATTGCCCAAACAACAGCTGGACCCCTCACAACAAGTATTGTTATTTTGTGAATCCCCGAGCGTATTCCTCATGGCCTGAAGCTCAGTTTTATTGTAAGAGACTTGGTATGAGATTAGTTACAGTCCACAGTGCTGAGGACCAAACATTTCTCCTCAGTTTTATCGCCAAACAGAATTATCGCACCTCATACTATTTCTGGACTGGTTTGGTCGCTGGAAATAACAGTAAGTGGAAGATAAAATAGAGCATTTATTATTATTTTATTGTTGTGAATAATTTGAAGCATTAAAGATGTTTATTATTTTTTACTGTTAATTTGGCTTGAAATTAAAACTATGTTTGTAATTTTCAATGGAACAGCGGATATATTTGATAAATACGTGAATAAATTTTCCATGTGTTTTTTCACAGAGGGTTTTGAATGGACGGATTCGGCTACGTTGAGCTATACAAACTGGGCTAAGAATGAGCCGTCCAATGGAAAGACTAGGAACCCAGAGGAATGTGTACAGATGCACCCTACATCAGGTTTCTGGTATGATTCATATTGTACCACGAGGAGACCATACATTTGTATGGCAGATATGGGTACGTAACCAATTACTCTCTGATAGTCATCCAGCTTTTCATTCAGGAAATTGGCTGGGTTTTGATTGTGGTTACAACACAAACCTAAATTAACTGCCATCTTGTTGGATAACTAAAAACAAAACCCACGCATCAAAGCAATAGTCCGGTTTCCCTCCCTACTAAACCTGGCACAGTGAAACAATCTTGAATGCAGCGTAAAATATCAATCAATCTTATAACAATATAACACCACAAACATTACAACAACACTAGATTCATATCAGGATTTATGACCTTCATTCTCTGTTTTTGGTCAGTGTTCCCTACCAACCCACCATCAGGAGGTACAGCCCAGCCTGGTCAGTCTACTCCATCATCAGCAGCACCTGGTCAATCCACCAACGCCCCACTCGTAACATCAGCACCCGGCCAGTCTTCTCAAACTCCTGCCCGTCAAACAGGCACCCAGAGTACTCGAGGTAAGGGGGTGGTCACAGCTAAACAACATACACAGCCAACCCCAACTCCTGCTGTAAACACCAAGCGCCCACCAAGGGGCAACACTGACCGTTCAACACCGATCTCACAGCAAATTCATGGGAATAAACCTAATTCAGGTCCTGTTCACTTCTCTCATCTTTCTGTTGTCTACTTCTATCTATTATAGGGGGCCTTAGTGGCTCAGTCAGTTAGAGCGATACTCCTCTGTTGTCTACTTCTATCTATTACAGGGGGCCTTGGTGGCTCAGTCAGTTAGAGCGATACTCCTTCAGTCCCAACACAGGCCTTCCGTCTATGCATTGGAGATCGATTCCAAAAATTAAAATAACTTGGAGGCACTCGCCAAAGTTCTGGTGTTTCCTCCAGGCAAAAAGCCCAGTTTCCTTCCCCAATAAACCCAGCAAAATGCCATATAAGTGAAACAATCTTGAGTGCGTCGTAAAACATCAATCAATCGACATTACTTACTCGCATTACTTCGTTTGTTATATAGACATACGAGTAATACCTCAACTAAATAAAAAAAAGATGCAAATTTGATTAATGTTATTTATTTTTAACTTGACTTTACTTTTAAGAATCAACCGTCACACTGTAGTAAAATAAACCGAGATTTAAGTCTTTCGGTTATCCCTGGTATAAACAGTTAGTTCGTTGTGTACATGTAAGGTACTATTAGATCTTATATATCATGTGGCATTAAGTTTCTATTTTATATCTATGTAATTTGGGTGTTTGTTACAGGAGGGAGTGGCCTGAGTGGGGGTTCTGTCACTGGTATTATCACCTGTGTTCTAATGATGTAATATTGTGTTTGTTACAGGAGGGAGTGGCCTGAGTGGGGGTTCTGTCACTGGTATTATCACCTGTGTTCTAATGATGTAATATTGTGTTTGTTACAGGAGGGGGTGGCCTGAGTGTGGGTTCTGTCACTGGTATTATCACCTGTGTTCTAATGATGTAATATTGTGTTTGTTACAGGAGGGGGTGGCCTGAGTGTGGGTTCTGTCACTGGTATTATCATCTGAGTTCTAATGATGTAATATTGTGTTTGTTACAGGAGGGAGTGGCCTGAGTGGGGGTTCTGTCACTGGTATTATCACCTGTGTTCTAATGATGTAATATTGTGTTTGTTACAGGAGGGGGTGGCCTGAGTGTGGGTTCTGTCACTGGTATTATCATCTGAGTTCTAATGATGTAATATTGTGTTTGTTACAGGAGGGAGTGGCCTGAGTGTGGGTTCTGTCCCTGGTATCATCATCTGAGTTCTAATGATGTAATATTGTGTTTGTTACAGGAGGGAGTGGCCTGAGTGTGGGTTCTGTCACTGGTATCATCATCTGAGTTCTAATGATGTAATATTGTGTTTGTTACAGGAGGGAGTGGCCTGAGTGTGGGTTCTGTCACTGGTATCATCATCTGAGTTCTAATGATGTAATATTGTGTTTGTTACAGGAGGGGGTGGCCTGAGTGTGGGTTCTGTCACTGGTATCATCATCTGAGTTCTAATGATGTAATATTGTGTTTGTTACAGGAGGGAGTGGCCTGAGTGTGGGTTCTGTCCCTGGTATTATCATCTGAGTTCTAATGATGTAATATTGTGTTTGTTACAGGAGGGGGTGGCCTGAGTGGGGGTTCTGTCGTGGGTATTATCATCTGAGTTCTAATGATGTAATATTGTGTTTGTTACAGGAGGGAGTGGCCTGAGTGGGGGTTCTGTCACTGGTATTATCATCTGAGTTCTAATGATGTAATATTGTGTTTGTTACAGGAGGGGGTGGCCTGAGTGGGGGTTCTGTCGTGGGTATTATCATCTGAGTTCTAATGATATAATATTGTGTTTGTTACAGGAGGGAGTGGCCTGAGTGTGGGTTCTGTCACTGGTATCATCATCTGAGTTCTAATGGTGTAATATTGTGTTTGTTACAGGAGGGGGTGGCCTGAGTGGGGGTTCTGTCGCTGGTATCATCATCTGAGTTCTAATGATGTAATATTGTGTTTGTTACAGGAGGGGGTGGCCTGAGTGGGGGTTCTGTCACTGGTATTATCATCTGAGTTCTAATGATGTAATATTGTGTTTGTTACAGGAGGGGGTGGCCTGAGTGGGGGTTCTGTCACTGGTATTATCATCTGAGTTCTAATGATGTAATATTGTGTTTGTTACAGGAGGGGGTGGCCTGAGTGGGGGTTCTGTCGCTGGTATCATCATCTGAGTTCTAATGATGTAATATTGTGTTTGTTACAGGAGGGGGCCTGAGTGGGGGTTCTGTCCCTGGTATTATCATCTGAGTTCTAATGATGTAATATTGTGTTTGTTACAGGAGGGGGCCTGAGTGGGGGTTCTGTCACTGGTATTATCATCTGAGTTCTAATGATGTAATATTGTGTTTGTTACAGGAGGGGGCCTGAGTGGGGGTTCTGTCCCTGGTATTATCATCTGAGTTCTAATGATGTAATATTGTGTTTGTTACAGGAGGGGGCCTGAGTGGGGGTTCTGTCCCTGGTATTATCATCTGAGTTCTAATGATGTAATATTGTGTTTGTTACAGGAGGGGGTGGCCTGAGTGGGGGTTCTGTCACTGGTATTATCATCTGAGTTCTAATGATGTAATATTGTGTTTGTTACAGGAGGGGGTGGCCTGAGTGGGGGTTCTGTCGCTGGTATCATCATCTGAGTTCTAATGATGTAATATTGTGTTTGTTACAGGAGGGGGCCTGAGTGGGGGTTCTGTCCCTGGTATTATCATCTGAGTTCTAATGATGTAATATTGTGTTTGTTACAGGAGGGGGTGGCCTGAGTGGGGGTTCTGTCACTGGTATTATCATCTGAGTTCTAATGATGTAATATTGTGTTTGTTACAGGAGGGGGTGGCCTGAGTGGGGGTTCTGTCGCTGGTATCATCATCTGAGTTCTAATGATGTAATATTGTGTTTGTTACAGGAGGGGGCCTGAGTGGGGGTTCTGTCCCTGGTATTATCATCTGAGTTCTAATGATGTAATATTGTGTTTGTTACAGGAGGGGGCCTGAGTGGGGGTTCTGTCCCTGGTATCATCATCTGAGTTCTAATGATGTAATATTGTGTTTGTTACAGGAGGGGGCCTGAGTGGGGGTTCTGTCCCTGGTATTATCATCTGAGTTCTAATGATGTAATATTGTGTTTGTTACAGGAGGGGGCGACCTGAGTGTGGGTTCTGTCACTGGTATTATCACCTGTGTTCTAATGATGTAATATTGTGTTTGTTACAGGAGGGGGTGGCCTGAGTGGGGGTTCTGTCACTGGTATTATCATCGGAGTTCTAATGATATAATATTGTGTTTGTTACAGGAGGGAGTGGCCTGAGTGGGGGTTCTGTCACTGGTATCATCATCTGAGTTCTAATGGTGTAATATTGTGTTTGTTACAGGAGGGGATGGCCTGAGTGTGGGTTCTGTCACTGGTATTATCATCGGAGTTCTAATGATGTAATATTGTGTTTGTTACAGGAGGGGGCCTGAGTGGGGGTTCTGTCACTGGTATTATCACCTGTGTTCTAATGATGTAATATTGTGTTTGTTACAGGAGGGGGTGGCCTGAGTGGGGGTTCTGTCACTGGTATTATCACCTGTGTTCTAATGATGTAATATTGTGTTTGTTACTGGAGGGGGTGGCCTGAGTGGGGGTTCTGTCACTGGTATTATCACCTGTGTTCTAATGATGTAATATTGTGTTTGTTACAGGAGGGGGTGGCCTGAGTGGGGGTTCTGTCACTGGTATTATCATCGGAGTTCTAATGATATAATATTGTGTTTGTTACAGGAGGGAGTGGCCTGAGTGTGGGTTCTGTCACTGGTATCATCATCTGAGTTCTAATGGTGTAATATTGTGTTTGTTACAGGAGGGGGTGGCCTGAGTGGGGGTTCTGTCACTGGTATTATCATCCGAGTTCTAATGATGTAATATTGTGTTTGTTACAGGAGGGAGTGGCCTGAGTGTGGGTTCTGTCGCTGGTATCATCATCTGAGTTCTAATGATGTAATATTGTGTTTGTTACAGGAGGGGGTGGCCTGAGTGGGGGTTCTGTCACTGGTATCATCATCCGAGTTCTAATGATGTAATATTGTGTTTGTTACAGGAGGGAGTGGCCTGAGTGGGGGTTCTGTCACTGGTATTATCATCTGAGTTCTAATGGTGTAATATTGTGTTTGTTACAGGAGGGGGTGGCCTGAGTGTGGGTTCTGTCACTGGTATTATCATCTGAGTTCTAATGATGTAATATTGTGTTTGTTACAGGAGGGGGTGGCCTGAGTGTGGGTTCTGTCACTGGTATCATCATCTGAGTTCTAATGGTGTAATATTGTGTTTGTTACAGGAGGGGGTGGCCTGAGTGTGGGTTCTGTCACTGGTATCATCATCTGAGTTCTAATGGTGTAATATTGTGTTTGTTACAGGAGGGGGTGGCCTGAGTGTGGGTTCTGTCACTGGTATTATCATCTGAGTTCTAATGATGTAATATTGTGTTTGTTACAGGAGGGAGTGGCCTGAGTGGGGGTTCTGTCACTGGTATCATCATCTGAGTTCTAATGGTGTAATATTGTGTTTGTTACAGGAGGGGGTGGCCTGAGTGTGGGTTCTGTCACTGGTATCATCATCTGAGTTCTAATGGTGTAATATTGTGTTTGTTACAGGAGGGGGTGGCCTGAGTGTGGGTTCTGTCACTGGTATTATCATCGGAGTTCTAATGATGTAATATTGTGTTTGTTACAGGAGGGGGTGGCCTGAGTGGGGGTTCTGTCACTGGTATTATCATCTGAGTTCTAATGGTGTAATATTGTGTTTGTTACAGGAGGGGGTGGCCTGAGTGGGGGTTCTGTCGCTGGTATTATCATCTGAGTTCTAATGGTGTAATATTGTGTTTGTTACAGGAGGGGGTGGCCTGAGTGGGGGTTCTGTCACTGGTATTATCATCTGAGTTCTAATGGTGTAATATTGTGTTTGTTACAGGAGGGGGTGGCCTGAGTGGGGGTTCTGTCGCTGGTATTATCATCTGAGTTCTAATGATGTAATATTGTATTTGTTACAGGAGGGGGTGGCCTGAGTGGGGGTTCTGTCGCTGGTATTATTATCTGAGTTCTAATGATGTAATATTGTGTTTGTTACTGGAGGGGGTGGCCTGAGTGGGGGTTCTGTCGTGGGTATTATCATCAGAGTTCTAATGATGTAATATTGTGTTTGTTACAGGAGGGGGTGGCCTGAGTGGGGGTTCTGTCGCTGGTATTATCATCTGAGTTCTAATGATGTAATATTGTGTTTGTTACAGGAGGGGGTGGCCTGAGTGGGGGTTCTGTCGTGGGTATTATCATCAGAGTTCTAATGATGTAATATTGTGTTTGTTACAGGAGGGGGTGGCCTGAGTGGGGGTTCTGTCGCTGGTATTATCATCTGAGTTCTAATGATGTAATATTGTGTTTGTTACAGGAGGGGGTTGCCTGATGGGGGTTCTGTCGTGGGTATTATCATCGGAGTTCTAATGATGTAATATTGTGTTTGTTACAGGAGGGGGTGGCCTGAGTGGGGGTTCTGTCGCTGGTATTATCATCTGAGTTCTAATGATGTAATATTGTGTTTGTTACAGGAGGGGGTGGCCGGAGTGGGGGTTCTGTCGCTGGTATCATCATCAGAGTTCTAATGATGTAATATTGTGTTTGTTACAGGAGGGGGTGGCCTGAGTGGGGGTTCTGTCGTGGGTATTATCATCGGAGTTCTAATGATGTAATATTGTGTTTGTTACAGGAGGGGGTGGCCTGAGTGGGGGTTCTGTCGTGGGTATTATCATCGGAGTTCTAATGATGTAATATTGTGTTTGTTACAGGAGGGGGCCTGAGTGGGGGTTCTGTCGCTGGTATTATCATCGGAGTTCTAATGATATAATATTGTGTTTGTTACAGGAGGGGGCCTGAGTGGGGGTTCTGTCGCTGGTATCATCATCGGAGTTCTACTTCTTCTTGGAGGAGTTGGTCTGGGATTAATCTTTGCCAGAAGACGGGGACTGATTAATGTGGGACCTAACTTTTTCGGTCAATCTAGCTTTGAGAATGCCCTCTATAAGAAGTCTGCCGATGATGTTGATATTCAATAATTCCATTACTGTAGATAAATATTTTATAAATAAATCATGACATGTATATATTTGTATATCAAAAACCAACCTGATTTGTTCTTTTTTATCATCATTTTGATATTTGACGCCACACTCCAGCAGGTTTCTGTATAATTTAGGACCCAAGATCAATAGGATGTAGAATTTTTTAATCGACATAGAATTTTGAAATCAGTTATTCATACGATGAGAATGGTTTATTGTCTTAGTGTGGAACTATGTTAAAGGCATATTCACCAGAAAACCGTTTTCTGTATTTTTTTCAATTGAAAGTAGAAGTTAAGAACTGTTGAGTGGGTATTCAAGTGTTGGGTTGATGTAATGGTTGTTTGAAATTAATAGTAAGTGTGCGAAACAAATCAAATTTATCACTATTTCAAAATATCAAATTGTAAATTTTTGCCCATGTAAAAAGAAAAAAATTCATGTTTAAAGGATTTATGAACAGGGCTTAAAGCTGGTTTGTGTTTGTTTATGGACTGTATGTTAATTTGAAACGAAGCCACCTGCACATTAGTTCCCTCGTAGTCAAAGAAAGAGTGAGGAGGGAATAGGCACATTTTTTGTAACTACTTGGAAAAACTCGTCCACAGTGACGTCATACACGATCATGGATGAGTGCAAACTGCTATAAAGACGTACTGACACAAGAGATTTTTATGAAGATAATTAATATTCATAAACATTGTAAAGTGGCATTAAAATGTTCCATGCGCTGCGCCACCAATTTACTATTATTTTTGGTCAGACAAGTAAAATACATGTTCTATCACACAAATTAGAAAATATTGCCAAAAGTTGTTCATAAAACCTTTAAATTAGAATTTTGAATGGTAGTATGGACTGTTGTGTAGTCCGGTTTTGCAAGTCATAAATGTTTTGATATTGACATACATGTATGCTCAACCACTGCAATAACTTCAGTTTCTCTTCTGATGCTGGTTTTAAAGGGTGAAGAGTGGCCAGGTATTCGTCAACGGTCAGGTTTCCTTTGGGCCAAGAGCCCAGTTTCCTCACACACTAAACCTGGTAACCCTGCCATATATGTGATTGATTGATTGATTGTTTGGTGTTTTACGCCGCGCTCAAGATTATTTCACTTTTATGGCGGCGTTACCAGTTTTATTGTAGGAGGAAACCGGGCTCTATGCCCTGAGGAAACCCACAACCTTCCATCCCACATAGGTCGTTTGAGTGAAAACCCAGTCAGAAAATTTTCCAATTTTTTTTTGGACTGAGTGCGATTCGAACCCGCGAGCCATATATGTGAAATAATCTGGAGTGTCGTAAAGCATGAATCAATTTATCTCAGGAGTCGGTAACATTTGTTAAGTCCACTCAGAGTTTCATTTCTTAAGTCTTTGGTTTTGGTTTCTGGGAGTAGATGGTATAATTTCAGACAAAAAGAACAAAATTAAACAGGAAAGAAAACCAGAGAAGTTGACCATACATATCTGGTAGTTCCACACCAGTAAAAAGTGGCATTTGTACCCAAACAGAATTTAACAACATCTGAAGACATATCGTATGAATCAGAGAGGTTGCGCGTCTATAAAATACACACCTAAAATAAAGGGCTGACAATCGTCTGCTTCACTATAGCAATCTGTATGACAGTTACAGCTTTTAAATGAAATATGAAAATGAAATTCGCGTTGCAGATTTAAGCTAAGTCTTAACTATCCTTAATCTCAACTACCTTTCAGCTATTACCGCCTATTATATCTTTGAAACATTCCTCTTTTCACTGAACAAGTTGTTAAACTGTTACATCGCTGTTTGTAAAGCATAGCATAAAAATTGGCCTGATGAGGTTACACGAGTTATCTCACCTTAAAATGGCGGTTTAATGTGTGGCTCTACCTGACTGGCGAATAAGTAAAACAGGATAGATTGATTGATTGAGTGCGGCTATCTGTATGACTGATTTTTTATGTTATAATAGTGAGTATTTCACAGCTTAGCGTATAAAAGTAGGTTTGGTGATACGCAATATAGTGCTAAGTGGGTGATGAATAGAATAATTAATCTTAAAACCACTTCAACGATGCGATATGGCAAATTTGGATTTAGTGCTAGTGTATTTTAAATGGAGAATGAAAATCAGTGCTGACCTTTCCATGCAGCAGATTCAACGCAAGCTTGGGCTGAAGAGAAACATGTGACTGAAACTTACACATTTATTGGCCGGCTCCATCAGCAGGCTGCCTGTCGAAATTAACATGGATGATCTACTTCTTTTATAGTTATACTCGTAATGCTGATTTTAAAAATGTTTGAAAGTCGTAGGAATAAACTGCATACTTCTATCGAAAGCTATTAAGTTGCTCTATTTTGGTGAAAGAACACGTTTGGCTGGATTTTCTTTCCTTTTAAGTGGTTACTCTATTTGCCAGACATCTGTCACATGGTTGTTGTACACAGTCTGAATTTGAACCAATCCCCTTGACTAAACATGCATGAACAACTACATGTAGTTCATATCATGGATTGAAACAACACTGGCTACTTGTGGTGAAAACTTCAAACAACCAACTAAAAGACTTCTGAGGGTATAATGGAAACTGTGTTGACATTTTCTTCTGGTTTGATGCCAGGTTTGCTAATCAACGTTAAATGAAGTTGTTTAATGAAGTACCTTAAAGTGGCATGAGCTGCCAAAATGTGCGATTAAGTATTGTTTTGAACTAACTTTGGCCTAGAATGATCGTCCCGGTTCTTTAAATTTTGTTTCATCATTTATTTTTTCGATGGCCTTCAAAGCCTCTTACTGTCGTGACAATCAGAAATTATGTAACAAGTGCAAATGTTGGCAGCTCATGCCACTTTAAAGAAATATGCCAGATGAAGTACACAGGATGCAGTATTTGGTGCAACCTTTAGCTGAGAAATCTGGGCTCTGCCGAATTTTTTTTTTCTCTCCGTGTTCGTCATAGCCCAGATCACTTCCATAGTAAAAAAAAAGTGATATTTTTTAAGGAGACCTGCCGAAAAAATCGGCGGCGCAAATTTCACAACAAGTAAGCAAACAATAAAGTTTTTACCTCTACATTCCTATAGCATAGACCTAGAAGAAGGAGTTCGTCAACTTTACCCGGCTGTAATGTGGTAAGCTTTCCTTTATACAGTCAATATTTGCTTCCAAGTCCACTGACTTTTAACCTGACGTAACCGCCATAGTAAAACATAAACCGACCTAAAAACTTGGCGGGGCATCTTACAAATAGGTAACTCGTAATCTTCGGAAATGTTTTGTCATGACCAATGAACTAGGCCGAATATGAAATATTCGTGGAGTATAAAATACTAGATGTATAGACCTATATTTCTCCACAGTTTTATCGATATTATTTTACCCTAGTGATTCGGGCTAAGGCGACAAGACACATTAGCAGCCATATAATACCAGTCGCCGTAAGACCGATAATCCGGGCTAGTGCAACCTTCTGTCCTTTTCAGATAACTCTTTCAGCAATTCTCGTGCCATCTGGGGCATGTGTTACAACTGTAGCGTAAAGATGAAAAGAAACCTGCAGCATAGACTAGAGTGCAAGTCCTATAGTTTTAACACAAAGTTACATCCACAGATAAACATCAGACAAAGATAGGGACAGAATTTTACAATTTACAGAAACTCTGGGCAATAACTCTAAAAATACCCACATCATGGAGGGAAAAAAAGATACACTGCAGAACTACTTGGTAGTAAAGTTTCACGCTTATCTTCAAAATATTAAACGAGATACGGCCCGGACAGATGTTGGCAGAATTTAACTTTTTGCAAAAAGAAAGACTGAAGATGGACGGCACTATTTATTTCCTTGGATTGGGACCTACCAACTGAAGCATTTGGTGTTTCTACTACAATACTTATACACTGTATATATAACAATCAATCAAGTCCTTAAAAGCAGCGCCATGAGTGCAGAATAAAACAATCAAATAACCTGAACCATTCCAATGTAACACATAATTCTTCAGTAATATATTATCTTAATTGAAAAAGCCTACAGACAATCACACATTGTATAGGACGATAATTTATATAAAATCTCGATCTGATAAACACGTCACAAAATATCTACATCAAACACAAGCTTTAGAAAACGCAGAGAGCTAAATATTATTCTATAAAACAGGAATTTTTTAAATTATTTAATTTTCTTATAGATAGCTAGATAAAGAGACATGTCAAGATGTTTCTGTTATCTTTCCAACAGCAGTATTAATCTTGGCCTGTAAATACTGCACCTTCTGTACAGTGGTACTTCTCTCATCAAACTCTGTGAATGGAATCTACAAATATAGATCGATTTAAAAATGTTTTGATTGTGAAATAAATTCAACAAAAAATTAGAAAGAGAAATTGCAGTGTGATTCAAATTTCCTCATAACTTTTACACAAATTATTTGTGAATGTCTTGTGACTTTGTGTGATAATTTTAAACATGAAATCTTTGCTTCATGCCTTGAGGAAGTCCCTGACCTCTCAGTCAGCTGTACATGCCCTACTTGGGAGTTATCTCCCCTTGATCTTTGAACATTTACTCTGATGCAGTAAAACTGTTGTCTTGTATTTTAAAATAAGGCAACCATTGGTTGACAAGTCTTATCGACCAATCAAATGCATTCATTTGAGTCGCATGCTATAAGTCGGTACTTGAAATCGCAGTGAGAACGGGCCTTGAAGAAGGCAACTTGAAACACTCGCTTGTGAGTACCGTAAATGCTCGACCCTTTCAGCGATTTTATGGGGAGGTGGGGGGAGTGACTCTGACAGCTCAAGTCTTCTATTTACTCCCGATCGACGAAAACTTCAATGACGCCGACTAGAGAGGGGTGGGTAATTGGTTTCACGCCTGTGTCGGGTAGATGAACAAACATCGCGCCAGGTGGGGTATGTGCGGCACCAGTTCGAGAGCCACGTGTTGGTCTATAACTGCCTATATCCCACTGACGTCTTTTGGCGACAGCCTCCAGTTGACTCTTTCAGTTCGCAAAATCTCGTATTTACCCGTTAATAAACCAAATAAATATTTACTATTGTGTTTTGTTTATATGTTGGGAACATTCTTTTTCGTTTAAATGGAAAAGTTTCACCCGTAAAAAGGATGAGAAATCACGTAAAACGTAACCAGGTTGTAATCTTGTTTACTGCCGATAATGCGATATGACTAAAGTTGCACGGTAAAACGGTCGTGTTCATAGAGATATTATCGATATTTGCAAATGCCGACATCGCCGCAATTTCAACTGGATAAACACTTATGAATCTGATGTAGACTTTTGTTTGGTTTTTACAATCTGGCTGTACCGAAAACAATATATCCGATATATTTTCTGACTGGTGTTTAGTCGATATCATGCTGGCTTTACACAAGCTCCATTGGCGAACTGACAGCGTGCCCCTCAACAAGCATATTAAAGTGGGCTATACGCTGCACAGTGAGTGGCCTACTTTATCCATATAAAGCGGCCCGTAGTTCAACTCTAGTCAAGGCGGCAAATTGTCCGATGCGTGAACTGCTGACTATTTTATAAACCGCTTGTACTTCGTTATTTCGCAAATTATTAAAAACCAAACGAATCATCGGCGACTAAAGACAATAGTTTCTTCCAGTTGTAATCTATATTTACATAGGCCTATTCAAAGTGTTTAGCTTCGAATTCAGGGTGTAGTATTTGAGTACCGGTATGACTTTATTTGAAAACCACATATGGTAATACGCATAGGCCTACCGAGGTGAAATTACTATCGGCCGTGTCGGTAACGGTAACTCAGACTACAGTTATAATTTAATACGGGGACAAATCTCAAATTCATTCCTCAATCAAAATCTTCATAGCCTTTTGTTTTTCTAAAACCATTATCAAATGCGATTTTCCCCAGACTTTGTGAGATTAGTCCAAATTCC
The DNA here is from genome assembly GCA_963971465.1 of Lepidochitona cinerea. Lineage (NCBI taxonomy): Eukaryota > Metazoa > Mollusca > Polyplacophora > Chitonida > Tonicellidae > Lepidochitona > Lepidochitona cinerea. The sequence continues at coordinate 104,903,539 of OZ020551.1, read as the reverse complement.
TTTCCGATAAACCACAGCCTAGATCGAAAAAAACAACAACAGCAGCATCGATTAAAATGCGTCAAAATCGAAAACAAGCTAAAAGAAAATTGCATTAATCGGCATATCTTAACAGATTCATTTTTTTATAACAAAATATATGAACGTATTTTCTCATTTCCCGCCACAAACCGGTACATTGACGAACGAATGGACTGGCTTGCAGGTCAGTCCGTTGTCACTGTGAGCTCAGGCGCTCTGAATATCGCATGTGGGTTGTGTATTGTGTGTTTAGGCGCACAGCACCAATTTACCACCTGTGGGTAGGCCATTATACTTTTTCTAGTCTGCGAAACGGATTATCCCCACATTCCCCATTTTAGTTTCTGTCATATGCTCTCTAGCTTTTCGGCGATAATCCCCCCTGGCATCGCCGAAAGGGTCGAGCATTTACGGTAGGTAAAATAGTGTATATAATCATAATTGGGTGAAGATTCTCAAACCGCCTTCCCCCAATGAACAGGTAAAATGTACTGTACCTGTATGACAGTATAACCTTCAGCTGTGAGATGTCTTGAAGCCATCACATGTAGTCCTACAGGGACCTTTGTATCCTGGGTAAGATCTGGGAAGTCTAACACCTTCACAGCAATCCTAAATAACAAAATCCACCCGTTACTGAGCTATTCATAATTTCACCAGACGATATCGTAGGTAATTTTGTTTATGAGTCTATCCTAGACATACTAAATGTAATCACTCCTTCATAAAAGGGAAGACAAGACACACTGTATCCACCGGCTTGTTTTGAAATGTTTCCATACCATAATGAACAAGAGATCCCTTAAAGGGATCTTAACGCCCGCGTTCATCTATTCATATTAAATTGATTGATTGGCGTATAACGCTGCGCTCAAGCTTATTTCACTTACAGCAATAACTGGATATAGGAATTGGGGCCTACATAAAACATCTTATTCCAGGGAGATAACTATTGTTGAGGAAAATTAAATTGTGAATTGCAAAATTAAGCTCCCCTAGAAATTTTGGTTGAAAACAACATTGCCACCTGGTAGCCATCTTCAATATGCTAATGAAATGATAATGTACAGTGCACAGCTAGAACTTAGAGGGATGATGTGTGTCATGTTTGGTTAAGATCAGGTCAGTAGTTTTCTTGGAATAATGATAATAAGTTTCATTTTCAAATTTGGTTAAAAAACAACATTGCTTCCTGGCGGCCATATTTAATAAGCAAATGAGACGAAAATGTAGGGTGCACAACTAGATCAGAGGGAGATAATGTCGGCCAAGTTTGGTCAAAATCAGACCAGTATTTTCTTGGAATAGAAGTAACGAAAAAACAATATCGCCCTCCTGGCGGCCATATTGAATATGCAAACGAGATCAAAATGAACGGTGCATAACTAGACCATAGGGTGATAATGTATGTTGATTTTGATTAATGTCAGGTAGTTTTCTTGGAACAAAGATAAAGAAAAAAAACATCGCTCCCTGGCGGCCACATTGAATATGCAAATGAGATGAAAATGTACAGTACACAACATGGCTATAGGGAGATAATGTGAGCCAAGTAAGGTGAAAATCGGATTGGTAGTTTTCTTGGAAAAAAGTAACAAAAAAAAATATATCGCCCCTGACAGCCATATTGAATATGCAAATGAGATGAAAATGTATGGTGCACAACTAGACCATAGGGTGATGTATGTTCAGTTTGATTAAGATTGGACTGATAGTTTTATTGGAATAAAGGTAACAAGCAAAAGTTTTCTTGCAATAAACGAAAAAAAAAACATCTCCCCTGGCGGCCATATTGAATATGCAAATGAGATGAAAATGTACGGTGCACAACTAGACCATAGGGTGAGATGATGTATGTTAAGTTTGATTAAGATTGGACAGGTAGTTTTCTTGGAACAAAGATAAAGAAAAAAAACATCGCCCCCTGGCGGCCATATTGAATATGCAAATGAGATGAAAATGTACAGTACACAACATGGATATAGGGAGATAATGTGAGCCAAGTTTGGTGAAAATCGGATTGGTAGTTTTCTTGGAAAAAAGTAACAAAGGAAAAAAAACATCTCCCCCTGGCGGCCATATTGAATATGCAAATGAGATGAAAATGTACGGTGCACCACTAGACCATAGGGTGATGATGTATGTTAAGTTTGATTAAGATTGGACAGGTAGTTTTCTTGGAATAAAGGTAACAACAAAAAAACAACATCGCCCCCTGGTGGCCATATTGAATATGCAAATGAGATGAAAATGTAGGATGCACAACTAGACTATATGGAGATAATGTCAGCCAAGTTTGGTGAAAATCGGACTAGTAGTTTCCTTGGAATAAAGGTAACAAAAAAAAAACAATATCGCCCCCTGGTGGCCACATTGAATATGCAAATGAGATGAAAACGTACGGTGCACAACTAGACCATAGGGTGATGTTGTATATTAAGTTTGATTAAGATTGGACTGGTAGTTTTCTTGGAATAAAGGTAACAAGCAAAAAGTTAACGGACGGACGACGGACCACGGAAAAGCGATTTGAATAGCCCTGCATCAGAATGATGGCGGGCTAAATAGAGACAACCCTTTACCTTTTTACACCTGCTGTTTCTTTATCGACAAATTCAGAAAATACTAGAGGCTGTCCGGACAGGTTGACAAACAACTCTGCATCTGTAAGCAGAAAGACAGGAATGGCTAGCAGAGAGAAATTCAATTAACACTTATTCACAGATTGATATAATCAGATGATGTAAACAAAATAGTAGATGTGCAACCTTGCATGGTAACTGAGATAGAGGTATTCTACACAGTACTATCTTATCACTGATCTCAGTCACCATATATGTTTGTAAAACAGTTGCCAGGTACTCGAGGGTTTCCTCTGGGAGAAGAGCCTGGTTTCTTTCCCCACTAAACCTGGCAATGCCGTCATGTACGAGAAATATTTGTGAGTGTACGTAAAACATCAATTTAAATAATCTGTGACAAGTTGTGTGTCACATACTTCTGTTTTGCAGAACATTTTGATGAAAAAAAATCTGGTCATGACACTGGTATCTACCATACCTACATACCTTATTGCAGCTACTACTTTTCAGTTATACAAGTGGCAGTGTAGTATGGATGTGTGCGGGGACTGTAAGTAGTAGCAATAGGTCACAGTTACTTTGAGAAAACTCCATGAGGCCCACCATTTGTTACCTAAGTTTAGTCATTATATTCTGTTGAGTGTAGTTGAGAATGGGCCAAGAATGCAAACTGGGTAACAGTGAATAAATGAAATGTGTACAGATTCACAGCAAAATCAAGAAAACATTTCAAGAAACTTCCTTAAGAAAATCTTAGGAGAAGATTGTTTTTGAAAGAAAAATGTTTACCGATGAAGTATCCACTGTTCGTGACAATGGACATCTTGGAGTAACTATCTGATGGAGCAATGTTATTTAAAGCTGTCAGGACCGACTCGGACAATAGTCTCCTTCCTCCAAGCAAAGGCTGAAACAACAACACCAATACATAAACTGAAGACAAACTGCTGACATCAAGAAAAATACAACAGATTTCCTAAGTATGGTCGTTCGGCTGAAGGCACTGTGACATGCAGTCATTCATGAAATATTTGTGTTCAACGAACAGCTCTGTAAATAAGGATTTGCCATCATTGTCTGTTTAACCAATCATAGCTAGTTTCTCTTAGTGGGCATGGGAATTCCATGAAAAGATTACGGCATCTTTTAATATGATTTATGGTCAATTTCAATTATCTGAAGCCACAGCAGGTAATTTTTTCTTTTACATTTGCTTGTCTTTGGAAAACTTGCATGTCAACTAGTTGGCGAGACATTTACAGCTAATTGGATGATAAATAAGCATGCGGTGCATAGAATGCTGTTCACGTGAATAGCAAACAAAAATGAATTTCTGCAAACGACTATTTTTTAAAATTAAAATCTGAAGTTCAAGAGTATTATAATTATTAGATCCAGTGTTTGGTCCATCATCCCGTGGTAAAGCTTTAGTGGACGACATGAAGCCCTGCCATGGATGGAAGGCTTGTGTGAGAGACTATCCTTCTACTGACTGAGCCACCTCACTTATAAATTACTGGCTGTACCTCAAATTAATGTAATCCAACAATAAAGAGGTTTTTGATTGATGGTGGAGCTGATTAATATCAAAGATAAAGACAGATAAAAATACTCAAATGGTTTTGCATTTAGGAATTGATATGAAAAAAAAAGAAATGAATTTATGAATTGTAAATTTATGCCATAATATCTAAATTACCGTGGCCATAGTGTTGTCTGCAAAGGGAGGTAACTTTGGACCCTCATAATTCTGCAAATCAGTTTCTGCAGCTGCTTGGATGTTCAATAACTTGATATGACGAGTTAAAGTTTTAAAAGCATCACCACCTGCAGAGACAAAAAATGTTTAAAAACAATCACATAGATAAAATAACAATTTCGGATAGTAATCTGAGATGGACGATACTAGCCGCACTCATGTGCCTCTATCGTATTTCACTTTCTTGTCGGTCTCCATCGCCCAACTTTTCAAAACGCTTGCAGTCACGTGATGCGAACATTCCATTGGTGATGTCAAATTGTTAAGCCTATGGGGAAATTCTCTGTGTCAACTGCGGATCATGTGATACGTCATAGGAGAAGAGTTTGAAATTTGTCAGGTCGATTTATACATTTATATTTTACAAAAAGGGATTTAGCATATTTACAACGAAATTCGAACAAATTAACGAGTAAAACGAACAGAGGAATATTTCAAATGTGTGTTGGAGGCAAAATCTAAAAGGTACAGTAAGTGGGATTAATGGATAATTAAAAATTAAAAATCGGAAACGCAATCTTTCCAAATGATTGATTCAAACGCCGTAACTAGGAAGATAAGTTACCTGCAGAAATCCTGATGAAGAACTCTGGACTGAGAACCGAGCTGGCCTGTGATGGTGTCAAGAGATTTAATACAGCCATGGACCATACCATATCCAACCATAGAGCCGGTTCTAAATCCCCTTCAGATACCCTCTCTGTTATAGCTTGTATCAAAGGGCCTACCTGACTGGATGTGTAATTCAACTTGGCCAACGAGCAGACAATACTAGACATATCTTTGGCACTTAACTCTGGGAGACTCTGCTGTTGGGTTTCAACTATAGCGTCTAGAGTAAGTTGATTTTGATATCGGAGACTTGCCAATGAGTACAGTATTGCCACACTTAGTTTACCATTACCCATACCACCCTGACTTAGCTTAAGACGAACACCTGTGCAAATTTTTTCTAACAGATTATCATCACATACATTAAGAGAGCTGCATGCATACAGCATGTTGGAGAACTGAATCAGACTGAGGTTTAGCTTGGATTTGTTCAGGTGATAAGTGATAGCTCGAAGAAGGGGCGTGTTCCGATGGCCTTTTTTAGCCAGTATATAAATGACCCGATATAGTTCTTTAGTGGTCATGTCTTCAGCCAACTCTAAAGCCTTATCTTCCAGTTTCTCATTCAGTTTACGAGAATTCTTTAATGTGATATAAAATAAATTAATAAGGTCTTTGGGATTTGAAATTTCCACCCATCTCATTTCCACTAAGGACAAAGTCTCGCTATATATCTGCTGCCTCAGTTCAGTTTCTTGGTGATTTGCGTGTATTTCTAAAAGACGTACTAGCTGACTGATGGATAAACGTTTCATCAACCAAATAACATGTGTTTCCAGTGATGTAATAAGGGGAATATCCACTGAGGTGATAGACAACAGGGCTTGTAAACATGTCAGTAATATGTTCACTGGGAGGCGATTAATTTCCCTGTTTAAGGTGATTTCTAGCTTAGAAAACTCCGGTGTTTTGAAGGCTTTGGGCAACTCTTGTAAGTCGTCATCCTTCAATCCGAATTCCCCGAGTCGCTTGAGGACTATCATAGCATGAATAGGCTGGACTTTGAGATCAGTAATCAGACTGAGAAGGGAATCCACTGTATCACATTTACCAACTCGCCTCTCAAGATCGTGCTTTAAGTTCAGTTGTTTATCCGGGTCATACATACGCCCTGGACTATAAGACTTATCTTCCTGCACCACATTATCTAATGAAGCAGTAGTTGGTGGTTGTATCTCAGTAACATATCCACATTTAGTGGTATACTTATAGGAGGAGGATAATCTTCCCCTGATCACTGCTCTGCAGCATCTGGACACATTCCGTGCCACAGATAATGACATCATTACGATTGGCAATTTTGTCAAAGTCCTCCCTCATCCAACTTCTTCTTAGTCTCACAATTCACCTGACACGATAGATAAATAAAAAGCTTAGTTAATTACAAAAAACACACTAATTCTATAATGTATTTTTGAAGTCCTAAACAAAACTATACAATGTGGAAAACTAAGACCTTGTTTTCAGAGCACACGGCGAGTTGACTTTGATGGTAGACCTAGCCATTCACAAGCTTTGACCAAGCACTGTTGTCGTAGAAATCGATAGTTCGGCGAAAACGCAAGAGACGGCAGATAGAGAGGAAATTGTCATTTTTGTCCAAACGTTACCCACCGATGAGCGGAGTCTATTCTCTGTCGTTCTGGGGTTTACCCATCGATCCATTGACAACTCGCTGATCGGTGACTTTCTGTTTCTGGCGACTTTCTGTTAATAAACTGTTGATAATGCCCCACGCACACCATTGCTTCGAGTGACTTTAGTCCACGCTTATGACTTTTTTTATACTGACGGCTAATATTTTGGAGTCATGGTTTATTGCAATCAAAAGAATAGACCCCGTCAATCGGTGGGTAACGTTTGGACAAAAATGACAATTTCCTCTCTATCTGCCCTCACTCGCGTTTTCGCCGAACTATCGAGTTTTACGACAACAATGTTCCAAGCTTGTTGTGAATGCCTAGTTCTACCCTCAAAGTCAACTCGCCACATGTGCTGAAGCCGGTGAAATTTATTTCTTACAAGTCTAAAACAAATCACGCCATATTAAACATGTTTTTTAAAATAGACCGAAATGTCTACTCACATGCTTCACCGATCGACATGTAGTACACGCTCTGCAGTTTTCAAAAATGACCATGAGGCATAAATCCATGCCCAAGTAAGGCGGGAAAATTGTTGAAGTACTTGAAGCGTGCAGATCTAACATAGAGCTCCCTGTCACTCTTCTGATTGAACTCAGTTGACTTTTGCTGTACCATTTTTGGTAGATGTCCTATCCAGTTCTTTCGGCAATTTCCGCCTTAATTGGCCATGGATCTACACCTCGTGGTCATTTTTAGGAATAACAGAGCGTGCACTACACGTGGATGGGTGGCGCAATTTGTATTAGACTTAATAAGAAACAAATTTCACCGGCTTCAGCGCACACGGCGAGTTGACTTTGAAGGTAGAACCAGCCATTCACAACAAGCTTGGAGCATGCACTGTTGTCGTAGAACTCGATATAGACTATAGTTCGGCGAAAACGCGAGTGAGGGCAGATAGGCTGATAGAGAGGAAATTGTCATTTTTATCCAAACGCTACCCATCGATCGACGGGTTCTATTCTCCGTCGTTCGGCAGTTTATCCATGGATGGACAACCCGCCGATTAGCTGCACTCATGTGTCGATCGGCGACTTTCCCCAACCTACCTGACCGGCAAAGTAAGTAAACCAGGATAGAGATACACGAGTGCGGCTATCCCCAACCTGGTACCGGTAATTTTTAGGTTTGAAACCCGGACTAGTACGAGTGACTTAGACCGAGAGTGAGAGGCACACGAGTGCGGCTAATTTATTTAGTGCCCGACAAACAGTTCGTTGATTTCTAAAACATTTCATTTTCACATTTACAGGTACCAATGTCGTTATTTTGTGTGTTGTTGTCATACAAAAATTTTTACCTTCGAACGAAATTTTAGCATGCTGCCATTGAAGGTAATTTTACCTCCCTCCACTAAAGATCAAACTAAAGGGGAGGTAAGCGTAAACACTAACAGCAGATTGTGGACAGTTCGTGAACTATGACACTGCTTATGTAAGTGTTAAAATACTAGGCTAGTTACTTAAAGGTAAGCTTTGGATAAACGTGATCAATTTGCCGGTGACACAATCAAATTACAGTCATATATGTTTTAGGGTCTAATGTGTGCTTGCCATGGACATGGTAAATTGTAACCAAATATTCTGATAGCCCCAGGTGACTATCCTGCCATTACAACACTCAACAGAATGGCAGGATAGTCACCTGGGGCTAATAATCTGATAATGCCTAGGCAGGTAGGCCTTCACTCAGCAGCTCAGCCAAGTTCAACTTCACAAGTCTACAGAGTTCAGGCTACATGTAGCCTACCAGAGTACCGGTACTGTAGCAGTGTAAAGTGTAGCTGTACGTACATTTTATAGTGTACTTCACAGGAGTCGAGTCTCAAGTTAAGGTCTTCCTCCATAAATTTGATAATTTTTGACATTTATTGGTCTACCACTACCAGGTAGGCCAACCGACTAATAAATATCCAAACATAAATAACGAAGTATACCCGTGGACATTTAATATTATTAAATTACCTTGATAGGTTGCAAAGAATATTAGGCCTACTTTTGTTTTTTAGTTAGGCCGAGCATTGGCTGGCTGATAGTATAGTTCAATTTTACCGAACTTATGGTTATATTACATATACCAATGCTGGTACATGTAGGCTATATGTTGGCCTAATACCGGTATAACCATAGTCATAACTATAAGTTCGGTAAAATTGAACTAGCCAATATTATACTGTATAGTCTAGACTCTAGTCTAGACGTAAAACGGAGCCATACAGTTCGTTAAATCAGATGCGCGATGTGATGACAGAGATTAGGAAGACTTTTTCCAACTCGCTCATTTACTTGAGGTAGAGATCCACTCGTCTAGTAAATTACCGGCCAGTGAAAAACATATAGTGGACTAATAAAAAATATCCCAATAAAAATTAAAGTATTGAGGGACAAGATTTACTGGACCAAAGATACAGCAATCTGCTTGTACATGTATACCCACTGGCTTCAGATACTAGATTTGAACTAAATTTAGGACAGGGCATGTGCCACCCTACTTTCGGCTTAGGAAGTAATATTGTTAATCTTAGTAACGAGGAACTCAGTACTGATGGTATATCTGTACTCAATGGAGGACTTTCATTTGTACCTTGTCCTTAATCATTATCCCATAGGGTCTTCTCTATTATTAAATTGGTCAATGTTCTAGAATTTTCCAGAATTATAGGTCTGGCTGATATCTAGTACCAAGATTCTAGTAGGGTACGTAAGCCGTTTACACTTAAAAGCGGCTACACACCCCGTCTCAAATGTATGACCCAGAAATAAACTTAAGTCGCGACTCTGTATCAAGGAAATTTGATGGTTTAGCTAATCGTAGAAACCGACATACACTGTACATGTAACCGTACTCATTCAATATATGTCTTGCCCTAAGTAACCTAAGGGGAATCTTAATATCTAGTTATTAAACCTGCTCTTGAAGGCTCGGCAACAGGTATTATGTCTAGACAGGACTATATTGAAGAGGTTCACTACCAAAAACTTGATAAGGAAATTTAGCCAAAAAATTCAATAGAATTCTTCTTTCTCTTCAAGAAAAAAGCTATCTTAAAGTGGCATGAGCTGTCAAATTTCACACTGTTTTCATAATTTCTGATCGGCACGACAATAAGAGGTTTTGAATGCCATCGAAAAACTAAATGATTGGCGTTGGAATGAGGAAAATCTATACAGTATGTGGCCTATACGAACCAAAATAGTGTTCGAAAAGTAAACAAATTTAAATCACCGGGACGACCATTCATTCATTCTAAGACAAAGTTAGTTCAAAACTATACTTTATCGTACATTCTCGAGACTAGAAGCAATAAAAAGGTTGTGAATTATACGACTTGTGAAAAATAGCCAATAATTTCACAATTCTGTTTTAACGTCAAAATATCAACATTTTGACAGCTCAAGCTGCTTTAATTATTGATACTATTGATCACACATCTGTCGATTTTTTGGATGTGACCATTTACAAGGGTCCTAAATATCATATGACTGGGTATTTAGATTACAAAGTATTCTTCAAACCTACTGACACACATCAGCTGATACATGTTACATGTACATGTAGGTCATACATGTACCATCTTAACCACACTTTCAAAGGACGCTTGCTTTCCTCAATATATACTGTATATTTTGTGACAACTGCGTAAAAAGATAGGCCAAATGTCTTCAATGTAATAAATGTAATAAATTAGTATGACTGTCAAACAGGAAGTTTATTTAAACTAATACATGTATCGTCATTACATACTGTTGCTAAGTTCAGTAGTTGTAAGCAGTGGGTATTTTTCTCTTCATTCAACATATCCAGTTCGGAGACATCTTTGATGATACTGCGTCTGGGTAATTACGAGATCAACCAGTCATAGATGGGAATTCCACATTTCTGCCCAAAAATTTCATACCAGTTTTCTTGTGCTAAAGTACCACATGTGACTTAAACTGTTAAAGGCTCCTAAAATGTGCTGTCGAAGAAACCCACCATGTGGTAAAGTGTTGATGTAGTTTCATTGGTTGATAGTATTGATTCATTATTTTTCCATCCTGTTCATGTGTGACTTTTATTTTCAGTTCTGAGAAGAAACTTGGTTTATTATTATTGACGAACATTCTAAGATTTCAACCTGTGTCTGCTTTCTTTGGAATGGGAGACATGTCTTCTAAGACAACGATGCCAACTAAAGCTGAAGCTTTGCCAGGTAGGTTTTACATCTACAAGGTACCTGGACCCTTGTGTATTGTAATAGTACACAGAGCTATATGGAAAACGACAACATAAGATAAAAATCAACCAACCTATTTTTGAAAACAAGTTTACAGGAAAAGCATTTTGCAAATTTTCTAATGCTTTATGACCTGGTCTACATGTACCTGTGCTGACCTCCTGTTAGGTGGGTGTAAAACTACCTGTATACTGTTAATTTACAAAGTTAAAGGAACCATAAGGAGACTCAAAACTCAAGGCCGTCAAGGGCTTTTGGTCAGCTGCTTCTTTTGACACCATATGTACCTTAGCTGCTGAATGAGAGTTTAAGGGCCACTCAAATTACACCCCAAGATACTACATGTACATGTATATCTGATGACTGTCTTTTCCCATGACCTTATGGGGTTCAATCTCAGTGTGACGATATTCTTGTCATAACAATGTAAGCATTGTCATTGTCAATGTATTGCAAAGTGTTCCAGAAAATTCTACTGACTAAGGCCAAGCTCCTATCAGTCGTCAACGTAATGAAATGAATTGACCACTCCTTCATAGCCAAAACAGCCAGACCAATCATTCAAACTAGACTACACAATAAATGAAAGACTTTGTGACGTAAAGATGTATGTACCGTCACTAAGCGTCCATTCTCGATTTCTGGGTCCTGTTCAAACGTTTTACCTGGCCATGCAATTGGTGCCTGTGGAAAGGTCAATAGATCATTCGGGTATAGAAGAGGATTTTCAAGGTGTTGGTCGAATTGTATGGCATTGTTGTCAATTCTCTGTTGCTGGTGCTGTGACATGCATCTATTGCATTGCGTTGTACTCAAAATGAGCACGAGTTCAATGTGTAATTGATCCAAAAACTAAATTTTTAAGCTGAAGAGATTTATTTTCATTTGATCAATCAGGTTAAGGGTAAGTGGTTTGCTCAACTTTATATTCTATATATTAGGATGTATTTTTCTGTTTCAGGGCGCACAGACAAGATGAAAGTATCAACTAAGCATGCTGTAAATGGAAATAAAATGATCCCACCTTTCCCAGAAAATAATCAATTGGCCATGTTTGGTGAGTGAAATTTTAACTTCAGCATATGAAGGTCCAGTGTAAAAATTATTTGAAGTGTCATTTTTAAAAAGTTAATCTGGTGTCATGGTTTTTCATGTTGATCTCCCCTAAAGCTACATGTATGCTCTGATATTGTTCATAGAAGAAACTTCTATTCACATTCTTAGAAACAAAGATTGAAGATCTATTTATTCATCATAATAACAGCTTTCATTTCACCAATAAAACATTTGAAGGTTGTTTTTTTTAAAAAACTAAGAGGGGCCTCGATGACTCAGTCCATCAGTTTGACACAGGCCTCCCATCGATGCGGAGCAGGTTGGAATCACACTCAGATCAAATAAAAATTTGAAAAAATTGTGGGTGGATTTTTCACTCGAACGTTGTATGTGGAAGAGTTGCCAGGTACTCACCGAAGCCAGGTTGGGGTTTTCCTCCCCCATTAAACCTGGCAATGCGGCGTAAAACAACAATCAATCAAAAACAACGAAATAAATGCATCTATTTATTCTACTGAACCCTTCATATTTTTTCTTCATATAACTATTCTGTGAAATATTCCTACGTCTAAATTATAGGTGGAGACCTGTACAACCCTTCCATATGCGGCATCTATGGTTAAACCATATGTCTTAATGATATGATTGTCACATATCAGTGGAAAGGTTTTTACTGTACATGTTACAGGGCTCTTACTCCTATTTTATAGATGACAACTGGGCAGCATGTTGGAAAAAATTGGATTGCTCTGATCTTGACACTCGGATATATTGTGAAAAATTGCTAAAAGAAAAGACAACGAAAAGCCCTTGTAGCCTTTAGTCAGCCAACACTAAACTGTGGGATAAAACATCAATCAATCACTTTGGTTTGGGTTTAAATCCCACTAATTGCTTAATCACTTGCAAGGACTAGAACCCTTTCTCTTCAGAAAAGTAGAATTAAGAAATAAATTAAAAACATTGAAATGTTGTGCCTTACCCAATGTATGTGGTCTGGTCGTCAGGGCCCAATCAAGCTAATATTCAGTAATCCTTCCCGGCACTTTCAGGATTTTAGTCATTTCTTTGTTTTTTCTTTTGTGACTAGGATTTGGTTGTTTCTGGGGGGCTGAGAAAAAGTTCTGGCAACAAAAGGGCGTCTTTTCAACACAGGTTAGTTTTTTTTACCAAATTTGAGGGAAATGTTACTTTGTGAAAAAGTGGTATGCTTGGTATGTGGATGAGTTTTTAAAGCTTTGATGTCAGTCAAATTAATCAGGCTTAATTAAATTGGAGAACAAAAATCACCAAAGTATATACATGTATTTTGTACAATTTGAAATGAAAAATAAACTCTCTTGTTCTGTTTATTAAGTCTACTGGTATATATTGTCAATCTTTAATTGGCCTTTATGTATTTCCAGGTGGGTTATGCAGGTGGTTTAACTCCAAATCCCACCTACCAGGAGATCTGCACTGGTCAAACAGGCCATAATGAAGTGGTACAAGTTGTCTTCGATCCCGCTCAAATTACTTACGGAAAACTACTTCAGGTAATTAGCACACTACATAGATTGCTTTATTATTGTGCATACAAATCCCTTCCACTATTACCAGACTACATACAGACCTTCCACTAGTACCAGACAACATACAGACCTTCTACTAGTACCAGACAACATACATATCTTCCACCAGTACCAGACAACATACATACCTTCTACTAGTACCAGACAACATACATATCTTCCACTAGTACCAGACAACATACAGACCTTCCACTACGTCTAGTCACAGACAACATACAGACCTTCCACTAGTACCAGACAACATACATACCTTTGGTCACCTTCCACTAGTACCAGACAACATACATATCTTCCACTAGTACCAGACAACATACATACCTTCCACTAGTACCAGACAACATACATACCTTCGGTCACCTTCCACAAGTACCAAAGAACATACATGTCTTCCACTAGTACCAGACAACATACATACCTTCCACTAGTACTAGACCACATACAGATCTTCCACCAGTACCAGGCAACATACAGATCTTCCACTACGTCTAGTACCAGACAACATACATACCTTCCACTAGTACTAGACCACATACAGATCTTCCACCAGTACCAGACAACATACAAACCTTCCACCAGTACCAGACAACATACAGAACTTCCACTACGTCTAGTACCAGACAACATACAGACCTTCCACTAGTACCAGACAACATACAGACCTTCCACTAGTTCCAGACCACATACATACCTTCCACTAGTACCAGACAACATACATACCTTCTACTAGTACCAGACAACATACATACCTTCCACTAGTACTAGACCACATACACACCTTCCTTAGTACCAGACAACATACAGACCTTCCACCAGTACCAGACAACATACAGACCTTCCACCAGTACCAGACAACATACAGACATTCCACCAATACCAGACAACATACAGACCTTCCACTAGTACCAGACAACATACAGACCTTCCACCAGTATCAGACAACATACATACCTTTTACTAGTACCAGCCAACATACAAACCTTCCACCAGTACCAGACAACATACATACCTTCTACTAGTACCAGACAACATACACACCTTCCACTACGTCTAGTACCAGACAACATACAGATCTTCCACTAGTAACAGACCACATACATACCTTCCACTATTACCAGATCACACACAGACCTTCCACTAGTACCAGACAACATACATACCTTCCACTAGTACCAGACAACATACAGACCTTCCACTAGTACCAGACAACATACAGACCTTCCACTAGTACCAGACAACAGCACAAAAGCGCATTCATCTTGAAGAGTCCAGCCTCGCCCTTAAACTAGGAGGGTCAGACATTGAAAATGTGAAATCTGAGAAACTGTTAGGCGTCACCATAAACCAAAACCTGGATTGGAATGACCATATTTTAAAAATTGAAAAGCAAGTCAAGTCCAAGTTATACTTACTTGCTAGAATAAGACCATTTTTATCCTTGGAAAACAGAAAACTTTTTTATTATTGTTTTATACTTCCTCATTTTATGTATTGTTCGTCTGTCTGGAGCTATGCTCCTGTTAAATGTATTGATTGTCTTGAAAGATTACAGAGACGAGCAATGAAACTTATTTTAGAATGCGACCCCCAAACCCCAACTAAAAGTCTGTATATCACACTAAATTGGCTACCACTTAACTTAAAATTCAAACTAAATAAACTCGTCCTGGTCTACAAATCTGTAAACAACCTATCACCATCTTATATGTCATCTTTATTTGAAAAAAAAAACCCAGTCCGATCATTGCGATCGTCGTCCAAATTTTTACTTGAAGTACCGAAATGTAAAACTAAAATGTATCAAAACTCGTTTAGCATTAGTGCCGCTTCAGATTTTAATGACTTACCGGAAAATATCAAATTACGTCCTTCTGTCTTGTCTTTTAAAAAGTCCTGTGAATGTTATTTATTATCTGTATTTTTAAACAAAACATGAATACAATGCATAAATGTGTGTACACATAAATTTTATTAGTTATATTCTACAAACCTGTGAATGTTATTTATTATCTGAATTTTTAAACAAAACATGAATACAATGCATAAATGTGTGTACACATAAATTTTATTAGTTATATTCTACAAACCTATTTTTATAGTAAATTTTAAATTTGTTTTATTTTGTTTATGTACATATATCTATTTAACATTGTTATCTGGACTCGACCTCCACGAAAAGAGGATTGATGCCTATTGGAGTTTTATCGAGCGAAAATAAAGATTATCTTATCTTATCTTATCTTAACATACATACCTTCCACTAGTACCAGACAACATACAGACCTTCCACCAGTACCAGACAACATGCAGACCTTCCACTAGTACCAGGCAACATACATGTACAGACCTTCCACTAGTAACAGATAACATACATATCTTCCACTAGTACCAGACAACATACAGACATTCCACTAGTACCAGACAACATACAGACCCTCCACTAGTACCAGACAACATACATATCTTCCACTAGTAACAGATAACATACATATCTTCCACTAGTACCAGACAACATACAGACATTCCACTAGTACCAGACAAACATGCAGACCCTCCACTAGTACCAGACACGGTACAGACCTTCCACCAGTATCAGACAACATACATACCTTCCACTAGTACCAGACAACCTATAGACCTTCCACTAGTACCAGACAAACATGCAGACCTTCCACTAGTACCAGACACGGTACAGACCTTCCACCAGTATCAGACTACATGTACATACAGACCTTCCACTAGTACCAGATAACATACCGACCCTCCATTAGTACCAGACACGTTGCAGACCTTCCACCAGTATCAGACAACATACATACCTTCCACAAGAACCTGGTTTCCTCCTCCACTAAACCTGGCATCACCACAATTAAAGTGAAATAATCTTGAGTGCGTCATTATATAACAATCAATCAATCTACTAGTACCAGACAAAGTACAAACCTTCTATTTGTACCAGTGCCGTTTTATGTGGATATAACAAGAACCCAAATTGAGGTATTGAGTGGAATAAGAATTTACTAAAACGATGAAGGCTTGGGTGTCCAATCAGGAGAATGACTTTTTAACTCATCTTTGTGTTTCAGGTATTTTGGGAGAGTCATGATCCTACAACTGGTATGAGACAAGGGAATGATGTCGGCACTCAATATAGATCAGGAATTTATTGTTACGGTGACAAGCAGAAATCTGAAGCTGAGGAAAGTCGACACATTTATCAAAAAGAACTGTCAAAGAAAGGCTATGGAATGATCACAACTGAAATAATTCCGGCTCCAGAGTTTTACTATGCAGAGGATTACCATCAACAGTACTTGTATAAAAACCCCGGTGGGTATTGTGGACTTGGAGGTACTGGAGTGACTTGCCCTGTTGGACTAGGATCACGGAAGAATGGAGAGCTATAACTTACACATGTAGTTGAAAGATGTTTATAGTGTATGCAAAACCTGTACTTTTATCAACTTTCAATATTTGTTTTTATGAACTGGACTTTTCCCAGACAGTGATTAATTTTGTGATAGACAAATGGGATTTTATACCATTTCTTCAAGCATAATTCTTGAGCGTGACTTACACCAAACAATCAATCAATGAAGCATAATCTTGTTGATCTTAAAGCAGACGAAGCAAAAGTTGCCTCCCTTTGCAAGGGCTACTGCGTGATGTGACAGAAGGTGTATATAGAAACAGTTTACGTGAGAGGACAGTGGGGAAGTTGAACCTCTCATCTAATTAACCCACTAAAATGGTAATAAAGGGAGATAACTTTACATTTAAATTTTCTCTGCCTTGTTTATGTTGCCGTATTTTCCAAAATATGACCGTTGGTATAAAAAAAGTAATTATGGAGTCATGAACCCAGACTAGTATAAAAACCCACTCAGAAAATTTTCAATTTCTCTTGAACTGTTTCTCTCACTATGCAGCTTGCCTAGAGAAAGATGGTATTTGCAGTGTATTGAAAAACTAAACCAATCGCACATCAATGATGTATAAACTCGCCAGTTTGAAACTGAAAGAAGACTGGCCATTTTTCTTTGTAAATACCAGCCCACCTTTCTCAAGCCATTTTAACTGCCGGTCCCTAGAGAGTGCACACAGAAGAATTATGATCATTTGCTTAGTATTTCTCATGGACACCTTGTTTCAGTTGAGTTTTTAATGTGTGTTTTAGGTTTCTCAACAATTACTTAACTTCTGATTTCAAAAAATCGTCCAAAGCAAGGTCGTGCACGACTTTTCATGTGTACAAAATGCCACGAAGACGCACTGACACAGCAGAGATCATGTATTACGTCACCACTGACTGGTAGGGTACTTACATATGTCAAAGAAACTGCGCTCATTGCTTGGAGTATCTGGCAACTCTTTCACATACAGCGACAGAGAGAAAAATCCACTCAGAAATTGTTCGATTTTTTATTATGCCCCCGTCAATATTTATATAGAGTTTGGTCCGTCCGTACGTCCTTCCTTCCGTCCGTACGTACGAAGTGTTTCCAGACAATAAATCTTAAACCAGTAAAGGCTTTCATTTGAAATTTTTATATATTATGTATATCTACAATACCTCGGATGAGATCGTGTTTCGAGAAAATCTGCTCACAGGTGGCGCCACTGCAGGCCTAGACCTCGTAAATACAGTTATGATTTGAGGTTTCCGGACGTTATCTCTCTAATGGGTTGACGTTTTCTCTTGATTTTTTTTATATGATGTATATCCACAATACCACGGATGAGATTGTGTTTCAAGAAAATCCGCTCATAGGTGGCGCCGCTGCAGGCCTAGACCTCATAAAAACAGTTATGATTTCAGGTTTCCGGACGCTATCTCTGTATTACGGGTTGACGTTTTCTCTTGAAATTTTTTTATAAGTATACCACAATGTTTGTCTGCTCATTATAGCATCTCACCAACTCGTACATTCTTTATATGTAGAGGTTATTCAGAATCGATTTCACGACTTCATGATCAACTTGTGCCTGCTAGGTGGGGGCATGTATCACCTTCAGTGATAATTAATGCACGTCTCTCCAAACAACACCTTTCTCCAAAGGGTGCATACTCAATGATACTATTACTTCTAGTTTGGTCTCTGTGTGATTCAAACCCGTGCCACATCCATAGAGGGTCTGTATGGGACTGAGGGATAATCCCTCTAACCCACTGGACCACCCAGCCCCTGGGAATTGAATACACTGATTTGTATAAAGACGGCACATATTCACATAAACAATGCAGTGGATTGATTGATTGATTGTTTGGTGTTTTATGCCGCAGTCAAGATCATTTAACTAATATGGCGGCGTTGCCAGTTTTTTTGTGGGAGGATATCGGGCTCTATGCCCGGAGGAAATCCACAACCTTCCGGTGGTAACTGGCAACCATCCCACATAGGTCGTTCGAGTGAAAACCCAGTCAGAAAATTGTCCAATTTTTTTTTTGGACTGAGTGGGATCCGAACCCGTGACCCATCGGTGGAACAATGCAGTGGAAATATGTATCCCACACACTGTGGGTAAAGACCTTTTCTTAGACGTCAAAGATTGATTTTGATACGCTCTTGTTTTGGCCGTTCATTACTAATGTCATAAAATCAAACAAAAGACAAAAGAATAGCCATCAAATGTGCGAGTGAGGAAATCCTTTTCACCCAAGTATCAAACTACTGATATTTACAACATGGCCACCATTTTTACATGCTGACATGTGATTGGATGCTCTATTAAGACTAAATAAACTACCAACCCCACCAATAAACCTTCATTTTTGTTGAGGAACATTTTGCAAAGTAGTTTGGCAGATATCCTATCAACAATCAACCACCAGTGAAAATATCCAAAACAAAAGAAAACACGACACCAAAACGTGATCAATTACATATGTCCCCACTGATTAGCTATGAAGAAAACTTGATGAATTAGGATTCAAAGGATCCCACCAATAAGCTACAAACATAAGTGGTTCTGGTGGTATCGTTCAGACAAGCCCTTGTTACCGGACAGCACAAGTACAAAATGTTCTCAACAGATATTGGCGGGTGATATGTTGTTTCCCCAAACAAACAAAATTTGGGCCCAGGTGAGAAAAGAACCCACCACTAAGAGTTTCCAACCCACTGTTCTATCAACTCGTTATTTACGTAGTCAGTCATAACCCCGATGTTGATTGTTATTTTGTTCTGATGTCACTTTCGAGGGGGAACACTGACTTTATCAAGTACGATAATTCGTAATGTGAACTTGAACATCTACTTATCACTATGAAAATACTTAAAATATAAAACCAACTAAATAAAAAAATATAAATGAGGAGAATATTGCCTTTTCAAAAGTTTTATTCATCAGTCTATCATACACTTTCATCCAAGAGAACCTCTCAATTACCAACACCACTCAAACTCCACAAGTGTAATACAAGAATATATCAAGTAGACTTGTATAGAAATAGAATCCTGTAAAATAGGTGTAGATCCAATGTATATAAAAAAAAGATATACATCAAAATATCAATACCAGAGAAAGAATAAAATCAATCAAAAAACCCTTTAAAACAAGTCAATATTATTCCCAATAACAGATTTAACCCACATATCCAAAATTGCGTTTACTAAAATTTTTAAGGATAAAACCTTTGATACAATTTTCAAAGATCATAAATACGATCTAAATAAAGCAATGTATATATGTAATAGGAACATGTGGTAATTTGATCCCACCAGTAAACATGATCTCAA
The DNA here is from genome assembly GCA_963971465.1 of Lepidochitona cinerea. Taxonomy (NCBI): domain Eukaryota; kingdom Metazoa; phylum Mollusca; class Polyplacophora; order Chitonida; family Tonicellidae; genus Lepidochitona; species Lepidochitona cinerea. The sequence goes on along the minus strand of OZ020551.1, from coordinate 104,883,339 downwards.
TCCTCAGTCATCAATGCAGTCAATGGAATCATAAAATCATCTCTAATGCGTTGTTACAGTAAGCACCTTAAGGGGACGTTTGAATTGATGTAGAGGTATTCAGTGAAAATCAATACTAAAAATCATTCTGAATAAAAAAGGAGACATAGCAGGCTAATTAGGTAAAAATCTGCCTTATTTTCACTCGTAAATTACAGCTGTCTTGTGGTGCCTTTAACATATATGGTTATTCTCATTCAGACAGAAGTAGTATTAAGTCAGTCATACAAACATGACTTTTAAAGCTATTTTAGGTGACAGTAGAATATGTGGAAAATTCTCTCTCAGAAATATTCATAGCAAAAACATAGCAAGTTAGACGATTATGCCTAATGAGGACTACAGATCCAGTATAGTGCCAGTGACTCCAGTCCTCTCAGGAGTTGCTTCCCTTGAGCTGAATTTTTCTTCTATAACTTGTGTTCCATGGGCACCATCAGAGCCTTGAAGAGTGATTCAATCACTGCATCAATTTTTTTCACTAGGAGGGTTTTATCATATTTTCTACATGTTAAATACCATTAAACCAGATCTAGGGCTGTAGTACGAAGCACTACCAGAATGTATAACCTCCACCTGGGGCACCTGATAGCCAACTGGCTTTTTGTTGATTTGCTATAACATTCTGTCCGTGGTAAGCAGCAATTTGGGCAGCGGATGGAACAGCACCTGGTGGGGGAGGCTGAAACACAAAAGACAAATATATATTTATTTTTACAAGGCATTAGAAAGTATGGATTGGAAATCATTTCACATATCACTATCAAATTAAAAACTATGATTTTTCAGATTGATGTTTTATGCTTCACTCTCATGAATATGTCATAATGGTGAAATAGCCAGTTTGAGGAGGGTTAGAGGGAGAAAAGAGGACACTGTGTACGGAGTAAAGTCAGACCTTCTGGTCATAAAAAGCAACCATTCCACATGAAAACCATTCAATGAACAAGTGTAATTATGAGGGGCATACCGGTATGACAGGCTGTGTAATTCCATCAAACCTTGCTCCAGCATCAAAGTTTGCATGAGCAGCAATCAATGGTGAGCCATGTCTCTGTGCCTGTAGATGAGCCTGTTGAAGCTGAGCAGCTTGTTGTAACTGAGCTGCCTGTTGAAGTTGGGTTGTATGGGGTAACTGAGCTGCTGCTGTGTGAGACAATGCCGAGGAATACGTCAACTGATTTGGATGTGCATAGTAGTACGCTGAACTGACTGCTGGTGACTGCAAGAAAATAATCACAATTAGTGTCATTTACAGCTTTATGCATAGTTTGGTTAACATAATGATTTTGTGTATTTGCTTAATACACATTTTTTTTCTTCTCTCTCTACCAGGTTCATTTTGAAAGGGCGGATAATCAGTCGATCAGATTAAAATGTAAATTGTAATGATGAAAATTTATACATAATGTTGATTGTACTTATTCTGTTCAAGCTGTGTTGGTGATTGATTGATGTTTTACGCCACACTCAAGCATCTTTCACTAATATGGCCGTGTTGCCAGGTTTAGTGGGGGAAGAAACTAGGCTCATTGCCCGGAGCTCGACCTTTGCCGAGTACCTGTTAACTCTTCCACATAAAGCGACCAAATGAAAAAACAGTCAGAAATTTTATAATTTTATTTATTTGGTCTGAGGGGGAGTCGACCTGCGCCGCATCGATGAAAGGTCTGTGTGGGACTGAGGGACGGTCACTCTAACCCACTGGACCACCGATGCCCCTTTAAGCTGTTTTGAGGTCTGGCATGGAGTGATTTTTGTTTTTGGTGGATACCAGACAACCCTTACTGCATTGAGATCAAATGAAAAACCAAATCTTTGTACTGAATAGGATCTCAACCTGCAACCAACCAACAGCGGCTTTGTATTGCTCTTCTAACTAGGCCATCAAGAGCTTGATTAGCAAAGCAATTATTAGTGAAGAAAGTTATATTTACCTGTGAATATGGAGGAGGTGGGGCAAATTGTGCCGGTGTAGGAACAGCAACTCTAGGCTGGGGCAGTGGGTGTGGCGTGTAGCTTACACCTTGATGGTGCTGGTATGGAGGTGGCTGGGCTAAAAAAGGAAACAAATTCCAAACTAAAATAAAGCTGGGGAAAAAAATTTAATTCAGAAGTTGATTCTAGGTGGGGTTTTCTTTATTCAAGATCATACGCTTTTTCTTTTATTCAAATTTACAAAAGTAAAGAGTAGATTATTTGTGTAAAATAAAAGAATGTTACATGGAAGTCAGTGACTATTTTCAACGAATAAATATGTCCATGAGAGATAAACAATTTTGAAAAATAACTTTTTAAATGTTTCGAACCAACCCAACATTCACAGATAAGGAGTGATTTACCAGTGGCAATTCATCACCAAATAGTTCTTAGCATTACAGAGTTAAACAAAACATCTAAATATTTTAAAGATATCAAATCCAAACCATTCTCCAAAAATATATCCCCTGTTATGATCAAGAAAGTTAGAAAAGCTCCTTAGTAACTCGGATCCCACACAGGGCCAGCTGGCACAAAGATGACCCCCAGTTACTTAACGTTATTGTTATCCTAGAAGTACAGGGTTTGGGAGAATAAAGTTTTATATAAGTATGTGTTTGATATTACCTGAAAGTGGATATCCCTGAGCATAGGCAGCTGCTGCAGCGTAACCTTGACCGGGCATCATAAGAGGCGGCTGAGTAGGATACGATGGTTTTTTCCCTGAACAAAAAAAATACAACATAAAATATCAGTTGCTTTTCAAAGAGTCAAGAATCTTAAAGCAAAACTACCACTTATAGAAAAATCAACAACATTCCATTCAACAAATATAGGACTGATTTATCAATTTGGCAATTCGGTATATGTCAAACAGTTTCAAGAAACTCTCCTGCCTTGAGCTAGGATGGTCAAAACATGTTACAGTGAAAATGAGAAGTTTTGCAGCATTTAGTTGTAATTGATAAACTCAATAACATAGATAGTGGGAGAAGATTATTGCACCTTCTCCCACAAGAGAATTCTATTAAGACCAAGCTCCGCCCGGCTGCGGTCTGTCATTAACCAAATGAAATATCATGGGTGTTAGTTTATTACAAATGATATACCTCTTCGGTCTAAATGATATACCTCTTTGTTCATAAATAATATATATATTTATGAACAATAAAACACACAAAGACACAAGGAAAATCTTTTTGTCTAAAATAACCATGGAGACAAGTTTCTAATTGTGTTACTGTAGTGGTAAATAACCTATTAATTGATTGCTTATTTGATGAGAAATACAGCTGTAGGGGCCGCCATTTTTTAGGTGGGATAGACCTCAGATTATCCTTTTTTTCAATATGTGAGTAATCTGGGCTCTCATGAATAAAGAAAAAAAATTAAATTTGGTGGAACCCAGATTTCTTGGCAACTGTTTGAGGGACCGTAACACTGCTAATAGGGAATATCCTGATTAATGAACATTTTATCAATTGACTATCAATACAGTTTTTTTTTTATAAAAATAAATTAGACTATTTAAACAAATAATGCTTATGTTGATCAATATACAAGCCTATAATCCTTTATTATTCCAGTTTGTTTATTTACCCTAAACTCATTTTATTATTGACGGAATAAACTAGTATGCCCGCGTCTGCACGTCATCGAACTGAGACAGGTCATCGCTATGTGGGCATTCTTTACCGGGTGCATCTTTAGGTACATGCACATCTACATTCGCAAGGAAAGTTGTACAGCTGTACATTAGCTATTTCCTTTTTTCTGTTGATTATGAAGTAAGAGTAACGAAACAGTGGCCAGGTTGGACCACATACTAACTGGCCTAGTCGTAATGCCCTTCTTTCTTCGTATTAGCCTACATGTAACAAGTTAAGATCATTAGATGGGAATTTAATTTAATTTCACATAATGTGAGGGTACTTACTGCTATATGGTGCACATGGCGTCAGTAATTGTGACATGTGTAAATTTTTAACTAGGGTGTTTAAATTGCCCTGTTTGATGCCAATTGCCTTAAACTAAAGAGGATGTCCAAATGATCTATCTGTCTCATGTAAAAAAGGCTGAAAACACCCCACACAAACAGGTCTGTTTATTTAAATAGCCATTCACTTGGATGTTTAGCATTTTTTTTTTGGGGGGGGGGGGGGGGGGTAAACAAATTTTGTAACATTGCAAAAAAAGAAATTACTATACCGGTATTGTTATTTGCTGTGATAGGATTCAGGACCAATTTGACAAAAAAAATGAGAATTATCTGCTTGCCAGATAGTTCAATTTTACCGAACTTATGGTTATATTACATATGTTTATGATCACTAAAACACACGGGCACAGGGAAAATCTTCTTGTCTAAAATAACCATGGAGACAAGTTTCTAATTGTGTTAAAAAGAGGTATATCATTTAGACCTTTACACCCCATAAATTGTTGTAACAAACCAAACCTATGATATTTCATTAGGTTGACGACTGACAAGAGCTTAGCCTTGGTCAGTAGAATTTCTGGAATCCTTTTGTAATACATTCATTGACAATGGTTACGCATCTTAACTATGGCAAGAACATCGGTGGACTGAGATTGAACCCAATAAATTTTGCTTTCTCCTATGCTCCTATGGTCTAAATGTTCCTATGTAGATTGGAAAGGCTGGTTTTCTGATTAAAATTCTTACGTTTGAAATACTGAAATTGAATTAATTTACATATGATATGCATTAAAATAGAAATAAAGGACTTCCTGGTGAGCTGTGTGTTGCTGAATAAAGGGTCAGTGGCGGAAATACCACTATTATTTGAAGTCGACCTCAAATAGTGGTATTTCCCGCAACTGACCCTTTATTCAGCAACACACAGCTCACCACCGCGTCCTTTATTTCTTAATTCAGCATTGTTTATATTTCTCTATGTATTGTGTTCATCTAAGGACAATTATAGAAATAAAGTAATTTACTAAAAGTTCTATCACTAGACTACTACTACTAGTAGTAAGGCCTACTACAGTAGGCCTACGCAGTAGATCAGTACATGTATGTATGATCATTGTGTGTGTCCTTTGCATGTACCTCGTTAGTGGAAATAGTTTTCAGTAATTTAGGATAAAAGATCATTTTGAATCTGTCTTAGTTACTGGGTAGATTGCCTGTGCAAAATAGAAGTCTGACGGTGTGGGTTAGTGAGAAATTACCACATCTGTGCCAGTCCATTTACTTTGTCCTCCGCATGCAAATTTATACTTCATTTTGCAAAGCAGCAAACATACTTCGTCCGATAAGAGTGGCATTTTGTCAAACGATTCCTATTGAAATCTGAAGCGTAATAATGATGAGAAACCAACAAGTCAAACTCTTTTCATGTTGAGGATCTTATATATTTACCTGACATATTTAGTGTGACTGTTTTCCCCGGAAATCAAGTTCTTAATATTACAAAGGGACGACGAAAATCACCCCAGCAGCTTCTGAGGAGTGACTAGGTTATTTATAGAACTACACGGTAAATACATGATGTCATCGAGACGTGTGTAGGACGTCTTATTTTTGGCGGTAACTGTTTTCTTCTTAATAAGTATCAAAAAACCCAAAATACTTTGATTTTATACTATTTCAGTTTTTAAAACTACATGGTCGAGCTAAGGCTTTATTATGGTGCCCACGAGGCATTTACAGAACATGTATGTTATAAATAAATTATCATTTTAACCAGTAAAGGTCTACACAAATTCTGATTACGTCATTAAATTCATGGTCTCGAAGTGTAAGTTATTTCTCGAGATTTGCGGAAAACAGAATATTGTCAAGTTTTCAGAGATTTCCTCGCATCGGATCTTCACATTTGAGTCGTTTTTTTGTAAGTTATGTATTTATTAGCGATCCCAAACATGTCGATTTATGTCCAGGGGTTGTTTTGTTCCCCCTAAACCGAGTGCTGGGATCATTTTGAACCTTTCGTGAAAGAAGTGACACCATCGTTGAATCACTATTTCCACCGTCCGCCATGTTGACTTATAAATCGTTTGTAATATTATGCTTTGAAAAACTGACAAATGGTTTTTATAATGTGTTAAATGTGCGGTATGTATTTTACAAATCTGATGTATAATGCATTCGTGTCTGGTGACTTGAGATACTGTTGGTGGTACTAAACTTTCCGAATTTAAAAATTAAATATAAAGCTAGTATAAATTTAAAAGATAGGCTATTCGTATTGATAATGATTAATATTAAACTTAAACTATTTTAATTGTTAACATTAAATCTGCAGTCACTGTCTCCATGTCACCGGTCGAGTTTGATTATTTTATATTCCGCTGATGGTTAACACAGAAAACCGTAAACCGAACAACATTCTTGTGCGAAGAATTTGCGTTACAACGGTCCTTACCGATTTATCTGCCTCACGCAATCCCCATAGAAACCAGGGTCCACTCGCAATTTCCAGATGGTTGCCTGGACCAGGGCCAACTATTACAAAGCCAAGTGGCTAAGGATAAAACTTTAGGGAAATTTTAAGATAGACCTACGTCCCTTAAGAAACCCCCCTTAAGGCTTAACCCCATCTTTTAGGAATACAATAACAATACAGAACTCTCCTCTGGAGGATGGGAACTCCTTAGATACCGAAATTTCTTAGCATAACTTTAGAATATTCTTGATTTAGCACATCCAGGTCACATTGTCTCCGAGCCCGGTTTCCTCCCACAATAAAACTGGCAATGCGGCCATATAAGTGAAATAATCTTGAGCGCGGCGTAAAACACCAAACAATCATTGTAAATAACTTATTAAAGTAATTCTTTAGATGGTAAGCAGGTTGGAAAAAGTCTTTGATAGGTGGGTTCTCTATCGATCAGTGGGTAGACAGTTGCTCCTATGCCGAATGACTGTGAATAGATCCAGCCAGGCCGTAAGTAACACTTGTAGAAAAATGACAAATTCCTTTCTTCCTGCCATCTCTTCCATTGGTTTTTGTAGAATTATCTACTGAACGCAACAAGGACAGCTCTTCACTGAAACTCAACTCTCCACATGTGCTGAAGCCATTAATAATTTCTAACACGGAAAAGGCTGAATGAATTTTGCAATATAAAACACGTCTTTTAGAATATAACCAAATTAAATATCTACTCTCACTCTTGTGCTCACTAGTTCTGAAAAAAAAATAACACTTTGAGGCTTAAATCCTTGCCTACAACATGTAAGTCAGACCAAACTTATTATATAACTGGAAACTATCTCCTCTAAACATTGAGCATCCATTTGACTATTTTCCTGACACTAATTTTAAAGACATTAGTGCACAACATGAAGGTGAGTAGGGTTTGAGTGAAGAACTTGCCATTCGTAACGTGCACTATTCTAATGTAGAAAATGCAAGATAGGAATAATATAGAGGATTGTGTCATTTTTATATTTGCCTGTAAAGATCCATTGGCCACCCGATTGGTACTATCTTTCACTGTTGTTCGGCAGTGTAGTACATGTAGCTGTTTACCCATTATTGGTAGAGAATCGTTTCCTTCAAAGATATGTAGATTTACCTCAGAATTGCTCGCCATGCAGGAAGTGATGTATTTCTGTATACGGGCATGCTATCCAGTTTATTGATTGGTCACTTCAATATTCAAGAATTGCATAGTCCGGGGTTAAGGGAGGGGAGAGGGTGTGTTTTTCTTGAAAGCATATTAAGATTGCTGAGAAGAATGTGTCTCCCCGTTGCTCTAAAATCAGGATTCTCTCAAATTCAATATTAGTGTTTTCTAAAAAGATGAGGGATGTATCTATCTCTAGATATCTGCCATCTAAACTCCCAGGCCTAGACAGCCCCTGAACCATTGCCTGCTTGGCTTCCCTTAATTCACTGTTAAGTTAATTGTGTTGTTGGTTTGTTTTCCAATGGTGGATATTTACTTCATTTGAACAAACTACATGTATTATAATCTGTTTCAACTTACATTTTGATGTGGATCAAAGTATTACATGTAAATGTAATTCCAAACCCATATTAATTTATTTTGAATTTATTTTCAGAAGTCAAACCTGTTTGAAAATGAAGACTGAAGGGTAACTTTCCTACAAAACCTTGTGACCCCTGGCGAGCTTATTCTCCAGCAAGTTATCTCCCCTGTGTAGTTCATCAACAGGGGACAATGGCTGGGGTTTCACGGGGCCAGAATCCACATGGACTTAAACAAATTGGCTTGGATCAAATATGGGATGATCTGAAGTCCGGAATTGAAACTGTGTATGCACAACAGTCGATGCCAAAGCAGCGTTACATGCAGCTTTATACGTATCCTTTACTATCTTTACATGTAATTGCTTTCCAATGTTGGCTCCAGATATCTTTTCTTTGGCAGCATAATTTATGCAAAGTTAAAATTGCATGAACGTTTTTCATTCCCGCAATTGATTTAGCGTAACCTAACAGAAAAATTTAATTTCATATAACGATTATGGCTGTTCAGCGACTACACGTAACTCCTTCCAGAAGTATTCTTTAAAACTCTGTTAATTTATGAATTCAACAATTCATCCTAAATAGAAAAAAAAAAAATCTTTTAGTTTTTTTTTTCTCTAAACAGTTTTACTTGTAGGGAAATGAACTATTTTCGCCAAAGCGAAACAACCTGTCCAAAACCTGGACACGTTGTTTTGATCAGAAAAGATGTTGATGTTTTGGATGGCAATTTGAAGGTTTCTTGCTCAAAATTTAATGATACATCGTCATTGAGCTCAATGAAAAATAGGTTGACAGGCCTCAATATTAATTTTAGCAACTGATTTTTGCCTCTAGGTCCTTCCAATCATGCTGCAAACTGCATAGCTTTGTCGCAGTTCCGTTATATCATATCATGCACTGGCCTATAATCTTAAAGGATTTATGAACAGGATTTAAAGCTGGTTTGTGTTTGTTTATGGACTAAATGTATATTTAAAAAATATCAGTTGAAACAAAACAACCTTCGCGTTAGTTCTCTGTAGTCAAAAAAAGAACGGGGAGGAAATATGCATATTTTTCGTAACTACTCGGAAAAATGACGTCATACACGACCTTCGATGTGTACAAACTGCCACGAAGACGTACTGAGACAGCAGAAATCGTTTATTACGTCATCGCGGTGAGGGTACGTACACAACAGAGGTTGTGTTTGATGTCATAAGTCTTTTTCATAAATTTTGTTCAAGCGCATGAGGTTACGTCTTTTTAGTTGCTCTCTGCTCACACCAAGGAATGCGTTTAAAAAGGTCAAAAGCAGGAAAGGCAGCTGTGTTGCCTTTAACTCATTCCTAAATATATTTAGATTTCATTGTCATTTTGTATTCACCTTAACTGGATAGACATGTTTATAATTATTGTACGAGTGTACACCAGTCAAACCAAGGCCAGTCTAGATCATCTGCTGGAAAGAAACCCAAACAACCCACCGGAGGGGCACAATTTGTAGGTCTGGAACTCTACAAAAGACTCAAAGAATTTCTCAAGTCCTACAATGTTGATCTGCTTAAAGTAAGCTTTGACTTTTCTTGTGCAACACAAAGTTCAGTATGGAGGGGAGGGGACATCTTCTGTAGATGCAAAGTAATTGGAAAAGCTTAGATTTTCACTTCGTGGGTTTCCTTCCTTCCAAAATTCTGTAAACAGGGCATCTATTTTAAAGGCACACTTGCCGTAAAAATCCAGAATACTCTTTACTTAAAAAAACAGTGGGCCGGCGGATATCTGAAGAAGTTAAGAACTTTCTATTTTTACCAAACATTAGATTTATCAAGTACCCGCTATGTTAAAAAAAAAAAACTTGAACATGCGCACAAGCGCCCTTATATTTGAGTGGTGTGGGTGATCTAATGGCACCGTATAATTTTACGTACTTTATCTGAGTTAACCAACACTGATCATTGTTGTTGCAATCAGGCTTCGATTCTTCGTTTGTTTTTCATCTCAATTTCTACATTCTAAACCTAATTGGACATGCTTTATGTGTGCTTTGTTTAATTTTAGTGATTTTAGTGGGAGTAAGCTCATGTAAATTGGTTTTACTATCAAATATTCAACAGGATACGGTGGCAAGTGGGCCTTTAAGGTATCTTTTAGGCTTGATCTTACTAGGCTTAAACCATATCATTACATCCTAAATATTTAGAATATTAATTTGGAGCTTAAATATACAAATTTGAGTGTAAGTGAAATGTTTCTGATTATAGGATGGCCAGGATCTGTTAGGAGAAGATGTCTTACAGTTTTATACAAAACAGTGGGAAGAATATCAGTTCTCCAGTAAAGTGCTACACGGCTTTTGTGCCTATTTAAACAGACATTGGGTAAAACGAGAATGTGATGAAGGAAGGAAAGGAATCTACGAGATCTACTCTGTAAGTTTTTATGGCCTGTCACAACTGAAAACGTGAATAAAAATATGTCAGTCTTTGGTGAAGATTATTCACTTTAACCTAACAATGTTAGCTGAACAAAGCCAATAATTATACGAAGGTCATATATATAAATGGCCACTCATTCAATCATCAAAATCAAATGCCTGTGGCTAGCTGAATTTTGTTTCGATATGTAGATTTATAGAGAATATTTAGAAGACGATTGTGTACATTCCTTTATTTTAGGGGGGTCGCGGTGGCTCAGTCGGCAAAGTAATAGTCCCAAGTCCGACACAGGTCTTCCATTGATACTAACTGTGGGTTTGAATCCTATTCAGACCAAATAAAATTCAAAAATGTCACTGGGTTTTTTTACTCGATAGCTGTTTGTGGAAGAGTTGCCAGATACTTGCCGAGGGTTGGCTATTTCAGTCATATAATATTCAGAGTGGCTTCAAACATCAAGCAATCATTCATTTTAGCCTAAAATTCCTTGAAACTCTATTGTAATGTTCATATTTGAGGCTAATGTCTAGCAATACCAACAAATAAGTAATATGGAGGGATTCATAATTTTGTGTCTTAAAAAGTTTCACCAAGACAACATTTTAACAATTGTTAGATGGAAAAAGTTTTTAGGGACTTTTGAAACTTTTTTTTCTCTTGTATAAAGAATTATGGGATGTGAAGTGTTTTGGAAATTATTTTGTTATTTGGTTTGATTTCAGTTGGCGTTGATAACTTGGCGTGACAACCTTTTCAAGCCTCTAAATAAACAGGTCACAAACGCTGTATTAAAACTGATAGAACGAGAAAGAAATGGGGAGACCATCAACTCCAGGCTTGTCAGTGGTGTCATCAATTGTTATGGTAGGCTATCTTTTTTGTCAACAGATTTGAGGGACAAACTTTCTAAGCGTTTTTTTACTTGATGGCTGTGTGTAAGGGCTTCCAGGTACCTGTCAAATCTTGAGTGTGGCGCTAAGCATCAATCAATCATTCTGTATGGGGTGTCTAAGTGATAAAACTAATCATAAACCACAACCATATACACAATATGTAATACGCGCATAAAAAAGAAATCCGTGTGCATGAATATACATTATTAAAAAAAACATCATGAAAATACATAAACAGAAAGCAAAATATTATCACAGAAAAAAGCAAACCGGAAGAAATATCAGGGAAAAAAAAAAAAATGATAGCGCATGAGAATGATAAAAAATCTGTCATGAGCAATAAGACGGTTTTCTGTCATTTTATTCTCTCATACATGTAGTTATCACAGGGTCTCGTCTCAGTTGGCAGAGTGATAGTCTCCATTTTTGAGGCATGGGTTCCAAATGTTAAGAGGGGCCTCCGTTGCTCAGTAGGTAGAGTGTTGGACGCTCAATCCGGACAGCCTTCCACCAATGGGTCGCGGGTTCAAATCCGACTCAGTCCAGAGAAAAATTGGAAAATTTTCTGACTGAGTTTTCACGCGAACGACCTATGTGGGATGGTTGGCAGTTACCAACGGAAGGTCATGGGTTTCCTCCGGGCATAGAGCCTGCTTTCCTCCCACAATAAAATTAACAATGCCGCAATATAAGTGAAATATACTTGAGCGCGGCTTAAAACACCAAACAATCAATCCAAATGTTGAGATTTTTCACTTAATTGTCTAGTGAGTTGCCAGGTACTCTCCGAAGGTCAGGGTTTCCCCCCCCCCCCCCCCCCCCCAGGGCCCCCCCCCAGCCCCCCCCCCCCCCCCCCACTAAACCTCGCAAGGCTCCATATAAATGAATCGTGCTGCAAAAAACATCAAATTCAATCAATCAATCAATCATAACGCTGTCTTTTTTTACTTAGGCTCCGTTTTTATGCACATAGCTATTCTATTGTTTACCGAGGGATTTCTAAAATAAGCAAATTTGATGAACTGAGAAGTTTGGGGTAAGAATTTCCGGAATATTGGTAAAAATTGACCTTTGTGTTGTCTATTCAGGTGTTGTGGGTCGTATAGGAAAATATAAGAGGAGACAACTAGTGTCTTAAAACAGGAAATTTAATCTCCCCTGAATCCTAGTATTTAGAAAGTTAATATCATTTTCAACAAAAATCATTGTGTAGTTGTTTATTGTTACCCATGTAGCAGAGAATGATAGCTTTGATTTATGTTTAACATATTTTTTTTTTGTCAAATCTTTCAGGAGAAAATATTAAATTGGAATCAGTTTGTAACACCGATTCTAACTCAACGTTGACCTTAAAATACTTGTTAAATTACAAAAATTTCTCTTAAAAAAACCCTCAAGTTTTCAGATTTGTTTCATAAATATTGAAATCTCATGCTTAGTTGATTTAAGAAATAAAGGACGAGCTGGTGAGCTGTGTGTTGCTGAATAAAGGGTCAGTTGCATAAAATACCACTATTTGAGGGCGAGGGGCGAAGCCCCGAGTCTTCAAATAATAGTGGTATTTCCGCTACTGACCCTTTATTCAGCAACACACAGCTCACCAGGAAGTCCTTTATTTCTATTCTAATACACATCATATGCAAATTAATTCAATTTCAGTATTCCAAACGCAAGAATTTTAATCAGAAAACCAGCCGTTCCAACCTGCATAGGAACATTTAGACCCTTCCATGGGTAACCAGAGCCAATCAGAAATGTTTTGGACCAACCCATATGTAGAACGTATAACGGGTGAAATCAGTGCTGTCAGCTCAAACGCGATGACGTCATAATTCCGGAATGTTGTGACGTTATCGAACACTGCTCTCTCCCTCAAGTGACTTGTCAACGACGCAAGTAATCAAATGACGTCATGCAGTTTAAATCCTATGACGTGTTAGAACACAGCTTTCACTCGGGGCGTTCGGTCAAAGATTATTCTACACCAACTCACCCCTAATTTATAGCACAATGTGGTTGAAACCAGCAGGAACCCTTTATTGCATCAGATAATGGGTCCCTGGCTTTCCTATCTCTGTAATGTTAAACGAGTTGGAGGTGTATTAGAATACAATTTACTAAGATACTTGTTAGTGAGAAAATCTTCTGTGGATACTGGAATATTTAATTATTGTTTTCCACTTCCAGTTGAACTTGGCCTAAATGAAGATGACCCCGGAGCTAAAGGTCCAACACTCAGTGTTTACAAGGAGCATTTCGAAAACCATTTTCTTGATGACACAGAAAGATTTTACACAAGAGAAAGTTCTGAATTTTTAAGAGAAAATCCAGTTACCGAGTACATGAAAAAGGTATTAATAAAATGTCACTACTCTTAGTTAACTCATTCCCTACTGCAGGCATAACTGACCGATGCTGTCCTGTCCCCAGTAGAACGTCCGTTAGTGTAAACTCTTGAGTACTACACAGTTCAAATAACCTTTTTTTAATCTTATAAACTTTTATAACTTACATATTATATACAGTTAAATACCATTTATTTTCACAAATTTGTGTGTCAAAATTTAATGGGAAGTTTTATTTCTTAAAATCTTTTCCATTTAACCCCGTCAATCACTGGGGATTTCCGCTAGCATTTATTTTAACCAATAAAAAGTTCGGAAATATAAGCCTAAGTCACTAATAGAAGTAAATTTCATTGGATTATACTTTGCGAAACCCCAATCTTTCACTATTTTTTACCCAATCGCACCATATGTTATATACGGCTATACTCGCTCACGGAGAAATGACAGACAGGTTGATATAGAGGTTTAAGTGGCTTGTGGGGATGAAGGCTAGTGAACAGGCAAACGAGTTAATTTATCAGATTTTTGGCACGCTCAGGTTGAGTGAAGATCAGATTGCCGTCGATGAATCTTCAGATCGTTTGTGTTCACATGTTTGTGACATTCAGGGCGATGCGATCAGTTGGTTGGAAGGGAACTTCCTCACCATATGATACAGATTGCCATGCCATTAGGAAAAGTGATCATGTGATAAGGTCGCTGATTGGCTGAGACCTTCAGATTGATCAGGAGAAAATAAAACATGTTCTGACTGTCTTTACGATCGTAAGACTCGTCAGTCTGCAACCTATCTGAAGAGTCTAAGGCGACTCAGAACAAAAAAGTACATGGACAGATTGATCACAGTTTTACTGTGGACTGGAGATTACTACGATCGGATCATAACTGGACCTGAGCACGGTTTAAATTTGCTTTATGTAAGTGGGAAAAGTATAAGTGAGATGACAAGGTTGTGAAAGTCACCAATTATTTGTTTCCATTTTCAGGCTGAAGCCAGGTTGATTGAAGAACAAAAAAGGATACAAATATATCTTCATCAGAGTACACAAGATGTACTGGCCAAGAAATGTGAAAAAGTGCTCATAGAAAAACATCTAGAAAATTTCCACTTTGAATTCAAAAAATTACTTGATGACGACAAAAATGAAGGTTTGTTTTTCAAACTCTATCATCTCATTCTCTTAGATAACTTATTTCTTATGTTTTGTTTTACATTGTAAATTTGACATCTGTGTTATGACATACATATAGACATGAACAACTCCTTTTGCCTAAAAATTCACAGCAGACCAAGTAACATGAAGTTGTTTGTTTTACAAGACAAAAACAGAATAAATTCTGCTGCCAATAATTTTAAACAACTTTTTTTTCTTTTTCCTCATAGAGCTGCTGTTTTGGCTTTTATTTTGAATATCTGTGGTACATATTAGAAACTAAAATTTTCATTTTAGAATGTTTCTGTGACAGAAGAAAATGTTTATTATGATTTTCTATTTGCAGACTTGGGTAGAATGTATCAACTGGTATCCCGAATTCAGGATGGACTTGGGGAACTCAAATCTTTATTGGAAGAACATATTAAGAGCCAGGGCATGGCAGCCATAGAGAAATGTGGTGAATCAGCTCTCAATGTAAATAATATCGTCCAATTTACTGTGTTTGCATCATCTTTTATAACACCTGATTCATACTTACATTGATCTTCTTTAATTTACTGGTAACATCAGACACAATATTGCTGGGATGTGAGACTTGGAAAATTGTGCATTTTTTAATGGTTGTCCACAACGTTTTTCTGAAATCATGTTTTTTTTTTATCAGTGGTAAACTGTCATTTTTGTTGATGTAGTAATTAACAGATTAAAAGTGTCATAATCTCCTGTAGAGTGCGTGCCTGGATGACGGGCAACAATTTGTTTGTGATGATAGTGATGATAATTGGACCCTCACTGTATACGACCCCTATTATAACTTTTTGCTGGTGATGCACATTTCCGCTCTCGCAAAACAGACTGGATAAAACGAATGGAAAGCTTCAAGAATTTAGTTCGTCACCTATTGAAAGACAAACTTTTTTTTTTTCGGGCTGGCTCTCACACCCCTGTGTAGGTGAAATATTATTGAGTACTTTACAATCAACCTATGAATAAATTTTCTGACTATTTTCAAAAATCCACTTTGTTCTGTTTTAGGATCCCAAGTTGTATGTTCAGACAATTCTAGATGTACACAAGAAATACAATGCCTTGGTGATGACAGCCTTTAATAACGACGCTGGTTTTGTGGCCTCTTTAGACAAGGTAAACATTGGCAGCTCTACATATGCTGTATTGTAAGTTTTATACAAGCCTTGATAATTGATTAAAACAGTGCAGAAGAAAAAGGAAAAATAAATGAAAATCCTCCACTAACTATCTTAGTTTTTCAGAATGCTACTTTTATAGGTTTTCCACTGGATCACCGTTTGTGGAAGAATTGCTCAGTATTTGTTAAAGGTTGGGTTTCCTCCTGACAGAGAGCCTGGTTTCCTCTCCTGCGGTACCTGGCGACACCATCATATAAGTGAAATAATCTTGGATGCGGCTATAAACATCAATCAATCAAGGTTTTGTTAGGATGACATATTGTGCAGATAGGGGAGCTCTTTCTTCACCGCAAAACTGGTTCACCTCTCTTATCCACCATCCATCCTGTTATATTCACCAACAATGCCATTATATAACCTGGCAACTCTCTTCATACAACCAGTATCTTATGATCTTTGATGACTGGTGGTTATTATTTCAGGCCTGTGGACGCTTTATAAATAACAACTCCATCACCAAAATGGCAAGCTCATCAAGCAAATCTCCGGAATTACTCGCAAGATATTGTGATTTACTGCTGAAGAAAAGGTCTGTATAGCTCGCGTTTCTAAAAAGCAAATGATTAATGTTGACAATTCATTCCTCTCACTGACAAACTTCTGTACCTATATGGTCTTCATCAAGAAGCAGAACCTCCGAGTTAGCTGGTTACTAGATACCAGCTGAATGGCTCCTCATATAAAGGGAAATAATCTTGGGCAACCACAGGCAATCCCTGTAAGACTCCTTTTGAGGGTAGTGTTACTCTATTTCAATGTTATCTCAAATGGCTGTATTTTATTTACTGGAGTTTCTTTTAAATGTTACTTTTTCCTTAATGTATGTTAATCTTTGAACAAATGGAATCTTCCCTACTCTTTTTGAATGATACCTTAATAAGTAAAATAATTTATTTTGCTCTGATTTCAGTTCACGAAACCCAGAAGAGGCTGAACTTGAAGACACACTCTGTCAAGTGGTAAGTTATAGGTTTCTATCGATGGAATTCAACTGATTACATCATCTCACTTCAATAATGTTCACATTTTACTGAGGTCACTTTGAATATATATAACTTATATAAAGCAAGGCCTTATCAATAAAGTGCTGTGGAAATGCAAGTGTACACTCAAATGGTCCTAACAAAGAGCACAGTTCTGT
Source organism: Lepidochitona cinerea (assembly GCA_963971465.1). Taxonomy (NCBI): domain Eukaryota; kingdom Metazoa; phylum Mollusca; class Polyplacophora; order Chitonida; family Tonicellidae; genus Lepidochitona; species Lepidochitona cinerea. Next base: position 104,866,184 of record OZ020551.1, on the reverse strand, counting down.
CACTCTGTCTTGTATTATGGTTAAGTGGAAGAGCCAACATATAAGTTAAATAATCTTGAGTGTAAAACATCCATCAATCAAGCATTAAGATTAAGAGAAGTTTTCCAGGTAGGCATTTGCTCTATATAACCTGCGGGGGCTGTTTTATTGTTTCACTGAACTGCAATGTTCTCTGAATCTAAAATAACCATTAGTGAAATTTTCCATTTCCGTTTTAGATGGTTGTGTTTAAGTATATAGAAGACAAAGATGTGTTCCAAAAGTTCTACAGCAAGATGTTAGCCAAACGTTTAGTACAACACATGTCTGCCAGTGATGATGCTGAGGCCAGTATGATATCAAAATTAAAGGTCAGTCACAAATAAGCAGTCACAATTTTCTATTGGGAATGTGTATTTATATGATTGAATCCCACAAATTTGGTGATTTTAAGGTTGTCATTTCCTGTGAATGGGACACTCGGCCCTAAAGCTGGGACATAAAAACTGAAGATGTTTCTAATAAATATAATTAAATATGTACCATTTAAGAAATTCACGTTACAACTGATTGTGTGATCCTTTTCTTCTAGGTCCCAAGAGTTATTCCCCTTTAGAATGTAATAATTTCATATCAAAAGTACAAGAAAGCAAACAGAAAGTTATCACTTTATATATTGTAACAAGGCGTGGAATGATACTGTTGTATTTGTAAGAAGTACTTTAGCTGGTAATGTTTAAACAGTGTTTTAAAGTTTTATTTTTAGTGTCTGCTTTGTAGTCACTAGTTGAAAGCTCAAAAAGTATAGCATTTCCTGTCATATAGCAATGACCTATGTTTGCCAGTTACCGACGGAAGGTCATGGGTTTCCTCCGGGCATAGAGCCCGGTTTCCTCCCACAATAAAACTGGCAACGCCGCCATATAAATGAAATAATCTTCAGCGCTGCGTAAAGCAGCATACAATCAATCAATTAAATCATTTTGGAAAATGCATGTGGACAGTTTTGTTACTATGAGATTGTAGGCCAGAGAATTTCGGTGTCGTTCAGAATCAATGAATCGGTTCCGTATATTTACATCATGTAAATGCTGGGAACCAAGCAGTAACAATATCAGTCTTATCATACCATAAACTGGCTTTCTGGATGGGTAACAGATTTTCTTTCCCGTAGCTTTAGGACAACTGTAACAACAGATAACGGATTGTTACTGTGAAATCCTATAGCCTGAGATAGGGTAGTCGGACACTTGGGCTATGGTTGAGATTGATCCCAGTATTGTATTTGATTGTTTTACAGCAAGCATGTGGCTTTGAATACACATCCAAGTTACAGAGGATGTTCCAAGATATAGGTGTTAGTAAGGATCTCAATGAGCAGTTTAAACAACATCTGACAAAGTCATCAGAACCTTTAGATAGTAAGTAATAAAGTACTATTTGGAGTATTCAATATTAAAACTTCTTTCTTGTTTTAAAAGCATTTACTTAAAATATTTCTTAATAAAAAGAATTAAATGTCAATCTTTTTGCTGTTGAGAGAACTTAAATTTATTCAATCAAAATTTTGTTTCTATAAATAATTCTAATTAACCAATCAATCATCCAAGCAGTCTGTCAGACCTGGTAAATCAACACTACATATTGATGTTTCCTATTTCTTCCAGTTGATTTCAGCATCCAAGTACTCAGTTCCGGCTCCTGGCCTTTCCAGCAGCCTTGTACTTTCACTTTTCCCACAGAGGTCAGTCTTTTTAATTATATCATTCTTTTTCTTATTTAACACTATCAGATACTCTTCTCCATGATTTTTCATATGTGTGTGTTTTAGTGTTCATAAATATTATTTTTCTTACTGAATTCTATATAATGTATATATTATAATAAGTTCTCTTGGATGAGCTTCAATTGTACTCTGTGGCTCAGTTGGCAGAGTGATAGTCTCTCAGTCTGGCACCAATCTTCAATTGATGGGTGATCAGTTTGGATCCCTCTCAGACCTAATTGCATTGAAAAAATGGGGGTTATTCACTCATTCTCCCTATGTTGAAGAGTAGTGAGGCTATTACTGAAGGTCGGGGGTTTCAGGCAAAAGAGCCCTGTTTCTTTCGCTCACTTAACCTGGCAACACCACCATGTAATAATTTTGAGTGCGACAGAAACCATCAATAAATCAATTGAACAGAATAAAGTGTTATATGCGTGGGGTAGCCGGCTGGTTTTTTTCCACACAAACACAACATACATGTAGGTGCACAGAATGGGTCGGACACAAGAATGTACATTTAATGTGGAGCACTAACTTCTCTACAGTCCTCACTACTAACAACAATATTTTTTTCTCGCATTTTTTGTAATATAAACGTAAATTTTGCGGACATAACTACACGGTTGTTTTTTTTCGGTAAAATTTCGCGAGAACAGTGGATGGTTCAATTTGGATCGCTAATTTTTCAACAGAGGAAAAATTAAAGGGAAACTGAAACCCTCTTAAGATGTTTACAAAGTGAACAGCTGAATACAAATTTCTACCTACTGTCCTGATCTTATGTTTTTGATGTACAAAATAACTTTCAATGCAATGTGAACCATAAAAGGACCATTTTCACCTGAATGATATAACGCTCTCTCTAATTTTAGTTGGAGCGAAGTTTTCAGCGCTTTACCACATTCTACAGTGAGCAGCACAGTGGGCGGAAACTGAATTGGTTGTATCAGATGTCCAAAGGGGAAATAGTGACAAACTGTTTTAAAAACAGATATACTCTACAGGTACTTTAACGTTATTTATCATCTGTATGATCAAGTGGAATCTCCACAAACGAGACTGTGTTCAATATTTGCCCCCAACTACAGTTTACAGTCTATCAAGTCACTAGATTGGTTTATGTTGCTGTGGTTGACCATGTTCACAATGACAGCACATAGCATTCTTTATGTAATCTCTGATTCCCAATGGATTTATAGTCTGCTGGCACTTTGACCAGTTTCCCAGAATGCCTGCCAATATGTGTAAACAGAGCATACAAAAGGGGCAGTAACTCTGGCGATGTATATCTTATCAATTGAGTGGTTTCCCTTGATATCCATTGTTTGATTAAATGGTTTTTGTTTTAGGCATCTACTTTCCAAATGGCGGTTTTGTTGCAGTATAACACAAGTCAGTCTTTCACAGTTCAACAGCTCCACGAGAGCACACTAATTAAAAATGTAAGTAGTTTTAAAAGAATAAGCATTATGATATAGAAATACTCTTTGCGTTTCTAGTGCAGATATCTGTCATGCACCATTGGGAGGTCATGTGTTAATCTAGGATCTGAAAATAGCTGATCTTCACACAGATGGGTGTTCCCCACTAAACCTTGCTACACCTCCATGTAAGTGAAATAATCTTTAGCGCGGCGTAAAATATCAATCAGTCAAGACTTATGCCAACTCACTGCAGGACACAGATAAACTAAAACCCCAAGTCTGTGTCAACGGTATCAAGTTACATTTTATTAAAAGTTTAAATACAAAGATAAATATTTAAAGAACAGGTAGTGTACTATGATTTCAACTTTGTTGGGCAACTAAAAATTAATATGTGCAACTGGAAAGACTGTTTAGTTACTGGCAGGGCAACCTGATTTGTTTTCCAGTTTTGCTCCCTGATCTTTATATACCATGCAATCATATATTACATTATATAGATTTGCGGAGATATTTTAGGATTATTTGTATCATTTTAGGATATCCTGATGCAAGTTCTTCAGATTCTGTTGAAATCCAAGCTCCTCTGTTCACAAGACGAGGCTCAGTTAAGGCCATCCTCTCAAATCTCACTTTTCTTAGGCTACAAAAAGTAAGTCCTGTTTTATCAAACAATTCACATCAGATGAAAAAGGGATGTAGGAGGCGTCAATGTATTCCTTCTGATCTTGTGATGGCTCATAAATTTTGCATGAGACTTTGTTTTCCAGACCATAGCATCTCTGTTAGATTTAGTTACTCCGACTAACCCAGAAATCCTCAGTCCGACACAGACCTTGCATCTAAGCGACGTGGGGTCGAACCCCATTCAGACCAAATAACAATCGAAACTTGATGCAAAAGAGTTGCCAGGTACTCGCCAAAGGTCAGCGTTTCCTCCAGGCAAAAAGTCCAGTTTCCGTCAATCCCCCCCCCCCCCCCCCCCCCCCCCAACCCCACCACTAAACCTGGCAACTCCTCCATACAAGGGAAATAATCTTGAGTGCTGATTTAACAACAAGAATGTTTTTTCTCCGAAATCATACCTTGTCCAATAACTTGTCACCTGCTGAGTAGCTCCTTAGGTTGTCAGTCCCATTCTACTGAATCTGAATGCAACCAGAAGCTCAGTTTTTTTTTTAATTATTGTTAATATTTTTTGGTTTTATTTTTGTTAGCAAAAAGCTTAGAGTAAATATAAATGTGCCAATGAAGACGGAAGTGAAATTAGAACAAGAATCCACCCACAAACACATAGAGGAGGACAGAAAACTTCTCATTCAGGTAAAGTTCATACATTTTAAAACACTTTCCAAAGACACCCCAAGACTGGGAGTACATGTTACTTAATCATTGGTTTACTTATCATGATGAGAGATGTTGATGTATTGAATAGTGTTAACTGTATAGGTTTAGCCAGCCGTAACCTCTCTATGCCGTCAACTTGCCTTGAGCTGTAACTTGATTGACATTCTGAGATGTTTTTATTTGCCGTCAAATATATAATTCATACAGACTGTACCTGTATATTTATTTAAGACAATTCTCTAGGCAGTATGGTTTGTCACCCTGTTGCCTATACTGCGGTCTAGTAAAGACAGACACATTCAAGGAAGCTTTTAAAGCTCGGATTTACTACAAATTCTAATTTCATTTCGATCATTGTTATTTTCAGGCGGCCATAGTGCGTATCATGAAAATGAGAAAGGTCCTCAAACATCAGCAATTATTGGCTGAGGTGTTAAATCAACTGTCAGCTAGATTCAAACCAAGAGTACCTGTGATAAAGGTTAGTTCCAGATCTATAACAATCTGTAATACTGTGTGAATCTCTATCTCCTGTTAAAGTGGCATGAGCTGCCAAAATGTTGATATTTTTACATTAAAACAATATGTTGAAATTATTGGCTATTTTTCTCAAGACATAAAATTCAGAAGCTTTTTAGTGCTTCTAGTCTTGAAAATGTACGATAAAGTATTGTTTTGAACTAACTTTAGCTTAGAATGAATGAATGGTCGTCCCGGTTATTTAAATTTTGTTTGCTTTTCGAACACGTTTTCGGTTCATACAGGCCACATAATGTATGGATTTTCCTCATTCCAAAGCCAATTATTTAGTTTTTTCGATGGCCGTCAAAGCCTCTTACTGTCTTGACGATCAGAAATTATGAAAAAGTGTGAATTTTGGCAGCCCATGCCACTATAATAAACCAGCTGCTCTTAAATTAACCAGCTCCTCTTGTCTAGCAAAATTACTCTTTATCTTACCTGTCGCTCTAGGTAGTAAGGACACATCGTAGACTTGCATACCCAACACAGATTTTTCTGTACCGTATTTAATTTAGCAATTCTATTCTAAATATTATTCACTCAGTTTGTAATTGTTTTTTTTTTTTCTGTTTATTTCAGAAATGTATTGACATTTTAATAGAAAAAGAGTATTTGGAGAGAGTAGAAGGCCAGAAGGACACTTACAGTTACTTAGCTTGATAAACATTTTAAGGAGTTTTTAATGACCAGATAGCAAAAGAGGATTTCTAGCTACTATTTGGACAAAACTGACAATTGGTGAAACTCACAGCCCATTGTTTCTAGAAATCCAATACTTGGAGCTTCTTAATGCTATCAGTTTATTTTCTTTTATTTATTTCTCACCCCATTATTTGTTGAATTTATTAAATCCCATCTTCTGCTCACTTTTACAAACTCTGTGCTATTGAAGGAATGTTAGAAAATCAAAACTAGTAAAAAACAGTTTGATTTCATGTTGATGAATTTTTATGTTACTGGCAGTCTCATAATTTCTGATAAATATTTTTTTTATCCTCAAAAGTTGTTGACTTCAGATTTGATTTGTGCTAATTTGACATTTCCGTGAACAATTGACATCATCCTTTTCAGTTAGGGTTATCCTAAAAGACAGACTTTGTGCCCTTACTGTATATACATATATATATATATATGTGAGTTTTGAAAGTCGAAAAAATTTCCTGTAAATTCTGTATTTTTTTTTATTAATATTTTACAGGTCATGTAAATATATGTGAAAATTGAAAAACCTATGTCTTCATCTTCATGTGTTCGTTATTTACCCCTGGGGCAATCTTGCCCGAAGGGTATTGTCATTGCCCATGTCGTCCATCTGTCCATTGTACATTGTTAACACATTATCTAAAAAAAATGTCACCCACAATTTTGAAACTTCACACAGTTGTTCAACCTGGCAAGCACAGGAAGCCTATTGAAAATTGGCGTTATCTGATGATCATGTTCTTTTTAAGAGTTATGTCCCTTACAGTAAAGTCCGTCAAAAATGTCCTTGTAAGCACGATGTCATGAAGTTTTTCTCTCACAACTTTAAGACTCGACACAGTTGTTTAATACACAAAGTATAAGAAGCCTATTGAAAATCAGTTATGCCCCTTTTTACATTGCCACCAGGGAAAATTCTATTCACCTGTCTCTGTTTTTTATTCCAAAACCGTTTTATACAAAAAATGAATCACTGAAAACTAGGAATTCAACATAATATAAATATATTAATATAATAAATATATATATAAACTATGAACTATAATATTGTTTAAAAAAGATATATAGGCTTACGTTATGTTGACTGATTCCACAGAACAGATAATGTATCATTGGCCATGTCAGTGTGTCTGTTATGTTGACTGATCCCACGGAACAGATAATGGATCATTGACCGTGTCTGTTATGTTGACTGATCCCACAGAACAGATAATGTATCATCGGCCATGTCAGTGTGTCTGTTATGTTGACTGATCCCACAGAACAGATAATGTATCATCGGCCATATCAGTGTGTCTGTTATGTTGACTGATCCCACGGAACAGATAATGTATCATCGGCCATATCAGTGTGTCTGTTATGTTGACTGATCCCACAGAACAGATAATGTATCATTGACCATATCAGTGTGTCTGTTATGTTGACTGATCCCACAGAACAGATAATGTATCATTGGCCATGTCAGTGTGTCTGTTATGTTGACTGATCCCACGGAACAGATAATGTATCATCGGCCATATCAGTGTGTCTGTTATGTTGACTGATCCCACAGAACAGATAATGTATCATTGACCATGTCAGCGTGTCTGTTATGTTGACTGATCCCACAGAACAGATAATGGATCATTGACCATGTCAGTGTGTCTGTTATGTTGACTGATCCCACGGAACAGATAATGTATCATCGGCCATATCAGTGTGTCTGTTATGTTGACTGATCCCACAGAACAGATAATGGATCATTGACCATGTCAGTGTGTCTGTTATGTTGACTGATCCCACGGAACAGATAATGGATCATTGACCATGTCAGTGTGTCTGTTATGTTGACTGATCCCACGGAACAGATAATGTATCATCGGCCATATCAGTGTGTCTGTTATGTTGACTGATCCCACGGAACAGATAATGTATCATCGGCCATATCAGTGTGTCTGTTATGTTGACTGATCCCACAGAACAGATAATGTATCATTGGCCATGTGAATGTGTCTGTTATGTTGACTGATCCCACAGAACAGATAATGTATCATTGGCCGTGTCAGTGTGTCTGTTATGCTGACTGACCCCACAGAACAGATAATGTATCATTGACCATGGGAGTGTGTCTGTTATGTTGACTGATACCACAGAACAGATAATGTATTATTGGCCATGTCAGTGTGTCTGTTATGTTGACTGACCCCACAGAACAGATAATATATCATTGGCCATGTCAGTGTGTCTGTTATGTTGACTGATCCCACAGAACAGATAATGTATTATTGGCCATGTCAGTGTGTCTGTTATGTTGACTGACCCCACAGAACAGATAATATATCATTGGCCATGTCAGTGTGTCTGTTATGTTGACTGATCCCACAGAACAGATAATGTATCATTGGCCATGTCAGTGTGTCTGTTATGTTGACTGATCCTACAGAACAGATAATGTATCACTGGCCATGTCAGTGTGTCTGTTATGTAGACTTATCCCACAGAACAGATAATATATCATTGACCATGTCAGTGTGTCTGTTATGTTGACTGATCCCACAGAACAGATAATGTATCATTGGCCATGTCAGTGTGTCTGTTATGTTGACTGACCCTACAGAACAGATAATATATCATTGACCATGTCAGTGTGTCTGTTATGTTGACTGATCCCACAGAACAGATAATGTATCATTGGCCATGTCAGTGTGTCTGTTATGTTGACTGATCCCACAGAACAGATAATGGATCATCGGCCATGTCAGTGTGTCTGTTATGTTGACTGACCCTACAGAACAGATAATGTATCATTGGCCATGTCAGTGTGTGTGTTATGTTGACTGACCCCACAGAACAGATAATGTATCATTGGCCATGTCAGTGTTATGTTGACTAATCCCACAGAACAGATAATGTATCATTGGCCATGTCAGTGTGTCTGTTATGTTGACTGATCCTACAGAACAGATAATGTATCACTGGCCATGTCAGTGTGTCTGTTATGTTGACTGATCCCACAGAACAGATAATATATCATTGACCATGTCAGTGTGTCTGTTATGTTGACTGATCCCACAGAACAGATAATGTATTATTGGCCATGTCAGTGTGTCTGTTATGTTGACTGACCCCACAGAACAGATAATATATCATTGGCCATGTCAGTGTGTCTGTTATGTTGACTGATCCCACAGAACAGATAATGTATCATTGGCCATGTCAGTGTGTCTGTTATGTTGACTGATCCTACAGAACAGATAATGTATCACTGGCCATGTCAGTGTGTCTGTTATGTTGACTGATCCCACAGAACAGATAATATATCATTGGCCATGTCAGTGTGTCTGTTATGTTGACTGATCCCACAGAACAGATAATGTATCATTGGCCATGTCAGTGTGTCTGTTATGTTGACTGACCCTACAGAACAGATAATATATCATTGACCATGTCAGTGTGTCTGTTATGTTGACTGATCCCACAGAACAGATAATGTATCATTGGCCATGTCAGTGTGTCTGTTATGTTGACTGATCCCACAGAACAGATAATGGATCATCGGCCATGTCAGTGTGTCTGTTATGTTGACTGACCCTACAGAACAGATAATGTATCATTGGCCATGTCAGTGTGTGTGTTATGTTGACTGATCCCACAGAACAGATAATGGATCATCGGCCATGTCAGTGTGTCTGTTATGTTGACTGACCCTACAGAACAGATAATGTATCATTGGCCATGTCAGTGTGTGTGTTATGTTGACTGACCCCACAGAACAGATAATGTATCATTGGCCATGTCAGTGTGTGTGTTATGTTGACTGACACCACAGAACAGATAATGTATCATTGGCCATGTCAGTGTGTCTGTTATGTTGACTGATCCTACAGAACAGATAATGTATCACTGGCCATGTCAGTGTGTCTGTTATGTTGACTGATCCCACAGAACAGATAATATATCATTGGCCATGTCAGTGTGTCTGTTATGTTGACTGATCCCACAGAACAGATAATGTATCATTGGCCATGTCAGTGTGTCTGTTATGTTGACTGACCCTACAGAACAGATAATATATCATTGACCATGTCAGTGTGTCTGTTATGTTGACTGATCCCACAGAACAGATAATGTATCATTGGCCATGTCAGTGTGTCTGTTATGTTGACTGATCCCACAGAACAGATAATGGATCATCGGCCATGTCAGTGTGTCTGTTATGTTGACTGACCCTACAGAACAGATAATGTATCATTGGCCATGTCAGTGTGTGTGTTATGTTGACTGACCCCACAGAACAGATAATGTATCATTGGCCATGTCAGTGTGTCCGTTATGTTGACTGATCCTACAGAACAGATAATGTATCATTGGCCATGTCAGTGTGTCTGTTATGTTGACTGATCCCACAGGACAGATAATGTATCATTGACCATGTCAGTGTGTCTGTTATGTTGACTGATCCCTCAGAACAGATAATGTACCACTGGCCATGTCAGTGTGTCTGTTATGTTGACTGATCCCACAGAACAGATAATGTATCATTGGCCATGTCAGTGTGTCTGTTATGTTGACTGATCCCACAGAACAGATAATGTATCATTGGCCATGCCAGTTTGTCTGTTTTGTTGACTGATCCCACAGGACAGATAATGTATCATTGGCCATGTCAGTGTGTCTGTTATGTTGACTGATCCCACAGAACAGATAATATATCATTGACCATGTCAGTGTGTCTGTTATGTTGACTGATCCCACAGAACAGATAATATATCATTGGCCATGTCAGTGTGTCTGTTATGTTGACTGATCCCACAGAACAGATAATATATCATTGACCATGTCAGTGTGTCTGTTATGTTGACTGATCCCACAGAACAGATAATGTATCATTGGCCATGTCAGTGTGTCTGTTATGTTGACTGATCCCACAGAACAGATAATGTACCACTGGCCATGTCAGTGTGTGTGTTATGTTGACTGACCCCACAGGACAGATAATGTATCATTGACCATGTCAGTGTGTCTGTTATGTTGACTGATCCCACAGAACAGATAATGTACCACTGGCCATGTCAGTGTGTGTGTTATGTTGACTGACCCCACAGGACAGATAATGTATCATTGGCCATGTCAGTGTGTCTGTTATGTTGACTGACCCTACAGGACAGATAATATATCATTGACCATGTCAGTGTGTCTGTTATGTTGACTGATCCCTCAGAACAGATAATGTACCACTGGCCATGTCAGTGTGTCTGTTATGTTGACTGATCCCACAGAACAGATAATATATCATTGGCCATGTCAGTGTGTCTGTTATGTTGACTGATCCCACAGAACAGATAATGTATCATTGGCCATGCCAGTGTGTCTGTTATGTTGACTGATCCCACAGAACAGATAATGTATCATTAGCCATGTGAATGTTTCTGTTATGTTGACTGATGCCACAGGACAGATAATGTATCATTGGCCATGTCAGTGTGTCTGTTATGTTGACTGATCCCACAGAACAGATAATGTATCATTGGCCATGTCAGTGTGTCTGTTATGTTGACTGATCCCACAGAACAGATAATGTACCACTGGCCATGTCAGTGTGTGTGTTATGTTGACTGACCCCACAGGACAGATAATGTATCATTGACCATGTCAGTGTGTCTGTTATGTTGACTGATCCCACAGAACAGATAATGTACCACTGGCCATGTCAGTGTGTGTGTTATGTTGACTGACCCCACAGGACAGATAATGTATCATTGGCCATGTCAGTGTGTCTGTTATGTTGACTGACCCTACAGGACAGATAATGTATCATTGGCCATGTCAGTGTGTCTGTTATGTTGACTGATCCCACAGAACAGATAATATATCATTGACCATGTCAGTGTGTCTGTTATGTTGACTGACCCTACAGGACAGATAATGTATCATTGGCCATGTCAGTGTGTCTGTTATGTTGACTGACCCTACAGAACAGATAATATATCATTGGCCATGCCAGTGTGTCTGTTATGTTGACTGATCCCACAGAACAGATAATGTATCATTGGCCATGTGAATGTTTCTGTTATGTTGACTGATGCCACAGGACAGATAATGTATCATTGGCCATGCCAGTGTGTCTGTTATGTTGACTGATCCCACAGAACAGATAATGTATCATTGGCCATGTGAATGTTTCTGTTATGTTGACTGATGCCACAGGACAGATAATGTATCATTGGCCATGTCAGTGTGTCTGTTATGTTGACTGATCCCACAGAACAGATAATGTATCATTGACCATGCCAGTGTGTCTGTTATGTTGACTGATCCCACAGAACAGATAATGTATCATTGGCCATGTGAATGTTTCTGTTATGTTGACTGATGCCACAGGACAGATAATGTATCATTGGCCATGTCAGTATGTCTGTTATGTTGACTGACCCTACAGAACAGATAATGTATCATCGGCCATATCAGTGTGTCTGTTATGTTGACTGATCCCACAGAACAGATAATGTATCATTGGCCATCTCAGTGTGTCTGTTATGTTGACTGATCCCACAGAACAGATAATGTATCATTGGCCATGTCAGTGTGTCTGTTATGTTGACTGATCCCACAGGACAGATAATGTATCATTGGCCATGTCAGTGTGTCTGTTATGTTGACTGATCCCACAGAACAGATAATATATCATTGGCCATGTCAGTGTGTCTGTTATGTTGACTGATCCCACAGAACAGATAATGTATCATTGACCATGCCAGTGTGTCTGTTATGTTGACTGACCCCACAGGACAGATAATGTATCATTGACCATGTCAGTTTGTCTGTTATGTTGACTGATCCCTCAGAACAGATAATGTACCACTGGCCATGTCAGTGTGTCTGTTATGTTGACTGATCCCACAGAACAGATAATATATCATTGGCCATGTCAGTGTGTCTGTTATGTTGACTGACCCCACAGAACAGATAATGTATCATTGGCCATGCCAGTTTGTCTGTTTTGTTGACTGATCCCACAGAACAGATAATGTATCACAGGCCATGACCGTGTGTCTGTTATGTTGACTGATCCCACAGAACAGATAATATATCATTGACCATGTCAGTGTGTCTGTTATGTTGACTGATCCCACAGAACAGATAATGTATTATTGGCCATGTCAGTGTGTCTGTTATGTTGACTGACCCCACAGAACAGATAATATATCATTGGCCATGTCAGTGTGTCTGTTATGTTGACTGATCCCACAGAACAGATAATGTATCATTGGCCATGTCAGTGTGTCTGTTATGTTGACTGATCCTACAGAACAGATAATGTATCACTGGCCATGTCAGTGTGTCTGTTATGTTGACTGATCCCACAGAACAGATAATATATCATTGGCCATGTCAGTGTGTCTGTTATGTTGACTGATCCCACAGAACAGATAATGTATCATTGGCCATGTCAGTGTGTCTGTTATGTTGACTGACCCTACAGAACAGATAATATATCATTGACCATGTCAGTGTGTCCGTTATGTTGACTGATCCCACAGAACAGATAATGTATCATTGGCCATGTCAGTGTGTCTGTTATGTTGACTGATCCCACAGAACAGATAATGGATCATCGGCCATGTCAGTGTGTCTGTTATGTTGACTGACCCTACAGAACAGATAATGTATCATTGGCCATGTCAGTGTGTGTGTTATGTTGACTGACCCCACAGAACAGATAATGTATCATTGGCCATGTCAGTGTGTGTGTTATGTTGACTGACACCACAGAACAGATAATGTATCATTGGCCATGTCAGTGTGTCTGTTATGTTGACTGATCCCACAGAACAGATAATGTATCATTGGCCATGTCAGTGTGTCTGTTATGTTGACTGATCCTACAGAACAGATAATGTATCACTGGCCATGTCAGTGTGTCTGTTATGTTGACTGATCCCACAGAACAGATAATATATCATTGGCCATGTCAGTGTGTCTGTTATGTTGACTGATCCCACAGAACAGATAATGTATCATTGGCCATGTCAGTGTGTCTGTTATGTTGACTGACCCTACAGAACAGATAATATATCATTGACCATGTCAGTGTGTCTGTTATGTTGACTGATCCCACAGAACAGATAATGTATCATTGGCCATGTCAGTGTGTCTGTTATGTTGACTGATCCCACAGAACAGATAATGGATCATCGGCCATGTCAGTGTGTCTGTTATGTTGATTGACCCTACAGAACAGAAAATGTATCATTGGCCATGTCAGTGTGTGTGTTATGTTGACTGACCCCACAGAACAGATAATGTATCATTGGCCATGTCAGTGTGTCCGTTATGTTGACTGATCCTACAGAACAGATAATGTATCATTGGCCATGTCAGTGTGTCTGTTATGTTGACTGATCCCACAGGACAGATAATGTATCATTGACCATGTCAGTGTGTCTGTTATGTTGACTGATCCTTCAGAACAGATAATGTACCACTGGCCATGTCAGTGTGTCTGTTATGTTGACTGATCCCACAGAACAGATAATATATCATTGGCCATGTCAGTGTGTCTGTTATGTTGACTGATCCCACAGAACAGATAATATATCATTGACCATGTCAGTGTGTCTGTTATGTTGGCTGATCCCACAGAACAGATAATGTATCATTGGCCATGTCAGTGTGTCTGTTATGTTGACTGACCCCACAGGACAGATAATGTATCATTGACCATGTCAGTGTGTCTGTTATGTTGACTGATCCAACAGAACAGATAATGTACCACTGGCCATGTCAGTGTGTGTGTTATGTTGACTGACCCCACAGGACAGATAATGTATCATTGGCCATGTCAGTGTGTCTGTTATGTTGACTGACCCTACAGGACAGATAATGTATCATTGACCATGTCAGTGTGTCTGTTATGTTGACTGATCCCTCAGAACAGATAATGTACCACTGGCCATGTCAGTGTGTCTGTTATGTTGACTGATCCCACAGAACAGATAATATATCATTGGCCATGTCAGTGTGTCTGTTATGTTGACTGATCCCACAGAACAGATAATGTATCATTGGCCATGCCAGTGTGTCTGTTATGTTGACTGATCCCACAGAACAGATAATGTATCATTAGCCATGTGAATGTTTCTGTTATGTTGACTGATGCCACAGGACAGATAATGTATCATTGGCCATGTCAGTGTGTCTGTTATGTTGACTGATCCCACAGAACAGATAATGTATCATTGGCCATGTCAGTGTGTCTGTTATGTTGACTGATCCCACAGAACAGATAATGTACCACTGGCCATGTCAGTGTGTGTGTTATGTTGACTGACCCCACAGGACAGATAATGTATCATTGACCATGTCAGTGTGTCTGTTATGTTGACTGATCCCACAGAACAGATAATGTACCACTGGCCATGTCAGTGTGTGTGTTATGTTGACTGACCCCACAGGACAGATAATGTATCATTGGCCATGTCAGTGTGTCTGTTATGTTGACTGACCCTACAGGACAGATAATGTATTATTGACCATGTCAGTGTGTCTGTTATGTTGACTGATCCCTCAGAACAGATAATGTACCACTGGCCATGTCAGTGTGTCTGTTATGTTGACTGATCCCACAGAACAGATAATATATCATTGGCCATGTCAGTGTGTCTGTTATGTTGACTGATCCCACAGAACAGATAATGTATCATTGGCCATGCCAGTGTGTTTGTTATGTTGACTGATCCCACAGAACAGATAATGTATCATTGGCCATGTGAATGTTTCTGTTATGTTGACTGATGCCACAGGACA
Source organism: Lepidochitona cinerea (assembly GCA_963971465.1). Classification (NCBI taxonomy): domain Eukaryota; kingdom Metazoa; phylum Mollusca; class Polyplacophora; order Chitonida; family Tonicellidae; genus Lepidochitona; species Lepidochitona cinerea. The sequence goes on along the minus strand of OZ020551.1, from coordinate 104,850,656 downwards.
GATAATGTATCATTGGCCATGTCAGTGTGTCTGTTATGTTGACTGATCCCACAGAACAGATAATGTATCATTGACCATGCCAGTGTGTCTGTTATGTTGACTGATCCCACAGAACAGATAATGTATCATTGGCCATGTGAATGTTTCTGTTATGTTGACTGATCCTACAGAACAGATAATGTATCACTGGCCATGTCAGTGTGTCTGTTATGTAGACTTATCCCACAGAACAGATAATATATCATTGACCATGTCAGTGTGTCTGTTATGTTGACTGATCCCACAGAACAGATAATGTATCATTGGCCATGTCAGTGTGTCTGTTATGTTGACTGATCCCACAGAACAGATAATGTATCATTGGCCATGTCAGTGTGTCTGTTATGTTGACTGATCCCACAGAACAGATAATGGATCATCGGCCATGTCAGTGTGTCTGTTATGTTGACTGACCCTACAGAACAGATAATGTATCATTGGCCATGTCAGTGTGTGTGTTATGTTGACTGACCCCACAGAACAGATAATGTATCATTGGCCATGTCAGTGTTATGTTGACTGATCCCACAGAACAGATAATGTATCATTGGCCATGTCAGTGTGTCTGTTATGTTGACTGATCCTACAGAACAGATAATGTATCACTGGCCATGTCAGTGTGTCTGTTATGTTGACTGATCCCACAGAACAGATAATATATCATTGACCATGTCAGTGTGTCTGTTATGTTGACTGATCCCACAGAACAGATAATGTATTATTGGCCATGTCAGTGTGTCTGTTATGTTGACTGACCCCACAGAACAGATAATATATCATTGGCCATGTCAGTGTGTCTGTTATGTTGACTGATCCCACAGAACAGATAATGTATCATTGGCCATGTCAGTGTGTCTGTTATGTTGACTGATCCTACAGAACAGATAATGTATCACTGGCCATGTCAGTGTGTCTGTTATGTTGACTGATCCCACAGAACAGATAATATATCATTGGCCATGTCAGTGTGTCTGTTATGTTGACTGATCCCACAGAACAGATAATGTATCATTGGCCATGTCAGTGTGTCTGTTATGTTGACTGACCCTACAGAACAGATAATATATCATTGACCATGTCAGTGTGTCTGTTATGTTGACTGATCCCACAGAACAGATAATGTATCATTGGCCATGTCAGTGTGTCTGTTATGTTGACTGATCCCACAGAACAGATAATGGATCATCGGCCATGTCAGTGTGTCTGTTATGTTGACTGACCCTACAGAACAGATAATGTATCATTGGCCATGTCAGTGTGTGTGTTATGTTGACTGACCCCACAGAACAGATAATGTATCATTGGCCATGTCAGTGTGTGTGTTATGTTGACTGACACCACAGAACAGATAATGTATCATTGGCCATGTCAGTGTGTCTGTTATGTTGACTGATCCCACAGAACAGATAATGTATCATTGGCCATGTCAGTGTGTCTGTTATGTTGACTGATCCTACAGAACAGATAATGTATCACTGGCCATGTCAGTGTGTCTGTTATGTTGACTGATCCCACAGAACAGATAATATATCATTGGCCATGTCAGTGTGTCTGTTATGTTGACTGATCCCACAGAACAGATAATGTATCATTGGCCATGTCAGTGTGTCTGTTATGTTGACTGACCCTACAGAACAGATAATATATCATTGACCATGTCAGTGTGTCTGTTATGTTGACTGATCCCACAGAACAGATAATGTATCATTGGCCATGTCAGTGTGTCTGTTATGTTGACTGATCCCACAGAACAGATAATGGATCATCGGCCATGTCAGTGTGTCTGTTATGTTGACTGACCCTATAGAACAGATAATGTATCATTGGCCATGTCAGTGTGTCTGTTATGTTGACTGACCCCACAGAACAGATAATGTATCATTGGCCATGTCAGTGTGTCCGTTATGTTGACTGATCCTACAGAACAGATAATGTATCATTGGCCATGTCAGTGTGTCTGTTATGTTGACTGATCCCACAGGACAGATAATGTATCATTGACCATGTCAGTGTGTCTGTTATGTTGACTGATCCCCCAGAACAGATAATGTACCACTGGCCATGTCAGTGTGTCTGTTATGTTGACTGATCCCACAGAACAGATAATGTATCATTGGCCATGTCAGTGTGTCTGTTATGTTGACTGATCCCACAGAACAGATAATGTATCATTGGCCATGCCAGTTTGTCTGTTTTGTTGACTGATCCCACAGGACAGATAATGTATCATTGGCCATGTCAGTGTGTCTGTTATGTTGACTGATCCCACAGAACAGATAATATATCATTGACCATGTCAGTGTGTCTGTTATGTTGACTGATCCCACAGAACAGATAATATATCATTGGCCATGTCAGTGTGTCTGTTATGTTGACTGATCCCACAGAACAGATAATATATCATTGACCATGTCAGTGTGTCTGTTATGTTGACTGATCCCACAGAACAGATAATGTATCATTGGCCATGTCAGTGTGTCTGTTATGTTGACTGATCCCACAGAACAGATAATGTACCACTGGCCATGTCAGTGTGTGTGTTATGTTGACTGACCCCACAGGACAGATAATGTATCATTGACCATGTCAGTGTGTCTGTTATGTTGACTGATCCCACAGAACAGATAATGTACCACTGGCCATGTCAGTGTGTGTGTTATGTTGACTGACCCCACAGGACAGATAATGTATCATTGGCCATGTCAGTGTGTCTGTTATGTTGACTGACCCTACAGGACAGATAATGTATCATTGACCATGTCAGTGTGTCTGTTATGTTGACTGATCCCTCAGAACAGATAATGTACCACTGGCCATGTCAGTGTGTCTGTTATGTTGACTGATCCCACAGAACAGATAATATATCATTGGCCATGTCAGTGTGTCTGTTATGTTGACTGATCCCACAGAACAGATAATGTATCATTGGCCATGCCAGTGTGTCTGTTATGTTGACTGATCCCACAGAACAGATAATGTATCATTAGCCATGTGAATGTTTCTGTTATGTTGACTGATGCCACAGGACAGATAATGTATCATTGGCCATGTCAGTGTGTCTGTTATGTTGACTGATCCCACAGAACAGATAATGTATCATTGGCCATGTCAGTGTGTCTGTTATGTTGACTGATCCCACAGAACAGATAATGTACCACTGGCCATGTCAGTGTGTGTGTTATGTTGACTGACCCCACAGGACAGATAATGTATCATTGACCATGTCAGTGTGTCTGTTATGTTGACTGATCCCACAGAACAGATAATGTACCACTGGCCATGTCAGTGTGTGTGTTATGTTGACTGACCCCACAGGACAGATAATGTATCATTGGCCATGTCAGTGTGTCTGTTATGTTGACTGACCCTACAGGACAGATAATGTATCATTGGCCATGTCAGTGTGTCTGTTATGTTGACTGATCCCACAGAACAGATAATATATCATTGACCATGTCAGTGTGTCTGTTATGTTGACTGACCCTACAGGACAGATAATGTATCATTGGCCATGTCAGTGTGTCTGTTATGTTGACTGACCCTACAGAACAGATAATATATCATTGGCCATGCCAGTGTGTCTGTTATGTTGACTGATCCCACAGAACAGATAATGTATCATTGGCCATGTGAATGTTTCTGTTATGTTGACTGATGCCACAGGACAGATAATGTATCATTGGCCATGCCAGTGTGTCTGTTATGTTGACTGATCCCACAGAACAGATAATGTATCATTGGCCATGTGAATGTTTCTGTTATGTTGACTGATGCCACAGGACAGATAATGTATCATTGGCCATGTCAGTGTGTCTGTTATGTTGACTGATCCCACAGAACAGATAATGTATCATTGACCATGCCAGTGTGTCTGTTATGTTGACTGATCCCACAGAACAGATAATGTATCATTGGCCATGTGAATGTTTCTGTTATGTTGACTGATGCCACAGGACAGATAATGTATCATTGGCCATGTCAGTGTGTCTGTTATGTTGACTGACCCTACAGAACAGATAATGTATCATCGGCCATATCAGTGTGTCTGTTATGTTGACTGATCCCACAGAACAGATAATGTATCATTGGCCATGTCAGTGTGTCTGTTATGTTGACTGATCCCACAGAACAGATAATGTATCATTGGCCATGTCAGTGTGTCTGTTATGTTGACTGATCCCACAGGACAGATAATGTATCATTGGCCATGTCAGTGTGTCTGTTATGTTGACTGATCCCACAGAACAGATAATATATCATTGGCCATGTCAGTGTGTCTGTTATGTTGACTGATCCCACAGAACAGATAATGTATCATTGACCATGCCAGTGTGTCTGTTATGTTGACTGACCCCACAGGACAGATAATGTATCATTGACCATGTCAGTTTGTCTGTTATGTTGACTGATCCCTCAGAACAGATAATGTACCACTGGCCATGTCAGTGTGTCTGTTATGTTGACTGATCCCACAGAACAGATAATATATCATTGGCCATGTCAGTGTGTCTGTTATGTTGACTGACCCCACAGAACAGATAATGTATCATTGGCCATGCCAGTTTGTCTGTTTTGTTGACTGATCCCACAGAACAGATAATGTATCACAGGCCATGACCGTGTGTCTGTTATGTTGACTGATCCCACAGAACAGATAATATATCATTGACCATGTCAGTGTGTCTGTTATGTTGACTGATCCCACAGAACAGATAATGTATTATTGGCCATGTCAGTGTGTCTGTTATGTTGACTGACCCCACAGAACAGATAATATATCATTGGCCATGTCAGTGTGTCTGTTATGTTGACTGATCCCACAGAACAGATAATGTATCATTGGCCATGTCAGTGTGTCTGTTATGTTGACTGATCCTACAGAACAGATAATGTATCACTGGCCATGTCAGTGTGTCTGTTATGTTGACTGATCCCACAGAACAGATAATATATCATTGGCCATGTCAGTGTGTCTGTTATGTTGACTGATCCCACAGAACAGATAATGTATCATTGGCCATGTCAGTGTGTCTGTTATGTTGACTGACCCTACAGAACAGATAATATATCATTGACCATGTCAGTGTGTCTGTTATGTTGACTGATCCCACAGAACAGATAATGTATCATTGGCCATGTCAGTGTGTCTGTTATGTTGACTGATCCCACAGAACAGATAATGGATCATCGGCCATGTCAGTGTGTCTGTTATGTTGACTGACCCTACAGAACATATAATGTATCATTGGCCATGTCAGTGTGTCTGTTATGTTGACTGACCCCACAGAACAGATAATGTATCATTGGCCATGTCAGTGTGTGTGTTATGTTGACTGACACCACAGAACAGATAATGTATCATTGGCCATGTCAGTGTGTCTGTTATGTTGACTGATCCCACAGAACAGATAATGTATCATTGGCCATGTCAGTGTGTCTGTTATGTTGACTGATCCTACAGAACAGATAATGTATCACTGGCCATGTCAGTGTGTCTGTTATGTTGACTGATCCCACAGAACAGATAATATATCATTGGCCATGTCAGTGTGTCTGTTATGTTGACTGATCCCACAGAACAGATAATGTATCATTGGCCATGTCAGTGTGTCTGTTATGTTGACTGACCCTACAGAACAGATAATATATCATTGACCATGTCAGTGTGTCTGTTATGTTGACTGATCCCACAGAACAGATAATGTATCATTGGCCATGTCAGTGTGTCTGTTATGTTGACTGATCCCACAGAACAGATAATGGATCATCGGCCATGTCAGTGTGTCTGTTATGTTGATTGACCCTACAGAACAGAAAATGTATCATTGGCCATGTCAGTGTGTGTGTTATGTTGACTGACCCCACAGAACAGATAATGTATCATTGGCCATGTCAGTGTGTCCGTTATGTTGACTGATCCTACAGAACAGATAATGTATCATTGGCCATGTCAGTGTGTCTGTTATGTTGACTGATCCCACAGGACAGATAATGTATCATTGACCATGTCAGTGTGTCTGTTATGTTGACTGATCCTTCAGAACAGATAATGTACCACTGGCCATGTCAGTGTGTCTGTTATGTTGACTGATCCCACAGAACAGATAATATATCATTGGCCATGTTAGTGTGTCTGTTATGTTGACTGATCCCACAGAACAGATAATATATCATTGACCATGTCAGTGTGTCTGTTATGTTGGCTGATCCCACAGAACAGATAATGTATCATTGGCCATGTCAGTGTGTCTGTTATGTTGACTGACCCCACAGGACAGATAATGTATCATTGACCATGTCAGTGTGTCTGTTATGTTGACTGATCCCACAGAACAGATAATGTACCACTGGCCATGTCAGTGTGTGTGTTATGTTGACTGACCCCACAGGACAGATAATGTATCATTGGCCATGTCAGTGTGTCTGTTATGTTGACTGACCCTACAGGACAGATAATGTATCATTGACCATGTCAGTGTGTCTGTTATGTTGACTGATCCCTCAGAACAGATAATGTACCACTGGCCATGTCAGTGTGTCTGTTATGTTGACTGATCCCACAGAACAGATAATATATCATTGGCCATGTCAGTGTGTCTGTTATGTTGACTGATCCCACAGAACAGATAATGTATCATTGGCCATGCCAGTGTGTCTGTTATGTTGACTGATCCCACAGAACAGATAATGTATCATTAGCCATGTGAATGTTTCTGTTATGTTGACTGATGCCACAGGACAGATAATGTATCATTGGCCATGTCAGTGTGTCTGTTATGTTGACTGATCCCACAGAACAGATAATGTATCATTGGCCATGTCAGTGTGTCTGTTATGTTGACTGATCCCACAGAACAGATAATGTACCACTGGCCATGTCAGTGTGTGTGTTATGTTGACTGACCCCACAGGACAGATAATGTATCATTGACCATGTCAGTGTGTCTGTTATGTTGACTGATCCCACAGAACAGATAATGTACCACTGGCCATGTCAGTGTGTGTGTTATGTTGACTGACCCCACAGGACAGATAATGTATCATTGGCCATGTCAGTGTGTCTGTTATGTTGACTGACCCTACAGGACAGATAATGTATTATTGACCATGTCAGTGTGTCTGTTATGTTGACTGATCCCTCAGAACAGATAATGTACCACTGGCCATGTCAGTGTGTCTGTTATGTTGACTGATCCCACAGAACAGATAATATATCATTGGCCATGTCAGTGTGTCTGTTATGTTGACTGATCCCACAGAACAGATAATGTATCATTGGCCATGCCAGTGTGTCTGTTATGTTGACTGATCCCACAGAACAGATAATGTATCATTGGCCATGTGAATGTTTCTGTTATGTTGACTGATGCCACAGGACAGATAATGTATCATTGGCCATGTCAGTGTGTCTGTTATGTTGACTGATCCCACAGAACAGATAATGTATCATTGACCATGCCAGTGTGTCTGTTATGTTGACTGATCCCACAGAACAGATAATGTATCATTGGCCATGTGAATGTTTCTGTTATGTTGACTGATGCCACAGGACAGATAATGTATCATTGGCCATGTCAGTGTGTCTGTTATGTTGACTGACCCTACAGAACAGATAATGTATCATCGGCCATATCAGTGTGTCTGTTATGTTGACTGATCCCACAGAATAGATAATGTATCATTGGCCATGTCAGTGTGTCTGTTATGTTGACTGATCCCACAGAACAGATAATGTATCATTGGCCATGTCAGTGTGTCTGTTATGTTGACTGATCCCACAGGACAGATAATGTATCATTGGCCATGTCAGTGTGTCTGTTATGTTGACTGATCCCACAGAACAGATAATATATCATTGGCCATGTCAGTGTGTCTGTTATGTTGACTGATCCCACAGAACAGATAATGTATCATTGACCATGCCAGTGTGTCTGTTATGTTGACTGACCCCACAGGACAGATAATGTATCATTGACCATGTCAGTGTGTCTGTTATGTTGACTGATCCCTCAGAACAGATAATGTACCACTGGCCATGTCAGTGTGTCTGTTATGTTGACTGATCCCACAGAACAGATAATATATCATTGGCCATGTCAGTGTGTCTGTTATGTTGACTGACCCCACAGAACAGATAATGTATCATTGGCCATGCCAGTTTGTCTGTTTTGTTGACTGATCCCACAGAACAGATAATGTATCACAGGCCATGACAGTGTGTCTGTTATGTTGACTGACCCCACAAAACAGATAATGTATCATTGGCCATGTCAGTGTGTCTGTTATGTTGACTGATCCCACAGAACAGATAATGTATCATTGACCATGTCAGTGTGTCTGTTATGTTGACTGATCCCACAGAACAGATAATGTATCATTGGCCATGTCAGTGTGTCTGTTATGTTGACTGATCCCACGGAACAGATAATGTATCATTGACCATGTCAGTGTGTCTGTTATGTTGACTGATCCCACAGAACAGATAATGTATCATTAACCATATGAGTGTGTCTGTTATGTTGACTGATCCCACAGAACAGATAATGTATCATTGGCCATATCAGTGTGTCTGTTATGTTGACTGATCCCACAGAACAGATACTGTATCATTGACCATGTCAGTGTGTCTGTTATGTTGACTGATCCCACAGAACAGATAATGTATCATTGGCCATGTCAGTGTGTCTGTTATGTTGACTGACCCCACAGAACAGATAATGTATCATCGGCCATGGGAGTGTGTCTGTTATGTTGACTGATCCTACAGAACAGATAATGTATCATTGACCATATCAGTGTGTCTGTTATGTTGACTGATCCCACAGAACAGATAATGTATCATTGGCCATGTCAGTGTGTGTGTTATGTTGACTGATCCCACAGAACAGATAATGTATCATTGGCCATGTCAGTGTGTCTGTTATGTTGACTGACCCCACAGAACAGTTAATGTATCAAATTTGGCCATGTCAGTGTGTCTGTTATGTTGACTGATCCCACAGAACAGATAATGTATCATTGGCCATGTCAGTGTGTCTGTTATGTTGACTGACCCCACAGAACAGATAATGTATCATTGGCCATGTCAGTGTGTCTGTTATGTTGACTGATCCCACAGAACAGATAATGTATCATTGGCCATGTCAGTGTGTGTGTTATGTTGACTGATCCCACAGAACAGATAATGTGTCATTGACCATGGGAGTGTGTCTGTTATGTTGACTGATCCCACAGAACAGATAATGTATCATTGGCCATGCCAGTGTGTCTGTTATGTTGACTGATCCCACAGAACAGATAATGTACCACTGGCCATGTCAGTGTGTGTGTTATGTTGACTGACCCCACAGGACAGATAATGTATCATTGGCCATGTCAGTGTGTCTGTTATGTTGACTGATCCCACAGAACAGATAATGTATCATTGGCCATGTCAGTGTGTCTGTTATGTTGACTGATCCCACAGGACAGATAATGTATCATTGGCCATGTCAGTGTGTCTGTTATGTTGACTGATCCCACAGAACAGATAATATATCATTGGCCATGTCAGTGTGTCTGTTATGTTGACTGATCCCACAGAACAGATAATGTATCATTGACCATGCCAGTGTGTCTGTTATGTTGACTGACCCCACAGGACAGATAATGTATCATTGACCATGTCAGTGTGTCTGTTATGTTGACTGATCCCTCAGAACAGATAATGTACCACTGGCCATGTCAGTGTGTCTGTTATGTTGACTGATCCCACAGAACAGATAATATATCATTGGCCATGTCAGTGTGTCTGTTATGTTGACTGACCCCACAGAACAGATAATGTATCATTGGCCATGCCAGTTTGTCTGTTTTGTTGACTGATCCCACAGAACAGATAATGTATCACAGGCCATGACAGTGTGTCTGTTATGTTGACTGACCCCACAAAACAGATAATGTATCATTGGCCATGTCAGTGTGTCTGTTATGTTGACTGATCCCACAGAACAGATAATGTATCATTGACCATGTCAGTGTGTCTGTTATGTTGACTGATCCCACAGAACAGATAATGTATCATTGGCCATGTCAGTGTGTCTGTTATGTTGACTGATCCCACGGAACAGATAATGTATCATTGACCATGTCAGTGTGTCTGTTATGTTGACTGATCCCACAGAACAGATAATGTATCATTAACCATATGAGTGTGTCTGTTATGTTGACTGATCCCACAGAACAGATAATGTATCATTGGCCATATCAGTGTGTCTGTTATGTTGACTGATCCCACAGAACAGATACTGTATCATTGACCATGTCAGTGTGTCTGTTATGTTGACTGATCCCACAGAACAGATAATGTATCATTGGCCATGTCAGTGTGTCTGTTATGTTGACTGACCCCACAGAACAGATAATGTATCATCGGCCATGGGAGTGTGTCTGTTATGTTGACTGATCCTACAGAACAGATAATGTATCATTGACCATATCAGTGTGTCTGTTATGTTGACTGATCCCACAGAACAGATAATGTATCATTGGCCATGTCAGTGTGTGTGTTATGTTGACTGATCCCACAGAACAGATAATGTATCATTGGCCATGTCAGTGTGTCTGTTATGTTGACTGACCCCACAGAACAGTTAATGTATCAAATTTGGCCATGTCAGTGTGTCTGTTATGTTGACTGATCCCACAGAACAGATAATGTATCATTGGCCATGTCAGTGTGTCTGTTATGTTGACTGACCCCACAGAACAGATAATGTATCATTGGCCATGTCAGTGTGTCTGTTATGTTGACTGATCCCACAGAACAGATAATGTATCATTGGCCATGTCAGTGTGTGTGTTATGTTGACTGATCCCACAGAACAGATAATGTGTCATTGACCATGGGAGTGTGTCTGTTATGTTGACTGATCCCACAGAACAGATAATGTATCATTGGCCATGCCAGTGTGTCTGTTATGTTGACTGATCCCACAGAACAGATAATGTACCACTGGCCATGTCAGTGTGTGTGTTATGTTGACTGACCCCACAGGACAGATAATGTATCATTGGCCATGTCAGTGTGTCTGTTATGTTGACTGATCCCACAGAACAGATAATGTATCATTGGCCATGTCAGTGTGTCTGTTATGTTGACTGATCCCACAGAACAGATAATGTATCATTGGCCATGTCAGTGTGTCTGTTATGTTGACTGATCCCACGGAACAGATAATGTATCATCGGCCATATCAGTGTGTCTGTTATGTTGACTGATCCCACAGAACAGATAATGTATCACTGGCCATGTCAGTGTGTCTGTTATGTTGACTGATCCCACAGAACAGATAATGTATTATTGGCCATGCCAGTGTGTCTGTTATGTTGACTGATCCCACAGAACAGATAATGTATCATTGGCCATGCCAGTGTGTCTGTTATGTTGACTGATCCCACAGAACAGATAATGTATCATTGGCCATGTCAGTGTGTCTGTTATGTTGACTGATCCCACAGAACAGATAATGTATCATTGACCATGCCAGTGTGTCTGTTATGTTGACTGATCCCACAGAACAGATAATGTATCATTGACCATGCCAGTGTGTCTGTTATGTTGACTGATCCCACAGAACAGATAATGTATCATTGACCATGCCAGTGTGTCTGTTATGTTGACTGATCCCACAGAACAGATAATGTATCATTGGCCATGTGAATGTTTCTGTTATGTTGACTGATGCCACAGGACAGATAATGTATCATTGGCCATGTCAGTGTGTCTGTTATGTTGACTGACCCTACAGAACAGATAATGTATCATCGGCCATATCAGTGTGTCTGTTATGTTGACTGATCCCACAGAACAGATAATGTATCATTGGCCATGTCAGTGTGTCTGTTATGTTGACTGATCCCACAGAACAGATAATGTATCATTGGCCATGTCAGTGTGTCTGTTATGTTGACTGATCCCACAGGACAGATAATGTATCATTGGCCATGTCAGTATGTCTGTTATGTTGACTGATCCCACAGAACAGATAATATATCATTGGCCATGTCAGTGTGTCTGTTATGTTGACTGATCCCACAGAACAGATAATGTATCATTGACCATGCCCGTGTGTCTGTTATGTTGACTGACCCCACAGGACAGATAATGTATCATTGACCATGTCAGTGTGTCTGTTATGTTGACTGATCCCTCAGAACAGATAATGTACCACTGGCCATGTCAGTGTGTCTGTTATGTTGACTGATCCCACAGAACAGATAATATATCATTGGCCATGTCAGTGTGTCTGTTATGTTGACTGATCCCACAGAACAGATAATGTATCATTGGCCATGCCAGTTTGTCTGTTTTGTTGACTGATCCCACAGAACAGATAATGTATCACAGGCCATGACAGTGTGTCTGTTATGTTGACTGACCCCACAAAACAGATAATGTATCATTGGCCATGTCAGTGTGTCTGTTATGTTGACTGATCCCACAGAACAGATAATGTATCATTGACCATGTCAGTGTGTCTGTTATGTTGACTGATCCCACGGAACAGATAATGTATCATTGACCATGTCAGTGTGTCTGTTATGTTGACTGATCCCACAGAACAGATAATGTATCATTAACCATATGAGTGTGTCTGTTATGTTGACTGATCCCACAGAACAGATAATGTATCATTGGCCATATCAGTGTGTCTGTTATGTTGACTGATCCCACAGAACAGATACTGTATCATTGACCATGTCAGTGTGTCTGTTATGTTGACTGATCCCACAGAACAGATAATGTATCATTGGCCATGTCAGTGTGTCTGTTATGTTGACTGACCCCACAGAACAGATAATGTATCATCGGCCATGGGAGTGTGTCTGTTATGTTGACTGATCCTACAGAACAGATAATGTATCATTGACCATATCAGTGTGTCTGTTATGTTGACTGATCCCACAGAACAGATAATGTATCATTGGCCATGTCAGTGTGTGTGTTATGTTGACTGATCCCACAGAACAGATAATGTATCATTGGCCATGTCAGTGTGTCTGTTATGTTGACTGACCCCACAGAACAGTTAATGTATCAAATTTGGCCATGTCAGTGTGTCTGTTATGTTGACTGATCCCACAGAACAGATAATGTATCACTGGCCATGTCAGTGTGTCTGTTATGTTGACTGACCCCACAGAACAGATAATGTATCATTGGCCATGTCAGTGTGTCTGTTATGTTGACTGATCCCACAGAACAGATAATGTATCATTGGCCATGTCAGTGTGTGTGTTATGTTGACTGATCCCACAGAACAGATAATGTGTCATTGACCATGGGAGTGTGTCTGTTATGTTGACTGATCCCACAGAACAGATAATGTATCATTGGCCATGTCAGTGTGTGTGTTATGTTGACTGATCCCACAGAACAGATAATGTGTCATTGACCATGGGAGTGTGTCTGTTATGTTGACTGATCCCACAGAACAGATAATGTATCATTGGCCATGTCAGTGTGTGTGTTATGTTGACTGATCCCACAGAACAGATAATGTGTCATTGACCATGGGAGTGTGTCTGTTATGTTGACTGATCCCACAGAACAGATAATGTATCATTGGCCATGGCAGTGTGTGTGTTATGTTGACTGATCCCACAGAACAGATAATATATCATTGGCCATGTATCATTAACCATACCCTAGATTTCTTCTCCCAGCTTATATTGTTACTCTTCAGTTACTGTAATATCCTTTTGATTTAGTCTCCTTTATTCCAAAACCACAGGATATTTATACCCCAGCTCTCTCTAACCATATGACCTTTTATGTCTAGACTTAGCCATACCTCCAATGGTTATGAGTATAAACTAACTTCATCAAGCTTCCATGCTTTAGTTAAATGTTTTGATAACTTAATCTTCCCTTGTTTACAAAAATACTCCTTAATTACCCAAGCCCTTTTTATTTCCTGTCATTTTCCCATATAAACACAAGAAATTCAACATAACTTTAGACTTGTTTTCTGAAGCCGTTGAAAAAGAACAACCTATTCGAAAAGCTTCTGGCGACCGTGTGCGAACCAACGTACTGCTAAGTATTCTTTGCTTACTGTAAAACGTTGTATATATTACTTTCTTTTATAAACTTTTTTTTATCTCTTTACATATTTTTATTGTTTTAGGCTTACTATTGTTTTGTCATCTTATTTATGATTTAATCTCACCTTCCATTAACAGAACAGTTAATGTATCAAATTTGGCCATGTCAGTGTGTCTGTTATGTTGACTGATCCCACAGAACAGATAATGTATCATTGGCCATGTCAGTGTGTCTGTTATGTTGACTGACCCCACAGAACAGATAATGTATCATTGGCCATGTCAGTGTGTCTGTTATGTTGACTGATCCCACAGAACAGATAATGTATCATTGGCCATGTCAGTGTGTGTGTTATGTTGACTGATCCCACAGAACAGATAATGTGTCATTGACCATGGGAGTGTGTCTGTTATGTTGACTGATCCCACAGAACAGATAATGTATCATTGGCCATGCCAGTGTGTCTGTTATGATGACTGATCCCACAGAACAGATAATGTACCACTGGCCATGTCAGTGTGTGTGTTATGTTGACTGACCCCACAGGACAGATAATGTATCATTGGCCATGTCAGTGTGTCTGTTATGTTGACTGATCCCACAGAACAGATAATGTATCATTGGCCATGTCAGTGTGTCTGTTATGTTGACTGATCCCACAGAACAGATAATGTATCATTGGCCATGTCAGTGTGTCTGTTATGTTGACTGATCCCACGGAACAGATAATGTATCATCGGCCATATCAGTGTGTCTGTTATGTTGACTGATCCCACAGAACAGATAATGTATCACTGGCCATGTCAGTGTGTCTGTTATGTTGACTGACCCCACAGAACAGTTAATGTATCAAATTTGGCCATGTCAGTGTGTCTGTTATGTTGACTGATCCCACAGAACAGATAATGTATCACTGGCCATGTCAGTGTGTCTGTTATGTTGACTGACCCCACAGAACAGATAATGTATCATTGGCCATGTCAGTGTGTCTGTTATGTTGACTGATCCCACAGAACAGATAATGTGTCATTGACCATGGGAGTGTGTCTGTTATGTTGACTGATCCCACAGAACAGATAATGTATCATTGGCCATGTCAGTGTGTGTGTTATGTTGACTGATCCCACAGAACAGATAATGTGTCATTGACCATGGGAGTGTGTCTGTTATGTTGACTGATCCCACAGAACAGATAATGTATCATTGGCCATGTCAGTGTGTGTGTTATGTTGACTGATCCCACAGAACAGATAATGTGTCATTGACCATGGGAGTGTGTCTGTTATGTTGACTGATCCCACAGAACAGATAATGTATCATTGGCCATGGCAGTGTGTGTGTTATGTTGACTGATCCCACAGAACAGATAATGTGTCATTGACCATGGGAGTGTGTCTGTTATGTTGACTGATCCCACAGAACAGATAATGTATCATTGACCATGGGAGTGTGTCTGTTATGTTGACTGATCCCACAGAACAGATAATGTATCATCGGCCATGTCAGTGTGTCTGTTATGTTGACTTATCCCACAGAACAGATAATATGTCATTGGCCTTGTCAGTGTGTCTGTTACGTTGACTGATCCCACAGAACAGATAATGTATCATTGGCCATGTCAGTGTGTGTGTTATGTTGACTGACCCCACAGAACAGATAATGTATCATTGGCCATGTCAGTGTGTCTGTTATGTTGACTGATCCCACAGAACAGATAATGTATCATTGGCCATGTCAGTGTGTCTGTTATGTTGACTGATCCCACAGAACAGATAATGTATCATTGGCCATGTGACATGTTAACATGTGAGATGGGAGGGTGTGTTGTGCACCAAAGTTAAAGGCATACCCCGCTAATATCCAGAAAACTCTTTACTTTAAAAACAGCGGACCGTTTTTGGTATTTTTCTCACACAGAAGAAGCCAGAAACTTTTTTTGACATTCTGCTTTTTTTATACACCCGCTCTTAAAGCGGGTGTTTATTGGTATACGGTTGTCCGTCCGTACGTTTGTCCGTCCAGGATTCGTGTCCGCTCCATAACTTAAAATCTATTGCCTGAATTTATTTCTTTTCTTCTGATATATGTAGCTTATGGGTAGGTGTGTCGCGTACCAATTCAATTGGAGTCTCAATATTTTTGGGCGACGATAACAGCAACCCAGCCTTTTGGCATTCAGTAACCCAGGAACTGTTGCATGGATTTCTTGATATTTGCGGCGACCAAAACAGTCACCAGCCTTTTGGCATTGAGTTACTTGGTACTTATTGCATGGATTATCTTTTTTTTTCAGTTATAACTGGCTTATGAGCAAATGGTGTGCTCCGTACCAAAATTAAATTGACTTTGGGCATTGTGACGACCAAAACAGTCCCCTAGCCTTTTGGCATTCAGTTACTCGGGAACTATTGCATGGATTTAAATTTTTTTCAGTTATAACTAGCTTACAAATAGACGATGTGTCACTACTAAAAGTAAATTGGGTTCGACCAAAACAGTCACCCAGCCTTTTGGCATTCAGTAATTGAGGAAATGGATGTTAATCTGTCTTTAGTTTCACAATAGAGCTTAATTGTATCCTAACAACTTTTTGATATTGTTTTATCCGTAATTAAATGAAATTGCTAATGAGACCAAGCTCCTGTCAGTCGTCAACCTAATGAAATATCATAGGTTTACTTTATTACAACAATTTATGATGGGGTATAAAGGTCTAAATGATATACCTTTTTTTAACACAATTAGAAACTTGTCTCCATGGTTATTTTAGACAAGAAGATTTTCCCTGTGCCCGTGTGTTTTAGTGTCCATAAATACATATATTTGCCTGTGCCAGGGGCTCAAAATAACCATTGTTTTAAAACAAAAAACTATCCACACATTTGTACACGGTTGGAAGCAGTCTGCAGCATTGTTGAACTTTCTTGATATGTATTTTACTTTTATCATCTAATATTACCTTCCATCTTTAACACTTCATTAGTTTTCATCCTAAAATTAATTTTATCGTTTGAATTCTGCCTTTTAACGTTTAAATATTTTATTGCATGCAATATACAATAGGCTAGGTGTTTCCCACCCTAGATTTCTTCTCCCAGCTTATATTGTTACTCTTCAGTTACTGTAATATCCTTTTGATTTAGTCTCCTTTATTCCAAAACCACAGGATATTTATACCCCAGCTCTCTCTAACCATATGACCTTTTATGTCTAGACTTAGCCATACCTCCAATGGTTATGAGTATAAACTAACTTCATCAAGCTTCCATGCTTTAGTTAAATGTTTTGATAACTTAATCTTCCCTTGTTTACAAAAATACTCCTTAATTACCCAAGCCCTTTTTATTTCCTGTCATTTTCCCATATAAACACAAGAAATTCAACATAACTTTAGACTTGTTTTCTGAAGCCATTGAAAAAGAACAACCTATTCGAAAAGCTTCTGGCGACCGTGTGCGAACCAACGTACTGCTAAGTATTCTTTGCTTACTGTAAAACGTTGTATATATTACTTTCTTTTATAAACTTTTTTTTATCTCTTTACATATTTTTATTGTTTTAGGCTTACTATTGTTTTGTCATCTTATTTATGATTTAATCTCACCTTCCATTTACAGCTCCTGTATATTTTTCTTCCAAATTTTATTTCTAGGACTTCATTATTATTTCCTTTTCTAATTGTAACTAATCCCATTGAAAAATGGCCCAAGCCTACAATGCCCCCCTGGGCGTCCTATTATCTCAGATTGTGGCAGTGAAAGTTATAGAATATCAGAGCTAATTGATTACTATCTAAAACCTATAGCGAATCGGCATCCTAGCTTTATCAAAAACACGGATGATTTATTGGCCAAATTGTCTGAGAAATCCATCCCACAAGATGTGATTTTGGTCACTCTGGATGTGGAGTCTATGTATACAAACATTGACATAGATTTGGGGCTTAAATCCATAAAATCAGCATTCCAAAGGTATCCTGACCACCGTCGTCCGGATAAAGACATTTTAGAATTGCTGGAACTTAGCTTAAAAGGTAACGATTTTGAATTCAATGGGGAGATCTTTCAGCAAATTAAAGGGTGTGCTATGGGGAAACGTTTTAGTCCTAACTTTGCCTCTATTTTTATGGCTGAGTGGGAGAGTGATATTCTTCACAAATGTCACAAACAACCTTTTATTTACCTTCGGTATCTGGATGACATTTTTATCATTTGGCAGCATACGTTGGAAGACCTTCATATTTTCATTGATACTCTTAATTCTCACGACTCAAACATTAAGTTACAGCCTACTATTGATCAAAATTCTGTGGATTTTTTGGATGTAACTATTTACAAGGGCCATACATATCATACTACTGGGCATCTAGATTACAAAGTATTCTTCAAACCTACTGACACTCATCAGCTGCTACATGCTGGGTCATACCATCCTCCTCACATTTTCAAGGGAGTCATTAAGTCTCAGATTTTTAGATTCTATAGAAACTGTAGTTCTTCAGATTTCTTTAACCAGGCTTGTTCTGTTCTTTTTAAAGCTCTCCTCCCTAGGAAAGTATTCTTTTAGATTACTCCGAAGGATCAAATCTAACACAGTAAGACAAATCATGTTTCCCCCTTCAGCCCCCGAAACGCTTACCTCCCCTTCACGGGTGTACCATTACCGTCCAACATTTCTCTCAGGTACATCAATGAAATGCCTTAAGACGCGATGCAAACCCGATATATACGTACCCAATCGCGGAACCTTTTTCGGAGAACAATCTCGCGACAAATATCAAATGGCAGAGAATCTTAATTGCGACTCCTCTAATATCGTGTATGTTATCACATGTAAAAAATGTCGCAAACAGTATGTTGGAGAAACTCAGAATTCTCTACGACAAAGAGCAGCCAACCATTTATCTAGTATGTTGGAGAAACTCAGAATTCTCTACGACAAAGAGCAGCCAACCATTTATCTAGTATTAGACTTAAACATGATGTACCTGTGGCACAACATTTCAATACTCTAGGTCATTCGGTCAAGGACCATTTTGAAACTTGCTCGACCTCTGACCCAAAGGCCAGTCATTGCTTATAAAAAGAACAAGAGTTTGAAAGACATACTGGTCAGGGCTAAACTCCCCTGTCTGCCTTCTACCTAGGTTTTTCTGGGTAAGGGGTGAGGGTGGGTGGGGGGCAAATTTTCACTGTCTTTTCCCAGGACCCTATAATATATAGTCTGACGATATTCTTAACATAGCTTAAGATACGTAAGCATTGTCAATGTAATACAAAGTGTTCCAGAAAATTCTACTGACTAAGACCAAGCTCCTGTCAGTCGTCAACCTAATGAAATATCATAGGTTTACTTTATTACAACAATTTATGATGGGGTATAAAGGTCTAAATGATATACCTTTTTTTAACACAATTAGAAACTTGTCTCCATGGTTATTTTAGACAAGAAGATTTTCCCTGTGCCCGTGTGTTTTAGTGTCCATAAATATATATATTTGCCTGTGCCAGGGGCTCAAAATAACCATTGCTTTAAAACAAAAAACTATCCACACATTTGTACACGGTTGGAAGCAGTCTGCAGCATTGTTGAACTTTCTTAATATATATTTTACTTTTATCATCTAATATTACCTTCCATCTTTAACACTTCATTAGTTTTCATCCTAAAATTAATTTTATCGTTTGAATTCTGCCTTTTAACGTTTAAATATTTTATTGCATGCAATATACAATAGGCTAGGTGTTTCCCACCCTAGATTTCTTCTCCCAGCTTATATTGTTACTCTTCAGTTACTGTAATATCCTTTTGATTTAGTCTCCTTTATTCCAAAACCACAGGATATTTATACCCCAGCTCTCTCTAACCATATGACCTTTTATGTCTAGACTTAGCCATACCTCCAATGGTTATGAGTATAAACTAACTTCATCAAGCTTCCATGCTTTAGTTAAATGTTTTGATAACTTAATCTTCCCTTGTTTACAAAAATACTCCTTAATTACCCAAGCCCTTTTTATTTCCTGTCATTTTCCCATATAAACACAAGAAATTCAACATAACTTTAGACTTGTTTTCTGAAGCCATTGAAAAAGAACAACCTATTCGAAAAGCTTCTGGCGACCGTGTGCGAACCCGTTTACTGCTAAGTATTCTTTGCTTACTGTAAAACGTTGTATATATTACTTTCTTTTATAAACTTTTTTTATCTCTTTACATATTTTTATTGTTTTAGGCTTACTATTGTTTTGTCATCTTATTTATGATTTAATCTCACCTTCCATTTACAGCTCCTGTATATTTTTCTTCCAAATTTTATTTCTATGACTTCATTATTATTTCCTTTTCTAATTGTAACTAATCCTAGAAACCAACATAACCTCACTCATTCAGAATGTCTTGCCTTAAGTAAGCTAAGGAGAAATCCAAACATAGTTATTAAATCTGCTGATAAAGGTTCGGCAACAGTTATTATGTCTAAACAGGATTATATTGAAGAGATAGAACGGCAGCTAAGCAACCCTCACCATTACAAAAAACTTGATAAGGAAATTTGGCCTGAAAATGTTAGGAAGTTTAATAAATTCTTGTTTCTCTTCAAGATAAAGGCTTACTTAATGAAAAACAGTATCGCTATTTGGAATCTGATCATAACTCTAGAAACAGGGTCTTCTATATTCTTCCGAAAATTCACAAACCCATTGAAAAATGGCCCAAGCCTACAATGCCCCCTGGGCGTCCTATTATCTCAGATTGTGGCAGTGAAAGTTATAGAATATCAGAGCTAATTGATTACTATCTAAAACCTATAGCGAATCGGCATCCTAGCTTTATCAAAAACACGGATGATTTATTGGCCAAATTGTCTGAGAAATCCATCCCACAAGATGTGATTTTGGTCACTCTGGATGTGGAGTCTATGTATACAAACATTGACATAGATTTGGGGCTTAAATCCATAAAATCAGCATTCCAAAGGTATCCTGACCACCGTCGTCCGGATAAAGACATTTTAGAATTGCTGGAACTTAGCTTAAAAGGTAACGATTTTGAATTCAATGGGGAGATCTTTCAGCAAATTAAAGGGTGTGCTATGGGGAAACGTTTTAGTCCTAACTTTGCCTCTATTTTAATGGCTGAGTGGGAGAGTGATATTCTTCACAAATGTCACAAACAACCTTTTATTTACCTTCGGTATCTGGATGACATTTTTATCATTTGGCAGCATACGTTGGAAGACCTTCATATTTTCATTGATACTCTTAATTCTCACGACTCAAGCATTAAGTTACAGCCTACTATTGATCAAATTTCTGTGGATTTTTTGGATGTAACTATTTACAAGGGCCATACATATCATACTACTGGGCATCTAGATTACAAAGTATTCTTCAAACCTACTGACACTCATCAGCTGCTACATGCTGGGTCATACCATCCTCCTCACACTTTCAAGGGAGTCATTAAGTCTCAGATTTTTAGATTCTATAGAAACTGTAGTTCTTCAGATTTCTTTAACCAGGCTTGTTCTGTTCTTTTTAAAGCTCTCCTCCTTAGGAGGTATTCTTTTAGATTACTCCGAAGGATCAAATCTAACACAGTAAGACAAATCATGTTTCCCCCTTCAGCCCCCGAAACGCTTACCTCCCCTTCACGGGTGTACCATTACCGTCCAACATTTCTCTCAGGTACATCAATGAAATGCCTTAAGACGCGATGCAAACTCGATATATACGTACCCAATCGCGGAACCTTTTTCGGAGAACAATCTCGCGACAAATATCAAATGGCAGAGAATCTTAATTGCGACTCCTCTAATATCGTGTATGTTATCACATGTAAAAAATGTCGCAAACAGTATGTTGGAGAAACTCAGAATTCTCTACGACAAAGAGCAGCCAACCATTTATCTAGTATGTTGGAGAAACTCAGAATTCTCTACGACAAAGAGCAGCCAACCATTTATCTAGTATTAGACTTAAACATGATGTACCTGTGGCACAACATTTCAATACTCTAGGTCATTCGGTCAAGGACCATTTTGAAACTTGCTCGACCTCTGACCCAAAGGCCAGTCATTGCTTATAAAAAGAACAAGAGTTTGAAAGACATACTGGTCAGGGCTAAACTCCCCTGTCTGCCTTCTACCTAGGTTTTTCTGGGTAAGGGGTGAGGGTGGGTGGGGGGCAAATTTTCACTGTCTTTTCCCATGACCCTATAATATATAGTCTGACGATATTCTTACCATAGCTTAAGATACGTAAGCATGGTCAATGTAATACAAAGTGTTCCAGAAAATTCTACTGACTAAGACCAAGCTCCTGTCAGTCGTCAACCTAATGAAATATCATAGGTTTACTTTATTACAACAATTTATGATGGGGTATAAAGGTCTAAATGATATACCTTTTTTTAACACAATTAGAAACTTGTCTCCATGGTTATTTTAGACAAGAAGATTTTCCCTGTGCCCGTGTGTTTTAGTGTCCATAAATATATATATTTGCCTGTGCCAGGGGCTCAAAATAACCATTGTTTTAAAACAAAAAACTATCCACACATTTGTACACGGTTGGAAGCAGTCTGCAGCATTGTTGAACTTTCTTGATATGTATTTTACTTTTATCATCTAATATTACCTTCCATCTTTAACACTTCATTAGTTTTCATCCTAAAATTAATTTTATCGTTTGAATTCTGCCTTTTAACGTTTAAATATTTTATTGCATGCAATATACAATAGGCTAGGTGTTTCCCACCCTAGATTTCTTCTCCCAGCTTATATTGTTACTCTTCAGTTACTGTAATATCCTTTTGATTTAGTCTCCTTTATTCCAAAACCACAGGATATTTATACCCCAGCTCTCTCTAACCATATGACCTTTTATGTCTAGACTTAGCCATACCTCCAATGGTTATGAGTATAAACTAACTTCATCAAGCTTCCATGCTTTAGTTAAATGTTTTGATAACTTAATCTTCCCTTGTTTACAAAAATACTCCTTAATTACCCAAGCCCTTTTTATTTCCTGTCATTTTCCCATATAAACACAAGAAATTCAACATAACTTTAGACTTGTTTTCTGAAGCCATTGAAAAAGAACAACCTATTCGAAAAGCTTCTGGCGACCGTGTGCGAACCCGTTTACTGCTAAGTATTCTTTGCTTACTGTAAAACGTTGTATATATTACTTTCTTTTATAAACTTTTTTTTATCTCTTTACATATTTTTATTGTTTTAGGCTTACTATTGTTTTGTCATCTTATTTATGATTTAATCTCACCTTCCATTTACAGCTCCTGTATATTTTTCTTCCAAATTTTATTTCTAGGACTTCATTATTATTTCCTTTTCTAATTGTAACTAATCCTAGAAACCAACATAACCTCACTCATTCAGAATGTCTTGCCTTAAGTAAGCTAAGGAGAAATCCAAACATAGTTATTAAACCTGCTGATAAAGGTTCGGCAACAGTTATTATGTCTAAACAGGATTATATTGAAGAGATAGAACGGCAGCTAAGCAACCCTCACCATTACAAAAAACTTGATAAGGAAATTTGGCCTGAAAATGTTAGGAAGTTTAATAAAATTCTTGTTTCTCTTCAAGATAAAGGCTTACTTAATGAAAAACAGTATCGCTATTTGGAATCTGATCATAACTCTAGAAAAAGGGTCTTCTATATTCTTCCGAAAATTCACAAACCCATTGAAAAATGGCCCAAGCCTACAATGCCCCCTGGGCGTCCTATTATCTCAGATTGTGGCAGTGAAAGTTATAGAATATCAGAGCTAATTGATTACTATCTAAAACCTATAGCGAATCGGCATCCTAGCTTTATCAAAAACACGGATGATTTATTGGCCAAATTGTCTGAGAAATCCATCCCACAAGATGTGATTTTGGTCACTCTGGATGTGGAGTCTATGTATACAAACATTGACATAGATTTGGGGCTTAAATCCATAAAATCAGCATTCCAAAGGTATCCTGACCACCGTCGTCCGGATAAAGACATTTTAGAATTGCTGGAACTTAGCTTAAAAGGTAACGATTTTGAATTCAATGGGGAGATCTTTCAGCAAATTAAAGGGTGTGCTATGGGGAAACGTTTTAGTCCTAACTTTGCCTCTATTTTAATGGCTGAGTGGGAGAGTGATATTCTTCACAAATGTCACAAACAACCTTTTATTTACCTTCGGTATCTGGATGACATTTTTATCATTTGGCAGCATACGTTGGAAGACCTTCATATTTTCATTGATACTCTTAATTCTCACGACTCAAGCATTAAGTTACAGCCTACTATTGATCAAAATTCTGTGGATTTTTTGGATGTAACTATTTACAAGGGCCATACATATCATACTACTGGGCATCTAGATTACAAAGTATTCTTCAAACCTACTGACACTCATCAGCTGCTACATGCTGGGTCATACCATCCTCCTCACACTTTCAAGGGAGTCATTAAGTCTCAGATTTTTAGATTCTATAGAAACTGTAGTTCTTCAGATTTCTTTAACCAGGCTTGTTCTGTTCTTTTTAAAGCTCTCCTCCTTAGGAGGTATTCTTTTAGATTACTCCGAAGGATCAAATCTAACACAGTAAGACAAATCATGTTTCCCCCTTCAGCCCCCGAAACGCTTACCTCCCCTTCACGGGTGTACCATTACCGTCCAACATTTCTCTCAGGTACATCAATGAAATGCCTTAAGACGCGATGCAAACTCGATATATACGTACCCAATCGCGGAACCTTTTTCGGAGAACAATCTCGCGACAAATATCAAATGGCAGAGAATCTTAATTGCGACTCCTCTAATATCGTGTATGTTATCACATGTAAAAAATGTCGCAAACAGTATGTTGGAGAAACTCAGAATTCTCTACGACAAAGAGCAGCCAACCATTTATCTAGTATGTTGGAGAAACTCAGAATTCTCTACGACAAAGAGCAGCCAACCATTTATCTAGTATTAGACTTAAACATGATGTACCTGTGGCACAACATTTCAATACTCTAGGTCATTCGGTCAAGGACCATTTTGAAACTTGCTCGACCTCTGACCCAAAGGCCAGTCATTGCTTATAAAAAGAACAAGAGTTTGAAAGACATACTGGTCAGGGCTAAACTCCCCTGTCTGCCTTCTACCTAGGTTTTTCTGGGTAAGGGGTGAGGGTGGGTGGGTGGGGGGCAAATTTTCACTGTCTTTTCCCATGACCCTATAATATATAGTCTGACGATATTCTTACCATAGCTTAAGATACGTAAGCATGGTCAATGTAATACAAAGTGTTCCAGAAAATTCTACTGACTAAGACCAAGCTCCTGTCAGTCGTCAACCTAATGAAATATCATAGGTTTACTTTATTACAACAATTTATGATGGGGTATAAAGGTCTAAATGATATACCTTTTTTTAACACAATTAGAAACTTGTCTCCATGGTTATTTTAGACAAGAAGATTTTCCCTGTGCCCGTGTGTTTTAGTGTCCATAAATATATATATTTGCCTGTGCCAGGGGCTCAAAATAACCATTGTTTTAAAACAAAAAACTATCCACACATTTGTACACGGTTGGAAGCAGTCTGCAGCATTGTTGAACTTTCTTGATATGTATTTTACTTTTATCATCTAATATTACCTTCCATCTTTAACACTTCATTAGTTTTCATCCTAAAATTAATTTTATCGTTTGAATTCTGCCTTTTAACGTTTAAATATTTTATTGCATGCAATATACAATAGGCTAGGTGTTTCCCACCCTAGATTTCTTCTCCCAGCTTATATTGTTACTCTTCAGTTACTGTAATATCCTTTTGATTTAGTCTCCTTTATTCCAAAACCACAGGATATTTATACCCCAGCTCTCTCTAACCATATGACCTTTTATGTCTAGACTTAGCCATACCTCCAATGGTTATGAGTATAAACTAACTTCATCAAGCTTCCATGCTTTAGTTAAATGTTTTGATAACTTAATCTTCCCTTGTTTACAAAAATACTCCTTAATTACCCAAGCCCTTTTTATTTCCTGTCATTTTCCCATATAAACACAAGAAATTCAACATAACTTTAGACTTGTTTTCTGAAGCCATTGAAAAAGAACAACCTATTCGAAAAGCTTCTGGCGACCGTGTGCGAACCCGTTTACTGCTAAGTATTCTTTGCTTACTGTAAAACGTTGTATATATTACTTTCTTTTATAAACTTTTTTTTATCTCTTTACATATTTTTATTGTTTTAGGCTTACTATTGTTTTGTCATCTTATTTATGATTTAATCTCACCTTCCATTTACAGCTCCTGTATATTTTTCTTCCAAATTTTATTTCTAGGACTTCATTATTATTTCCTTTTCTAATTGTAACTAATCCTAGAAACCAACATAACCTCACTCATTCAGAATGTCTTGCCTTAAGTAAGCTAAGGAGAAATCCAAACATAGTTATTAAACCTGCTGATAAAGGTTCGGCAACAGTTATTATGTCTAAACAGGATTATATTGAAGAGATAGAACGGCAGCTAAGCAACCCTCACCATTACAAAAAACTTGATAAGGAAATTTGGCCTGAAAATGTTAGGAAGTTTAATAAAATTCTTGTTTCTCTTCAAGATAAAGGCTTACTTAATGAAAAACAGTATCGCTATTTGGAATCTGATCATAACTCTAGAAAAAGGGTCTTCTATATTCTTCCGAAAATTCACAAACCCATTGAAAAATGGCCCAAGCCTACAATGCCCCCTGGGCGTCCTATTATCTCAGATTGTGGCAGTGAAAGTTATAGAATATCAGAGCTAATTGATTACTATCTAAAACCTATAGCGAATCGGCATCCTAGCTTTATCAAAAACACGGATGATTTATTGGCCAAATTGTCTGAGAAATCCATCCCACAAGATGTGATTTTGGTCACTCTGGATGTGGAGTCTATGTATACAAACATTGACATAGATTTGGGGCTTAAATCCATAAAATCAGCATTCCAAAGGTATCCTGACCACCGTCGTCCGGATAAAGACATTTTAGAATTGCTGGAACTTAGCTTAAAAGGTAACGATTTTGAATTCAATGGGGAGATCTTTCAGCAAATTAAAGGGTGTGCTATGGGGAAACGTTTTAGTCCTAACTTTGCCTCTATTTTTATGGCTGAGTGGGAGAGTGATATTCTTCACAAATGTCACAAACAACCTTTTATTTACCTTCGGTATCTGGATGACATTTTTATCATTTGGCAGCATACGTTGGAAGACCTTCATATTTTCATTGATACTCTTAATTCTCACGACTCAAGCATTAAGTTACAGCCTACTATTGATCAAAATTCTGTGGATTTTTTGGATGTAACTATTTACAAGGGCCATACATATCATACTACTGGGCATCTAGATTACAAAGTATTCTTCAAACCTACTGACACTCATCAGCTGCTACATGCTGGGTCATACCATCCTCCTCACACTTTCAAGGGAGTCATTAAGTCTCAGATTTTTAGATTCTATAGAAACTGTAGTTCTTCAGATTTCTTTAACCAGGCTTGTTCTGTTCTTTTTAAAGCTCTCCTCCCTAGGAGGTATTCTTTTAGATTACTCCGAAGGATAAAATCTAACACAGTAAGACAAATCATGTTTCCCCCTTCAGCCCCCGAAACGCTTACCTCCCCTTCACGGGTGTACCATTACCGTCCAACATTTCTCTCAGGTACATCAATGAAATGCCTTAAGACGCGATGCAAACTCGATATATACGTACCCAATCGCGGAACCTTTTTCGGAGAACAATCTCGCGACAAATATCAAATGGCAGAGAATCTTAATTGCGACTCCTCTAATATCGTGTATGTTATCACATGTAAAAAATGTCGCAAACAGTATGTTGGAGAAACTCAGAATTCTCTACGACAAAGAGCAGCCAACCATTTATCTAGTATGTTGGAGAAACTCAGAATTCTCTACGACAAAGAGCAGCCAACCATTTATCTAGTATTAGACTTAAACATGATGTACCTGTGGCACAACATTTCAATACTCTAGGTCATTCGGTCAAGGACCATTTTGAAACTTGCTCGACCTCTGACCCAAAGGCCAGTCATTGCTTATAAAAAGAACAAGAGTTTGAAAGACATACTGGTCAGGGCTAAACTCCCCTGTCTGCCTTCTACCTAGGTTTTTCTGGGTAAGGGGTGAGGGTGGGTGGGTGGGGGGCAAATTTTCACTGTCTTTTCCCAGGACCCTATAATATATAGTCTGACGATATTCTTAACATAGCTTAAGATACGTAAGCATTGTCAATGTAATACAAAGTGTTCCAGAAAATTCTATTGACTAAGACCAAGCTCCTGTCAGTCGTCAACCTAATGAAATATCATAGGTTTACTTTATTACAACAATTTATGATGGGGTATAAAGGTCTAAATGATATACCTTTTTTTAACACAATTAGAAACTTGTCTCCATGGTTATTTTAGACAAGAAGATTTTCCCTGTGCCCGTGTGTTTTAGTGTCCATAAATATATTTATTTGCCTGTGCCAGGGGCTCAAAATAACCATTGTTTTAAAACAAAAAACTATCCACACATTTGTACACGGTTGGAAGCAGTCTGCAGCATTGTTGAACTTTCTTAATATATATTTTACTTTTATCATCTAATATTACCTTCCATCTTTAACACTTCATTAGTTTTCATCCTAAAATTAATTTAACGTTTGAATTCTGCCTTTTAACGTTTAAATATTTTATTGCATGCAATATACAATAGGCTAGGTGTTTCCCACCCTAGATTTCTTCTCCCAGCTTATATTGTTACTCTTCAGTTACTGTAATATCCTTTTGATTTAGTCTCCTTTATTCCAAAACCACAGGATATTTATACCCCAGCTCTCTCTAACCATATGACCTTTTATGTCTAGACTTAGCCATACCTCCAATGGTTATGAGTATAAACTAACTTCATCAAGCTTCCATGCTTTAGTTAAATGTTTTGATAACTTAATCTTCCCTTGTTTACAAAAATACTCCTTAATTACCCAAGCCCTTTTTATTTCCTGTCATTTTCCCATATAAACACAAGAAATTCAACATAACTTTAGACTTGTTTTCTGAAGCCATTGAAAAAGAACAACCTATTCGAAAAGCTTCTGGCGACCGTGTGCGAACCCGTTTACTGCTAAGTATTCTTTGCTTACTGTAAAACGTTGTATATATTACTTTCTTTTATAAACTTTTTTTTATCTCTTTACATATTTTTATTGTTTTAGGCTTACTATTGTTTTGTCATCTTATTTATGATTTAATCTCACCTTCCATTTACAGCTCCTGTATATTTTTCTTCCAAATTTTATTTCTATGACTTCATTATTATTTCCTTTTCTAATTGTAACTAATCCTAGAAACCAACATAACCTCACTCATTCAGAATGTCTTGCCTTAAGTAAGCTAAGGAGAAATCCAAACATAGTTATTAAATCTGCTGATAAAGGTTCGGCAACAGTTATTATGTCTAAACAGGATTATATTGAAGAGATAGAACGGCAGCTAAGCAACCCTCACCATTACAAAAAACTTGATAAGGAAATTTGGCCTGAAAATGTTAGGAAGTTTAATAAATTCTTGTTTCTCTTCAAGATAAAGGCTTACTTAATGAAAAACAGTATCGCTATTTGGAATCTGATCATAACTCTAGAAACAGGGTCTTCTATATTCTTCCGAAAATTCACAAACCCATTGAAAAATGGCCCAAGCCTACAATGCCCCCTGGGCGTCCTATTATCTCAGATTGTGGCAGTGAAAGTTATAGAATATCAGAGCTAATTGATTACTATCTAAAACCTATAGCGAATCGGCATCCTAGCTTTATCAAAAACACGGATGATTTATTGGCCAAATTGTCTGAGAAATCCATCCCACAAGATGTGATTTTGGTCACTCTGGATGTGGAGTCTATGTATACAAACATTGACATAGATTTGGGGCTTAAATCCATAAAATCAGCATTCCAAAGGTATCCTGACCACCGTCGTCCGGATAAAGACATTTTAGAATTGCTGGAACTTAGCTTAAAAGGTAACGATTTTGAATTCAATGGGGAGATCTTTCAGCAAATTAAAGGGTGTGCTATGGGGAAACGTTTTAGTCCTAACTTTGCCTCTATTTTAATGGCTGAGTGGGAGAGTGATATTCTTCACAAATGTCACAAACAACCTTTTATTTACCTTCGGTATCTGGATGACATTTTTATCATTTGGCAGCATACGTTGGAAGACCTTCATATTTTCATTGATACTCTTAATTCTCACGACTCAAGCATTAAGTTACAGCCTACTATTGATCAAAATTCTGTGGATTTTTTGGATGTAACTATTTACAAGGGCCATACATATCATACTACTGGGCATCTAGATTACAAAGTATTCTTCAAACCTACTGACACTCATCAGCTGCTACATGCTGGGTCATACCATCCTCCTCACACTTTCAAGGGAGTCATTAAGTCTCAGATTTTTAGATTCTATAGAAACTGTAGTTCTTCAGATTTCTTTAACCAGGCTTGTTCTGTTCTTTTTAAAGCTCTCCTCCTTAGGAGGTATTCTTTTAGATTACTCCGAAGGATCAAATCTAACACAGTAAGACAAATCATGTTTCCCCCTTCAGCCCCCGAAACGCTTACCTCCCCTTCACGGGTGTACCATTACCGTCCAACATTTCTCTCAGGTACATCAATGAAATGCCTTAAGACGCGATGCAAACTCGATATATACGTACCCAATCGCGGAACCTTTTTCGGAGAACAATCTCGCGACAAATATCAAATGGCAGAGAATCTTAATTGCGACTCCTCTAATATCGTGTATGTTATCACATGTAAAAAATGTCGCAAACAGTATGTTGGAGAAACTCAGAATTCTCTACGACAAAGAGCAGCCAACCATTTATCTAGTATGTTGGAGAAACTCAGAATTCTCTACGACAAAGAGCAGCCAACCATTTATCTAGTATTAGACTTAAACATGATGTACCTGTGGCACAACATTTCAATACTCTAGGTCATTCGGTCAAGGACCATTTTGAAACTTGCTCGACCTCTGACCCAAAGGCCAGTCATTGCTTATAAAAAGAACAAGAGTTTGAAAGACATACTGGTCAGGGCTAAACTCCCCTGTCTGCCTTCTACCTAGGTTTTTCTGGGTAAGGGGTGAGGGTGGGTGGGGGGCAAATTTTCACTGTCTTTTCCCATGACCCTATAATATATAGTCTGACGATATTCTTACCATAGCTTAAGATACGTAAGCATGGTCAATGTAATACAAAGTGTTCCAGAAAATTCTACTGACTAAGACCAAGCTCCTGTCAGTCGTCAACCTAATGAAATATCATAGGTTTACTTTATTACAACAATTTATGATGGGGTATAAAGGTCTAAATGATATACCTTTTTTTAACACAATTAGAAACTTGTCTCCATGGTTATTTTAGACAAGAAGATTTTCCCTGTGCCCGTGTGTTTTAGTGTCCATAAATATATATATTTGCCTGTGCCAGGGGCTCAAAATAACCATTGTTTTAAAACAAAAAACTATCCACACATTTGTACACGGTTGGAAGCAGTCTGCAGCATTGTTGAACTTTCTTGATATGTATTTTACTTTTATCATCTAATATTACCTTCCATCTTTAACACTTCATTAGTTTTCATCCTAAAATTAATTTTATCGTTTGAATTCTGCCTTTTAACGTTTAAATATTTTATTGCATGCAATATACAATAGGCTAGGTGTTTCCCACCCTAGATTTCTTCTCCCAGCTTATATTGTTACTCTTCAGTTACTGTAATATCCTTTTGATTTAGTCTCCTTTATTCCAAAACCACAGGATATTTATACCCCAGCTCTCTCTAACCATATGACCTTTTATGTCTAGACTTAGCCATACCTCCAATGGTTATGAGTATAAACTAACTTCATCAAGCTTCCATGCTTTAGTTAAATGTTTTGATAACTTAATCTTCCCTTGTTTACAAAAATACTCCTTAATTACCCAAGCCCTTTTTATTTCCTGTCATTTTCCCATATAAACACAAGAAATTCAACATAACTTTAGACTTGTTTTCTGAAGCCATTGAAAAAGAACAACCTATTCGAAAAGCTTCTGGCGACCGTGTGCGAACCCGTTTACTGCTAAGTATTCTTTGCTTACTGTAAAACGTTGTATATATTACTTTCTTTTATAAACTTTTTTTTATCTCTTTACATATTTTTATTGTTTTAGGCTTACTATTGTTTTGTCATCTTATTTATGATTTAATCTCACCTTCCATTTACAGCTCCTGTATATTTTTCTTCCAAATTTTATTTCTAGGACTTCATTATTATTTCCTTTTCTAATTGTAACTAATCCTAGAAACCAACATAACCTCACTCATTCAGAATGTCTTGCCTTAAGTAAGCTAAGGAGAAATCCAAACATAGTTATTAAACCTGCTGATAAAGGTTCGGCAACAGTTATTATGTCTAAACAGGATTATATTGAAGAGATAGAACGGCAGCTAAGCAACCCTCACCATTACAAAAAACTTGATAAGGAAATTTGGCCTGAAAATGTTAGGAAGTTTAATAAAATTCTTGTTTCTCTTCAAGATAAAGGCTTACTTAATGAAAAACAGTATCGCTATTTGGAATCTGATCATAACTCTAGAAAAAGGGTCTTCTATATTCTTCCGAAAATTCACAAACCCATTGAAAAATGGCCCAAGCCTACAATGCCCCCTGGGCGTCCTATTATCTCAGATTGTGGCAGTGAAAGTTATAGAATATCAGAGCTAATTGATTACTATCTAAAACCTATAGCGAATCGGCATCCTAGCTTTATCAAAAACACGGATGATTTATTGGCCAAATTGTCTGAGAAATCCATCCCACAAGATGTGATTTTGGTCACTCTGGATGTGGAGTCTATGTATACAAACATTGACATAGATTTGGGGCTTAAATCCATAAAATCAGCATTCCAAAGGTATCCTGACCACCGTCGTCCGGATAAAGACATTTTAGAATTGCTGGAACTTAGCTTAAAAGGTAACGATTTTGAATTCAATGGGGAGATCTTTCAGCAAATTAAAGGGTGTGCTATGGGGAAACGTTTTAGTCCTAACTTTGCCTCTATTTTTATGGCTGAGTGGGAGAGTGATATTCTTCACAAATGTCACAAACAACCTTTTATTTACCTTCGGTATCTGGATGACATTTTTATCATTTGGCAGCATACGTTGGAAGACCTTCATATTTTCATTGATACTCTTAATTCTCACGACTCAAGCATTAAGTTACAGCCTACTATTGATCAAAATTCTGTGGATTTTTTGGATGTAACTATTTACAAGGGCCATACATATCATACTACTGGGCATCTAGATTACAAAGTATTCTTCAAACCTACTGACACTCATCAGCTGCTACATGCTGGGTCATACCATCCTCCTCACACTTTCAAGGGAGTCATTAAGTCTCAGATTTTTAGATTCTATAGAAACTGTAGTTCTTCAGATTTCTTTAACCAGGCTTGTTCTGTTCTTTTTAAAGCTCTCCTCCCTAGGAGGTATTCTTTTAGATTACTCCGAAGGATCAAATCTAACACAGTAAGACAAATCATGTTTCCCCCTTCAGCCCCCGAAACGCTTACCTCCCCTTCACGGGTGTACCATTACCGTCCAACATTTCTCTCAGGTACATCAATGAAATGCCTTAAGACGCGATGCAAACTCGATATATACGTACCCAATCGCGGAACCTTTTTCGGAGAACAATCTCGCGACAAATATCAAATGGCAGAGAATCTTAATTGCGACTCCTCTAATATCGTGTATGTTATCACATGTAAAAAATGTCGCAAACAGTATGTTGGAGAAACTCAGAATTCTCTACGACAAAGAGCAGCCAACCATTTATCTAGTATGTTGGAGAAACTCAGAATTCTCTACGACAAAGAGCAGCCAACCATTTATCTAGTATTAGACTTAAACATGATGTACCTGTGGCACAACATTTCAATACTCTAGGTCATTCGGTCAAGGACCATTTTGAAACTTGCTCGACCTCTGACCCAAAGGCCAGTCATTGCTTATAAAAAGAACAAGAGTTTGAAAGACATACTGGTCAGGGCTAAACTCCCCTGTCTGCCTTCTACCTAGGTTTTTCTGGGTAAGGGGTGAGGGTGGGTGGGGGGCAAATTTTCACTGTCTTTTCCCATGACCCTATAATATATAGTCTGACGATATTCTTACCATAGCTTAAGATACGTAAGCATGGTCAATGTAATACAAAGTGTTCCAGAAAATTCTACTGACTAAGACCAAGCTCCTGTCAGTCGTCAACCTAATGAAATATCATAGGTTTACTTTATTACAACAATTTATGATGGGGTATAAAGGTCTAAATGATATACCTTTTTTTAACACAATTAGAAACTTGTCTCCATGGTTATTTTAGACAAGAAGATTTTCCCTGTGCCCGTGTGTTTTAGTGTCCATAAATATATATATTTGCCTGTGCCAGGGGCTCAAAATAACCATTGTTTTAAAACAAAAAACTATCCACACATTTGTACACGGTTGGAAGCAGTCTGCAGCATTGTTGAACTTTCTTGATATGTATTTTACTTTTATCATCTAATATTACCTTCCATCTTTAACACTTCATTAGTTTTCATCCTAAAATTAATTTAACGTTTGAATTCTGCCTTTTAACGTTTAAATATTTTATTGCATGCAATATACAATAGGCTAGGTGTTTCCCACCCTAGATTTCTTCTCCCAGCTTATATTGTTACTCTTCAGTTACTGTAATATCCTTTTGATTTAGTCTCCTTTATTCCAAAACCACAGGATATTTATACCCCAGCTCTCTCTAACCATATGACCTTTTATGTCTAGACTTAGCCATACCTCCAATGGTTATGAGTATAAACTAACTTCATCAAGCTTCCATGCTTTAGTTAAATGTTTTGATAACTTAATCTTCCCTTGTTTACAAAAATACTCCTTAATTACCCAAGCCCTTTTTATTTCCTGTCATTTTCCCATATAAACACAAGAAATTCAACATAACTTTAGACTTGTTTTCTGAAGCCATTGAAAAAGAACAACCTATTCGAAAAGCTTCTGGCGACCGTGTGCGAACCCGTTTACTGCTAAGTATTCTTTGCTTACTGTAAAACGTTGTATATATTACTTTCTTTTATAAACTTTTTTTTATCTCTTTACATATTTTTATTGTTTTAGGCTTACTATTGTTTTGTCATCTTATTTATGATTTAATCTCACCTTCCATTTACAGCTCCTGTATATTTTTCTTCCAAATTTTATTTCTAGGACTTCATTATTATTTCCTTTTCTAATTGTAACTAATCCTAGAAACCAACATAACCTCACTCATTCAGAATGTCTTGCCTTAAGTAAGCTAAGGAGAAATCCAAACATAGTTATTAAACCTGCTGATAAAGGTTCGGCAACAGTTATTATGTCTAAACAGGATTATATTGAAGAGATAGAACGGCAGCTAAGCAACCCTCACCATTACAAAAAACTTGATAAGGAAATTTGGCCTGAAAATGTTAGGAAGTTTAATAAAATTCTTGTTTCTCTTCAAGATAAAGGCTTACTTAATGAAAAACAGTATCGCTATTTGGAATCTGATCATAACTCTAGAAAAAGGGTCTTCTATATTCTTCCGAAAATTCACAAACCCATTGAAAAATGGCCCAAGCCTACAATGCCCCCTGGGCGTCCTATTATCTCAGATTGTGGCAGTGAAAGTTATAGAATATCAGAGCTAATTGATTACTATCTAAAACCTATAGCGAATCGGCATCCTAGCTTTATCAAAAACACGGATGATTTATTGGCCAAATTGTCTGAGAAATCCATCCCACAAGATGTGATTTTGGTCACTCTGGATGTGGAGTCTATGTATACAAACATTGACATAGATTTGGGGCTTAAATCCATAAAATCAGCATTCCAAAGGTATCCTGACCACCGTCGTCCGGATAAAGACATTTTAGAATTGCTGGAACTTAGCTTAAAAGGTAACGATTTTGAATTCAATGGGGAGATCTTTCAGCAAATTAAAGGGTGTGCTATGGGGAAACGTTTTAGTCCTAACTTTGCCTCTATTTTAATGGCTGAGTGGGAGAGTGATATTCTTCACAAATGTCACAAACAACCTTTTATTTACCTTCGGTATCTGGATGACATTTTTATCATTTGGCAGCATACGTTGGAAGACCTTCATATTTTCATTGATACTCTTAATTCTCACGACTCAAGCATTAAGTTACAGCCTACTATTGATCAAAATTCTGTGGATTTTTTGGATGTAACTATTTACAAGGGCCATACATATCATACTACTGGGCATCTAGATTACAAAGTATTCTTCAAACCTACTGACACTCATCAGCTGCTACATGCTGGGTCATACCATCCTCCTCACACTTTCAAGGGAGTCATTAAGTCTCAGATTTTTAGATTCTATAGAAACTGTAGTTCTTCAGATTTCTTTAACCAGGCTTGTTCTGTTCTTTTTAAAGCTCTCCTCCCTAGGAGGTATTCTTTTAGATTACTCCGAAGGATAAAATCTAACACAGTAAGACAAATCATGTTTCCCCCTTCAGCCCCCGAAACGCTTACCTCCCCTTCACGGGTGTACCATTACCGTCCAACATTTCTCTCAGGTACATCAATGAAATGCCTTAAGACGCGATGCAAACTCGATATATACGTACCCAATCGCGGAACCTTTTTCGGAGAACAATCTCGCGACAAATATCAAATGGCAGAGAATCTTAATTGCGACTCCTCTAATATCGTGTATGTTATCACATGTAAAAAATGTCGCAAACAGTATGTTGGAGAAACTCAGAATTCTCTACGACAAAGAGCAGCCAACCATTTATCTAGTATGTTGGAGAAACTCAGAATTCTCTACGACAAAGAGCAGCCAACCATTTATCTAGTATTAGACTTAAACATGATGTACCTGTGGCACAACATTTCAATACTCTAGGTCATTCGGTCAAGGACCATTTTGAAACTTGCTCGACCTCTGACCCAAAGGCCAGTCATTGCTTATAAAAAGAACAAGAGTTTGAAAGACATACTGGTCAGGGCTAAACTCCCCTGTCTGCCTTCTACCTAGGTTTTTCTGGGTAAGGGGTGAGGGTGGGTGGGTGGGGGGCAAATTTTCACTGTCTTTTCCCAGGACCCTATAATATATAGTCTGACGATATTCTTAACATAGCTTAAGATACGTAAGCATTGTCAATGTAATACAAAGTGTTCCAGAAAATTCTATTGACTAAGACCAAGCTCCTGTCAGTCGTCAACCTAATGAAATATCATAGGTTTACTTTATTACAACAATTTATGATGGGGTATAAAGGTCTAAATGATATACCTTTTTTTAACACAATTAGAAACTTGTCTCCATGGTTATTTTAGACAAGAAGATTTTCCCTGTGCCCGTGTGTTTTAGTGTCCATAAATATATTTATTTGCCTGTGCCAGGGGCTCAAAATAACCATTGTTTTAAAACAAAAAACTATCCACACATTTGTACACGGTTGGAAGCAGTCTGCAGCATTGTTGAACTTTCTTAATATATATTTTACTTTTATCATCTAATATTACCTTCCATCTTTAACACTTCATTAGTTTTCATCCTAAAATTAATTTAACGTTTGAATTCTGCCTTTTAACGTTTAAATATTTTATTGCATGCAATATACAATAGGCTAGGTGTTTCCCACCCTAGATTTTTTCTCCCAGCTTATATTGTTACTCTTCAGTTACTGTAATATCCTTTTGATTTAGTCTCCTTTATTCCAAAACCACAGGATATTTATACCCCAGCTCTCTCTAACCATATGACCTTTTATGTCTAGACTTAGCCATACCTCCAATGGTTATGAGTATAAACTAACTTCATCAAGCTTCCATGCTTTAGTTAAATGTTTTGATAACTTAATCTTCCCTTGTTTACAAAAATACTCCTTAATTACCCAAGCCCTTTTTATTTCCTGTCATTTTCCCATATAAACACAAGAAATTCAACATAACTTTAGACTTGTTTTCTGAAGCCATTGAAAAAGAACAACCTATTCGAAAAGCTTCTGGCGACCGTGTGCGAACCCGTTTACTGCTAAGTATTCTTTGCTTACTGTAAAACGTTGTATATATTACTTTCTTTTATAAACTTTTTTTATCTCTTTACATATTTTTATTGTTTTAGGCTTACTATTGTTTTGTCATCTTATTTATGATTTAATCTCACCTTCCATTTACAGCTCCTGTATATTTTTCTTCCAAATTTTATTTCTATGACTTCATTATTATTTCCTTTTCTAATTGTAACAAATCCTAGAAACCAACATAACCTCACTCATTCAGAATGTCTTGCCTTAAGTAAGCTAAGGAAAAATCCAAACATAGTTATTAAACCTGCTGATAAAGGTTCGGCAACAGTTATTATGTCTAAACAGGATTATATTGAAGAGATAGAACGGCAGCTAAGCAACCCTCACCATTACAAAAAACTTGATAAGGAAATTTGGCCTGAAAATGTTAGGAAGTTTAATAAATTCTTGTTTCTCTTCAAGATAAAGGCTTACTTAATGAAAAACAGTATCGCTATTTGGAATCTGATCATAACTCTAGAAACAGGGTCTTCTATATTCTTCCGAAAATTCACAAACCCATTGAAAAATGGCCCAAGCCTACAATGCCCCCTGGGCGTCCTATTATCTCAGATTGTGGCAGTGAAAGTTATAGAATATCAGAGCTAATTGATTACTATCTAAAACCTATAGCGAATCGGCATCCTAGCTTTATCAAAAACACGGATGATTTATTGGCCAAATTGTCTGAGAAATCCATCCCACAAGATGTGATTTTGGTCACTCTGGATGTGGAGTCTATGTATACAAACATTGACATAGATTTGGGGCTTAAATCCATAAAATCAGCATTCCAAAGGTATCCTGACCACCGTCGTCCGGATAAAGACATTTTAGAATTGCTGGAATTTAGCTTAAAAGGTAACGATTTTGAATTCAATGGGGAGATCTTTCAGCAAATTAAAGGGTGTGCTATGGGGAAACGTTTTAGTCCTAACTTTGCCTCTATTTTAATGGCTGAGTGGGAGAGTGATATTCTTCACAAATGTCACAAACAACCTTTTATTTACCTTCGGTATCTGGATGACATTTTTATCATTTGGCAGCATACGTTGGAAGACCTTCATATTTTCATTGATACTCTTAATTCTCACGACTCAAGCATTAAGTTACAGCCTACTATTGATCAAAATTCTGTGGATTTTTTGGATGTAACTATTTACAAGGGCCATACATATCATACTACTGGGCATCTAGATTACAAAGTATTCTTCAAACCTACTGACACTCATCAGCTGCTACATGCTGGGTCATACCATCCTCCTCACACTTTCAAGGGAGTCATTAAGTCTCAGATTTTTAGATTCTATAGAAACTGTAGTTCTTCAGATTTCTTTAACCAGGCTTGTTCTGTTCTTTTTAAAGCTCTCCTCCTTAGGAGGTATTCTTTTAGATTACTCCGAAGGATCAAATCTAACACAGTAAGACAAATCATGTTTCCCCCTTCAGCCCCCGAAACGCTTACCTCCCCTTCACGGGTGTACCATTACCGTCCAACATTTCTCTCAGGTACATCAATGAAATGCCTTAAGACGCGATGCAAACTCGATATATACGTACCCAATCGCGGAACCTTTTTCGGAGAACAATCTCGCGACAAATATCAAATGGCAGAGAATCTTAATTGCGACTCCTCTAATATCGTGTATGTTATCACATGTAAAAAATGTCGCAAACAGTATGTTGGAGAAACTCAGAATTCTCTACGACAAAGAGCAGCCAACCATTTATCTAGTATGTTGGAGAAACTCAGAATTCTCTACGACAAAGAGCAGCCAACCATTTATCTAGTATTAGACTTAAACATGATGTACCTGTGGCACAACATTTCAATACTCTAGGTCATTCGGTCAAGGACCATTTTGAAACTTGCTCGACCTCTGACCCAAAGGCCAGTCATTGCTTATAAAAAGAACAAGAGTTTGAAAGACATACTGATCAGGGCTAAACTCCCCTGTCTGCCTTCTACCTAGGTTTTTCTGGGTAAGGGGTGAGGGTGGGTGGGGGGCAAATTTTCACTGTCTTTTCCCATGACCCTATAATATATAGTCTGACGATATTCTTACCATAGCTTAAGATACGTAAGCATGGTCAATGTAATACAAAGTGTTCCAGAAAATTCTACTGACTAAGACCAAGCTCCTGTCAGTCGTCAACCTAATGAAATATCATAGGTTTACTTTATTACAACAATTTATGATGGGGTATAAAGGTCTAAATGATATACCTTTTTTTAACACAATTAGAAACTTGTCTCCATGGTTATTTTAGACAAGAAGATTTTCCCTGTGCCCGTGTGTTTTAGTGTCCATAAATATATGTAGTGTAGACACTTTTGCAAGTAGCTTTGGTACAGTTTTCAGATAGCAGCTTATAGGTAGGCGATGTGTCAAATACTAAAATTCACCAAGCCCCAGTCTTCTTAGGTGATCGAAATATTCTACCAGCCGAAATTCTGTTTAAAGCATGTCTTTAATATTGAATATGAAGATAGTGTTCTACAATGAATTTACCCTTATTATGGGTTTCTTAAACTCTTGTTTAAATATGCAATTGATAATTTGATTCGATTCGTACTCCTAGTCTGGGCATGTTCATAATTATTTTAACTGTGTGAGCGATTTGAAGTACTATTTTCCCGATTGAATTCCGCTAACTCTTTTATTTATGAATTTTAATTATACCTGGACATATATACTGGATTTTGAAGATATATAATGTACCCAAGATGTACTTTTAGTTTTTCTACTTTGTAAGTTCGTGGAAACTGACTTTCGCGTCGAGTGTGCCTTTCGTATCATATTCCGACCCGTAACATCCTATCAGTGTGGAGACTGGACTCGTAAACCAAGTCAATAATTATCAGAGTATTACTTTTACTTTTTTCTTTAATCTACAATATTTCTTAAGCTCGAATTTTGTAAAGAAATTTTTCAACATCGTGGTGACCCATGCTGCTGATTCCAGGTACACGCCAGCTCCAAGGCCGACAGGTAAGTGGGATCTCTTTGACTGTGAATTGCAATACCACAGAGACGTACAATCGAGACATCGAGCTCAGGTGTATTGACAGAGAACAAAGCCATGTATAAGCCAGGAAATAACCGTGGAGGCATAAATACAGACTTGAGTCCAGAATGATTGATTGTTTTACGCCGCGCTCAAGATTATTTCACTTATATGGCGGCGTTGCCAGTTTTATTGTGGGAGGAAACCGGGCTCTATGCCCGGAGGAAACCCACGACTTTCCGGTAGTAACTGGCAACCATCCTACATAGGTCGTTCGATTGAAAACCCTGCCAGAAAATTTCCAATTTTTTTTCGGACCTGGAGTCAAAAAAGAGTTTCGATTCCAGGTTACCGAAGGTGCGGATTGCAGTTCTTATCTAGCTTACACTCGTGCTATATCAAATGCAGATAAGGTTTATCTGACATTTTAACCGTCGTTATAACTTTCTTCTAAACCAAAGGCCTTGCGATGGGCCGTCTGACCTTCGGAAAACCCGTAACAGTGGCACGAGCTTCCAAAATGTATGTCATTCCAAAAGTATAGGCCATTTTTTTCAAGAAGTACGAAGTAAAAGCTTTTTAGTTCTACCAGGATCGAGAAAGTACTTTAAAGGAGTGTTTTAAGGCCTGAAATGAGTTAACGTTCGTCCAGGTTATTAAACCTTCATGTACTTTTCGAACACTTTTTCGGTTCGTACTGACTACATTTCATTAATCTAACGTCAACTATTTAGGTTTTCGATGAACTTCAAACCCTCTTATTGTCCTGACAATCACAATTCAAAACCAACTAATGTTGGTAGACTATGTCACTTTTAGGTGAAGGAACTGGGGAAAATACATTAAAAACAAGTTCAACTATGAATAAAGTTATTATTTTGTTGCTATATTTCAAAAGCCTCTTGTTCCCTTCCTTTAATCGTCTAAGAGAGCATCCCAAGCTAGTCGGAACTCACTAGCACTTATCTCAGAATTTCCTATGAACAAAAACATAACAGTTCTCAGAATACAAAAGACAAATAGGCCTACTGCAGTAATTTCAAGCAAATGTATTGGACAAATCTAAAGAATAGTCAAGTAACTTTGATCCAAGATTGGCAAAATGGTTGTTGTTATTTTTAGGAGGGGGGAGTGGTATATTGATTTGATAGTTTCAACTCATTCGGTGCTATAATGTGTTTTGACCTTATTTCGTACCATTGCCATCAAACGTCTTGAAGAGATGTCTTAAGTCAGGTACGTCTGTAATGGCGCCGTCATCATTGGAGTCAAATAGATGAAACTCCAGTACTACACTGTCTACATCGTCCCAATCATCACGCTCCCAACCGGTGGTAAACTCAAACTGATCAACACGGCTATCGTCTTGATAAAACAAAATACATGTAGATATATGGTCAATTCAAACAATCGGTCTCTCTGTTAATATCCGGATTACGTCATAAAGCATGCAATAGAACCATAGTCGCCATCAAAGTATGAAAAATTGAGGTTATTAAAAATAGCTCATGATAATTTGAAACCATGAACGACTTAACCTTGAAAACACATTCTGTATAATGGAGGGCATATATGTTTTTTTAGGCATTTTCTGACAATATGAAATTACCACACGTCCCTAAAACCATGTGACAAAGTTTCATAATTATTGGAATACGAGCTATCGGTGATGATCAATTGACACCACGCATGCGTGCCCTGGGTTTGAGCACCTCAAAAAGAAATCAGATATGCTTGTTGTCCTACAAGTTAAATTCTAAATAAATTTCAGCGTTCTTTCCATTTTTTGTAATATTCGGAAGGGTCCTTTTCGTTCAATGTAGAGATATCCTCTGCTTAATTATTAAATTCTAAAACAGTTATCCTACATTTTCTGATTTTCCCATCATTTAACTGAAACTCCGGTTTTGGTGCGAGCTTTCCGATCATCTCCCATCCACTTTATAATGAATAGTTCAGGAATAGTCAAATAATACAATGTCATATGAGTGAAACAATCTCCTATACAATCAAACCAAACAATAAATAGGCCCCCCCCCCCCCCCCCAAAGGCAGGTATCCCAAACGGACGCGATATATATGAAGATACAATGATATGGAACATCTTTTAGACCTATTGGGTCTGTATCATAGTTGGAGTTTAATACATCTCCAATGACAATGTGAAAATCTATCCTAAAATTCGATCTGGGATAAAACAATCTTCTTTGAGGTTACTCTGCTAATTCTTTATTATAGGGCCTATATTGTTACAGATCTTTTATTCATATTAATTTGTGTGGATGTTGTAAGTCCGTTAAAAAGTTGTGATATCAGAAAGTAAAGAGATTTACGGTTTGTGTCCCAATGGTCGAATATGGTATCAAACTCTGCCTCCGTTAAGTGGTTATCTCTGTCCGTGTCGGCTTGACGAAACAAATGGTTGTCACAATCTGCACTGGAAAGAGATAATTATGAAGATACTATATCAGATAGCGAATGACCAACAACACATCTGTTTATTTCACTTCTCTTTAAGATAATATCGAATCAAGACAACAATCTGCGATACGCTATCATGTAACCCCGATACTGTTTATGATAGCATGGATAGAGGACGGTCAGCACTTTTACCGTTTTTACCGTTTATCAACAAACATTCAACCATTTGGCGACCATTTCTCATAAAGATGGGCTTTTCAAGTCGCTATTTCGTAAAAGATGCCCGGCCCATTCTGTCCAA
Organism: Lepidochitona cinerea; assembly: GCA_963971465.1. NCBI lineage: Eukaryota > Metazoa > Mollusca > Polyplacophora > Chitonida > Tonicellidae > Lepidochitona > Lepidochitona cinerea. Next base: position 104,806,564 of record OZ020551.1, on the reverse strand, counting down.
CATTGACTTTCAACGTTCTTCCCCGAATGTTTTGATTATCTTCTTCCTAACGCTGGGCACAGCGATTGTCTTGCGTTATTGACGAATGGCTGGCTCAATGTTGAGTAATTGTTGTATGATACATTGATTTTTAACGCCACTCTTAAAGTTTTAGGAGCTGTTAATATGGGATAAAGCAGATATTTTTCAGTAAATACAAAAGTTTTGGCATTTCGATTCGCACACGTCCCGGACTGTATGAATTTCCCTCATTCCAAAGTCAATTATTTAGCTCTTAGAAGAATTTCAAATTGTGGTAACAATCGGAATTTAGAAAAAAAAATATGTGCAATTTGGCAGCTCATGCAACTTAACATTTGACAATAATAGAGCGGTGTTGAAATGCGGTTAGTGTGTGAGGAAACCGGGCCTTGTGGCCGCTGTGTTGTGGGATGTGGGGGTGGGGGGTCTGGCCACCATTCCACAGGACAATCAAGTAAAACCGCATTTTACATTTTTCCCGTTTCCATTGATTTAGTATAGATAGATAGTCATTGTTTATGGTGTTATCCAATGTCAGTTAGCGGTCGATGGTAAAAATAACTGCCTTCAGGAGACAATGCCATCGTGACTACCCTTCCCTTGGATTGTCGTATGTATAAACGTGATGTAAAATACTAAAAGCATGGCACAGTTAATAAAACTGACATTTGGGAACTCTGCGTATGTTTTAAAAACGAATTGAGGGTTCATCTGGATTTATTGATGTTTTACGCCGCACTCAAGATTATTTCACTTATATGGCGGCGTTGTCGGCTTAAATGGGGGAGGAAACCGGGCTCATTACCGGGAGAAAACCCCCGACCTTCGGCGAGTACCTGGCAACTTTTCCACATACGGCGGCCGAGTGAAAAATCCACTCAGAAATTGTTCAATATTTATTTGGTCTGAGTGTGATTCGAACCCGCACCGCATCGATGGAAGGTCTGTGTGTGGAAGATGGACGATCACTCTAACCCACTGGACCACCCAGACCCTAACGATGGAGGAACACTTCAAGTATTGCTTGACAGTCTTGACAATGGCCTGTATATATATATATATACACACTGAAGAAGTTTTCAGAAAGTAAACAATATTTCAATAACTCGTGCGAGCACAAACCCGACTGAGCCACCGAGGTAACATTTTGGAAATCGTTTTATGAATTTTCGACTTCCCTAACGACATAATTATAATTTTACATGAGGATATGGTTTTCAAATACTTACACGACTAACAGAGCAGCCAGGCCAAACAAAATTGCCTTCATCTTGAGTTAATTGGTAAACACCCATTTCCCTGTTAGTATTTATATACCACCACCACCAATGTCATAATGCAGATAAGATATATATGATACAGCCAATGCACGATTTTCACATGTGATATAACTAATATTTGCGATAAATAGCATTTCCAAGAATGCAATCTGCCCTTTTCATTTACGGGAATTTCCCTTTTTTTCCATGGCAGAACGTTTCATTTTACGGTACTTACTGTGCAATTTTTGAGCAACATATATCCATATTGTCCAGTTTGTTTGACCGTTATGGCTGCAAAATATGATTTCATTGCTTGTGTAACTGACAAGGTTTGTATCCGATCATGGACATCAGAAATGTTGCCACTGATAAAAAGAAAAAGAAGAGTGGGAGAGAGAAAAAAACAACACTTAATTGCATTCTTGAGAAAAAACAATTAAATAAAACTTTACAATAACCATTTACCGAATTTGTTTGTTTTCAAATTTATATAAAAATACAAGCTGTTGTTTATTTCGTCTTTCTAAGTTGACATTCTAATTTAAACAACTTCGGTTCTATTTTTTTTATATGATTGTGTCCTTGATACTTTTCAATCTTACAACTGAATAAAACTGTTTAAAACTTCGGCCCACAAGACCAATAACGAGGTCACAAATCTCAATACCCCTGATTCAAGGGCAAAGATACACTTTTTTATACACTGTAACCGTTTACCGTCAATTCTACAGTAGAATATTTTAAAATTAACGGTAAATTGCCGTTTTATACTTCAGTGGAAGCTTTACGGTCGTGTACCGTAAAATAACTTTGAGACAGAGTTGTCGTTTCCGAGCTAACGAGATCTGATCTCCTCGGTTGTTTCCGTGAAGGATTCGTCCAAAATACGTCATTGCGGATCAAAGGGAGCGAAAAAACGGAAGTGCGCATGCGCACACCGAAGCGCTAATAATGCATGGAAATGTTGCCATCATCCTGTCATATTCGAAGTTAGTGTAGTGGTTAAAGGATACGGTTATGGCTAGTGCGCATATAGTTCTGCGCAGCTCCTGTATCGGAGGTTAGAGGTTCGAATCCCGCCGTAGGCGATTTAATATAAGAAAGATTTGTCATTATAGGCTAAGATAGTTAATTTAACATAGCTGTATTTGAAAGCGTAGATTGAGATACCTTCCCTAAGTGAGAATTTTCTTCAGCATTTTTTCAAATTTTTTCAAATAAATATATGTTTGTCAACTTGCAGAAGTAGTCAGTTTTACTATTTCGTTGGGGGTACATAACATTTGAAAATCTACATTAACAGATCCATGCTGGGGTTGACGATTTAAAGTCCTGTATTTCTTAGCCTGCTGATTTCATAATGTTTTTTCAGATTCACTGAATAGGAATGTGGCTAGTTGATTTTACGGTCTACCCTTATTTTTACGGTAGAAAGTTGGCAGCCCAGCTGCCAGTATTCTACCGTAAAATTTACGGGTTACATTTTACAGTGTACACTTTCTTAAAAAAGGCAGAAATTCTTCTACCGATTTTGGGTGACAGCCGAAACGTGAATCGAAACTGGGTCCCAAAGTAATGTTCACTAAAATCCGGGTGTATTATCGATTCGACCAACCGGCCACCCAAAAAAAAGATGGTGCTGGCGATAGGTGGATTACTCTGGGACCCGGTTTCGAAGGAAGCGGTAGAAGAATTTCTGACATTTTTGAAGAAAGTGTTTTCCCAATAAATAGCGAAAATAATGTAACACCCACTTTCAAAAAGACACTAATGAATTAAACTCATCAGTGAAGTGATATGTTAGACCAGATCTCCTGGTCCTGGCTTAACGTTTTAATTCTACAGATCTCTCGGACAAGACAAATCTTGAAATGTTCTTTAAGGGTATGTAAGCCCTATTATCCTGTCTATTATATATAATATGTCTTGGAAACCCAGTGATATCGTTGGTCGAAAGTTTGCAACGCCCGGAGTGCAAATCTTAGAATGCAATCGAAAATATAGGCCGCTTAGGCCCCGGAAGCTCAAGGGTTCTAGATTGCCTGAGAAGCGTTCTGAGGCTGTTCTGCAAGTAAAATTGCTTAATAATTTTCTGATTTTGCTTTTCCTAATTCTTAAAAAAAACCCAGTTAAATCGGTATGTTCCAAAGTTATAGATGAAGCCTTGTAACGTTTTTGAAGCATGGGAAGGGGATGACTATCCCAAAGCATTAGGCAAGGGTCCAGGGGCCGGCCAGGCCCCGGAAGCTCGGGGGTTCTAGGTTGCCTGAAAAGTGTTCTGAGTCTGTTCTGCGAGTAAAAAATAACAAAATAAGACAAGCAGGACAATCGCCCACGGTTTGTTTTGGACTGACTTGGGCCATTATATAGGAAAACTACATACTTGTGCTACATACAAGGGCCTCTAGATATAGTTTTTTTATTATTAAAAGTGGGAAGAGGGCAGAGTACCCAAACCCAGTAGGCCTATATATACAGGCGTGGGTCCACGGGCCGCCTAGGCTCCCGAAAACGCTACTGGTACCAGCCCACATCGTGTGGCTTTGCGCCCCCCCACCACTTTCCTTACCACTTCTTCAAGAACCTGGTGTTTTTAAATATACAACATACATAGGCACTGCCCGTACCAATGAGGCAATTAAACGAAAAATTTAAATGTGATCGTATCTCCATATAAAGCTTCTTTCTTCATAGTATTGTAATGCAAGATGTTTTCGTTTTCCAACTCTCTTTTCCTTTTTATCCCTGCGCCCCCCCCCTCCCCTTCTAAATCCGCCACTGGGCCCTCTTGTAGCTATAACCGGGATCGCCTATGCATATGGCAAGCCGTTTTGGCATATTTAACATATCTTCAATTCATTTCCACATATGTGCAATTCAATTCCCGATATGTACATATCACATATTGAATTCCACATATGTGCAAAAATTGACATTTCAGATATGTAGAAGTCATTTGAAGATATGTGGAAATGAATTCAACATATCTTGAATACACGTCTATTTAAGATATCTGCAATTCTTTTTGTGATATGTGCCCTACATTCGCCGGGTTGTTTTAGTAAAGAAAATGCATGATCCACGAGTGTGTTACCCGTCGATGCAGTGGACGGAATCATGTGTACCTTCTCTACTTCCGCCCAGGGAGCATCTTCTCTAGCCAAGTTAAAATCTGCATGTCTCCATTCCGTGTTTTACCTTGGCGGACGACTTCACTCCAACCCGTAAATCGAACAGCGCCCACTGGTGGGAATGTAAGAGTTGTCTTTTCTATACTTACAAAGTCTTGCCCAATCAGCACTCGTTAAACAAAAGTTCAAGGTGTACACAGCCGCCATTACGTTATTTTCAGTGCAAGTGCCCGGAGTTTTGATTAGCTCCGAGAAGTTTTACCCGCATCCAATCAAAACGAGCTGTTCGATTTACGGGTTTGAGTGGAGTAGTCCGCCAAGGTAAAACACGGAATGGAGACATGCAGATTTTAACTTGGCTTGCGAAGATGCCCAGGGAGCGGTGATTGTGATTTCTACAACGCGGCGCAATTTCAGATATGTGGAATTGAATTGCACATATGTTGAATGTAAGGGCCTTTCAAGAAATGTTAAATAGAATTTCAGATATGTGGAAATTAATTCAACATATGTTAAATACACGACCCACATATCAAGAATTCAGTGCTATTTCAGATATGTTGAATTGAATTGCACATATGTGCAAATGAATTGCACATATGTGGAATTCAGTTCCTGATATGTACAGATCGGGAATTGAATTGCACATATGTGGAAATGAATTCAAGATATGTTAAATAGGCCGAAACGGCTTGCCATATATGCATGCCAGAGGTCGTAGATGGGTTCTTTCTTATGCGTTCTAAAATTGAACAGACACTTGACAGTTTTGAAAACTACTAGTGGAATTGGTGCATAATATCTCTCTTTGTTTCTTCTTCTTTGTTTTTTTGGTCTGCCTAAAGGGGAGAGAGAGGGTCTTTTTTTCCACCACTGCTTGCAATACAAAACGAATAAATTTGCATGTAGAGCTGCATAAATACTATTTTCTGCGTTTGTATTTATCCAAAAGATCCTTCCCGATTTTTCTTAAGTTTTGTAGACCTAACATTCGTGTGGTAAACGCAAGCGTTTGGTACGGCATTTGTACCATACAAATTTACTGCATGTGCTCTCTATAAAGTAGAACCGGCTTTATTAATCATATTGTGTGTTGAGAAATATAGGACCATCGATTAAAAATTACTAACTAGGATAGTTTGAAAATGAACATTGTCACTATAAGAAGTGGAACATATATGTATATGCTGGCAGCCGAAGAAAGCGCAATTGTAATCAGCGATCATCCCCAGAACACAAATTCAATGCTTGTGGAGTTTAAATGCTTTTAGCAGAGATGAAGAAACTTACATAATAATTGAGAATATAAGCTTACTTCGACCGCCAAGGGATCTGCCGTGTGGGTCATTCTGATTAAAATCCAGACGTTTTCAACTAACACTTTGAAACTAACTGGGTGATTAACTCCCGTGTCAGTTTACCGTGTCCTGTATCATTTTATAAACAGTTTTAACATGCGATATCAATTTCCATTGTACTTATCTATATAATTATTTTCCCAAACTATGGTCTCCAAAAGACACATTTTTTCCTATGCTAAGATATATCGGGATGTTGTTCATTTGCTTTTTTTATTATTGATCTAGCCACAAGGGAATATAGACTGAGAGATGACAAATAAAAGCTTATGCAATAAGTGAGATTGTATTTAAATCTTTTCCAGTGAGACGTTGGATTTTTTGAAGGGGTAACTGCGCGGATTTGAATTCCTTTGGAGCACATTTGGGAAACATTCAAGCCCTAGAGCCTCTTGTACAACATCTGCAGGAATTGGAAGCTGCAATACATCGGTATTGGCGGCTGTTACCCCTTCAACAGATCCAATGTCTCACTGGAGGGATGAAACGCAGGTTAGAAGCTAATGGAGGCTATACGCGCTATTGACCTTCTGCTCTAGGGATATGTTCTACGCACTCAAAGGGACATTTTTACTTCAATATGTTTGCCCTGTGAAGCCAGATGGACTCTGAAGTTTCATACTTACAAGCATCTTTTTATTTTGTAAAAAACACTTTTGATTTGACTAACGATATCCTGAATAAATTGTATAGCTTATTGCCATTAATGGTGATTTCTTATCGCCAGAATGTTGCCCTTTATGATCACAATCGTTTCTGCAACATCAGTTTGCCAACAATCTCCCTACACCAATGATTTTATCGGCCGGTGCCGACTTTCCAGGGGGTGCTTAACTTTTTTCTTTGGGTATAGTTTGTATTCTTCTATTATATTCTGGGCCATATTCACGCTGGTCTTATTATATTAAAACACAAATGATATAATACTTTTTCACGACACCTTCGCCGGTCCAAGTTTAAACTTAACGGGTAAAAAGTTTGAATCCAAAAACTTTCCCTTTCCAAACGTTTATCTGGAGCGGAACTAAGAAGAGTGATTTTTTCAATGGATATGATACAGAAATGGTTCTTAACCAAATGACCTGGGGCATTGAAATGCTGTACGGCACGTCGAAGTCAAATGTCAGATAAATGATTTGTGCCAGATAAAGCTGCTCTTTGTGGTAGAGAATTGTGAGTTTCTCCAACTTATTGCTTGCGATTTTGTACATCTGATAGTCAAGATTCAACTCAAAAACACAAACACGACTTAATATAAAAATATTTAATTTTGCTAAGGAGAAGGTATACATCTAATTGTCGAAGAAGGCATCCCAAGATTGTTTAAATTCGTTGGAACTGACGTGCGAATCTCCTGTAACATTAAAAATAAGCACATCATTTACTGAGGAAAAGTTGGACTTTTGTTGTGGGCAGAGCGGGTGAAACAAAAGCGTTATATCTATAAGTAGTATATGAATATGTAGATAGGCCCGTTAGATACAAAACAATAAATATATCAAACAATCGATCATTGAATAATATTTTATGGAATGGCCCAGTTAGTTTTCTAATATATTTGTATAAAGCGAATCCAACACCTGATGAGAACCTCAGAATTCCGCAGACACCGGACAACCCCAAACCCAAATATATAGATACATAAGACATAACAATACATGGAATATTTGATTGACTGATTGATGTTTTACTTCGCAATCAAGGTTATTTCACTTATATGCGGCGTTGCCAGATTTATTGTGGGAGGACACCGGGCTCATTGCCTGAAGGAAACCACCTTCCGCGAGTACCTGACAACTCTTCCACACACGGCGACAGAAAATTCACTCAGAAATTGTTCAAATTTATTTGGTCTGTGTGGGACTGAGGGACGATCACTGTAACCCACTGGACCGCCGGGCCCCCCTAGATGGAATAAGCGACCGTACCATCGGCATCAAATGTTTTGAAGAGATGTCTTAGGTCAGGTACGTCTGTAATGGCGCCATCATCATTGGAGTCAAAGAGATGAAACTCCAGTCTTACGCTCTCAACATCATCCCAGTCATCACGCTCCCAACCGGTGGTAAACTCAAACTGATCAACACGGCTATCGTCTGGATAAAAAAACGATACGTTATTAAGCAATCGGTCCTAACTGCATTAATGCACGGTGAAAATTAAGATCATTCCCCAGCCTGATATTTAGTGGAGGACCTTGACCTTATTCCGTTACAGGAGATTATTAGTTCTCTTGGACACTTGAGAATTTGGAGAAAACACCCAGATAATTTTTTTAAAATTCTATTCTATAAGTATTTAATCTTAGTAGGTTCCCATCTCCAGTTAGTCCTAAAATGTGATATAACGTACACTTTCTATCATTTGTATTTGTTATAAAGTAAATCACATTAGTCCCGAATAATTTCTAAAATTCATCTTTTAAACATTTATTTTAGATGGTAAAACACTGAAACGCTGAATAACGATTTATTACTAATTTATGAAAATGGAAATATACTAACTGTTTGTATCCCAATGGTCGAAGATCATATCAAATTCTGATTCCGTCAAATGGTTATCACCATCGATATCAGCATTTCGGAAGAGATGATTCTTACCATGGACTCTGAAATATCAGCAATTTTAGATAATAACATTAGTGAATACATGTTTGTGACAATGCAAATAGCAGCAGGATAACAAATCAGCATTTCGTATAAAATGGAGATCACAGGGAGCTGCAAGCGTAAATAGATCTTTACAACAATTGGCTCTATACACTGTAGGGAAAGGGATTTTTTTAAAGAAAACCCTGTACTGACATCCTGAATCCAAATTTATCTGATGCGATTAAAAAAGGACTCGGATTTTCGTGCAGGTACAATTCACAAATCCTCTTTAGGGCCCCACAAAAGTGTCCCCGTGATAATGTAAGGGACCGAAACAATCGGTTTGTTAACTTTCAGCCTCGATCAATTATATCATTGGAGGATTCCTGATATGCACCGAAACTGCGTCTATCTATAACATGTGGTTTACCGGGCTAAATAAAATATATAAACAAATATCTTTCTAAATGATATTAGCATTTTGTCTGTATTCAAATATTTTCGACGCCATTTTTATTCAGCCCCAAAATACAGTGATTTACCGTATAAAAAGAGTGCCCGAGGCGTGCCAAAGCCGACCGGTAGCCAAATTAACAAACCGAGTTTTTCGGTCCCTTACATTATCACAGGGACTCTTTTGTAGGGCCCTAAGAGGATATGGCAATTGTACGTTTCGCAGCTACCTTTTTGGTCGCCGCATTCAAAATGACCTGCAGTTTATCAGAGGGTATTTCACGTACGTAAAACCCGATGTTTCAGTGCCACCGAGGCCCGTTAACCTCAGAAGAAATTGTACGAAACCCACCGAAAACTAAAAACTCATCACCCTCCAAAAGTTCATAAATATACCATAACCAATAAAGTAAAAAGAAAATGGTTTGTTTTTTAGGCTAACCACGGATAGACTGAGGCCGATTGTTCATCAAATAATGAATACTTACACAGCAATCAGTGCAAGGAACGCAAAATAAACTACCTTCATTTTGAATAGCTTGAGTGAACATTAACGACAATTAAAATCCTTTTTATATGAAGGTAATTATAGGTTATCAAACAAATGTAGGTCATATGAAATAGACATGTGGGAAGTTGTCAGATTTAGGATATCTCTAAATGAAAATTTGACCGATTCCGCTTACAGAATAGTGTTGACGTGGGTGTTCTTTTTGTCCTCTTACAATGTCCAGTATTACTTATTCTTGGCCTTAGTGAACTCTGGTGAAATTACAGAACACGACCTTTTTGTACTTTATGTTACCTTAATTCGACCAAAGCAATCAAAAGACAGTTATGCTGCTATTTTGTCTTATTTTTGTCTTATTATTTTCACTTTCTATTTTACATAAAATACAATTTTATAGCTTTTGAAAAGCTTACTTCAAATTGATACTAACATGAAATCGGTCTTTGAGGACTTGTTTTCTTATTTCTATGTCTCCTTATTGCCAGTACCTGTATAAGTCTTGAACCAAAATCGGACTTCTTTCTACGTAGATTATTTCAGATCCAGCTAGGAAGAGGGGTGGACAGTGAACGGATCTGCATTTAGTAGGGTTAATCAGCATTTAGATATGGCCATTTAACCCTCAGCATGTTTAAGTCCAATAAATGGTTGGCAGCTCTTTGTCGTAGAGAATTGTGAGTTTCTCCTACTTATTGCTTGCGATTTTGTACACGTGATAGTCTTTCAATCGTGCAATGGGAATATATTCTGGTGTGTAGAGGTATGATGTATCAGAAACTAGATTCAACTCAAAAACACAAACACGACTTAATATAAAAAAATATTTAATTTTGTTAAGGAGAAGGTATACATCTAATCGTCAAAGAAAGCATCCCAAGATTGTTTGAATTCTCTGGAACTGACCTGGGAATCTCCTGCAACAGTTAAAAAATCAGCACATTATTTCCTCTCACTTAAAATCAGCCATGTTCAATTTAGTATCTTAATGACATACACAGGAAAGCGGTGAAGTAGGCATACAGGAAAAGTTGGGTTTGGGCAGAGTGGGTGTAAAAGCGGCCCCATTCCAATAAAAAGATGACAAATGAGTCATATTTATACGTAGTATATGAATATGTAGATACAAAACAATAAATATATCAAACAATCGATCATTAAATAATATTTTATGGAATGGCCCAGTTAGTTTTCTAATATATTTGTATAAATCGAATCCAATACCAGATGGAAACCTCAGCATTCCACAGACACTGGACAACCCCAAACCCAAATATATGGATACATGAGACATACAAAATGGATGGAATAAGTGACCGTACCATTGGCATCAAATGTTTTGAAGAGATGTCTTAGATCAGGTACGTCTGTAATGGCGCCGTCATCATTGGAGTCAAACAGATGAAACTCTAGTCTTACGCTCTCAACATCATCCCAGTTATCACGCTCCCAACCGGTGGTAAACTCAAACTGATCAACACGGCTATCGTCTTGATAAAAAAACAAACAATACATTTACATATATGGTCCATTTTAACACTCAGTTTCTCTTTTAACATCCCAATGACGTCATTAGACGATCGGTCTGTTGTCGCCATTATTTGCATACTGTGTAGGCCTACCAGTGCAGAGGGTTTCAGATCAAAAGATAACTCCATTATTGCACGGTGAACATTCCGGTCAATAAAAGTCATTCCCCAACCTGAGAGTTAGTGGAGGACTTTGACCGTACACGATTTTTAGTTCTCTTAACATGGACACTCGAGAATTCGGAGAAATCCCCCAAAGAATATTGCTCAACAGCTATAAACTTTGGGAAGTATTTTATCTCAGTATGTTCCCATCTCCAGTTAGTCACACAATGTGATATAACGTATTCTATCTATCATTTGTATTTGTCATAAAGTAAATCACATTACTAATGATGAAAAATGAAGAAATCACAACGTAGTTAGTTGTTTGTGAACAACACGAGCTTTCGACACCTATACCGGTGTCTTCGTCAAGGGTAACGTTTAAAGAGAGTTGCAAACATTTCCTTAATCACATTTAGTCCAGAATAATTTCTAAAATGCATCTTTTAAACACAAAACTTACAGGGACATTTATTTTACATGGAAAAAACTGAAACGCTGAATAAATGTCAGAGGTAGGAATATACTAACTGTTTGTATCCCAATGGTCAAAGATCATATCAAATTCGGATTCCGTCAAATGGTTATCACCATCGATATCAGCATTTCGGAAGAGATGATTGTCACAATAGACTCTGAAATATGAGCAATTTTAAATAATAGCATTAGTGACAATGCGAATAACAGAAGGATAACAAATCAGCATTTCGTATAAAATGGAGGTCACAGCGAGTTGCAAGCTTAAATAGATCTTTGTAACAATTGGCACTATACACAGTATAGATTTCGGATTTCTGCCGACTGAACCACCGAGACCCATCAACGTAAGAAGGAATTGTACGTAATTCACCGAAAATTAAAAACTCACCGCCCTCCAAAAGTTCATAAATATACCATAACCGAAAAAAGAAAATGGTTTGTTTGGAAATTTACAAGACTTGTGTTTAAGCTAATCACGGATAGATTGAAGCCGGTTTTCATCAAATAATGATACTTACACAGCAATCAGTGCAAGGAATGCAAAATAAACTCCCTTCATTTTGAACAGCTTGAATGAAACTTAATGACAATTAAAATCCTTCTTAGGTTTTTATATGAAGGCAATTATAGGTTATCGAAAAGATGTAGGTCATACGAAATAGACATCTGGGAAATTGTCAGATTTAGGATATCTCTAAATGAAAATTTGACTGATTCCGCTTACGTGGGTGTTCTTTTTGTCCTCTTACAATGACCAGCTTTACTTTTTCTTGACCTAAGTGAACTCTGGTATAATCACAGAACATGAACTCTATGTACTTTCAAAAGCCAAAAGCTAAAATAAAAGACAATTTTATACGTTTTAAAATACTTATTTGAAATTGATACTAACATGAAATGTTATTTCTATGTCTCCTTTATAGCAAGGCCATATTGCCAGTACCTGTATAAATCTTGAACCAAAGCTAGGACTTCTTTCGTAAATTCAGACGATTAAAATAAAACGAAATGTTTTGAAGTGGAATTAAACTACTAAATCATTCAAGGTATAAAGCATCCTGGGATTCACAGGATTAAAACGAACTTGCTGTGATCATGATGAAAAAAAGTTTTAATCACGAGTTCCGATGATCGATTTCATTATCTGATAGGGACTTTTCTATTAGTAAACATGTTCATATTTTGGACTTCTCCACAATTATGTGTCTGGCTGATATCGATCGAGATTGAAGTGGGGTACGCAATCCGTTTACATCTAAAAGCGGCGACACGCCTCCTTCTCACACGTATGACCCTTCAATATCCCCAGGGCGTCCTATTTTCTTGGGATTGTGGTAGTGAAAGTTATAGAATATAAGTTTTAGAATTGTCAGAACTTAGCTTAAAAGTCTACCCGATTTGTTGTCAAACTCCTGTCTACCTTCAACCTAATGAATTATCATGGGGTTTGGTTTATTACAACAACTTGTCTCCATGGTTATTTTAGACAAAAGTCTGTTTGAGTGTTGGTGAATACATCAATATTATATTTGCTAAGACACCGATAGCGAATCGGCGGCATGTCTCACTTCTTTTGTTGCAGTATATCTTTATGTACATTTTTTAAGTGCCATGAGCAGAAAAAAGTGGATATATTTTCGTTAAAACAAAAGAAGATGGAAAGTTGAAACCAAATCTAAGAGCAGAGGAGTTACTTATAGAATTGAGGAGGGTATTATGGAACAGGATAAAACACCTACTACGTGTATGCTTTTATATTGTGATTGTTGGAAAATTCCTGATGAAGTGACGTGAAGAAAATTACTTAAGATAAAGCTTTACACACCTCCAGTGGTCAGCTGTTTTCAATGCCAGTGATTTAATCACGTCGTAATAAAATCCGGTGTGGCGATAATTACGAATATAAAGATTAATCGCCTAAGTGCGTTAACTGCCAAAACCTTCACTCGTCAGCATATCGAGGTTGCCCTAAATCAAAGGAAGTCAATAGAGATCAATTTATCAAAGTTACCGAAAAAGTGTCCTTTGCCGAAATGTAACCAGTAAGCTGAGTCTCAAAATCCTGACTATATGGAACCTGACTCCCACAGAACCCCCAGTTCAGAAATTAAGACACCCCCCAAAACCTATTCAGGTATCCATACGTACACAGACAGAAAATGACGCCTGTGCTCATACTGAAGATATTTCCTCTATTGCATTAATCGGTGTAATATAAGAGCAGAAGAGTTTGTTAAAATAATGAATCAGGAAAACCAAAAAGCGCTAATGGATAAGCTATCAGTGCTTCGTATTTTCGAGTTTACAATACCATTTGTTCTTATTGTCACAATAATTCAACATAATATACAGTCATTGCCAAGAATTCAAACACTTTATTTCGAATTTAAAATTCAATGTCTTCGAGTGGCTAGGGATGGCAATAGTTCATTTTTTAAAATCATAAATCTGTACAACCCTCGTAAGTAACTAGAGGTTAGTGACTTTTACTCTCTGCATGAGCTGCCGAAATTCACACTTTTTTCATAATTTCTGATTGTCACGACAGTAAGAGGCTTTGAAGTTCATCGAACAACTTAATGATTAGCGTTGGAACGAGAAAAATCCATACAGTATGTGGTCTGTAAGAACCGAAAATGTGTTCGAAATGTAAACAAAATTTAAATAACCGGGACGACCATTCATTCATTCTAACCCAAAGTTAGTTTAAAACAATACTTTATCGTACATTCTCGAGACTAGAAGCACTAAAAAGCTTCTGAATTATACGTCTTGGGAAAAACAGCCGATAAATTCAACATTCTGTTTCAACGTCAAAATATCAACATTTTGGCAGCTCATGCCCCTTTAAATCAATGTAACCAAGGGTCTAATATAATCTGTGGTGACGTTAACTCACACCACACAATCCGGGGTAGCGTGTCCACTCCTCATTGTGATCATATTGATTCATTACCTCGCTGGAAAGTCAATAAGGCAAACTAGGTAACATTTCGCCAGTGTTGTTGATGGTCTTTGTAGTGATAATGTACAGGAATTTAAAAAAAAATGTTGTCAATGGCATCATCGAGGCTGCTAGTATCTCTATCCCTCTAACTTCTGTCCAAAGAAACATCAAAGCTTGCCGCGAAAATCAGGAATATTGTTTACCTTAAAAAAGAAAGACCGTATTCTGTATTTTTCCCAGACAATATAAGTTAGGAACTTTCTATTTTTACCAAAATTTAAAAGTTTGGATGTCACTTTGTATTTTTAATTTGAATTTGAAAATTTGAATTGTTACGTACCCGGAACGTAAACAAACCGATCTGCCCCCTATTGGCGATTTTATGTTTCAGTCGAGTGAGTGAACTAACGGCACGTAGTGTAATTTTACGTAGGCCTATTTATCTGAGAAATACAGACTGACGATCGGTTAACAGCGACTGGAAAAGCCTGCTGATAATTGTTTGAGTGTAAACCATCAATACAAAGGCCTGAAAGGAGGGTAATCCAACACGAAAGTTGACCGACACTGATCGTTGTTGTTGTAATCAGGCTTCGATTCTTCGTTTGTTTTTCACCCCATTTTTACAGTCTAAAGCTAACTAGACATGTTTTATGTGTCCTATGTTTAAGTTTAGTGGTATTAGTCGTAGTAAGCTCATGTAAATTGGTTTTCTTAGCAAATTTAAACAGGCTACGGCGGCAAGTGGGCCTTTAAGGCTCCCGCTATAAAAGGTTATGTTATTATCTTATTTTATCGCATTATAACAGTATTTGGCCAAAGATGGTTCTACCTGCGGCTTAGGAAAAGGCAATTGCCATTCCAGTTGCTAAACCCCAAAAGGATCCAACTCTCGCAACATCTTATATACCGAGTAGAGGCGACTGAGGTGTACGTTTGAATTTGCACTTGTACTAAAATCATCTGGTAATAACTCTGCAACATCTGTACTTGATTCTGTGGAATCTGATAGTCTTGTAAATAACAATATCCAAGGAACAATTTTTTTCAATATCCGTGCTTGATCGAGACAGGTTGTCCTGAAAAGTCAGTATTAACTTCACAGGATACACCATTTCCTCCGTAGCGATTACTTTCACCAGTGGTTTATATACATTTACACTGGCAAATTTCGATATCAGACCCTCCCTTTATTTCAAAGCATTGTGTTGTGAAATTCCTAGATAAAAACAAATTTACAAATTTTCACTGATGGCCATCGGAGGTGGAACGTTTATCATACCAGGATTAAAATATAGTAAGAACGTCCGATTGACTGATGACGTCTCTGTTTTCTGTTCAGAGCTTGTAGCAATTTTCATGTACCTCCAATTTTTGTTAGATTATAAACCAAACTTTGCTATAATCTGCTCCGATTCCTAAAGTGCTTTACAAGCTCTAAGCTTCTTCAACTATCATCATCTTTTATCGAAATTGTACATTTTTATACGGTTACCGATGAATTACTTAAGGCTAAGCCATATTTTGTGAATTTGTGACAGAAACAGTGGAATGATTCTGACAAGGGAAGGTTTTATTTCCTTTTTAATCTTGGATTTTCATCACCAAAACTTAATTTCCCCTTTCGTCTAGCTGAGGTAATGTTTCACAGACACAGGGCTGTTTTGGTATTTTAGCCAAGGATATATACCTATCAATGCATCAAGTAACATTTCGAGTGAGTTTCAATAATTGTTGAAAGAGAGTCAAAATCCATCCTATTTTTTCCCGAAATATGTTTCTACGTTGGTCTAGCATTCTTATATTTGATAAATAGGCTGACAGACCCAGCTCCGCAGGGGAATCGTCTAACTGTTGGGTTAAAGGACTAATTGCTAATCGAGCCACGAGCCTATGTTTGATAGTGTCTGAAGATTCACTTGCCACTTTACATCCCGTGAGACTTGACCCAACAAGTAAACCCATGGTCACTTTTGGTGGAATGACCGAGTGACCATGTCGATTTTACCTTGGTTCTAGAAGATGAAGCTAACTCGGAAAAGCATAATACATTATAGTCGTATATGCCTTCAAAAAATCCCAAAGCTACGTGAATCTTGTTAAAAGTCCTTCTCTCGACCATTTGATCGACTTTTATCACCTTTCTCTCCGAGTGACTTTGAACTGGTTTAAGCTAGAATAGCCCTGAAGAAATGTTTACATAAACAAAATACGACGGTTTTCTGAAGTTATTTTTTCTCAGGTAGGAACATTTTTGAACATTCTATTTTTTCCTCAAAATTAAAAGTTTGCATATGCCTACAAGATGCTTTAAGAATTTTTTTTATAGTGACCCGTTAGATTGATTGATGAATTACTCCGCACTCAAGATTATTTGACTTATATGACGGCGTTGCCCGGTTTCGAGGGGGAAGAAACTGGGATCTTTTCCATTAGGAAACTCCCGACCTTCGGCGAGTATCTGGCGAACCTTCCCTATACAGCTATCTAAGTTTCCGAAGTTTCCGAAAATTTTTCATTTAGTATGTGATCTTTGCGAAGCTAAATTTAGATACAAACAACATTTAAATAAACCGATATGCACGTACATTCATTCATTCAGTCAGACTTCTTGACACCACCAAAACGTACATGTACATTACTGAAGCTGGTATCACTAAAAATTAGCATTTTTTAGATAAAAAATATATCGGCTATTTACTGTTAGATAGAATCGTTTAGACCTTAACATCTCGTGACCAGGTCTCCATTAGCCAGATTTGAAGCTACTCGACATCCTAGAAATATATATAATTGTCACAGTCTATTGCTAAAGGGCACTTTTTGATAAGAGGGATTGCAATACTATACTGTATGCAATACATTAATTTACACAGGCTGCATATTTATTCTGCTGCTAGAACTTTAAAGACACACTCGCCACTTTAAACTTTCAGAAAGCCAATTTACATGAAGTAATTCAAGTCAAATAACTGCAATAAAACAATGGGATACATTACCTATGTCCAGTTATGTATAAGATGTATAAATAGGGGTGCAAAAACATACTGGAATTCAAGCCTGGCAACAATGATCAGAAACTCAAGTATGGGATTACCCTCATTTCATGTCTTTAGGTCTGTAGTTTATACGGTGGCTCAGTCAATACAGTGATAGTCTCTCAGTTCGATACAAGTCTTCCATTGGTGAGACACTGGTTCGAATCTTACTTTGTTCAAAGAAAAATGGACTAAATTCTGACTGAATTTATTCGTCGATCGGTCAGTTACTCGTTGAATATCGGAGGTTTCCCCACTAAACCTGACAACGCCGGCGTATAAGTGAAATGGTCTTCAAAAATCAATCAATCCTGTGAAAAATTAAACATTATTATATTCTTAAGGGTTCATAGACCAAATAAACCAATCTTTGTATATCGATACATTATGGACAGAGTAACACAATGGATAAAAGAAAAACAGCACGTGATTTTTGGAACCAGCTTTACTGTTTGAATCCACGGCCATGGTGATCTATGAACGTTCAATGTTAGTCGAGGCGCTGAAATAAAGGAAGCAGCCATTCAATATATAAAACCTGTGATTTTAATCACTGTGATACATTATCTTTATTGATGACTACAAGTAAGTACTGGGTACCCTGCAATATTCCTGCATCTTTAGAATCGGATTTTGCCGGAGGCACCAGTAGAATGCGTTTTCACGCGACCTTGAATCAGAGGTAACGATATTATCGCCACCTCAACGTTGGCATTGGGGACTGAATCAAATGGCCAAAAATAGTTAAATTTTCACAAGTGCTTAGAACAAAAATCTGAAGATTTCAAAGAACATGACAGACTTCCTAAGGGGAACATTGAAGTGAAGTCTTATAGAGTTGAAATATGAGCACAGACAGATGTATGTTGTTTTTTAACTCTGTTTTAGAATGTACAGAGTCCATGTATTTCAGGGAAAGTTATTTGACCCTTTGTTGAAAAAGTAATGCCAAGGACATCACTCCAGTAAAGTCACAACAGATTATTACAGATAATCAACAAACTGTTCCAATTTACAGTTTTCTCCTTAGTATAGTGCGTTATTGTTTGATTCAGTAGTAATTCTTTTCGAGGGACATAATTTAGTTATCTAATTTAGACATTCTTGTTTCACTTACGGTTAAATGCTGAGAAACATCAGAGCTGTCGCCATTTTCAGGCCGATGTCGGTGTCTGAAAAGTTTCAACGCTTTCACACAGCCAAATACTTCCATAAATTTTTGTCGAAACTTTCTTCCACTCACAAAATAGAATAAGAAATTTAAAGCGTGATTTAACTCATTAAGTGTATGAACGACATTAAGTATAAGCAGATAGCGGGCATAGTATTTACTGTCAGTTGGAATAGGCCGGTAATGGTATACAATACTATGGACAGTAATAGGTAACTGTAAGACAATAAAGGCTATAGATACAGTAACCAACATAACGGATAAATTACGGTGAAGTACACTGATCTGTCGGTTCGACCCACCCTGTTTTCCACGCACCATTGCCTGATTATTCAATATCTCTTCTCGAGTTCGAGTAGATTCGTGTAGTTTCCAAATAATGCCAAAATTCAGTATAGTGAGAATGAAACACGGTATCAAACCAATAAGTGCTAAATCCATCCATTTGAATATAGCGGACACATTTTGATTACTGGGTATCACTCCACAATATCTTCTGTTGGATTCACTGTTAAGTTCAGTTATCAACCAGAATGCTACAGAGGTCGGAAAGAGAAGCACAATAAATACTATCAATAAATATAACCTGGATTTCTTCAGATGAAACCAAACAGTCACCTTTAAAGGATAAACCACAGCAACAAACCGTTCAGTAGTCATTAACACCAGCGTCCAATTGGCCATATATACCGACAGGTTAATAAGAAAGTAGATGACTTGACACCCCGTACTGCCCATGACAGCAATATGGCCCCTGATAATAGTGAACGAGATATAGGATACAATTGTAAGAGTATCCATAACCGACAAGACCGCCACAAAAAACGCCAAAGACGTAAAAGGGCGAAACTTGAGAATAGTTATCAGAGCTGCTCCATTGCCGAGGATGGCCAAGACGAGAGATATCCAAGGTGTATAGTGATTTAGCCATCTGGCCACACGATATTCTGTCATCAGCGTTATATCAGTGTCGTTAATGCACTCTGATCCGTTTAACATGTCGATGTTGTAATAAAGTTGAAGATCCTGTACTGTTCTCGGGAACTTATTTTCAACCTGAAATACAAAAACACAAAAAAGATACATTTTTATTCTTGGATATACCCGAAAATGCTTTCTTGAATATTATTTAAAAACTCGTAGACTGAAATAAAGTTCAGTCGAGATAGATAAAGGTTTATCTTAGAGTTCTTAAAAATCCTTTTTTTGTGAACACTCTATCTCAGAAAAAAAGGACTCAGTTTATACGTAATAATTCAAGTGTGGCATAAACACGCAACCTTTTTTAAAAATAAAATAACAAACTGGAGCGCTTGTCTGCATTAAAACAGTATTATCATGGGATAACCGGAATTTGTAAAATACGCCACGAAGTCGTTAGTTATGTTCTTACGGTCCGGATTACAAAATAACTTGAGTGATTGATTCTGAGATTCTTGGAGATTTCCAACTACTAGTATATATGCTGTCTACATCGCATGCCTGTAAGGTCCCGTATCTACCTGGCTAAAGGATAGCTGACCAGGTCTAACTGAACGGAACCCACGTGCCTTTGGTCAGCAGCAATGTGGAGAAAGATGAATGAATGTAAATGATCTAGATTAAACAGAATTGTTATCTGAGATATGAAATAATGGTGAAAGCCCACAGGCTTCAGCATGACGTCACTGTTTTTTCTCACTCCTACCAAACAGATGTATACCCGTGATTTGAGTACCAAGTTGTTATATTAGCTTCGCATGTTTGGCTTCTCGCATAGGACAATACCATTAACATAACAACATCAGTTTTCCCATGAGGCGCCAATCAGACATAGCTTAAGGGCATTCACAGATGAAGAGACAAAGGTTATATAACACCAATTAATAGTTCAAAGCTTCCAAAATAACATATACAGCTTGCCTATGATGGTGTAAGTGTTTATGCTGGAATTAGGCTGCTAAACTGGTGACTAATTAGAACCTTCGTGAACTAGATCGATCACTATCGTACAACTAAATATAATAGTGGAATGAACAGAGGCTTTCATCTGTTGAAAAGTCCAGATAAAATATGCGCCATCCTTTAAAGTTTGGATTTTCTAGAGCACAAACGATCGATTTGTGTCATCGTAAACCGATGTTACATTAAAATAGATAACGTCGTTACAGCTGCGAACGATGTTGTTCAGCCCATCCTCGGCGTTCAGGGATATGTCTGTCGGTTAGGGTGGCTGCAACGTGAAGACGTCTAAAGCGTATTTCTGCTGTACATTGACGTCATCGTACGCTGGCCTCGTAACCCTGGGCTGCAACTATGGCACAGACAAAACACGTGCCTGGCTTGTACCCTGGCGATCTCTAAAGCTAACATTATTAAAATTGCTTTGGGTCGATGGTCATATCAATCTGACTAAAGGCAGGATGTTCATTGACAGGTTCTTTTCAATGAACAACCCGCCTTCAGTCGGATTGATAGTCATTTATACCCATAATCAGCATGTTTAATTGTTGCGTGTATTGGATCAGTTTCATAATGTTGTACATGTGACGTTTTTATCTCCTGAAATGTGTATGATGTTTTAGAATCTTTACAGCACAGCATTATGTGCAGCCTCATATCTTATTTACAACATTTCCAACTTCCCTCTAATTCTCCGACCCATTTTATTACAAATGACCAAATTACTGAGTTGTCGATGATGTTCACTACTCTACTCGCCCTGCGATACTCAAATCGGGGTGTTGCACGCCGACAATATGATATTGTATAGATGCTGTTTTGTCATTTGTCGAACCATATTCTGGTTTACAAGAGTTTCAGTGACATGGCGCGAGGAGTAACCGATATGCTCATAGATTTCCGCAAATGTCCCTACAAGTGTTGGTGAATACTGTACATAGCTGGAACATACCTGAAATCGTTGATCACTGCGACGACTAGTTTTAGGTTGTGCCCAACTATGTCCCTCTGTTTTAACACATGGCGAGCAGCATGTAGACTGATTTTGTAATGTGACGAAAATACATACGCCTGCTTCCTTTATAGAAAGTGTCACCAAACTTCTTCAAGGCAATTGAAATAAATTTATCCGAATGGATTATAGAGAGCCGATGATGTTAGGAAGAGGCGTGTCTAATATACACACCGATCAATACACACGTTCTGGCTATTCTCTCTGACGATTTACTCCAATTGAAAAGTAGAGACAATTTACGGGAATACTCCATTTGTCGATTAGAATCAATATAAAACGAATCCATTGACAGAGTATAAAGGCAATATAATATAAAACAGCTGAGCTTGACCTCAGCAATATGGAAATGTCAACTCATACATTTTTCTGTGGAACGGCTTTACTAAAACCAGAAGTTGAACACATGGGAAAACTTGTGGGCCTACTATTTTGACCATTGAATTTAGCTTACGAGAGCAGCTACTCCCTTCATCAGAAATTGTAGCACACAAAGTCGGTATAGTTAGACAGTTATCATGTACATAACAATAATGAACCAAACAAAGAGGAAAGATACAAATTATAAACCAACAATCAAAGGGGGTGGGGGGGGGGGGGGGTCCTATAACAGATCAAGAACTAATATATTGACATTTTATTGTACTTATTTCAGCCCGAATGACAGGAACATAAATAATGTATCCAGCAAGACGGTATGATTTAATTACCAATAATATAAACACTCATTGTAACAATGTTGGACGAAGCTTTTCCTTAAAAACTGACATTTGTCTAATAGTTGCATCTTTGAATAACGTTAGTGACATATTTCATCCCCAAGAAACACTAAAACTAAATTGTATTGTACCCACCTCTGTCTGAACCTCCTCCAGACTGCAACCACCTCTCCATGTGCACAGGGCCTAAATGAATGGGTAATGTACCACCTCTATCTGATCCTCCTCCAGACTGCAACCACCTCTCCCTGTGCACAGGGCCTAAATGAATGGGTAATGTACCACCTCTGTCTGAACCTCCCCCAGACTGCAACCACCTCTCCATGTGCACAGGGCCTAAATGAATGGGTATTGTACCACCTCTGTCTGAACCTCCTCCAGACTGCAACCACCTCTCCCTGTGCACAGGGCCTAAATGAATGGGTAATGTACCACCTCTGTCTGAACCTCCTCCAGACTGCAACCACCTCTCCATGTGCACAGGGCCTAAATGAATGGGTATTGTACCACCTCTGTCTGAACCTCCTCCAGACGGCATCCACCTCTCCCTGTGCACAGGGCCTAAATGAATGGGTATTGTACCACCTCTGTCTGAACCTCCTCCAGACTGCAACCACCTCTCCATGTGCACAGGGCCTAAATGAATGGGTAATGTACCACCTCTGTCTGAACCTCCTCCAGACTGCAACCACCTCTCCCTGTGCACAGGGCCTAAATGAATGGTTAATGTACCACCTCTGTCTGATCCTCCTCCAGACTGCAACCACCTCTCCCTGTGCACAGGGCCTAAATGAATGGGTAATGTACCACCTCTGTCTGAATCTCCTCCAGACTGCAACCACCTCTCCCTGTGCACAGGGCCTAAATGAATGGGTAATGTACCACCTCTGTCTGAATCTCCTCCAGACTGCAACCACCTCTCCCTGTGCACAGGGCCTAAATGAATGGGTAATGTACCACCTCTGTCTGATCCTCCTCCAGACTGCAACCACCTCTCCCTGTGCACAGGGCCTAAATGAATGGGTAATGTACCACCTCTGTCTTAATCTCCTCCAGACTGCAACCACCTCTCCATGTGCACAGGGCCTAAATGAATTGGTATTGTACCACCTCTGTCTGACCTTCCGCCAGACTGCAACCACCTCTCCATGTGCACAGGGCCTAAATGAATGGGTAATGTACCACCTCTGTCTGAACCTCCTCCAGACTGCAACCACCTCTCCCTGTGCACAGGGCCTAAATGAATGGGTATTGTACCACCTCTGTCTGACCTTCCGCCAGACTGCAACCACCTCTCCATGTGCACAGGGCCTAAATGAATGGGTAATGTACCACCTCTGTCTGAACATCCTCCAGACGGCATCCACCTCTCCCTGTGCACAGGGCCTAAATGAATGGGTAATGTACCACCTCTATCTGACCCTCCTCCAGACTGCAACCACCTCTCCATGTGCACAGGGCCTAAATGAATGGGTAATGTACCACCTCTGTCTGAACCTCCTCCAGACGGCATCCACCTCTCCCTGTGCACAGGGCCTAAATGAATGGGTAATGTACCACCTCTATCTGACCCTCCTCCAGACTGCAACCACCTCTCCATGTGCACAGGGCCTAAATGAATGGGTAATGTACCACCTCTGTCTGAACATCCTCCAGACGGCATCCACCTCTCCCTGTGCACAGGGCCTAAATGAATGGGTAATGTACCATCTCTGTCTGAACCTCCTCCAGACTGCAACCACCTCTCCCTGTGCACAGGGCCTAAATGAATGGGTAATGTACCACCTCTGTCTGAATCTCCTCCAGACTGCAACCACCTCTCCATGTGCACAGAGCCTAAATGAATGGGTAATGTACCCATCTCTGCCTGAACCTCCTCCAGACTGCAACCACCTCTCCATGTGCACAGGGCCTAAATGAATGGGTAATGTACCACCTCTATCTGAACCTCCTCCAGACTGCAACCACATCTCCATGTGCACAGGACCTATTAATGAATGGGTAAAGTATCCACCTCTGTCTGAATCTCCTCCAAACTGCAACCACCCCTCGATGTACACAGGGCACAAATGAGCGAGTAATTTACCCATTTCTATCTGACCCTCCTTCGGACTGCAACCACCTC
This sequence comes from Lepidochitona cinerea, assembly GCA_963971465.1. NCBI lineage: Eukaryota > Metazoa > Mollusca > Polyplacophora > Chitonida > Tonicellidae > Lepidochitona > Lepidochitona cinerea. The sequence continues at coordinate 104,782,173 of OZ020551.1, read as the reverse complement.
TCAATGTACAGAGGGCCTAAATGAATGGGTAATGTACCACCTCTGTCTGAATCTCCTCCAGACTGCAACCACCTCTCGATGTACACAGGGCACAAATGGGCGAGTAATTTACCCACCTCTATCTGACCCTCCTCCAGACTGCAACCACCTCTCCATGTGCACAGGGCCTAAATGAATGGATATTGTACCACCTCTGTCTGAACCTCCTCCAGACTGCAACCACCTGTCCATATACACAGGGCCTAAATGAATGGGTAATGTACCCAGCTCTGTCTGAACCTCCTCCAGACTGCAACCACCTCTCCATGTGCACAGGGCCTAAATGAATGGGTAATGTACCACCTCTGTCTGAACCTCCTCCAGACTGCAACCACCTCTCCATGTGCACAGGGCCTAAATGAATGGGTAATGTACCCAGCTCTGTCTGAACCTCCTCCAGACTGCAACCATCTCTCCATGTACAGAGGGCCTAAATGAATGAGTAATTTACCCACCTCTGTCTGAACCTCTTCCAGACTGCTACCTCCTCTCCATGTGCACAGGGCCTAAATGAATGGATATTGTACCACCTCTGTCTGAACCTCCTCCAGACTGCAACCACCTGTCCATATACACAGGGCCTAAATGAATGGGTAATGTACCTGTAGTATCTTATGTACTGAAGAAAGAAGACTCAAGTTCATAACAAAATATATTTACGGAGAAAACACATGGTACAGTCATTTCATGTCTAAGCCTCCAGCGCCTCTACTGGCTGGTCGCTCCTCAAGGGAGATCACTCTAATGACATAGTATAGAACACAACATTCTCCTCCCTCTTGGAAAGAACTGCTAACTTTTCAAATTAAACAGAACCGTACATTGCAAAATAAACATAAGATGATCTAGATTTATAACATATGCAAAACAACCATAAGATAATCTAGAATGATAACATAGTAGTTGTACTAACAAATGACATGAAAATTAATAAGCAACAAAATCATTTAACCATCTTGGAGCTCGCCTGGTTCTTACAGGGCGCTCATTCTGAACTACAGGTGTTGTAGGAATATTTCTATTTTCAAAAGAGCATTCAAACAATGAGTTTGGAGTTGTGTCATCCTGTACATTATCAGAACCACTAAATTTGGCTAATCGTTGAAAATTCCATGTTTTACCGTCAGATGTTTTGTAAGTGCTTGGACCTATCTTAACTAAGATTTTAACAGGGTTTGAAAATTTACTATGACCCTTAGGAACATGTCCTGGTTTTCTAATTCGAACAAGATCTCCAGGTTTAAAACCCTTTGAACTAGCACACCTACGTTTATCAGTGTATACTTTACTCTTGTCTTTCTTACTTTGAACTGTCAGACGTAAGCGTTCACTGTTAATTGGTTGGGGGGTAGGTGTAATACCAGTGATGTCAAGTTTGGTTTTCATGTGTCTACCATGTAAGAGGATAGATGGTTCTACACCAGTAGTGTTGTGCGGGGTACATCGGTAAATGGCTAAAAACTCTTGCACGGATCGCTTTACGGGTCTGTTTTGTAACTTAGCAGTTTGAATGGACTCATTAAGAACTTTATTAAAACGTTCTACTTCGCCATTTGACTGGGGATTGTATATAGCAGAATATGAATGCTTTATCCCTCTTTCACTCAAAAAAGTTTGAAATTCGTAAGATTTGAATTGTGGACCGTGGTCAGTGACGATATCATCCGGAAATCCTTCACGACTAAAAATCGCTGTCAAAAATTCAATGACAACTGTCGCGGTAACTGTATTTGTAAACATTACTTCTGGCCATTTACTGTGGTAATCTATTACGGTTATGGCAAATCTAGGGTCATTCCATGCAAATGGTCCAACTATATCAAGACCAAGTTTTGACCAAGGAGTAGTGACGTTCACATTTTGTAGTGGGCTTTTATGGCAAATTGCGGTTTTGTCATGCATTTGACAGATTTGACAGTTACGAATAGCATCGTAAACTTGTGTGTCCATACCTGGCCACCAGTATAACTGTCTTAGGCGTTGTTTCGTACGTACTATGCCCTGATGCTGATCGTGTGCAATCGTGATAAGCTGAGGAGTAATTTGTTGAGGTACGACGACTCGTTCAGCGCGATAGATTATGTCATTGTGAATTGACATCTCGTTACGAACCTGAAAATATGGTTTTGTCTCCGGGTTTACATCTTTAAGCTTAGTAGGCCAACCATTGTTGATGTAATATTTTACATTTTGATAAGCAGTGTCTTCCGTCGCAGCTTTTAGAACCATTTCACGCGAAATACACGAATCTTGAAACGTTATTTCACAAACCCTGGTGATGTCATTGTCAATGTCGGAATAAGTGTCAGTTTCAATAATGTCCACGGAACTGTTTGGTAAGCGAGAGAGAGCGTCAGCGACCGTATTCAAACGGCCGGGTTTGTACTGAACAGTGTAGTCATAGTAAAGCAAGCGAGCATTCCATCTTGCAATACGCATAGGTCGATGACCAGTGCCTGTAGTAGCTAGTAAGGTAGTTAAGGCCTGATGGTCGGTACGTAAGATAAATTTCCGTCCCCAAAGGTAAGTATGCCATTTCTCGATGGCCCAAAGGCAACTCAAACTTTCTTTTTCACCTGTAGAATAGCGAGTTTCCGAGTCAGTAAGCTTACGCGAAGCGCACGCGATTGTAACTTCTTCGCCAGATTTTTTTAACTGAGTCATAACCGCGCCTATCCCGTAACCCGAGGCATCGGTCGTTACAATCGTTTGAAGGTCAGGGTCGAAAAGAGCTAAACCGGGACTGTCAAGAATAGCTTTTTTCACTGCGTTGAACGCTGTATCAGCTGCAGTTGTCCATACGAACGGAGTTACGTTCGCGGTATCGCGAACGGGCTTTATCAAACTACTAAAGTTCGGCACAAATTTAGCATAGTAAGAGGCTAAGCCTACGAAAGATCGAGTTTGATCTGCGTTTTCGGGCGGTAAAGTATTAAGAATACCTTGTACTAATTCCGGGTTTGGGCGAATGCCATCTTCGCTAATCACGTGACCTAATACTTGTACGCTAGAGCGGCTAAAGTCACATTTTTGGTTCAACTTCATTCCACAGGCAGAAAGTTTAAGTAATACCTGCTTCAAATTTTCATCGTGAATAGTTTGGTTCTCACCAGCAATGATCACGTCGTCAAAGTAACAAATGACGCCAGGTAAGTTTTTCAAAACCGAATTCATCAATCGCTGAAAGCAAGCGGGGCTTGAAGCCAAACCGAAACATACACGTTTAAACTGGAAAAGGCCCTCGTGTGTAATGAAGGCAGTCACGTTCCGACTTTCATCGAGCAATTCGAGTTGGTGGTAAGCAGATTTAATATCTAGTTTAGAAAATATTTTTTTACCTCGAAGCTCACTTAGAAGCTCGTCAACATTTGGAACAGGGTATCGTTCAACTACTATCGACTCATTGACTTTTCTTAAATCGACACAAAGACGTATGGCGTTATTCTTTTTCCACGCGACGACAAGTGGACTTACCCATTCTGATACTTCAACGGGCTCAATTACGTCTTGTTCAACTAAGGATTTTAATTCTTCGGCAACCTTGCCTCTAACTGCTAGTGGCAAGGGGCGTAACTTTTGTTGAACAGGTGTAACATTGGGTTTGAGTTTAATTTTATGTTTGTAACCTGGAACTAAACCTAATGTACCATCAAACAGCTCGGGAAATTCTTCAAGTATTTGACTCTTGTAAGTAGAAGAGTTTTGTGTTTGCAGTTTAGGGTCACTGGGTGCAGTAGTAGAGAAGTGAGCTGATTGTGTGTGAAGTGAGGGGATTGTAGCTGCCTGTTCAGAGTTAGTAGGGTTAGTTACATTATCTAACTCATTAGAAAAACAGCTTAAGGTAGCACCGTTAATGTTAATACCCAAACTTTGAATTAAATCTTTCCCCAATAAAGTTGCACCTTTAACAATATACCATGTAGCAGAGACAGTGTTGTCTTTGTAAGTTACAAGAGCATCAAAACAACCTATCACATTAATATCATCAGTTGTGTATGAACGAAAAGGGAAAGGGCAAGGATATAGAGCTTCTTTTAGAAAGTAGCGTTGAAAAAGTTTTTCATTCATAAGTGAGGCATCTGATGCTGTATCGACAGTTACTGTTATTGGATGTGAATTAACACTAATAGAACAGGTAACTTTAGACTTAACAGGTGTAATTTTTTGAACACCCAAAACTTCATAGCTTTCATTGTTCTGGCAAACCTGATTCACAGAACTGGATCGGCAAAGTTCCTTGTAATGTCCTATTTTTCTGCAGGAGTCACAGGTATGGCGAATGGCTGGACATTTAGGGTTATTAGCAAGATGATCAGTTGAAGCACATCGGTAGCATTTCCGTTGTTGTCTCCCACCGGTAGTATTACGAGGGGGTTTATTAGAAGACTTCTTGTATGGTTGTGGTTGCTGCTGATATTGTTTATTTGCAACCATATTTACAGCAGGGGCAGGTAGGGCAGTTTTTAGAGATTGAGATTCCTTAAGAGCAGTTTCAATGCGTTGAGCGATTGTTATGGCTTTATCCAAAGTAAGATCGGGTTCCATAAGGAGTCTCTCTTTCGTACGGTTACAAGTAGTACGCTTAATAAGTTGATCCCTTACCATTTCATCACACATATTCCCATAGCCACACGAAGTAACAAGTTCCCGTAATGCAGTAATGAAAGAACTAACCGTTTCACCGGGATACTGGATTCTTTCTCCAAAGCGAAAACGCTCAGCCACCACACTGACAGTAGGTTTGAACTTATTTTGTAGAGCCTTCATTGCTTTCTCGTAGATATTGTCATCACCATTAATTTCTGGCAGTGTATAAAAGATGCGTTGTCCCTCTTGTCCGAGGCAATGCAGGAGTATTGCACGCCGGCGGTCTGCAGGCGATTCTGTAAGATTTGCAGCGAGTATGTAATTCTCAAACGACCGCCGCCATTGGTCCCATGGGATGGTAGGTTGTCCAGGCGATGATAAGAAAGGTGATGGTGGAGGTAATGCAGAGGCTGCCATGATGAAAGAAGTGTGGAGGAAGGTCCGTTGTTAATCCTCGTCGCCAAATTGTAGTATCTTATGTACTGAAGAAAGAAGACTCAAGTTCATAACAAAATATATTTACGGAGAAAACACATGGTACAGTCATTTCATGTCTAAGCCTCCAGCGCCTCTACTGGCTGGTCGCTCCTCAAGGGAGATCACTCTAATGACATAGTATAGAACACAACAGTACCCAGCTCTGTCTGAACCTCCTCCAGACTGCAACCACCTCTCCATGTGCACAGGGCCTAAATGAATGGGTAATGTACCACCTCTGTCTGAACCTCCTCCAGACTGCAACCACCTCTCCATGTGCACAGGGCCTAAATGAATGGGTAATGTACCCAGCTCTGTCTGAACCTCCTCCAGACTGCAACCATCTCTCCATGTACAGAGGGCCTAAATGAATGAGTAATTTACCCACCTCTGTCTGAACCTCTTCCAGACTGCTACCTCCTCTCCATGTACACAGGGCACAAATGAGCGAGAAATATACCCATCTCTGCCTGAACCTCCTTCAGACTCCTACCTCCTCTCCATGTACACAGGGCACAGGTAAGTGAGTAATAAATAGCCCTTTTCCACCCTCTGCTTATCATGTACCATGAACTCATGGATAGACGTGCCATAATATATTTAAAATACATGGAAAAGGAATAGAACAAAATATATATTTGTACAAAATACAGGTAAAATATATTCAAACTGTTACATTAATACATATATTGAAGGGTAATAGACTTGTAAATGGGTTTAAAAGGATTCTTATACGTCTTGGTATTCCCATAAACTAGCTAACTTAAAGTACAACCGTTTTTGAAAGGACTGCCCCAGGTCAGGGTTTCACCAATGCAAATGCTTTGTATTACGTACTCAAGGGAAATATCATTTAGGGAAATAGAAAAGTGTGAGTTGTCCCAGGATCTTAAGAGGGACATAAGAGGGGTCAGATTTGCAAACATTCTAGATTAAGCGTATGAAACCAATCGTTCTCTTGAGACATTCTGGATTGCGAGAGATGAACTGATCGTTCTATCGACGATTTTAAAATAGAACAAAGATCTAATTGGCAGTATATTTCATCCAAACTGACCATATCACACAAGTATGCGCGTGGGTGGGGTGCCGTTGGCAATGGTGGGGATTTCGGGTGTAAATCTGATATACAGAATATTTTTGAGGTTGTTGTACCTATGGTTAGTTGAACTTGAGTTGTCCCTAAAACTGGATTGCTAGGCTGTTCTAGGTTTAGCCTTCGATGTCCTCTCAGATATCTGATCACGATCTCTCGGTTAACATAAAGTTAACTTCAAGTGCGTTAGAGTTAAGAGATTTACAACAGGCGCAGTTGTAAGTTGTCAATCTCCAATCACTATGCTAACACTTGTATCTCTAAACAGTTGAACACCTGCCTCGGTCTTACACTAGAAATGCATTCAGGGTTTGCCAAGGAAATCACTTCATACAAGATGCTGCTACTCTTGATATTATTTCTAAAAATAAGTAAATGTCTGTATCAACGTAGACGCCTGGTTTGTTTGCAGCCTGTGGCTTAATGGCACCATGCGAAGTAACATACCGATATGTAAGCCCATGACTTACAGGGGCATTAGCTGCCAAAATCCACCGGTCATTCTTAAATTCGGATCACCCGACTGATACAGGGGTTTAGGGCAGTGGCGGATTTAGGGGGGGGCGCAGGGGGCGCGCGCCCCCCCTATCAGCCGACCAAAAAAAAACGAAAAAAAAAAGGAGAAGAGAGAAGGAAAAGAGAAAAAGAGAGAAGGAAAAGAGAAAAAGAGAGAAGGAAAAGAGAGAAGGAAAAGAGAAAAAGAGAGTAGGAAAACGAAAATATCTTACATTACAATGCTATGAAGAAGGAAGCTTTATATGGAGCTACGATCACATTTAAATTTTTCGTATAATTGCCTCATTGGTACGGGCCGTGCCTATGTGTGTTGAATATTTAAAACACCAGGTTCCTAGAGAAGTGGTTAGGAGAGTGGTTGGAGGGGGGGGGGGGGCGCAAAGCCACACGAAGCTAAGCGATGTGGACTGGTAGCGTTTTTACTCACAATTAGACCAGATAGGCTAAGAATATAATTTCTGGGGTTTCATCAAGAGAGAAATCGCTAAATTTTCGCCGCTTCGCCGCAAGTCGTAACTATGTACTCTTATAAAAGTCTATTGTAACTGGGGGAGACGAGAGTCAAAACAATATATAAGCGTTGCAAATGGCGGGGGCATTGGGCCCAAGGATAATCGGCCACAAAAAATGCGTGGATGAGGATTTAACTGAAATGTTTGGTTTCGTGCATGCATGCATAGGACTGTTGCACCCGATTGAAAGCACATGCACTTCCACTGTTCGCTTAATGTTATCATAATTATCAATGCGTCATCACTTAAAAATCAGGTGGGATCATTAACTTGTAGATAGCATAAAATAACATTTGAAAACTGTGGACCATCGGAGAGGAGAGAATGGGTGGACTTGCTCATCTGTATGTACATGTAAATAAAGATTTGCCGCTGAATTATTCCAGAGTTATGGATAAATTTTCGCGCAAAAATCGCAAGCTGTCGTTTTAAAGCTATACAGAACTCTGAAACTGCCATTAGGCTTGACATTGTTTTGAAATTGTTACTGAGAGTATTACGTAAACAGGCAAAACATACACAGTTCCATTTTGATTAATTTTTTTCCGCAAATAAAGTTAGCAATCGATAATTCATTATCAGGGATTCGAACAAAAACAATTTTGTAACGTTTTATTTAGGTTAAATTTAAAATATTTGATTAAAATCAGTGATACTCGAGAGGGAATAGAGGTATCACGCTTATGATGTAGGCCCATTGGACTTTCTCGTTTATTCAGACGTGGCTCTAAGCTAAAACATCTTTCTGGTAGATATATTTTTCCGCCATCTCCCTTAGAAATTTTTTCACCGGCTATATTTATGAAGATGTACTCTGAAAAATAATGTCTAGTTTTACACGCCGAAATGGCTTAGAACGCCTCTCCGGCGATCTAGGATCCCAGAGCTTCCGGGGCCTAGGCGGCCCCTGGACCAACGCCTTATGTTGCTGTGATAGTTGCCCCCCGCTACCTACTGCATATAGGACTTGCGCCCCCCCCCTTTCACAAAATCCTGTATCCGCCCCTGTAGGGTCATAGTAAAACTAGATGATTGTCGTTCGAATAGGGAAAATCCGAGAGAGACATTGACTAATTTTAGGTCTTAATTAGTTAAAAACATCACTTACACGTACACACTCGAGATAACTACAGATTTTTATTTGTACTTTTCGAGAAAAAATAACTTCCTCGACAATTTCAAAATTTGGCTTTAATAGGAAAATTAATTTTTTTAAGTTGAGTCTGCTTAAATGGTGGGGTATAAGCATGGCATTGATAAATAAAAGTGGGAAACGGACTACAAAACGTGGTGGGATGATGTGAGAAAGATATGTAATGAATGAAATAAGGTAGGCTCCTTATTTACAATGGGTTATTGCTATAGAAAATCAGACAAGTTTCACTTAATCCCAAAACTCATACGGAAAGTCGTATTATTACGTATAGTAAGATTATTAACCTCTATTTTGATTGTTTTTGTAAGTAGTTTGTGTGTCCTGTAAGTCTACATGTCTTTCTCGAATTATATTGTTTGTTCGCCTATTGTTTGTTCGCCGGCTCACCCCGACGGCTGTTTACAATTAGTCTTTATATTGCTGATGTCAAGGAACTTCCTCGAACCTTGAATATGTCCAATCTCTATAGATATGCAATGTGTTTTAGCCTGAGTGTTCTGGAATTTCTGAGAATCTATTTAAATACTTTTTTGGGGTATTTCGTCAGTCAGTTGCCAACTGTACTCAGTATGTTATGAAAAGTTATGCGTTATTCCTATATGGAATTATATTCGGCCTTCTAACTTTTGTGATAATGTGAATTCTTCTATTCTCTGGATTTTTCAGTGTACCAGGATTTCTCGGAACTGAAAATGCTTAATTTGCATAAGTAAGTCATTTTGATATATGTTTTCTTGCCCCTGTTTGTATAATATTTGCCTGTAAATAAGTTACATTGTTTTTTTTTTAATATACATTAAAATTTGTACATAAAGTCTGCTGTCCTGCTGTTACTTCTTTTATTATTATCTTATCTCGTATCAGTATACATGATGGTATGTATTTATGGGCTTTCGAGAGTAGCTGCGTTCATCATCAAATATTGCAACTCACAAATCAATAATTTTCTAACAGGCTTTATATATACTAATATACTGAAACATATAATCACATTAAATACTTATATAGTCAACAGGATAAAAAAGGGATGCGCTGTAACATTTGGGAAAGAACAGGCGTATAATCTTTAATGTACATATGTAGCTAGACATTAGATATACGGTAAGGAATGGATAAAATTTGTAGGGTATAATTCAGGGATTAATTTAGAAATATGAAGCCAAGTTCATTATGGGCTTGATAAATTATTTCACTGGTCACTTTGTTAGGGTTATGATTTTTGCTGGACAGTTTCTATGAAACTTTCAAAAAAAAAAAAAAATATGCTCGAAATCTTTCTGCCTCTTACATCCAAACATGTAGGACCCGGTTTTCTGAACATAATATCAATACTTCTAACAGTAACTCTTCTAACACACATACATGTGTCACTTCATGTTTTTAAATTTAACCCTGAGTTAGATTGATATAAATCAAAATTTGAACATAAAATCTGCTGGTCTTTTTGTATCGTAATACTCGTAATACTCTCCGTTAATTTAATGTCTAGCTGCATGTCTCCACTAATGATTATAAGTCAAGACACACAGTTCCTGTTTGTTCAGCCAATGTAAGTTGGCTCGAGCTAGCAAGTGACTTACTTTTTGTATCTGGCTTATTTAGAATATTGGACTGAAACTAATGCAGATCTACTGTGCATACTTGAAGCTTTCAATAAATGCCTTGATTGTTTTTAATTTTTAACCAATTTGGCTGAAAATATATAAACCTAAAACTGTAAAAATGGCGGTACCCATGTTGAACTGTGTGTAGTGTGAGTTCGATTAGCCACAATTCAGAACGTTAACTTACCGCAAATGAGAAATGAAACCGTATCCTGTAACCTTTGATGATGTCCATTTTCATTTTCACATATCATGGCAAAACAACAGCCAGAGGCTCAAACTTTCTATGTGTAATAAAATAGATGCCCCAATTCAGTTCGAGTGAACATCTTACTGCATTAAGCACTTATCTCAGATTATGTGATACGAGTTATGTGCCCACAAATCCCCACCCCTGTCTGGAAAATGGATTTAACAGGGAATAATGACGGAAAGTGAAAAATGGCACGAGTGTTTAGACATGACCGCTGGGAGGATAACAGGTCCGTCAAACTAAAACATTCAACTGTCAATTTCTACATTGCATTCTTTCACTACACTCCACTTTCCGAAAAACTGCATTTAATACAGAGTAACTTACGATGAAGACCTATTGGTTTTCTTGTCTATGTGACAGGTGCCAATACCTTAGAGACCTAAACTAAGTCTGGCTGGTTGTCTGTCAAGATTTCCCCGTATCCCAATATCATTGTTTTAGACAAAATCGAAACCACGGAGGTACCAACTTTTTAAAACATCCGAATGGACGTCATTGAGCACTTTGTCAAACGTTTGAGTACGTTTCGGACCCCCGTCGAATTTATAATACGCACATTGATCCCAAAGAATAGAAAAGATCATCAGAATTTGATGATGTCACGTATGCAAGAAATATCAGCTTGGGACAAGACCTAACAACTGCAAGGCTCTCCTGAAGTTTGTCGTCTCAGGAGGGATTTTATCGATAAAACGTGTAATTAAAACCATATTACCCAGTTACAAGAGACGAAGTATTGTTACTGACCAGGTTAGACGAGAAATCATGTTCGTGTATTTTTAAAGATTTTATCTTACAGCACAGCCCACTTGGCTTGTGGCCCTCGGGGACAAACGTCAAAGAGTGTATTTAAGATTCACAGCACCATAGATGCCGATTGTTCGATCTATGGCCATGTTAACTAGCATAAAAAACGACAGTTATTGATCTTTTTAAAAGATCCTTGAACACATCTTCAAAATTTATTTACGTTTGGGAATGTTCTTCGTTTCAATACCAATTACATTGTAGAATCACAGAATATTTGTCTAATGAAATGTCTTTCCCAATCTAATCTATCTGGAATGTCAGTGTCACCTCAGAAACTGTAGTGTTTTTCTTCCAAATCATGCTACCATCTGTGTCATTGATGCTGCAAAATGCTTAGCAACACATAACTTGTTGACATCATGCATCAGGGCTTTGGTGGCAAGCTTTTATAAGATGACTTTTCAACTATTAACATCTTTTTGTTTGTTATTCTAAGAAAATTTCATGGAATCAATATTTTAGTAACGAATGGTACAGCAGGACAAATGCATGGTAATTCATGTAGATTTTAACACGGTCGAACATTGGGTGATACATATAGCGACGATCATCGTATTGGTAATTAATGTAGATTTTAACAAGGTAGGACATTCTGTGATACCAGAAGTCTATGAATGTGGAAGTGTGAAGCGTCCCATTACATAGTATTCAGGGCATTGGCGCCTTTTGAGGTCACCATACACAGAGCCCTCTCTCGGTTAGTTAGAAAGCGTGGCTTTTCTTCACTTTCTCCTGTGAACTATTATGGGATGCATAAGAAAAAACATGGCGAACGTTTTAGATAGGACAACAGTACTTGATGGAGCAAAAGTTAAAGTTTCCGAAGAACTTCATAAAGTTGAAAATGAGACAAGAAGACTTGTTTGGAACGATTTGAGTCGAAATGGAGATATCAGAGTCGCATGTTCGGTAAAGCTTTTATAAAAACCAATGCATTCTCCGAACTGCGGTTACTGGAATTGCCGATAGATGCAGAAGTGGAGAATGAATTTATTTTCTGATTTGAAATTGCGCAACCGTTGACAATTTCAAAATCTACCGCGCATAAACGTCACATAGTGTAGTATAAGCAGGCTGAAAGCACCAGTGCCCTGAATATGGGGTAATGCGACATTTCACACTTCCCTGTTCATAGACTTCTGGTGATACATATAGCGACGATCATCGTATCGGTAATTAATGTAGATTTTAACGAGGTCGAACATTCTGTGATACATATAGCGACGATCATCGTATTGGTAATTAATGTAGATTTTAACGAGGTCGAACATTCTGTGATACATATAGCGACGACCATCGTGTTGGTAATTCATGTAGATTTTAACAAGGTCAAACATTGGGCGATTCAAATAGTGACGACCATCGTGTTGGTAATTCATGTCGATTTTAACGAGGTCGAACATTGGGTGATACATATAGCGACGACCATCGTGTTGGTAATTCATGTAGATTTTAACAAGGTCAAACATTGGGCGATTCAAATAGTGACGACCATCGTGTTGGAAATTCATGTAGATTTTAACAAGGTCAAACATTCCGTGATACATATAGCGACGACCATCGTGTTGGAAATTCATGTAGATTTTAACAAGGTCGAACATTCCGTGATACAAATAGCGACGATCATCGTGTTGGTAATTCATGTAGATTTTAACAAGGTCGAACATTGGGTGATACAAATAGCGACGATCATCGTGTTGGTAATTCATGTAGATTTTAACAAGTTCGAACATTGCGTGATACAAATAGCGACGATCATCGTGTTCGTAATTCATGCAGATTGTAACGAGGTCAAACATTGGGCGATTCAAATAGTGACGACCATCGTGTTGGTAATTCATGTAGAATTTAGCAAGGTCGAACATTCCGTGATACATATAGTGACGACCATCGTGTGGGTAATTCGTGTAGATTTTAACAAGGCCGAACATTTCGTGATACATATAGCGACGACCATCGTGTTGGTAATTCATGTAGATTTTAACATGGTCGAACATTCCGTGATCCAAAGCAGTTTTATAAGATGTAACACTTACCGAACCTCTGACAAGATGATGCTTTTACGGTTAAACAGGATTGAACTATATTACAGATGCAACCAATTGTATGTATGTGTTGTCTGCTCACCGACGACCATACCTGTATCCAGGCAGCAGTTGAAGCAACTGAACAGATGCATGTGACACTGTGTCAGACAACTTCTTACAGGAGAGCCAGGTACAGATCATGGTTACCATAGTGAATGTATTATTGTCACATTAAATGCTAACTGTTTTGAAACTCCGGAAGTTATCTTCTATGTTTTACTTTAAACGTTTTGATTCAACACAAAAGTCTTTAAAAAGCGCCTTTGAAAAGTAACCGGTCGACGATTTAAATTGTCGGGCTATTAGTGGACGTTACGTTTAACACAGGTTTCTGTGCCAAACAGAGTGATAATGGTGGGCTGATCTCCGGCTCTTTGAATAAACGCTTTTAAATTTCTGCCAAGACATTTCCAAACAATATCAGCGGAACGCTGCCGCAATTAAACATATGATCAGCAGGTACGATGAAAACATGTTTGCTGAAACAGTATAAACCATCAGGACAATGCCTGACCTTACATAACGTCAGAAACGTCAAAACAGAAATTGCTCTGATACACCGATGTAATAATCAATGAAGTTCTTATATGTAAGGAATACCAAGAAAAAACAGGACATCGCCATCGTTCAATCTGAAGAAGTTCCATACGATGATATAGGAGAGCCTACGATACTATAGTGTTCAAAACTAGCCAAAAAACTCAAATACCATTATAGGGGAGGACAGTGTAATTATACTGACCAGGAAACACTGACAGAGTTTTCATGATTATTCTTGCTTTGTCGCGATTTTTGCTTTCTGTTTTGGCGATTCACATTTTTATTGTCGATTTACTACAAATGACCTTTAATGGTGAGTTCAAATTAAGTATTTCTCACATGGGATTGTCTGTAAATCGATTGTAACTACCCAGAATAAACTGTCTCCGTTAGTTCACGTACATCAGTATTATGTGAATGAAAATGGAATGTTTCTGACCCAAAACAGAAATACTGGTTGATGGAATCAGTCAAGGATATCGATTGAATATATAGACAGATGAATAAATGATTGACTGGATTGTTGAATGAATACACACATGAATAAATAAATAGAAGAATGAAAAGATGTAGACATCTCAATCCAAAAAGCTGTAAAGCACTTACCGCCATCCCTGGCGAGCATCCTGTTTTCACACATCAACATGTGATATAATATCTGTAAGCCGACCACATGTAAGTTAATTGTCCTTGGCACCATTGGAGCTATTAGCAGTTCCCAGGAACGATAGTAGACTATTATTAACAACACTTGTGCAATGACATAAGGTTCATATAGATAAAGACTTTTTTGTCTATAAAACATCTTTCAACGCTGAACAAACACGTATTACCATATTACAAACAGTAGGATACCACTAGCAATATACTCTAAGGTTCCCATTCATCTAAAGTTCATCTTACAATGTCGAGATTGAATTATCTATAAGAAGATGTGCTTGTTAACCAAAGACTGATCTAACTGAGACTACATCTGAGCTTACATTATGTCATAATGAGTTGAGATTTACAGAAACTAATTCATATTTGGTGCTTCAAGAAATGTGGCAGATCTCACCAATTTCTAGAAACTGTTCGGTATGCTCAGTGTAATATCCAAAATGTTTGATTTAGGCCCATATCATGACAAGGTTAAGGTTAAATCATTAAGGTAAAAGGTCTTTTACATGTATGTTAACGAAGGTATTATTTCACCAATAGATGTCATTTCGTCAACTGGTTTGATGCTTGATTATGGTTAAAAAATTCGCAGCTAAAAAAAACAGCAGCCGTTTTTTGACATTTTTCTTACACACAAGAAGTTTTTAGCCAAAATTTAAATTTATAGATAGATTGTGTTTACATCACCATTTAGTTAAACTGGACATACACAAAGTGTCATATGTTTAATTTTATAGCTCGGTTAAATTCGCTTTCTTCAGTGCGACTAAGACAAGTTTCTGTAATTTGAACAATATCAACATAAACACTCCGACAAATACTGCTTTGGATCTTGCTTATAAACTACCGATGTTTTTTTTCTGCTTTTTTGATGCCCGGAAATAAATCTAAAAGTTCTAACACCTAGAATACAGAAGATGTGGGCCAAGTCAGCCATGGCAGAAAATAACTTCTCTATTGACTAGGGTATATTTAGTCAGTATAGCTGTGAAGGACTTCAGAAGCACACTGCTGGTAATTACATAACACCACAAACCATCTTCATCATTTTGACTACAGGTTATTAAAAAAACATGTACCCAAACGAGGCTCTCGCAACCTTGTTTTGACTGGGGCAATGTCGTAAATATAATGGGAAAAATCGGATGGTGATTTCTCTCCCATCAAATTCAGCTTCAGCTTTTTATTGAATTTCAAAATTACATATCGTCTGGACAATAGAAATATATAAAAAGAAGGTGAAACTTGACAACTCATGCCAAAGCCGGAGGATCAAAACACGTCTCCAAATAAACAGCCATGATTAATAACGAGAGATATGCGTGATAGATATTGAAATTGTCAACGGTTGGGCAATTTCAAATCAGAAAGTCCACTCTCCACTTTAATACTTGACTATCATATCTATCGGCAATCCCAGTAACCGCAGTTCGGAGAATGCATTGGTTCTTATAAAAGCTTTATCCCGCACGTGGCTCCGGTATCTAAATTTCGACTCAAATCGGCTCAAATCTATATGAAGTTCTTCAGAAACTTTAACATTTGCTCCATCAAGTTCTGTTGCCACATCTAAAACGTTTGTCATCTTTTTTATTATGCTTTCCATAACGGTTCATACGAGGAAGAGAAGAGAAACCACGGCTAACCGAGTTAGAATGCTGTTTATGGTGACTTCTGGGCGTCAATTCCCTGTATATGGTGTAATGGGACGTTCCACACTTTCCCATTCATAGAGCTTTGAACTTATAGCTCGTATTATTTTTTCTCATTTATCATAACGTGATAGACAGATCACTAAATCTCAAGATTTATCTTTTTCGTAGCTTCAAAAATAACAATGGCCAATCAATCATAACTCTTCCTGTACCTATGTATTTTGAACAGATGAGGGAGCCGTTTTAACACCACTCTCGCCTCCGCAGATTTTTATAACGTTTGGTAAGAATTTACACGAGCTTTACTATATAGAAAATCACTAACATTAAACATGGGACACATTAAAAAAGTATTTAAAAATGATACCTAAATATACAATCTGAACTGGCTCTCATAGAGCATCATATTCGTATGTATGAATCTTACAGAAACCTGAAAATGAGTACGTCCTCCAAAGTCTTGTTCGGTCGTCAATGAAGAGCTGCATTTACAAGTAGAAATTGACAGGAAAGAGCATTGGTGAATTACTTCCCTTGGGAGCTTACTGTATCCTGTATGTAATCAATTGGGTCTACACAGTTTCCCGATATAAGTGCATGGGAGTTTTAGTGCATTTTTTTCTGCAGCCATGCAATTTATTTTCTGTGCATATTTTATCTTTTTTGAAAGAAAACTGTCTGAATTTCACACTAGGTGTGCAATGATAACAGGTTAGGTGGATGGAGAAAGCTGTGTGTGCTTTGATTTGTTGACATAAGTCATATGTTTTTGTCTCTAACTAATAATGTCTCCGTTGTTGCCATGCAAAATTACCGTTTGAAAAGACGTTAGAGGGGTTGCTGAAAGCCCCCACCAAGTCATTCGGCCCAAGAACAATTAGGAAGGTGTGGTGAATCAAGACATCAACATTACCGCAAATGGGTAATTAAACTGTATACCATCTTCGTATGATTATATCCTGCAATATCCTGCAATATAGGGAATATCTACACAGACTTCTACCAGTCCTCTAGACACCCAATGCAGCCTATCACTTTTCCCAAATTTATAAACCAGTATATATATTTCAGAGAAGTTATAGTGTTTTTTTTCTTACGTTAGAAAGGCCTCGAAATAATTGAAATTAACATAGAAATTCGCCTTAAATTACATATCGTCTATACTTTCAGAGTTGACCAATTTCTAGACACACCATTAAGCCTTGCTGTGAAGATGACAGCTGAGTTAGTAAGTCGTTCTCTGAAAACGCTTCGCAACTTTCTTTGGCGAGCACAAATCGTACAGATATGGTTTTGCCACCATTGGAAAGCAAAATTCAACGCCTTCGTATTGTACTTACTAATTTCTTTCCTTTCCTTCTCCTTTAGCGGTAGTTCAATTTAGTCTGGGCGCTTGTGTACAAGATCATGTTCGTCATTTGTGGGAAAATACGGAAAACTATATTTTGTTTTTAATGTATAGCGAATATTCCGAGTTTTAGCAGCAAGTGTAGGCCTACTTTGATTTTAAGTTCATAAGAACCGTTTCGCTTTTCATCGTGATCATCCTATTTCTCCCGGTGGGAGGGATGTCTCAGAAGGAGTCATAATTCTTACCCATCAGAAAAGACAAATGCATTATGTACCTGATATAAAACTCTTAGTATTTGGAATATTAGGATCGTTTACTGTTAAGCTATAAATCTCCAAGCTATATGTAGCTTATAGCAAAACCCAAATACTTAAACATGCTATTTGCTGTGACCTCGTGACATAAACTTCTTGTCAAAAAATAAACAAAACCAGTTTTCAAAACAGATGGATATGGTATTGTATATTTATCTAACATGTTTTCTTTCAGTTTTCAGATGTAGTGACTATAAATATACTTTCTTCAATTTGGTTTACGTTTAATGGGAGATAACTCTAGTTGAACTGCTGCAGTTACTTCATCTGGAATTTGATATTTGAGTTAAATTGAATGTAAAATAACGATAGTAAAAATCAATTCACATTTTAAATAGCTCCGTTTTCATGGATTTTGTTTTTGTATTTAAATAAGAAAATTTTTTATAAATGAAACCAAAATATTACCAAAAGTTTCATCCAGATACATTTACCTTTAGGACAGTACTGTGGGAATGGGATCCTTGTTTTACATTTTAAGTCAATACGCCTTCGTCTTGAATTTAAAGTGAGGTAGATAAGTTTTTCGTTTTATTTCTTTAGAAATTCCATTGAAAGTATTAAACTTTTCTTGCAGATTCCTTATCGAGTTTTGATCTTAGACTTTTTGACTCTAGAAAGATGTTTTTTCTGAAAGTACTGTAGCTCAATATATCATTTGTCGCCTTGGAAATTGTTGTCAGCGAGAAAATGTAACAGAAATCTCATAAATACGTGAGTTCTTTTGATCACTCAATATAGCACAAGTTTTACGTCCCTTGGTGTCGCCGAGGAGAGATATTAACCCTCCTTCTTCAGCTACAGTGGAATGCTCCACAATGTTCACAAAATGCTGGATAATTAAGGTAAGGGGTTAAGCATCATTTGACAATCGTACCAGACGCTCACCTAACGAGAAATAAGATATAAATGTCAAGGAGCGCGAGACTAGAGTCCTTTGATATCAGGGTGGTCGGAAACTCTTTCAGATACATGAATTTCTTCCTACTTTTCATTTATTTATGTAATAAATTTACAGAGCCAATCTAGAAACATGGGCGTTTCGTTGGTGCGACTGATTGCTTATTCTGATGTTTAACAGCGGATGCTGTGATTCGTGGAGAAATCTAACTGTGATGTAGGACGGTTTGGAGTGGCTGCTGTCTGTGTTCATTACGCCACAGTCTGCGGGACTGTCACTCAATGGTTAGATCGGCTCCAGGGTGGCGGGTTTGTATTCAACATCAGAGCTTACCAATCAAAACCGGCGACATGATTCATAATCAGACATATGCTTATGAATGCTACTTCGCTTCAAATACAGTAGCTCGGTCTAAATACATTATATATATGAGTTTGTGGAATATTGTTTTACTGAGTTAGAAAAGAATCGTTGCCCGACAGGTGAGCACTTAAGCCTGGATCAACTCTATACCGAAAAACAATCAAAGAACTTAGTCTTAAGTTAGTTCAAAACACGTCTCTAATGTACATTCTCATGATTAGTAGCGCTAAAAAAGCTTCTTATTTGCACGTGTTGAGAAAAATAGCCCATCATTTTGTTTTAACGGGGAAAAAACAAAACTTTTTGGCAGCTCATGCCACTTTAAACCGAAAATTATACAAGGGACCCTTTTATGATGAAGCCCGTCATTTTGAAAACATGAGATAATTCTATTACTGACTCCTCACACAAAGCTATCTCAATATGAAGAGGTCTAGAATTGATCAAAAGCTCAATGTTCTTTATGTAGAAGCAAAGATAATCTAATGGTTCTGAACCGACTAGTTGATACCGTAAAAACGTGTCTCATATGGAAGGCTGTTTCTGAAACGACCAGTTGATATCGTAAAATCGTGTCTCATATGGTAGGTGGGTTCTCAACCGACCAGTTGATATCGTAAAAACGTGTCCCATATGTAAGGTTGTTTCTGAAATGACCGGTTGATATAGTAAAAACTTGTCGCATACGGAAGGTTGTTTCTGAAATGACCGGCTGATATAGTAAAAACCTGTCGCATCCGGCAGATTGTTTCTGAAATGACCGGCTGATATAGTAAAAACCTGTCTCATACGGAAGGTTGTTTCTGAAATGACCGGCTGATATAGTAAAAACGTGTCTCATATGGAAGGCTGTTTTTGAAATGACCGGCTGATATAGTAAAAACCTGTCGCATACGGAAGGTTGTTTCTGAAATGACCGGTTGATATCGTAAAAATCTGTCTCATACGGAAGGTTGTTTCTGAAATGACCGGCTGATATATTAAAAACCTGTCTAATATGGAAGGTTGGTTCTTAACCGACCAGTTGATATCGTAAAATGTGTCTCGTATGGAAGGTTGGTTCTTAACCGACCAGTTGATATCGTAAAATGTGTCTCGTATGGAAGGTTGGTTCTTAACCGACCAGTTGATATCGCAAAATGTGTCTCGTATGGAAGGTTGGTTCTTAACCGACCAGTTGATATCGTAAAATGTGTCTCGTATGGAAGGTTGGTTCTTAACCGACCAGTTTGAAAAGATTGGAAAATTTTCTGACTGGGTTTTCACTCGAACGACCTATGTGGGATGGTTGCCAGTTACCAACGGAAGGTCGTGGGTTTCCTCCGGGCATAGAGCCCGGTGTCCTCCCACAATAAAACTGGCAACGCCGCCATATAAGTGAAATAATCTTGAGCGCGGCGTAAAACCCCAAACAATCAATCAATCATATAGAGGGTTGGTTCTTAACCGCGGGTTGGTTTTTAAGTCCAATGTAATGCTCAACAGTCATGGCAATATGTACCTTCAACATTACATTTCGATCAGGCGCAAAGTTACGTCGGCGTTCAGAAACAGGGCCCTGTTTCACAAAGCGATCTTAGCTTAAGGTGATCTTAATTGCCAATGGCAACATATACCTTTAGCATTGGTTGCCATGGTAGTTAAGGTCACACTTAGCTAAGATCGCTTTGTGGAACTAGGCCCTGGCCCCTGAACCGACCGGTTGATATCGTAAAACGTGTCTCATATGGGAGGTTGGTTCTGAACAGACCAGTTGATATCGTAAAACGTGTCTCACATGGAAGGTTGGTTCTTAACCGACCAGTTGATATCGTAAAACGTGTCTCACATGGAAGGTTGGTTCTTAACCGACCAGTTGATTTCGTAAAACGTGTCTCACATGGAAGGTTGGTTCTTAACCGACCAGTTGATATCGTAAAACGTGTCTCACATGGAAGGTTGGTTCTTAACCGACCAGTTGATTTCGTAAAACGTGTCTCGTATGGAAGGTTGATGTGGCTTACGGCCACCAGGTTTAGCAAGAGAGGAAGCCCAACTCTTTGCCCGGAGGAAATCCCTGACATATGACGGGAAACAACCTTTCCATTTCGTGCGATGAAGTGAAAACTCCACTCAGAAATATATGTTCGTTTTCATGACCACCCAACTGTGTACCTCGTACGACCCACACGTACACCTTTTTAAATAGAATGTCACCAATCGATCTGCGTATTTCGCATTAAGTATTCCAATTAACGTATCGCTCACTTTTAGCAAATGCGAAAATGTTTCCTAACCTTGTCAGACTAAGGGATGCTTTGTCTCGCTGTGTGCACTTGAAACCCAAAGTGTGATTTTACAGAGTCTGTTTGACATTTTCCACCATGAACTGTTGATACACGTGGGTCGTCTATCACGTGGCACTGGCCGACATTAACCGACAGAGCGCATGCGAATCTTTAAAGCAAAAACAACTCCTATCAATTTCCAAAGAAGGTGTGATTCGGGTTCTAGAGTGCAAACGTCAGGGAGTCTATGATAGATTCTCAACCCCACAAATTTCCAAAATTATCGCCTATTTTTCCAAGGATGTACAAATTAGAAGTTTTCTATTGGTGAAAAAGTGTGATATTTGGCAACTCATGTCACTTAAAGGCACACTTGCCGCGAAAATCAGGAAAATTGTTTACATTAAAGAAGAAACTCCGTTTTCTGTATTTTTCCCAGACAATATAAGTTAGGAACTTTCTATTTTTACCAAAATTTAAAAGTTTGGACGTCACTTTGTATTTTTAATTTGAATTTGAAAATTTGAATTGTTAGGTGCCCGTAACATAAACAAACCAAACTGCCCCCTATTGGCGATTTTATGTTGCAGTCGAGTGAGTGAACTAACGGCACAGTGTAATTTTACGTAGGCCCATTTATCTGAGAAATACAGATTGACGATCGGTTAACAGCGACTGGAAAAGCCTGCTGGTAATTGTTTGAGTGTAAACCACAGATAAAAAGGCCTGAAATGAGGGTAATCCAACACGAAAGTTGACCGACACTGATCGTTGTTGTTGTAACCTAGGCTTCGATTCTTCGTTTGTTTTTCACCCCATTTCTACATTCTAAAGCTAACTAGACATGTTTTATGTGTCCTATGTTTAAGTTTAGTGGTATTAGTCGTAGTAAGCTCATGCAAATTGGGTTTCTTAGCAAATTTAAACAGGCTACGGCGGCAAATGGGCCTTTAAAGTTGTGTTTTTTTGATAAGGGATATCTGTCTACCACAGAGTAATCCAGACTAATATGACGCTTATGACGTTTTTCAATACAGTGAAATGTACATGTAGCTTACTTACGATAGTTATCCATTGAATGTTGGTTGGTTGTTTTAGTTTATTGGCGCGTCCATTCGTATAAACCTATTGAATGTTATCAAAATTGGGCCCACAGAACCAAACAAGCGGCTTCGTATTTGTAATGACGCTAATTTCGGCTCATAACACATAACCAAGTATATAGTGCAGATTCTCGCAAATCTCAATTTATTGATAAATGCTTTTTATCACTTAGAGGTTTGGTAATTAATTGCCAACTTTTGTGATAACACATACAGGGTACATTGTTACTTTCCTGGAAGAGAATGGTACAACATAAGGATAACTGATCGATAGAAATGTGGCATGAAAATATACTTTAAGGTTGATGTAGTTTTCATAAGCAGCAGAAAAAACCCTAAATGTGTACAAATACATTCCCTTATTTAAATTTTGTTCGTCATTTGCACAAATCTTTGGTTTGTACGGGTAACTCGCTTTACCGATATTTTTTATTTCAACGTCAGTCCTTATGTTTTTCAAGGTAGTTCAAACACTCGACCTTTCTTGGTAGTCTGAATTTTGGCAGCTCATGGCGCTTTAACCTATATTCCCGAATTACATCTGATCAACATTTGGCTTGAACATACATTTGGCAAAAGGAAAACAACTTATTCTTGCCTTTCAAAATGTATTCTTTCGCCAAATTGTCTTGGTCTTACTGCCAAATGTCATGTCCCATCCCATGATTGGCGACGCTCCTTATGGATCTGTCGTTTATGTTTGGGAACCTCTTGGAAACAATGCATCGCCTCTCTCAAATTCCAGACTCCCTCAGTTATAAGTAATTTATCCTCTTTTGTTATTGGCTTTATCTTTCACCAGAAATGATCTCCAAAGGATTTGAGAACATTCCGCTTGTCATTACTCTGTAAATTGCACTTACGATCAGAATGTCAAACCTATTTCCGTTCTGTATATGGTTGAATGAGATGAATATGCTGACCTCTGGTAAATATACAGCTGTTAGAATTTGATCATTTCACATATCTATACTGTTTCAGGGTTTCTTCTGTATTTTCTTCTCCTTAATACGTCTATTTTGAAACCAGATTTTAATTTGTCTCTCTGAGAGATGTATTCTTTGAGCGAGTTCCCATCGTCTCGTCTTGGAGATGTAAGCGGAACTTATGTACTCTCTCTCCAGTTCTGATATTTGGTATTTGCTGTAAGGTCGTCGTCTTTTTCTGAGAGTAATGGCGGATGGAGCTATGGTAGTTGGCGGAAGATGGGTTGTCTGTGGAAGTCCTACAATAAAAAAACGTACACAACGTTAATTGTTTATTAAGTTTTTGTTCCTGAAATGGACCAGAACACGTACGAAGTAATGCAAATCTAAGCTAATCTGAACCCAGTTCTCCTTTTCCGTAAGGAGAGTATTTTACATTTGGGACTTTTTACGTCTTACCAACAGATTTGGAAGTGTGAACCATTATTTAAAAAAGACAAGGTTTTTCGATCCGACGTATATCTATGAACACATCGGTATTAAGTTCATGTAATTTCCAAATGGGCCCGTGTTAAGCGACTAGAAAGGCATCGAAAGGTCAAAGTTCTTGGATCAACACGTTTAGGGCTTTATGGGATACTCAAGAGGACATCTTTTCGATATTAAATTGTTACCGGTTCTTTTACCATTGGCCGTGAAGACAAATTGTCACTTGAACCAATTCTCTGTCAAACCCCAAATATCCATTCTCGGAAGTGGGATTCCAGGCCCCCGTGGTATGGGCCCCCGGAAGTTCTGGAGACCAGTTGGAGTTCCGTCAAACATTATTACCCCGTGTGACCAATGCAGATATATATACCTTTTTGTGAAATTGGTTTAGCAAATTGAAAACCCAGAGCAATATTCGTGATTTTCGGATAGCTTTGGATCCTGGACAGCTGGCAAGGCCTTATAAATAAAGAATGAATCCATGCACAATCAGATAAGTACACAGTGACTTCTGAAGCTTCGAATGTATCTCCATTTCATTTCCATTCAGGGGTTACAAAATATTTGATCTTCTACATATATGTGTATTAAGGGACAATGTCAGCCCTTTAAAATGCACCTTGTTTATCTGTCTAAATACTTTATCCCCAAGATCTTGTTGATTTCTTGAGTTCTTGGAAGGGCGGGGGTATAGGATATCTAAAATAAATTTTCGTTCCATGGATATGAAGGATACATTGTAAATTATCTGCATTTTAGGGAAAGCCCATTAAAATCACCATCACTTTCTTCAGATATTTGTCAGACGTATAATAAGCTAAAGAGTGGGTTAAGCTTGGATTTTATACCCTAGTATCTGAAGTAATGATACTGCTTTGCTAACTATTACGCCAATCTTTAACAAGCACTCTATAATGTATCAGATGGATATTAAAAGATTTCTAGTGCCACCATTACATTCATTAGAGGCTCGCTAGGCCATAAAGGAAAACTTCAATAGGGGCGATAAACTGGTTTTATGCCATGGCATATTGTTCCTCAGACCAACCAAAGGTGGAAAGGTGCGAGCTCAAAGACGGTCCTATTTACACATGTGCTTGACGAGGAAATCGCCCCAACAATAAAGATATTACGACGATCCCTCCTGTTCGAAAAAGCTAACTTCAAAGTGATATTTAAATTTGAGGGAACCCAATCAAACGATTCCAGATGTACGCAGCGATTTAATTACGTATTTGTCCACTGGAAAAGTTTATCTTTAGAAGTTTTTTCAACTGCGATTTTTGTCATATGGCTGTGAATAGAGACAGAAACCTGAGGTAGACTTATTGAAGAATGGAATTCATTTTAACTGCAAAACTAGTTGAAACTCAAAGAGATGTAGCAAGATTACACAATGTGTCTTTATATGTTAATAGCAGCCTAAAGATTTTAGCTATCACCTCCCTCTAAAATACGAGTAAATCAGTAAAGTACACGTTTGCCGCAATCTGACGTATTCGCCATGCGAATGAGAATCGACAGACATATTAATTCGATGGCTTTTTAAAAAAAACAAAACAAAAAAAACCACCCAAAAACCATATAATGTCTAATTAATTAAGGCATACACATACAAATTTTATTTTGTATTGGCAAACGGTTTCAGCGATCGGATGTTTTCCCTTGGTGCTTAGTAGACGAGTGTTTGAATTTCTTGCTTGTTGGTTTTATGTGATTTTCGATCTGTGAGGATATTAGAGTATTTGGCCTGTACGATCCTCGGGATGAACTCTCATTCATTCTGAGCCAATCAGTTCAAAACTAGGAGCAGCTCATGAATAAAATGATGACATAGTGTACTTGATAATAAAATTCACATTCAAAATATTTCTATACATATTACATCAGAAATGCCTTCAAGATAATGCTATATTGTTTTAGGGTTATTAGAATAAAAACATAAAAAAACATTTTACCTTAAAGTGCAGTGATGATCTAACGTAATGGATGTTGGCGACGCACAGAAAAGAAAAATTGATAATTTTTTAGCAAGTTAAAGTGAAATTATATAATTTATATACCGGCTACTTTGATTGGTTCGTCTAATATCACAGGTCTCATAGCGAGATCGAGGCTGTGAAGGCTGTGAAGCTGTGAAGATCAGAGGTCATTGTAGAGGACATCTTAACTTAAGTCTTATCAAGACGAGGATTACTTATGGATAAACAACTTCTTAATTTATTTACTTAAGTCTTGTTTACTTAAATGAAATCTTAAATAATGGTAAGCTTTTGTAGAAAATCATACGTAATAAGGCAACGTTGATTTGAAATTAATACTGTCTTTAAAATCATTTCGTACTCATTTCTTAAAATATATGATTTATCATTCCCATTAAAACAAAATGAAAACGAGACGGCGGTCAAAATTGGCTCTTCAGGAACAAAGAGAATGTCCGAAATGTTTGAAACATTTGAAACACCGGTACATGCGTCGAAAGCTCGTGTTGTTCAAAACAACTTATCATTAGTAAAGAGAATGTCGACAGAAAGGCGATATATCTTTAGAAATTATGTAATATATAAAATTAAGCATAGGATACCGATATATGAGTATTTGTAAATGGAATAAGGCAAAAGGACAGATGATATATACTTGAAATTAGTGAAATACATCTGCATGAATTGGAAACATGTCCACATGGTTATTTTAGACAGGAATATTTTCCCTGTGCCTGTGCGTTTTAGTGTTCAAAAATATATACAATGATCATAAATCAGAAACGATTATTTTAAATGTAGAATGAATATGTTTTACAAAAATAATAACTGAATTTGACATGTAAATTCTAACAACGTTTCCAACGTTATTTAAATAAATACTGTTAAATCTCTCGAATATGGATACTATTACGATAAGAAATGTACAACGTCCCACTGATATGTTTCTGTTTAGTACCTGTCTTAACAATGCTCATTGACATTTACTATGATTTATTCATTTCTCATCATAACAGTTTTGAATTGTACTTAATTGACGTATGTCGTCACTAAAATCTGATAAAAAATATAACTGAAATTCCAGATTTAGACTATAAATATCAAATAATCAAATAGAATAAATATCAATAAATTCAAATTTTAGTATATTTAAACAATAAAAAGATACATAGCTGCGGAGCTAATGACAAATTACCTCAACTAACACCAACTGAAATGGGATTTATAATATATAATTCAATATTTATGTTTTATTTTAACCTGTTTCAAAACTCTTTTCTATCACTTGTAACTTTTCAAAACCCAATATATTTACGAGAAAAAATCGTATTTTTTTTAAATAAAGATTTTCTCTTTTAACTTTTTTAAATGACATCTTGAAATAAACATGGCGTAGCGCAATATTGACCAATGGTAGTTTATACGTTTTGATATCTTTTGAACTCTAAAAGAGGGAGGGATATTTCAATTTTTTCTTTACAACTAAATTATTTAAAGTCCTTGTATGTTAACGTAATCTTCGTTCACGTTTTATTTGGAGCAATGTACCATTGTTTTTCTTGCAACCTCTGTAATATATTGACAAAGTTGTACAGATCTCCAGATATATGTATGTATTTAAAATATAATTGATTGACGTACCCCTTTTCAATACAAATAAAAACTTGTCTCTATTGTTATTTTAGACAAGACCATTTTCCTGAGCCTGTGTGTTAAAAAATATTAATAATTTTTAAAATAATTGATTGTCATATATGGACTTTGAAACGTGCATGGTATTTTGAAATTCTTGAAATAAATTTGTCATGACTCCCCTTATGACTTTAAAACAATCTCATATTTTGAATAAGTCGTCATAGCTTTTCTTGTCAAAGGATTATGCGTCATGATATCTATAGCTGTGTTCTGTGAAAATAAACTAAATTATTTCTTTTTTCTCTTTTGATATTATTTATTCATCCACATGTTTTCATCATTCTACAACAGTACGCCCTGTAATTAAAACTAAGTATCACAGACAATAAGGGCGGGGCTACAATACGATAGCTATATACTGGTGGACTTATTATTAAATCCCCCCACAATAGGCAACATTATTTAAGGATTTCAAATCAAACAGTTTTTTTTTGAAGACAGTTAAATAATTCTTCCAATAATGATAAGAAAACTGAATATTGTATCTGAGACTCGACATAAACATCTAAATTATTTTTGTTTTATAATAGACCCAACCCTCCACTTTTGGTAGCAATATTGATTTGGTTAAAACCAAACTGTTGACTTGCCGCACTATATAGGCCCATAGCCATTCATTTTATTACAAAAATGTAAGATAAAACAATTTTTAAACAGACACACAAACCGTCAATTATCGCCCTTTTGTTTGTTGTAAGGGATTGAATGTGTCAAAGACCTTAGTTAATGACTGATTGTATTTGGTTCAATATTGACACAAGTACATTGATTTTATTTTCTATATGTTTCTATACTTTTATGAGGTAACAATATGAGCATCATTAACACAATTGGCCAATTTTATCAACTTAACAAATATTAGTTTAACATTTGAATGTTTCAAATCAATCGTAAATGTCCGGTCCACTTTCATCTTATCAAATAGACTTTGACAATAGGTTTTATTTCTTATTCTTTACTTTATTCTATTTCTTGTTCATTTTTAGTTCTATTTGTTTTATTAAAACAAAAATGCAGATACCCTATCATAAAACGCTTGTCTAAATCAGTACTGACTGATTTTTTAATTATTAACTGCCAATCAAAACTAATGAAAGCCTAACCAAATTCATAACAATACTGGTAATTTACACTGAAGTTATAACAGTTAACCTTCACTGAACAGCTCACAAATGTATAGATTTTTAGACAATTATATGAAGAATATAAAGGGGGTTAAACCCCATGAAATTATCCAATCAGAAATAGTTGTATAAAACCGAACCCTCCCGTTAAATGTCTTTAAAATGGTTTTGTTTTCATAAATTGAACAGCATGTAATTTATTACAATATATACCAGGTAATTCCCCCGAAATAAATCAGTTTCCTAAAAATCTTAGTTTCAGCATATTTCATAGAATTCAAAGTTAAATTTTTACGTTAAAGTGGCATGAGCTGCCGAAATTCACACTTTTTTCATAATTTCTGATCGTCACGACAGTCAGAGGCTTTGAAGGCCATCGAAAAACTAAATGATTGGCGTTGGAATGAGGAAAATCCATACAGTATGTGGTCTGTACGAACGGAAAACGTGTTCGAAAAGTAAACAAAATTTAAAAAACCGGGACGACCATTCATTCATTCTAAGGCAAAGTTAGTTCAAAACAATACTTTATCGCACATTGTTGAGACTAGAAGCAATAAAAAGCTTCTGAATTATACGTCTTTGGAAAAATAGCCAATAATTTCAACGTTCTGTTTTTAAGTCAAAATATCAACATTTTGGCAGCTCATGCTTGCAAACTAAAGATATATTTATATATATATTTATTAACACTAAAACAGGCGGGCACAGGGGGAATCTTCTTGAGACAAGTTTCTTATTGTGTTAAAAAGGGGCATATCATTTAAACGTTTATACCAATCATAAGTTGTTATAATAAACCACTATCCATGATATTTCATTAAGTTGATGACAGGCAAGAGTTTGGCCTTAGTCAGTAGAATTTTCTGGAAAAGATAATTTATATATATTTATGAACACTAAAACACACGGGCACAGGGAAAATCTTCTTCATGTATTTGGATGAATTAATGTGGTATTATATACGATATAGAAACTGTAACTCGTTAGATATACCTGAGAAATATAAAAATTAGAAAAAAAAATGTCTAAAGCATGTTTGTCATCATTCGACATTATATTTTAAATTTCATAATTGGCCATAGTAGTATGGGCTGCCAGAATTTTTAAATTTATAAACTCGAGTAAATTCTAATTTTTTTCAAAGGTAGTGTATATAAGTACATTATCTTAGGCTTAAAATGAAAAAAAGAAAACAAACGTGCATCCCAACTTTTTAAAGTTAAACCTTTCTACGCACATGTCTCACACGTTCACTTAACATTTCGTAGAGTTTTTGATAAACTCTCATATATTTATGAACATCGCAATTTATGAGAAAAAGTAATCTTTACCAAGCAGTTGATACCACTTTAATCGATCCACATGTATCTGTGTGTAACAGAAGAAACCGTATATAACCATGTAGATATTTGCCCCGGTTGCCCCTGTTTGTCTAGACATATATATGTTTGGGGTTTTTTCTTTAAATTAGATTGATTAGTGTGTAACGCCGCATTCAAAATCATGTCACTTCTATGACGCAGAGTACCGCAGATATAAACTTAGAGTGGCATGAGTTGCCAAAATTAGAATTCCCCCCCAAAATACCGATTTTCAAGACAAGTTCACCATTTGAAGTACAATAAAAAAGTAAAGAATTCACGTTCAAATAAGAAATATTGGTAAAGCCAGTAACCCAATTCGGATGTGTCCAAATAACTGACAACATTTGAATAACCCGAGGTACATTTCTGAGGTGGCCCACTTGCCGCCGTAGCCTGTTTGACATTTGTTAAGAAAACAAAATTACTACAACTAAAACACCTAAAAAATTAATATAGGACACAAAAACATGTCCAGTTAGTTTAGAATGTGTAAATGGGGGTGGAAAACAAACGAAAAATCGAAGCCCGTTAACAACAACAAAAACGATCAGTGTCGGTTAACTTAAAGGCCCACTTGCCGCCGTAGCCTGTTTAAATTTGCTAAGAAAACCAATTTACATGAGCTTACTACGACTAATACCACTAAACTTAAACATAGGACACATAAAACATGTCTAGTTAGCTTTAGAATGTAGAAATGGGATGAAAAACAAACGAAGAATCGAAGCCTGATTACAACAACAACGATCAGTGTCGGTTAACTTTCGTTTTGGATTACCCCCATTTCAGGCCTTTTTATCTTTGGTTTACACTCAAACAATTATCAGCAGGCTTTTCCAGTCGCTGTTAACCGATCGTCACTCTGTATTTCTC
The DNA here is from genome assembly GCA_963971465.1 of Lepidochitona cinerea. NCBI lineage: Eukaryota > Metazoa > Mollusca > Polyplacophora > Chitonida > Tonicellidae > Lepidochitona > Lepidochitona cinerea. Next base: position 104,751,423 of record OZ020551.1, on the reverse strand, counting down.
AGATAAATAGGCCTACGTAAAATTACACTGTCCCGTTAGTTCACTCACTCGACTGAAACATAACATCGCCTATGCGAGCAGATTGGTTCCGGGTACCTAACAATTCAAAGTTTCAAATTCAAATTAAAAATACAAAGTGACGTCCAAACTTTTAAATTTTGGTAAAAATAGAAAGTTCCTAACTTATATTGTCTGGGAAAAATACAGACAACGGTCTTTCTTTTTTAATGTAAAAAATATTCCTGATTTTCGCGGAAAGTGTGCCTTTAAATCTTGGGTTACCCTCATTTCAAGCCTTTTTTATGTGGTTTACACTATTAGATTTATCGGCCGCCTTTTGGGGTGCCTTTTGCCGATCGCCAGTCTGTTTCTCTCAGTTAAAGTAAGTAAAATTATACTGTGCCGTTAGATCGTTCAAACGACTCAAAACATTAGGGCGCTTGTGCGCATGCACAAGTTTGGGGTTTGTTTACATTGCGGGTACTACTTGATAAATCAAATTTTCAATTTCAAATTAAAAATACTAAATGACAAAACTTTCAATTTTTGGCAAAAATAGAAAGTTCATAGCTTCTTCTGTCTGGGAAAAAATACAGAAAACCGCCCATTGTTTTTGTATGTAAACATTACTCTGGATTTTCGCGGCGAGTGTGCCTATAATAATACCAAGGGTGGATAATTAGCTAATAATGCTTTTAGCTCTTTTGGGAGCTCATGCCACTTGAACGGATTCTGAAAATGACTGGTTTTCAGTTTTCGGTTTTTGGATCCACATTTTTAGTTATTTTCAGTGGTGTATATGGGTACTTGTAATGACATGAGAGATAAATACGGTCGGTTGTCTGATAAACACAAAAATGTAGGTATGTACGATAAATAAATACGACAGTATAGATATACAACTGTTTGCTTGTTGAACATAAACGTTTGGGTTTTAGATACAGCTCTCCCTCACGAGCGTATCATTACCGCGCCACGTTACTCCCCGGTACATCGATGGAATTCCATAAGACGGGACCCAAACGCGATGTATGCGTGCCAGATTGGGGAACCTTTTTCGGAGAACGATCCCGCAACAAATATAAAATGTTAAAGGACCTTGTTCGCGCCTCGTCCAACACCGTGTATGTTATCATGTGCACAAAATGTTGCACAATATGTAGGAAAAACTCAGTTTCAAAATCCGCTCTTCCACGGCAGATACCAAGCACAACAAATTTGGAAGGGAAAGTTTTTGGATCGAAACTTTACAAAGTGCTTATCTTGTGGGTTTAAACTTGGACCCAGGGATGTGTCGTGAAAAAGTATTATACCATTTGTGTTTCAGTATAACAAGGCCATTATAAATATAATAAATATATTATAAAATATACACAGATGATTACTAGATAAATATTCTTGAATGAAAATAGTATATCGAATGTTAGTGGCATTCATTCGCATTTAAAAGATGACATAAACGCTTTATCTTCAGATAAGCAATAGAGGAAAAGAATAATTTAAAGGGGCATGAGATGCCAAAATGTTGATATTTTGACGTTAAAACAGAATGTTGAAATTTTTGGCTATTTTTCTCAAACCGTATAATTAAGAAGCTTTTTAGTGCTTCTAGTCTCGAAAATGTACGGTAAAGTATTGTTTTGAACTAACTTTGGATTAGAATGAATGAATGGTAGTCCCGGTTATTTAAATTTTGTTTACTTTTCGAACACGTTTTCGGTTCGTACAGGCCACATATACTGTATGCATTTTCCTCATTCCAACGCCAATCATTTAGTTTTTCGATCGCCTTCAAAGCCTCTTACTGTTGTGACAATCAGAAATTATGCAAAAAGTGTGAATTTTGGCAGCTCATGCCACTTTAAATGACACGAGCTGCCAAAATTCGGATTTTGAATTTTGATATAATTTTTAAGAACTACATCGAAACGTCGTCATCAAATAAACCCAATAAATCCATCAGTAATTGTTAGTCTTATTGTAACCGTTCGACATTGACAGATTTACTTTCTAATGTTCTGGACCATTTTCCGGTATTTCTTACTGATTGTAAAGACTTGTTTTTGTCGAATGACTGGATTTGTCTTGCTTAAGCGATGTTGTCGATACATTTGAAGAGTGTTACAGTTTAGTGGTGATCTATATTTTTTAACACTATAACACAAGTGCACAAGGAAAATCTTCTTGTCTAAAATAACCACGTAGACAAGTTTCTTATTGTGTTAAAATGGGGCATATCATTTATACGTTTATACCCAATCATAAGATGTTATAATAAACCACAACCGATGATACCTCATTAGGTTGACGACAGGCAGGAGTTTGGCCTTAGTCAGTAGAAGTTTGGCAACAAATCATCAGTATTTGTGGTAAAGCTAACATGCCGATTTGGTATAGGTTTTAGACAGTAATCAATTAGCTGTGAAATTCTTTAACTTTCACTACCGAAATCCAAGATAATAGTATATGGAGATCGGCGCACCGCTTGGGTTTTGAATGCATAAGGGGATACATGAGTTTATTTGTGTGTGTTTGATATTTAATAAACAATTAGTCAGCGTGCATGCAATTCCGAGGGCATATTAAAGGAAAGCTCTTTATTTTTTTACTATTTGGAGAAGATAGCCATTACTTTTGAAATTCTGTTTTAACGTAACAATATCAAAATCTTAGCAGATCATGGCACTTAATTAACCATGGCCCTGGAATGGCATTGTTTAGTTGTTTCCGACGTCAGAATGTTATTACCGTGTGACAAACAGATTCACCGATTGGCCACATTACGTATTCATCGTTTTATTTAATATCAATATCGACATTCAATTGTACATCATAATGACATCGGTATCAGTATCTTACTTCGTGGCGGTGCCTTGATATTTCTCATTAGATTTTGGGACTAGCCAAAAGTCTACATAGAAATTGTTGAGTTTGTAGAGGAATACTTGGCAGCACAAACAGAAAATTCACAAAGACATTCCTTAAAAATGAAATCAACTGGAAAACACTAATATCATTAGCCTTTTATCCAAATGAAGAGTCAGTGAAATTATGTAGCTACTCAGTATGGCCGTAACTTTTGGGTGGTCTAAGTCCAAGAGAATGGGTTCCCGATGTTCTCCGTTAGCAAATTTTGGCTATTTTGGGAATCAATTAATATACGAATAAAAATGAGAAGAAATTGTATGGAGATAAGAAGGTAACAGGTACTTCAAAGACTCAATTTCTTTTGCCAATCGGAATTTATGAAAAATTTCGACATTTGGTAGCCACTGGTGTCCCTTTAACAACCTACGGGACAAATTAAATTGGCGTGAGCTGCCACATTTGGATTTTTTTTTCAAATAATTTTCGATCGTTGTGAAAACTTGAGCGTTATCATTTGTGTTTCACTATAATAAGGCTAGCATGAATATGGCTCAAATTATCATAGAACAATAAAAACTGGTTCAGAGAAAAATGCGTCGACTTCTGAGCCAACTTTAAGTCGTTGCTCACAAAAAGAACAAGAGTTTTAAAGATCTACTCATCAAGGCTAAACTCCATTATCTGCCAACGGTCAGTCGTCGGGTACAAAAAGAAAAAAGTCTTAAACATCTACTAGTCAGGACTAAACTCCCTTGTCTGTCTTCTACCCAGACACCCAATTATATATTTTCACTTTCTTTTCCCATTATCATATTTTGTTTAATTTCAGTTTACAAGACTTCTTGGCATACCTGGAGATCCGTACAGCATTGTAAATATATAAAAAAGTAACCGACAAAAAGTAATGACTGGAGCCAAACTTCCTGTCCACACACTTTAACTTGTCTCAATGCTTATTTCAGTGAAGAAGATTTTTCCTGTGCCGATGGAGCCCTATTAGTGCAATGGTGGAACTTTGACATTTCTAGTGTTTTTCAGTCTTTAACAGCATTTTGCACAAGTGGAAAATTGGTTTAGAGACGAGAGTTTCTGTATGTTGAAGAAAACCAAGCGTACCTTTAAGTAAAACGATTTGCAGAGAGAGTCAAAAAACGCATGTAAACTGTCAAATCACAAGGCAATGTTTCCAACGCGGAGAAAAAGGTTCTCACTGGGGATACAAGGTTTCCACGGCGGAGAAAAGGTTTTCACCGTGGTGAGAACGTTTAAATATAAAACATAAAACTTTTCAACCGTGGTGGAAAGGTTTTCACCAAGAAGAAAAGGTTTCCAAGAGAAAGTTTTCTCTGCGGTGGAAACGTTTTCTCCGCGGTAGAAACGTTTTGTCCATGGTGAGAACCTTTTCTCCGCGTTGGAAATATTTCCCTTTTGATTTGACCAGTTACATGCGTTTTTCGACTTTCTCTGTGATATACGCTTGATTTTCTTCGACATACAGAATCTCTCTTCTCAAAACCAAGTTTTCGTTTGTGTAAAATGCTGTTAAAGCGGAAAAACACTGGAAAAGTCGAAATTTAACCCATGGCAGTAATATGCCTCCGTATGTGCCCGTGTGTTTTAGTAATTATAAATATATTACCCAAAATATTGTACATATTCACCAACATGATTATATTGTTTCTCTTTGCCACCATGATTTATGCAATGCTTCCTTGACCCGTGCTTCCCGAAATAGAATGTCCACGAGGTTTTTGTACAGAATGACCAATAGGTAGAAATCGTAGTAAGACTCCAATGAACAGTTATATAAACAGAACATTCAACTTTTGAAGATGATCCATCAGAAACCATTATCGTGTCACCTGTATGATATCTAATTGATTGATTGATGCCGCGACGATTTGAATTCTGTATATTGCAAGGAAAGCAGCGTGGTTGCTCCTTGACCCCAGTGTCATCTGACATTACTGGAGGTTCCATTTATTTGTATTGCATAGTTACACAAACGATATTATGTACCGGAAAAACGTAAACATTTTTATATATGGTGAATGTTTTGAAATCTTTAAAACAATTTATAATGGCAATTGCACATCGATGAGGACAAATGGTTCTCATTTTACCAGGATGTTTGGATCCAGAAATTGTCCATCGTGACCAAGACATATAAATTATTTTTATTTTAAAACCAACGTACAATAGTTCTGCTGGTGATACAGAGGTATTACATGTACGTCACTTGTTCTAACTAATGGGGAAGTTTCCTCACCTACAAATGTAAAATATTAAATGACAGACAAGATAGTGGAGAGTAAAACTAAAAAGTTACAGGAATCAAATATTGGATAGAATTAAAGAGATATGAAAGGAGATGAAAAGTATAACCGTGCTCTTTGTTAAATGCAAAAATATATACTCAACGCATTTTCTTTTTAGAATAATTCTATGTTTGCTTTGCTTTGTTGATCTAGCCGATAATTTTAACAGCCAACAGATCCTGGTAGTTCCGGAGGCCAATTTATCAGCTATCGATAGAACTTTACGAATCTGAAATGTTGCTTCTGCATCTGCACAAATAAAAAGATATTAACACTGCTGTTTTATGAAGTGGACATTTTAAAGTTTTTTTTATGGTTATTATTATTATTTTATGAATATATTATTCACATGCTTTCACATAAATATATGATCTCTCCCAGGGTTATGTATTCCATCCCCCATTCGATCCCGGGGCCACTGTTTGCGAATTTTGGTATATGTATGGCAGGTATTACACGACTTCGAAAATCAGCTGAACGCAAGCCTAACTACAAACAATAGTGATCAATAGCATGCGTATAAAGGCATATAAGTCGAGGTGTTAAAACATTCCGACTTAGATTAATTCAATGTTATAAAAATCAATTAAGTTATACTCGATCGAAGACGTGTTAACGGGAAATATCTTCGATGAAGAGACACAGAGACGCATCTGTCACAAAAACATGATCACCGAAATTGAAAGTAAAGAAGGCTTCTTTGGCAATGCGCCCCCACCTATTTAAAAATCGAAGATACGTTTGAATTCGGTATGCCTGCTTTATGGGGGAGTGGGGTGATCAAACCACCACCGAGCCCCCTTCCCTCATTGCTATGATATAATATCTAACGAGTACCATATAAGTATATTGCCATCTGTGAGCAAAGCGCCGCAAGATTGAATGTATCATGTTTTCATTACAACCAGAAAATAACATCTCTCCTTTGTTGGCAACGTTTCCAAATAGTCTCAGGTTCTTAGATTCTATGTCGATTGCTACCTTTGTACACAACAACCAGTTTCTAAAACAAAAGAAAGAAAAAAAAACACGCATTACGTATTCAAATATACCCTAAAATGGCCACTGTTCAGTAAATCCATGTTTTAAGATAGCAGGCAAGGCAAAGTCTTCATAACCGTTCTGTTTTACCTTGGCTGAACATGAGAGTTCAAACCGAAAATCGAACAACGAATAAAACTTCTTAGAGCTAATCAAAACGTCCAACATTTGCTTTCTTCCAATGGCTGTGTAATACTGTAATGGCCGTTGTCTATGCATGCGTGCACCTTGGAATTTTTTAACGATTTGGTAAGTCTTACATTCTCACCAGTAAGTGCTCCCCCATTTACGGGTTGAACCTTCATGTTTTACCAAGGTAAAATACGGAATTGGTATGTATATATTGTACCTGGCTCGAGAAGACGTGTCTCTATTTTGCAGATTCGTTCGGTTACGGGACAGCATTTTTGAGACGCAATGTTGGAAATTAAAACTGTTATAAACTATCATCCCAAAAAAAAATGAGGACATTTATAAATATATATCAGCAATCCAAGCATAGCTTTCCAAAGATTGGCAGTCACTAAAATGACTCGCAACAGCTTTTCGCCATTCGGTAACTAACCACTGTGTTCAACATAGTAACCTCCCTTCTCCAGCTAAGAACAATGTTGAAGAATGTGTTCTGGAATTATACAAACTGTTTTGAATGGATTTTACGAAATTGCTAAGACGGATGCATCAAACTTGCGGTGAAATATCCCCCTGTAGCTGCTGAACCTGTATGGACATGGAAAACATAATACAGGCTACCCTTATACAAATACTGGCAAACAAACCCATGTTCTTGGCATTTACGTCCACGAAATGTATCATACATGTCTAATAGCGGTTAATTTGAACCGTTTATCATGCCCATAAGTTACCAGTAAAAATAACCAGTTCATAAACGGCCTATCACCGAAGTCGCCAACAAAAACGAATCCAAATTATTTAGATTTTTTCATCGAAAAACGACTTCTATACTTGTTCTTCTAGACACTGAAAAAAATCATACAAAATCATTTTTTGGTGTTCATTTTAAGCAAAACAATGCAAACGTTGGAGATCTTCAACCGATCTCTGGAACATGTTTATATGTCTGTCTTTTCCTTTTGTAAAGTAACTTATGGTTTGATAATCGCCATCGTAAATTAGCGCTATAAAGAAATATACACATCATGGCGGGCGATGTTGTTCTTTCTTTTTTTAACATAAAATATAGAAAATATGAGTCGTTGTTTGTTTACTGACAGTTAGACAGATAGCAATAGCAGAAGGAAATTTCCTAAATAACTCTTTAGATGTACTTGTTTGACAGAAGTTGATTTGCGGTCCTTCATCCGAGATTGATTATTTCTTATATACACGAAGAAAAAAGTTAAAGTGGCATGAGCTGCCAAAATGTTAATATTTTGACGTTGAAACAGAATGTTGACATTATCGGCTATTTTTCTCAATAGGTATAATTCAGAAGCTTTTTAGTGCTTCTAGTCTCGAGAATGTACGATAAAGTATTGCTTTGAACTAACTGTGGCTTAGAATGAATGAATGGCCGTCCCGGTTATTTAAATTTTGTTTACTTCTCGAACACGTTTTCGGTTCGTACAGGCCACATACTGTATGGATTTTCCTCATTCCAACGCCAATCATTTAGTTTTTCGATGGGCTTCAACGCCTCTTACTGTCGTGACGATCAGAAATTTTGAAAAAAAGTGTGAATTTTGGCAGCTCATGCGCCTTTAAGCACCCCCCTTGGAAGTCTGCACCGACCGATAGGGAGATTGTTGGCAAACTGATGTTGCAGAAACGATTGTGATCATACAGGGCAACATTCTGGCGATAAGAAATCAACATCAATGGCAATAAGCTATACAATTTATTCAGGATATCGTTAGCCAAATCCAAAATGTAATTTAACCAAATATAAGGTATGCAACTTCAGCGGCCATGTGGCTTCAAAGGGCGAACATATTGAAGTAAAAATGTCACTTTGGGTGTGTAGAACACACCCCTAGAGCAGACGGTCAATAGCGCGTATAGCCTTCATTAGCTTCCAACCTGTGTCTCATCCCTCCAGTGAGTCGGATCTGTTGAAGGAGTAACTGCCGCCAATACCGATGTAATGCGGCTTCCAATTGCTGCAGATTTTGTACAGGAGGCTCTAGGGCTTGAATGTTTCTGCCCAGTTTATCTAAAATGTGCTCTAAAGGATTCAAATCCGCTTAGTTAACGATATCCTGAATAAATTGTATAGTTTATTGCCATTAATGCCGATTTCTTATCGCCAGAATATTATTAGTTAAACAGTGTGTGTGTGACCCAATACGGAAATATACAGCCGATACGCGCGATACCGATACGGCGATAGTTCTACTCAGTTCTGGCTACTAGACTAACCAGGTAACCTACATTCAGCAGATCTTGGGATAAGTACGCTTGCTATTCTCTGATAAAGGTTTCCACAGCGCCTAAAACTATAGCCATGCACATCGATATGTTCTGTTTGTATTTTTAAATATGTCGACTCACTTTAGCAGACGCGTGCACATGCTATCGCAGCGTGTATTCAGGGCAAGTAACTCTAGGTAACCTGATACGAACTCGGTCTGCCTGATGCGGAAAAATATCACGTCTCCACGTGATCGATGACGTCAAATCAAATGCAAATATTTTGTCTGGGGATAATGCCCTTTATGATCACAATCGTTTCTGCAACATCAGTTTGCCAACAATCTCACTACGCCAATAATTTTATCGGTCGGTGCAGACTTTCCAGGGGGATGCTTAAAGCGGCATGAGCTGCCAAAATGTTGATATTTTGACATTAAAACAGAATGTTGAAATTATTGGCTATTTTTCTCAAGACGTACAATTCAGAAGCTTTTTAGTGCTTCTAGTCTCGAAAATGTACGATAAAGTATTGTTTTGAACTAACTTTGGCTTAGAATGAATGAATGGTCGTCCCGGTTATTTAAATTTTGTTTACTTTTCGAACACGTTTTCGGTTCGCACAGGCCACATACTGTATGGATTTTCCTCATTCCAACGCCAGTCATTTAGTTTTTCGATGACCTTCAAATCCTCTTACTGTCGTGACGATCAGAAATTATGAAAAAAATGTGAATTTTGGCAGCTCATGCCACTTTAACTTTTTTCTTTGTGTAGATTTTTATTTGAGGATCAAGGACAAATCGCAACAAACTTTTGATAGACGGTGTCCTTTGAATGGCATTATTAAACATCTGAATGCTGGGGCGGGCTAAGTTTATCAAAGGGGAGTAAGTTGGCTCATAATTTTGTGACTAGAGTCTAGAGTATAGGACGTTTCTGAACATGTTAGTTTTCCTATTATCTTGGCAAGGCGTTGACTGTACTCAAAAAGAGATGAGCAAGCACAATTTTATGCTGGTTATACCCTATTTACCTGAACTTACTTCCTCAATGCATCGAGACATTCAATAGACTTGAAGTTATGCTCAAATCACTGTTGGATGATCGCAATAAACATATTCTGTTTTCGTAAAAGGGCTTTAGTTAAATGGGACTGTCGTTTTCTCGTTGAGGGTGTATCCGAACTACAGTATTTCAGTGTATCATAGTTATATTCTCTCAAAATAGTCAACGATAAGCGATGTGTTTTGATCTAATTACAGAGTTTTAAAATAATAAAACCAATTTCTCTGTAATCATGATTATAAAATACTGCAATATTCAAACTCATGGGGAAAGTTCTGACAAACACAAAATACCCATTGTCATTCATTGGCTTGATTGATAGTCACTGACAGCCACCATGACAAAACCTAAAGTACAAGTATCCGTCGCAGTGGAAAGGAAGAGAGAGGGTATTCAGCAAAAAGGTAACATACGAAGGCCGGAATTATGTAAAACAGTATCTCAAATAACAGCAACAGTGATTAAAATAAGCATATAAGCTTAAAACGCATGTCTGACCCTTGAAACCGAGTAAAAAAACATGGAATAGAAGACAAGTACATTGAAGAGCCATGTTTCCGTTAAAACCCAGCAAACTATCGAGTATTTTTCTCAAGCCTTACAATTCATATGCTTTTTAGTGTTACTAGTCTCGATAATGTGCGTCGAGATTTAAGACAAAAGCTAGAACTTTGTTAGCTTATGCCACTTGGTAGATGGTATATCACCTTAATCTGATGTTTCACTTTGATTACGATATATTGTTCGAGAAGGTATTAATTATACAAAATGAAGGATTAACTTCAACACACCTACAGCGGTCTAGGCCTTATTTAAAATTGAACGTTTGATATTAGTAAGAACCTTGTATTCCCATCAGTAACAGCTCAACAGGATTACCATTGTGGTAAATGTCTCCATTCGGACGGTAGCTTAGGCCCAAACTGTTCTTCTTTCTTTGAGTTACTTTGTCAGCAATATTGCAAATAAAATAACGTGCGCTGGTAATGATATAATTAAATGCTTATAAATTTGTTGACTCTAAATAACATTTCATGATGTGTTGGAAGGGGAAACTGAGAGTGAAAGTAGGGTGGGGGACTAGTTCATTAAAACTTAAATTGAAGCTAATCCATAGATAAACAAGCGTTGTGTCAGATTGTAACGTATTTTGATCTCGAGTCTAATGATCCATTTAGGTCTAAGTTTCATTAAGTCAAATATATTGAGTGTAGAATGGTGTTGATGGTAACAATATGCTACCCTGGCCTCCATAATGGTGGTCATATATTACTCAACATGCAAAGCTATGACGTCAGCACCAGTCTACTATTAGTCCGGCATAGATCATCATGAGTGACAACTTAGTTATATAATTTTTTCAGATACGAGCAGTTCATAACAAGTGCATATTGTACTAGTAAAATGTCAAATCTTTCCAGTTAAGTAATTACTGGATTCCAGTTGACTATGCCATATGTGTATTAATAGAAAATCCTCTTGTCTTAAATAACCATGGAGACAAGGTTCTAATTGTGTTAAAACAGGTATATCATTTAGAACTTTATACCCAATCATAAATTGTTTAAATAAACTAAACCTATGATATGAGGTTGACGACTGACAGGAGCTTGGCCTTAGTCAGTAGAACTTTCTGGAACACTTTGTAATACATTGACAGTGCATCTTAAGCTATGGTAAGAATATCGGCAGACTGAGATTAAACCACATAGGATCATGGGAAAAGAAAGTGAAAATTTTGGTTCCCCCCAGAACAACCTAGGTAGAAGATAGGCAGGGAAGTTTAGCCCTGACCAGTATTGCTTTTATATATATATGGTTTGCAAGGAGGAGAATCGATACATTCATTTCAAGAGCTCTTGAGAAATGTCTGCTCAATGCAAAATACGAAAATAAACCTTTATACAGTGTATACAATGTAGATAAGATTTTCAAAAGGTATAGTCAGCTTCCCAAATAAAATAACAATGATCACTTAGGTTTGTGATTGAGGTAGATATCAATTATCCACTTGATAAGGTTATTAATAATGGCAATCATTGCAAAATTATGTTTTATGTTCATTAAAAAACAACATGTTTCTAAATGTTTCGCCTGTGTAAGTGAGAAATTACAATCCTTGTTCAACATTTTACTAATTTTAAAATAACATATTAATTAAGTAAAACATCAGAAAGTATTGTCAATTGTTGTAAATAAAACTGTATAAGTTGATGATTGACACCCCCCCCCCCCCACCAACAAAAACATGACTGTTTTTTAACCAATAAAACCGGCTTCCAAGTATATCTTTGTTGGATGCAGATGTTTTGGTATTCAGAATTAAGTCTTATTTATTTTACCTGTGGTCTGTAGGAAGTGGTAGTGGTTAATGGGGAGGGACATGTGGCCCGTCAGGTTGCCTGGTACGTCTGTCATTTTCCAAAATGGGTTTGCAGGACTACAAGGATGGTTGTGAGACGGATGACCAGTGTGACCGGTTAACCTTTCCCCACGGCCCAACAAATACCCGCTGTCCTGATCAGTAGTGAAATGTCGAGGAGTGGGCAAACTGACATCATACACAGCAATGTGAGATATATAAGGTCGTATAGCTCTGCGCTCAGGTATTGGGTCCCATTGTTCTACGCTAACAGGAGCTGTACAATTGGAAACGGACGATCCCCAAAATGGTGAACAAGAATTTAACGATGTAGACACTGCAGAATGTGGAGAGTTATCAAACCTTGGGGAGTCTGACATAGCAACAGACGTATTATTGGAATTTAACCTCCTCACTGAATCCGCGGTGGCACTGTTGTATAATCCAAGACCTCGTCCATTTCTGCTGCACGATAAGAAATTTGAATTCACTGATGTATCATCCCCAAACTTTCTATCAAGAATCATTTGCGAAGGCTGTGTAAGATGCCAAGTGGAAGCCGATGCCATTATATAACCCTCTGGCTCCTTCTTGGCCTCAAAGTACTGTTCAGTAGTAATAAGCAGGATCTTCAACTAATATATATTAAGAAAGCAATAAAGAATCCTGAGTAAGCTGCAGTAGACCCTTTCTCCATCAAACGCATGCCATTCTTGTGTAGAAGCATAGAAGCATCTTGATCACAGTTCCGCCTCACTAAACTCCCCACCTTCTCTAATGGCGTAACATTCACTCTGGAAAAGACATGCACACGAATAAAACTATGAAGTGAGAAGAAAGTAAACCTAACTAGACGTCCAATCTTAAAGCATTGTAATAAAACATGTCAAATTTATATGACAAAACAGGAGAGTTTTATTTTTATCCCAGTGAACGGAGTCAGCTACCTCAGACAACAGCCCCAACAGGAAGGGTCGCCAGAAAACAGCGCACGGCAATATAACGGCTTTAATTGCTGTCTTATGATATAGCATAAAAGATGAACCACTTTCATGTTGAAGCAAACAGTCTCATTTTATGTCCAGCCTATAGGAAGAGACTGATATAAATCGGCGACTTCGGACGTACATACTGGTTCGTGGAAAGTGAACGTGTATAGAAGGTAAAGCATACCGCATCAACCAGCGCTATGTCAAACAGTCAAAATACAGTCTATTTCTTATCGAACAGAATTAGAACCTCTAATGTTACAATGATCGTAATATTAGAAATTATGATAACATTACAAAATTCTGTAGATATCCTATTTCTGTGTTAGAGAGTGCGGATTACTTGTTAATAGTCAGTATATGTACACTGTACCAACATGGAGTTATTAATAAACATCACTCTACTATTTCCGTTACCTATAGTTCATAATCTAATTTTCCTAGTTTATTGGTTTTTAAAAAATATTTTATCAATAAACACCATAATTACATACTGCATTTCAATAGATGAATTATCTAAGAAAAGGCCATGAATTAACCTCCTTTCTAATTTATCAGTTAATCTACATATTTTGAAAAATTGCATCTCGAAATACTTGACAATGTAGCACACATCATTGTACTCTGAAATCCGATCTTGTATGTAAAATTCAAAACAGTATTACGAAATTTATAGAAAATCCACTGAAAAGAGGAATATCATATGAATCGTACCTTTTGAGTTTTGTAAATATGACATGTCTTGTCCGGATTGTGAATTAGTGAGGAAACGCTAAAATATTTGCAGCTTATCTCACTCAACCGCCGTTTGGAAATTTACTAGATTGAAAATTACATTTAAAATGACTTCACATGGAGTCCAAGTCACAAATGTTTGGTTCAGATATATAGAATAATTGATCAAACGTTAACATGATGAACACATTACTTATCAGTTTACCTGGACTTACACCTGGGATAACACATGATTTCCTGACGGACCGTAACCCAGGAAGCACAGATCCTTTGTACTTAATGTCCCCCCACAAACACACAAAAAATATGTATATTTAGTCAATGTTAATGAGGGCGTCGAATATTTTAAACAATCATGTATTGTCTTATTTGGAGCTTTACCAACGTTGGACACAAGTATTCCACTTTCGACACAGGACGATAATAATGATAAGGCTGTGTGGCTGGTTGAATTACTCTTATTGAAATGCTCATTTCATCTCAACCCATCTACGTTATCTGTGTGATGATTGTTTTGAATTGATTTCCTAAACATTACCGCATTAGTCCAAGTGGAAAATTAAAGACTCAATTTCTCTTGTTTCTAAAAACTGTTTGAAAGATCTGAATGAAATGCAGTTAAAATATTAAAATTTATTATACATACATTGTTAATAATACATTATTTTGTTTTGTTATGAAAGAGATTTATAAGGAGCAATGCTATGATAATAAAGTCAAATAGCTTTGTTAGATTAACATCTAAATGATAAAAACCACTTTGCTGTTCATTCGAAATAGAATAGTTCATACACCGAGAAGGTTCAAGAACATAATTATACGCCTTAGTTTCTGTAACTTTAACAATTCCCATGTGATCGGATGAATAAATTGGACGGATATTTGAATTTATTGTGAGCCGAAATATCGCTTAAACGTCTGTAAGATTCGTGTTAAAACAACTGTTTTGTGCAACACGAAAACCATTGTTAAAAAAGCCACAAACAAATCATTTGAGCTGATCTTGTCACGGGCCTCGCTAAGGACAAACTCCAATTTAATTGTTCCCTTTCTAATTGAATTGAAGAGAAGCTGATCATTTTTCTAACTGAGCAGAGTGTCGGTACATTTTCATTAGAGCGTCTGTCGGGTTTTTTCTTTCCGAACTTATGTAGGCCTACAACTTTTTTGCACCCAGAAGCAATATGTTTGTGGACAAAATCATAAAAACAAAACAGAAGACAACATTTTGTAATAAATGTGTATCATTCTGGGCTGATACATTTCACAAACAGTTGTCACAAATATTTAAATAACACAAAACGTTGAAAACATATACTCTGCAGAATTGATAAGAACAATTCAATTAACACATAACAACAGTTAATATAGCTTCAATGAACTGGTGTAAAACTGTTGCAAATCATATGTATTTTATCGAAGACAACGACGATAGTATCTATCAAAAATATCCATATTTTTTCGAATATTATGAAAAAAGTAAAACAACTTCTTTCCAATTTATGAAACTAACAAACCAACTATATTTAAATAACGATTTTTTCCCCTTTTCCAACACTTTTTGCCAGTTCAGACATATGTGAATCTTCTTTACAAACTAAAGAAGCCTGTTTAAAAAAGTAACACATATGATAGCTTCATATTTACTGAATCCGAGTCATTTACTACATTCTGGTAGTCAGTGCTAACGTTAACGCTAACGTTATAATGATCATAGAAGAAATCTGGTACACTAATTAATTTTATGCCATTAGGTGTGGACGATGAGACGCCTAAGATGGAGTTTTTATCTAAATGCTGTGATTCGTGTATAGAGCGAGACTGTGTTTATTATTGATGTCAACTATTTATCACCGATACAATTATTGCATCTTTTATGTGAAGTTTATGGGCTATTAAATCCTGTCAACTGTAAGATTCTTTTGCTCTAGGCTAATATTCACATACAGTTCCCTTAATATAGAGACATCTACATTACTCGAAATTTACGCCACTCTATCAGGATATTCGTCAAAGCCAAAAAGTAAGCATTATTGTTACGTGTTCTGTTACAAATGTTTTAGTCCCTCTTTCATCGCCTTCTTTTCTGGGAACATGGAGTCCCAGTCGACAGTCTATTCAGATTATAGTCTATTTATTCACGACTAGTTAATTTTATTAGACAATTTCAGGAGCAGTCCCTTTGAAGTCTGGGTTCGCCTGAGGAAACTTAGACGGCCACACAGATTGGTTAACCTCGGGAGGTGACAGTGTCCGGAGTAGACAATTCATCCACTCAGTACTTCTCCCTATCGGTACCATCAAATCACTCTCTCTTCATCTCTCTCCCTTAAGATAACATGCTTAGTTCGGCGAGTTTAATCACCTTTTTGACGCCGATATACATATCCCGTCTACGGCTCAGACACCTGTCTTTAGAATTCCTTTCATCAATTCGTCCAACATGAAAAAGCGTTCATAAACATCTTACCTTTGCTTCGACCTCCCAATATATTAACTATATATGTTAGAATGATAGTATTGTCCAAAATACATCTCTATAGACACCAACTAAGCGTTTGGCTTGTCATTCACGTCTAACTACTTACTCTGAATTAAAGGTGTGTACACCAACAACCAAAAGAGATACCTGTTAGTTTTCCAGTACATAACAATTGAGTAACAAATGTTGTTCTGGTCATATTTGTGACAACGCCGAAAAATGTGCCTACAATTTGGCTGTATTGTCTATGTGTTTAATTTTTACTCTATATTTTGCATATAGTATAAACCATTTTGTATTTCTTGAACAGGTGAAATCATTTTACCTTTAAGACAAACTATTTTGTAACCCCATTGGCTGGGACAACACAATACACAAATTACCTCGCCTGACCCACCTGGAATTCGCTCCAATGGCATTTCCATGTATATAGAAG
The DNA here is from genome assembly GCA_963971465.1 of Lepidochitona cinerea. Lineage (NCBI taxonomy): Eukaryota > Metazoa > Mollusca > Polyplacophora > Chitonida > Tonicellidae > Lepidochitona > Lepidochitona cinerea. The sequence goes on along the minus strand of OZ020551.1, from coordinate 104,734,754 downwards.
TCTCAGTGTCCCTTGTACCTGATGGGAATGATGATACCATACGGACGCTAACCAAAATTTCCTAAAGTGTAAGGAAATTTAATTTCATTCAACGCTTTTATATTTTTAAATATCTTATATTATTTACTGGGTATATTACTTCATTTATGTTTTTTAACTTTGAACACGAGAATCAAAATGCGCGAAAATTTGGCTACGAAAAAAGTATTAAGAAATTGATAACAGAATGTTTGTCACGTGTTTGTCACTTGATAGAATATTCAACTGAGAATATTTGCAATATAAAGTGTCATTTAAGGTTTGAGACTAATCTTGCTATCGTCTGACTTGTGGACAGAAACCTCATTAGTCTTACACGGCCTTGAGGCAATACCTTCATAAAGACGAATAGAAAAGCTTAACAACGAGAGTAGAATTGCTTTAAAGTAAAATTCTTGTATTTGAGACCTAAAGAAGATGTTCCGAAGATGAAGTCTTCCTACAAAGAGAGACAATACACGAAACAATAGTCCCATAAAGCCACTATCGCTAGTTAATTATTTAACCTTACGCAATGCCACGATGATAATAAAGTTTGAACGTGTTTAATATTGATTAGAAGACGAGAGGTGTTACTTGAGAACCCTCAACAAAGGTCTCTGTTTCCAAGAATATCCATAATCTTAAAGGTAAGGACATGAGATCGTTAATATTTGGATTGGAATTGAATTTTGTTATTTGCTTCAGAAAACAAATGTGTCATCGAGAAAAGTTGGTTTCCAACGCTCTAAAACTATACTCGATCTATCAGTCTTACATATTTAAACATTTTAAAATGGAAATATATACATTGTTTAAAGTTTTATGATCCACGAAAAGAAAAAAGATGATATTACATATTTTCACTTGCGTTTCTCATTATCATAGTTTGTTTAATTTCAGTTTACCGGACTTCTTGCCATAGCTGAAGATACGTAAAACTTTCTCAATATATTACAAAGTATTCATGAATTTTCAGAAAGCCAACAGAAGCCAAAACCGGACTTCAACCGGATGAAATACCATGGGCTTTGGTTTACTACAACAACCTTTTAGATATAAATAAGGCCTAAATGACAAACCTCCCCCTCTTTTTAACACAATCAGAAACTTGTCTCCATGGTCATTTTAGTCAAGAAGTTTTTCTCTGTGCTGGTGTGTTTTTGTGTTCGTAAATATATATATCGGATGTGCTATGAAATAAAAGATTGGATTGATTGATGTTTTACGCCGCACTCAAGATTATTCCCTATATGTTTAATTTAGAACCAGGATTGGAAATGATTCCATGGTTCGCGCTTATTGGGCAAACGAGTGACCTCATTAAGAGCTCGAATATGTATTCAAACTGTATTTTCTTTGTGAGAGACACAAAGTTGATAACATTGATTGGGTTATGGTGGCACTTAATTTAAATTAACACTGACGTGGTTAAGGCAACGTTTAGTTGATAACACCGACTATGTTGAGGCAGCAAATAGTTGATAACACTGACTATGTTAAGGCAGGGATTATTTTAAATTAACACTGACGTTGTTAAGGCAACGTTTAGTTGATAACACTGACTATGTTAAGGCAGCGATTATTTTAAATTAACACTGATTATGTTAAGGCAACGATTAGTTGATAACACTGACTATGTTAAGGCAGCGATTATTTTAAATTAACACTGACGTTGTTAAGGCAACGATTAGTTGATAACACTGACTATGTTAAGGCAGCGATTATTTTAAATTAACACTGGCTATGTTGAGGCAGCGATTAGTTGATAACACTGACTATGTTAAGGCAGCGATTATTTTAAATAACCACTGACGTTGTTAAGGCAACGTTTAGCTGATAACATTGACTATGTTGAGGCAGCGATTAGTTGATAACACTGACTATGTTAAGGCAACGATTAGTTGATAACACTGACTATGTTAAGGCAGCGATTATTTTAAATTAACACTGACGTTGTTAAGGCAACGATTAGTTGATAACACTGACTATGTTAAGGCAGCGATTATTTTAAATTAACACTGACGTGGTTAAGGCAACGATTAGTTGATAACACTGACTATGTTAAGGCAGCGATTATTTTAAATTAACACTGACGTTGTTAAGGCAACGATTAGTTGATAACACTGACTATGTTAAGGCAGCGATTATTTTAAATTAACACTGACGTTGTTAAGGCAACGATTAGTTGATAACACTGACTATGTTAAGGCAGCGATTATTTTAAATTAACACTGACGTGGTTATAATAATAATAATAATGTTTTATTTCAGACAAAAAAGAGTCCATATAGGTGGATACACAAATATACAATTAGTCGCTATAAGCGGGATGATACTTCACTTTAGAAGTATTTGCCTCCAGTGAGTTCTTAACTTTGAAAACAAGCTAACATCTGAATTATTTAAAGCACACAAAATTTTGTTGTCAGAGGTTTCAATTCGTGACATCAAACTATACGCTGATCTGCGAATAAGTTCAGGAAAAGAAACTACTCCGTTGTTTACAAACATTTGGCAACGATTAAGGCAACGATTAGTTGATAACACTGACTATGTTAAGGCAGCGATTATTTTAAATTAACACTGACGTTGTTAAGGCAACGATTAGTTGATAACACTGACTATGTTAAGGCAGCGATTAGTTGATAACACTGACTAGGTTGAGAGAGCGATTAGTTGATAACACTGACAATGTTAAGGCAGCGATTAATTTAAATGAACACTGACGTGGTTATGGCAGCGATTAGTTGATAACACTGTGTTAAGGCAGCGATTAGTTGATAACACTGACTATGTTAAGGCAGCGATTAATTTAAATGAACACTGACGTGGTTAAGGCAACAATTAGTTGATAACACTGACTATGTTAAGGCAGCGATTAGTTGATAACACTGATTAAGTTAAGGCAGCGATTAGTTGATAACACTGATTATGTTAAGGCAGCGATTAGTTGATAACACTGATTATGTTAAGGCAACGATTATTTTAAATTAACACTGACGTGGTTAAGACAACAATTAGTTGATAACACTGACTATGTTAAGGCAGCGATTAGTTGATAACACTGACTATGTTAAGGCAGCGATTAGTTGATAACACTGATTATGTTAAGGCAGCGATTAGTTGATAACACTGACTATGTTAAGGCAGCGATTATTTTAAATTAACACTGAAGTGGCAGCTAGTTGATAACACTATTGGAGCTAAGTGATTAATATTTACAAAATCTCAAATGTGAATCTATTTGCACATAACTTCTTCCCAAACAACTTGAGATTGATGACATCCCTCAAAATGAATGAATGTATGCAATACAGTATAAGAGATGTTTCCCTGCTAAATCAAAACAACTTCCAGTAAATAACGCAACACATTTATCTTCTTTTTAACTCTGTCCTGACTGGGTCAATTGTCTTCGTTTCAACGTCAACGTATATCGTAATCGTTTTTTTAACACCAACTATTCAATTCAAATTTTTATAAAAAATTCTATCAAAAGAACTATCACACAAAAGATAAAGGTTGAGCTTAATACATTTATGATCACTAAAACACACGAATAAAAGTGTGCAATATATTGAGATGGTGTTGTTTGAATTGACTTGGATAGATCGTTTTATATTTAGGTAACAGACAGTCCGTGTTGCGATGGGTTAGACGATGTTATTGGCTATAAGTTCAGACTGAAGAGGTTCTCGTGACTCTCCAGGCAACAGTCATGGAGATAGGTTTGCGTAATAAACCGTAATTTGTGAATAAGAAATAAGCGTTAATTTGACCTTTTTTCTCTCAAAATTGGTCTTCCAAATGAGATGATGCTCAATTAGATTAAGGTACATTGTGGCAAAATTTACTGCGTATCCTCGGTTTAATGACAATGTGGTATCAGGACAAAAAGGGAGGGTTTGCCTGGGATAGCCTACAGACAGATGAAACTATCCGAGCAACGGTGTGCAAACGCGGATAAGCCAAGAACAGCCGGTCAAGTTCCTTCTTATTGCTTAATAATTGAGTTTCACTTCCTCTTTGCAATTATTGTTAGGAATTAAATGGAAGTAAAACCGGAACTTTACGACGGAACTGTGCAAAGCTCTGAATAAAGCAAAAGATGTCGGAAAATTCTCTCAATGTGTCAGATCTGTAGCCTTGAGATAAACGGTTAGAAAGCATAGAGAAAGGTCTTTATCTTCATCTGGCTTTTTACATTTAGAAACTTTTAAGAAAATAGAACGTTTTGTAAAAAACAACTAATCTTTGCCTTTTCCGCACAAGGACCATCACGAAACAGAAGAAAATAATAATGTATTAATAATTAAATTCCTGCTGGGGTTTTGGAAAAGCTATTGTTGAATTGCCACTTAATAATGAGAAATTAGAATAATTTTCATAAATAAATAAACTGGTATCAAATCGAAAAGCAATGGCGGAGTGTATCTTTCTGCTTAATTACACGCCCTACGAACTTACGGCTCAGTAAAGTTGAGAAATGAGTTCAATTCGTTTTCCCATTTTCTAATGTTTTGCAATTGCTTCAGAGTAGCTATCGCTGCACGTGGTCTCTAGATTTGAGGATTACAGAACGTTAATCTTTTATTGTCTATTTTAGTTGCGTTTCCAGTGCATGCCCTTTTTATATGTAATATATCACATTTTTGGTCAGGTAGATGCGCTGATATTTCGTTAGATCGCCACATGTCCTCAAACCTTAGTAATTGAACTGCATATCGGACAGGACAATGAATGTTAGACAAATACCTAGCTGTTACTGGCTGTAAAACCATTTTATCGACTGATTCTCACTGTTCTCTGATATAAAAATCTCTTCCAATAACTATATTTTCCACATTGCGGTGATGTAAATTAGGATGATTTTCGTGACGTCTCTATTAAAGCCATCCTATGGATGTCAGGGTGTCACCAATAAAACGAGACACGGGAAAGATTGATATGAAAATGAGATGGAAATAAAAACCGATCGACTTGTGCAACTTGAGCATAGAGGGCGTGGCTCAGGAAGTGCTCTAGCAGCGAGGGATTTGACGAAGGGTTACAGAGATACAAGGAAACTGTTTTAGAATAGAATCGTTACTGTCTCCCAAGACCATCAAAGAAGACATCAAATAGTAAGTGGCACATATTTCTTTTATTTGCACAAATTAATGTGTTTTAATAAGGGTGTGTGTGCCTGGGTTCTCTCGATATTACCCCGGTCCTTCGTTTTAACCGATCATTATGTCTTTACCCAAGACATATCTTGCCTTTATTTTGTCGTAAAGTCATTGTAAGTCGTAAACTGGTCAGTTATGGCCTTGTACTTTGCAATAGAACATTATCATATGTTTTATTATCCAAACGGTCGTAACGGAGAGGTTCTGAGAGAGACAAGTTCCGCTTAGTTACTATATTGGTCTGAAGTTTTTAATATATATATATCTAAAGTATTTTAAAAGGGCAAGTAGCTGGGGCTTCGTTCATACAGGGATGTTTTGTCTATATTAGTTTGACGTAAATTCCTGTGTAAGTTGAAGACATCTTGAAACAAAAAGAACAATAAAAGGGTTTTTCGTACAATATGTCATCGAACCTTTTCTCAGATTAAATAACCGTTGCAATTTGCGTATAAACACGTATTCAAAGCTGCACGAACATAGACCAATATTCTGGCAGCTCATGCCACTTTAATGTGCAAATCTTAATATTTTCAATATTTGAAATTCAATGTAGTCTAAACGAAAATAAAAACGAAATAATCATAGTTGAACTTGGTTAAAACGATTCTCCACTTGGTAAACGAATCTAGAATCCGCTCTTGTCGGACATGTGCTTAATTCAATAATTGTTTTCCATTGAAAAAGTGACCCCTGTTCACAAGATTAAAGGAAAAATACATCTATCTTAGGACGAATAGACAGCTTTTGTAGCTATATTTATAAACAATTTATAAAATAGTCGCACTGGCACACGGACACTGACCAGAATAATCTTGTTAACTAACAAAGCTATTTAGCAAATGTTCTAGAATGGCTTTAAATTGGCAAACCATTATTGACCAGTAAACCATGAAAGTCGTTTATGTGTAGATAAAAACGTGTCCCCTATAAAGAAATTCGCTAAACCTTACTGACAAACAACTTTATCCAAGTTTGGAGATTCTCAGCAAAGAATATTTTTAAATAATGAAACACAACAATGAAAGACAACTACATCCCATCTTTGCTTGAATTTGAAAAAAGTAAATATACAAATAAGCTGTTAATAAATTTATCTTCGTTTAATTTTCGTTGCAAACAGTTTAGTACATGATTGCCTAAACGGTAAGTCTATTTCAATTCTGCCACCTTGTACTTCAGTTACTCTCCTCAATTTCAGTTTAAACATGTACGACGGTCGTATACTTTGATCATTTTAATGAAACCGCACATGTACTTGTTCCGACCAGTGAAGATTAATTGCGCTGTTCGCAGGTTTAAAATGTTTTACGTCACCTTATCTACACTTTCGTTTTTGGCGTTTAACCTCTGTTTTAATATCTCAAGAGGTTAAGCAGTTATCTAACATAATTAGACCTCACAGTCGCTCAATGTAATAATTAGTCCCTAGTATGGCGTACATGATTCATTTGAATGGTCGCTCCAATAAGTTAAGACAACCAACCAACCATGGTTTTTGGCGTTGGTCTAATTGTATTGGGTCAGCGGAGGCAGCCATCTATACAGAATTAAAAAAATTGCAACTGTGTTCGAAAATCAATAGAGAATAAAATGCCCAGTGGGCAACATTCCTTCTTACGTTAGTCGAGGTTAATTTCGGTTACTTCAAGGCTGTTTATCTCAGCTTCACAGAAGATAGTATTGTTATTGTTATCAAGCTATTGAGTCAGTTATGAGACTACAAAGAGGGGGAGGACCTTATTGTGCAAAATATTTATGTTAAAAAATTTGCTCGGCCCTAAATGTTCCCCCTTTCCTGAATATTGTTGTTTTTTAGCCGTCCCCAAAATATTATCTCTCAAACGTTTGGTCCATAAACCCAACTAAAAATTAAATTACCCAAAACGAGCCCAAAATGACGTCAGTTTTACTCAAACGAAAGTTGAATGCCCCAAACGAACTGAACTAAGTCGAAATAGGCGGACGACAAGTCAAGTACCCAAAATAGTCCTAAATGATAGGCCTACCCAAATAAAATCAAATTAACCAAAACTATTCGAATGAAAGTCAAATATCCAAAGTATGTCGAATGGTCCTAAACGGACCTTAAAATATCAAATTACCTCGACTTCTATTTGGGTGAACCAACTTTCATTTGGGTAAAGTTGACATCATTTGAGCTCATTTGTGTGATTCTACTTTTATAATATAAAGCCTATTTTCATTTGTGTACATCTCTCAATATTAATTCGATTAGATATGCGACTTTTATCTGAATAATTTGACTTTCATATAGGCCCTATATGGACAAAGATGCCATCATTTGAGATCGAAACTTATCATTTCGACACTTTTGGGCAATTCTACTTTTATTTTGGTAAAGCATTTTTTATTATTAAAATCATCATCAGGACAAAATTTTTGGCAGGGGCGACTTTTAGGACTACTTCGCTGCGCTTCATCATTAGAACGAGGATTTCCATATTGCCCAGATTTAAAAATTAATCGCTTACACGTGTGCATGTAGAATTGTTATTAGTCGTTACAAAAGAAAGGCTAGAAGGTCCCTGATCTCCCGTCTAGTGGTAGATGATATGCTGCAAAGTGGCCAAAGTTAAAGAACCAAAGGCTATTTTTCCCAAGCAAGCCAAATATAACTCTTTTCGTTATTATCAGCCTCAGAATTGCACTTTTCGTTAATATCAGCCTCAGAATTGCACTTTTCGTTAATATCAGCCTCAGAATTGCACTTTTCGTTAATATCAGCCTCAGAATTGCACTTTTCGTTAATATCAGCCTCAGAATTGCACTTTTCGTTAATATCAGCCTCAGAATTGCACTTTTCGTTAATATCAGCCTCAGAATTGCACTTTTCGTTAATATCAGCCTCAGAATTGCACTTTTCGTTAATATCAGCCTCAGAATTGCACTTTTCGTTAATACCAGCCTCAGAATTGCACTTTTCGTTAAAGGCACACTTGCCGCGAAAATCAGAATTTTGTTTACATTAAAAAAGAAAGACCGTTTTCTGTATTTTCCCCAGACAATATAAGTTAGGAACCTTCTATTTTTACCAAAATTTAAAAGTTTGGACGTCACTTTGTATTTTTAATTTGAATTTGAAAATTTGAATTGTTAGATGGCCGTAACGTAAACAAACCAAACTGCTCGCAGGGGCGATTTTATGTTTCAGTTGAGTGAGTGAACTAACGGCACAGTGTAATTTTACGTAGGCCTATTTATCTGAGAAATACAGACTGACGATCGGTTAACAGCGACTGGAAAAGCCTGTTGATAATTGTTTGAGTGTAAACCACAGATAAAAAGGCCTGAAATGAGGGTAATCCAACACGAAAGTTGACCGACACTGATCGTTGTTGTTGTAATCAGGCGTCGATTCTTCGTTTGTTTTTCACCCCATTTCTACATTCTAAAGCTAACTAGACATGTTTTATGTGTCCTTTGTTTAAGTTTAGTGGTATTAGTCGTAGTAAGCTCATGTAAATTGGTTTTCTTAGCAAATTTAAACAGGCTACGGCGGCAAGTGGGCCTTTAATATCAGCCTCAGAATTGCACTTTTCGTTAATATCAGTCTTAGAATTGCACTTTTCGTTAATATCAGCCTCAGAATTGAACTTTTCGTTAAGCTGCAAATTCCGTCTTTCTCTTTTTATAGTATATCATACTGCCAGGTTTCCATTTGTTTATTTTGTCCTCCATATATCTACTACCCAGATGACTGTGGTGCTATTGTTATAACTGTATTAGTTTTGCATTTCATGGCCCTGCGTTTATCAACAACTTACAGTAACTAGTCTATCCAGACAAGATGGCTCAAGGTTTAAGGTTTATATAATCTCGAAGGTTTATATAATCTCCATTTAGCCATTCCGTGTTTTATTTGGCGGAATGTGACGGTTCAACCGGCCTGTACATCAAACGTCCGGCACTTGCCCTCAGCTACGAGATCACGTAATGGCGGCCGTCAATGTATGTGTACATCTTGAGTTTTTGTGTAACGAGTGCTGATTGGTCAAGACTCTGTAAGTATAGGAAATACAACTCTTTCTGTTCAATTTACGGGTTGAACAGTCATATTCTGGCAAGGTAAAACACGGAATGGCTATATGTAGATTTTTACCTTGGCTTAAGAAGATGAGACTTTGAATGACAGTGTGATGACGTTAGGCTCCATTTATTTATTGTACGCAAATCGTGTTGACTGTGTGACACAATGACGTTGCATTCCGTCTATGATTGAGTGAGAAGAGATTCAAAGAATAAAATAAAAGCTTAAGACAATGTCTCCTATATTTAATCAATTTGTTTAAGAACATATACCGTACGAAGTCGACCAAATAAAAAGAGATTTATTGGCACAAAACTTACAGAATTCAAGGCATTCTTTTTCTCTCTTCTACCTCTGTTCGGAAAATAATTAGCTTAAAGTGGCATGAGCTGCCAAAATGAACACTTTTTTCATAATTTCTGATCGTCACGAGAGTAAGAGACTTTGAAGGCCATCAAAAAACTAAAAAATCTATACAGTATGTGGCCTGTACGAACCGAAAACGTGTTCGAAAAGTAAACAAAATTTAAATAACCGGGACGACCATTCGTTCATTCTAAGCTAAAGTTAGTTCAAAACAATACTTTGTAGTGCATTTTCGAGGCTAGAAGCACTAAAAACCTTCTGATTTATACGTCTTGAGAAAAATAGCCAATAATTTCAACATTCTGTTTTAACGTCAAAATATCAACATTTGACATCTGCAACGAAACGGTTCTGGAAGACTAGAATATAGCTATAGTACTCGGAAACAGTCGATATTCTACAGTCTCTTCTCCAAGCATTTGTTGGTTTTTACCCTAAAAGGATTTATGAACAGTGTTCAAAGCTGGTTTGTGTTTTGATATGGACTAAATGTATATTTAATAAACATACGTCGAAACAAATCAACCTTCGCGTTAATTCTCTGATCGTCAAAAAATGAGTGAGGAAGAAATATGCATTCTCCGTATTTTTCGTGACAACTCGGCAAAACTCTGCAAAAGTGACATCATACATGACCAGTCTGCCGGTTATTTTGAATGTGACGACCAAAAAGGTAGCCGTGTAACGTACGATTTCCATATCCTCTTGGGGGCCCATCGAAAGTGTCCTCGTGATAATGTAAGGGACCGAAATACTCTGTATGTTCACTTTCAGGCTCGATCAGTTATATAATTGAAGCATTGGAGGATTCCTGAAATGTACCGAAACTGCGTCTCATCTTTGTTTTACACAACATGTGCTTTGTCGGGCTAAATCACATATGTAAAAAATATCTTCGTAGATGATTTCAGCGTTTGTTCAACTTACTACAATTTTTATTTTATTTTTCCCTCGTAGTAAAGTATTTTGATGTATACTTTCGATGCCATTTGTATTCAGCCCAAAAATACGTGGATTTACCGTATAAAATGCGCAGACTGTCCCAGGCGTGTCAAAGCCGACCGGTAGCGAGCGAAGATAGCCGAAGTGTGTTCCGACTGCATTCATGAAATTCGATGTGTACAAACTGCCTTGAAGAGGCACTGACCAATGAACTACATGCGTGGAAGGGAGATCGCGTGGCGCTTGCTATGCTTCGAATGCCGCCATTACCAGGAGATAGTAGAGCGTCCATACAGATCTGTTCTGCACGCGCTTATCAACTGTCAATGGCGGCACATTTTACAAAGTACGATCCAAACCAGCCAATGAGACGTGTCCATTCCACGCATATAGTTCATTGGCACTGACCCTGCAGAGATCGTGTATTACGTCACCACTCTGAGGGTAGGTCGTGTTTGACGTCGTATGTCATTGAGCTCATTAACTTTCGTAACCATCATAGGACGGTTAACTTTGAATTTGTATGTTCTGCTACAGAAATTTAATTTTCTTTATGGTCCGACTTGTAAAGAATCGCATTTAACGCAAATTTGAAAATATTGTCGTTTTGACGTTTTACTAGCAACTGACCAACAATTAAGTATAATCAGTCAAGTAAGTTAAAATGTTTTAAATGTATCTAAATAAATGTTGTATGCTAAAGAACATTGTTGGTTGGTTGGACAGAACACCGGACAGGAAACCAAAGATCTTCCGCATATACCTGACAACCGCTCAGCATGGTGGAGTGAAAAGATATCAATTGTAGACCAGCTGACTTAATGTATGAACATATAATATTCTACTCTAATAAACATTTCCAATAATAACAGCAACCAACAGAAATATGAAGCGAGTCTGAGATTGCAGAGGTTGTAAATGCCAAAATGCAATATTTTGACCCAGTTAAATTTTTTCCATACAATCTGCAGTCTGAAAATGCATAACATACTATCCCATACTACACCTCAAGCTTTCTGTAGGGTCGGGATACACTCATGTCAAAACTGTTGTCTGATACTAATTACCGAAAATATAATATCATTCAAATGTTGTCAATTATAGCCCCCTGTTTCAGAAACTTTGACGCGTTTTTTCGTTGTTTGCATATCCAACGGAACAGAATAGGCTCAAGATATACGGTTTATGGAAATAGAAATGTAAAATTTCTGAATATATATGCTGTGGTATTGAGTTGACTTGTTTGGAATGTAATTGTTCTACGAAGAGAAACATGTGTATTGTCTTTGTAGGGCCATATCGACATGAGTTACACAGTGATATCAATTTTCATCTGTGAACGGTGCAGCAATTCGGTCAATTCATCACACAAGACCTATGCCATCACAATAAAGCAAAGAAAAGCAGACATGCAATTTTACACCAAAAGTGATTATTGAAACAATGGACAGATGCGACCTGTCAATGTCAACCGATACTAACCTGAACAAATACTGATTCACCACCGACATACGATATACTATGAAGGTTTTAATTAAGAAAAAAGACAAGACGTCTCACCGGATAGAACTATCGCCAATAACATGTCAATTATCCCCCTTTAGGTATCCTTATACTCAAGAATGATATTACAGTCGGGTATTAGAACCAATATGCAAACGACCGTTGGATATTTTTTATGCAAACGTCTCAGGTTTCTGTTTTTAAATTATTTTAAAAGCCACTAAAATAACCAAATGTGTCTGCAGGAATATGGGACTTCTTTGGTTACAAATGAATCCAGCTTATACCAGAGGTGTTTATGTCTGTTTCTGATTTTTATATAAAAGTGACATAAGTTGAATAAAACATGTGTGCATCTTCTGTGTGGCACAATCTCCCAAAGTTCGCTCTTTCTTCCAGAAATACGGATTGCCACGACAGTAAGACGCGTCGAAGGTCATCAAAAAACGAATCGATTGGCGTTGAAACGAGAAAAATCAATACAGTCTATAGGGCTTATACGAACCAAAATAGCCTTTGAATAGCATAAAACCAAATTTAGATAACCGGGATGAACATTCAGTCATTCTAAGTTTAAGTTTACCGAGTCATATTAGTGTCATGGGTGGAATTTTGATATATCTGGTGTTTTGGGGCCGATATCAGGATTTTACCCCTTTGGTAACCCTTGGTAACGTTTTTATCTGTATGTTATAGAAAATCAAGGTTGCATCATGAACCCGCATGTAAACTTTCTACCGCGGCGAATTTCTCTGCAAATCATTTTACTTAAAGGTATGACTTTTATGATACACGTTGGATTTTGTTTGAGATACAGAATTTCGTCTCAAAACGAAACTTCCACCAGTGTAAAATCCTTTTAAACAACAAAAAAAAAACCCCACAGAAATATAAAAATGTGACAAGACTATGATCTCTTAAAAGCCTCTGAATTGTCTTCATGAAAATAACCGACAATTTCATTACTCTGTTTTAACGGCTAAATATGAAAATTTTGCCATCTCAGAATCCGATTCTGTATGATGATTGATTGATTGTTTGGTGTTTTACGCCGCGCTCAAGATTATTTCACTTATATGGCGGCGTTGCCAGTTTTATTGTGGGAGGAAACCAGGCTCTATGTCCGGAGGAAACCCGCGACCTTCCGTTGGTAACTGGCAACCTCTGTATATTGAACCTTTCAAATACGACTCTGCATATTTAACCTTTCAAATCCGACTTTGCATATATAGCCTTTCAAATCCGATTCTGTATATTGAACGTTTCAAATCCGATTCTGTAAATTGGACCTTTCAAATCCGATTCTGCATATTAGATCTTTCAAATCCGATTCTATATATTGAACCTTTCAAATCCGATTCTGTTTTTTAAACCTTTCAAATCTGATTCTGTAAATTGGACCTTTCAAATTCGATTCTGTATATTGAACATTTCAAATCCGATTCTGTAAATTGGACCTTTCAAATCCGATTCTGTAAATTGGACCTTCCAAATTCGATTCTGTATATTGAACATTTCAAATCCGATTCTGTACATTGGACCTTTCAAATCCGATTCTGTATATTGGACCTTTCAAATCTTTTATTGTTATAGACTCCGTTTCTCGGAGATGAACTTTTCAGATTGACTTTCGACTTAAAGTGGATTTTTAAAAAAATAAGGTGATTCTGGAAGATATCAATTAGGTTACATTCTGTGATTTCAAAAGTGGAAACGAAGATGGGAAAAGAAAACTTTTTTGTTTACAATGCCCCGAAAGATCAGGAGATCATGTAGAAGCAATTCCATACTACCTCGGTTTTAAAAATCGACATGACCATGAATGGCTTCCAGCATGGCTTGAACATATTTGTTTATTTCTGGGGGAACCAAAATTTTCACTTTCTTTTCCGATGATCATATTGGGTTCAATCTCAGCCTACCGATATTCTTGTCATAGTTGAAGATGCGTAAGCATTGTCAATGTATTACAAAGTGTTACAGACAATTATACTGACTAAGGCCAAACTCCTGTCAGTCGTCAACCTAATGAAATATCATGGGTTTAGTTTATTTATAGGGTATACAGATCTAAATCATATACTCTTTTTAACACAATTAGAAACTTGTCTCCAGGGTTATTTAAGACAAAAAGATTTTCCCTGTGCCCGTGTTTATTAGTGTTCATAATTATATGAAAGGAATGAATATATGGAAACCGGACGGTTTGCCCGAAGACGTTTGGTGAGTACCTGAAAACTTTTCCACATACGGTGACTGAGCGAAAAATCCACTCAGACATTTTAAAATTTTTATTTGGTTTGAGTGAGATTCGAAATTGCGCCGCACCGATGGAAGGCCTGTATGGGACAGAGGGACAATCACTCTAACCGTCTGAGCCACCGATGCCCCTTCTAAAGAAGGAAGAGGAAATATGAAAATTCTAAGAAACGGCATTGCTTCCGTAACCATCAAAGTCAGATCATATCCTTCAAGAAGAACCAGAGCACTACAGATTATTCCTTTCAAGGGATGATCTGGTCAAGGGTATCCTAATCGACCCTTGATAATAAATAAGAAGGTGCCACATCTTTTTTTCGCCTTAGACTGACTGAGCTCACTCTAATGGAAAAATCGTGTTATATCAAATATTCAATTCCAACAATAAAAAGTATTCATTTCGCACATTTTTTACTGAAATTTTAAAAATAAATCGTCGCGTTGAAGGAAAAGCTTTTCCTGAGGCCCAGCAGTGCTTCTCGAAAACGACCGGCTGTAAGACACCAGATTTCATTGGTCGAACAGGGAAGCTTTAAAGCCCTTTCATTGGTCTGTTTTTCTGCGGGAAATCTGTTTTTTGGGGTAAATGTTCCGACATCATGCATCTCGGATGAAATGAACATGTATGGCAACCAACAATTTTAATATTACACCGTGAAATACATCAGTTATACTTTAACAACATTATCTGTCAAAAAATCTGATTTCCCGCAGAAAAAAACGACCAATGACAGGACTTTAAAGCTTCCCTGTTTGACCAATGAAATCTGGCGTTATAAGGCCCAAAGTTTTCTAGAAGTACTTCCGGGCCTCAGGGAAAGCTTTTCCTTCAACGCGACGATTTATTTAAAAATTTCAATCAAATTTAAGCGGGTATGAGTTTACCGATTTCCGACTTTTCCTATCAATCCAGGTCGTCAATAGACTTAGTGAGTCCAATCCCTTCATTCTCCAACCTTCGCAAACCAAACATCTCCACGGATACGTGTATTACGAAATTAGAATTAACGGGGTGTATAGATATATTGAAATGTTACTGATACGATATCTATTTCCCTTCTTAAACAAACTAGCGATTATTTAAAATCTGGCCAATCACTCTCCTTTTTGAAGTATTTAGTACAGGAAACATTAATAATTAATCAGTTATGTTTAACGTATGTAAATGGTTGTTTAAAGGTATATGTGAAGCATGAACAGCAACCGACAGATCAGAAACTACGTTGGAGTACATGCACTCATTTCATTTTCTAGTTTATAATCTCCAATTTATCAGTAGGGTTTTCATTTGCCTTTGAAACCAAATCCTTTGTGTGTGTTTCTCACATTTAACTTCGTATTATAATATAGCTCTACTCCTAGCTAATTCAGACAACTTAACTTTGGTTCAATCCCTTTTTGTTGATGTCTTATAATATGTCCTTAAAATAATGTCATATATAATATATTTTGAAATACTCTTTTTGTGATTTAATAGAGAATGCCACTATACCTGCCAAAGCTCTTTTCAAATATTTCGAGTCTAAACTATGGCGGTTTGGAGTTCATCGAAAAGCTAAATGATTATTGTTGGAATAAAAATATTCATACAACTATATGCTTAATATTATCTGGTATACCACCAGCTTATTTAAAGTCACACGTTTCAAACGAAAACGTGTAATCTTATCTGAGTCGTGAGTGAAAAATAAATTTATAACACCAAGAAGATTTAATCGAATCGCTCTCTTGAAAGTTCTTATTTTAAATGGCCATTGGTTACTTATATGGGGATTTGGAATAACGTATGTCATTTATTACTCGAGAAATCCAGGACATTGGGGGCTGTCTTAAAATATTTTTTTAAAACAAATGTTTTCATTTCAAATTTATGCGGTGAATGAATATTTACCTTTTTATTGAAAGAAGTTCTCAAAGCTCCGAAATCACATGTTGTTGTATTTGTGTTACTTATGCATACCTTTTCCAGGTAACAAAATCTATTGTTGTAGTTAAGTAACACAAGATACATGGTCAAATCTAACTAGTTTGGAAGGTGAAAATTTAGAATCAGTTTTTCTAAGAATAAAATGGAGATATGTGAGGTCTATTTCTGTCTGAAAATAAACTATAGTTGATATAAAAGCAATTATTCTATTTATGTTATAGAAAGGCGTGGTTCGGACTTTGTTGCAGTTACTTTTGTTTAAGTGGCATGAGCTGCGAAAATGTCGATATTTAGCCGTTAAAACACAATGTTGAAATTATCGGCTATTTTTCTCGGAACGTACAATTCATAAGCTTTTTAGTGCTTTTAGTCTGGAGAACGTTTGCTAAAGTAGTGTTTTGAACTAATTTAGGCTTGGAATGAATGAAATTCGTCCCGGTTATTTAAATTTTGTTTACTTGTCGAACCCTATTTCGGTTCGTATAGTTCAAACAGCATAGATCTTCCTCATTCCAACGACAATCATTTAGTTTTTCAATGACCTTCAGGATTTATGAAAATAGCGCGCATTTTGACAGTCTATACCACTTGTAGCAAATTTGAAAAAGCTGTAGCCAACATTTGAATTAATTAGCAAATTATCGAAAATAGGTATTGACAGCTATAACATGTTACAGATTAAACCAGGAACAGTGTAATTTTCAAGAGTGCATGGTAATATTTAACTTCAACCAAACTTAAACATATACTGTATTGGAAACTCTTTGACAGAGTCATATTTTTAAAACATTTAGAAGTTTGCTTCCATGGTTATTTTAGCCAAGAAGATTTTCTCTGTGCCCGTGTATTTTAGTGTTCATAAATACATTTATATTGGAAACTCAGTCCAAAATAACACCAGAACGATTCTTATGAATAGCCCAAGAAGTAGTCTGTAATTTAAAGTTTTAAGTTATATATACCTTAGTTCCAAAGGCACGAGTTTATTACAAGTAAAATAGAAAAAATTGGGCGACTTATGTATGTGCAATTTAACGTTAAAAATCTTTAAATGGTGGTGAAAAGGTATACGTAAAGTCCGAAAAAGCTATTGAGCATTAACAGGGATTGCACTCATTTCAGGTCTTCTTTTAGTTTATAATCTTATAATTCTTTGTCTGTATTTTTTCGGATAAAGTTCGCAAAATAATTATACCGTTAGTTTACTATATTTCAAATTTAAAAATACAATATGATGCCCAAAATTTAAAAACAGAAAGTTCCAAACTTCTTCTATATGGTAAAAAGTACAGACACATGCCTCCGTTTTTAGTAATAGCAGCATTTTGGATTTTAGCGGAGAGCGTGCCTTTATGAAGGCGCACAATATTATGAGTTTTTAATATGTGGAAAACAAAATCTAATTTCAGTGGAAACGTTAAATAGCAGCAGTTGGGGTAGAAAACGGATTACGTTGTGGATTTAACAAAAGATTAATCAGGACAAATGTGAAAATATTGATGGCGAATGTTTACTTCATACTGCAGCAATTTTTATTATATGGATTATCAAGAGATATTAAATACACATCTCAAGATATGAAACTAGTTTAAGGAATCACGTAAATTAGAAAAAACTTGTTAACGTTGGGCATTCATAAACACATGACTCCAGTGTGCATGTTCGGATGTACATCAAATATTAATAATTTTTCTCCACTCTTCTATTCTATGTACAGTTAAATGTTCCAATTATCTAACAAGTCACAAAGCCCCATTAGTTCCAGCCCGACTATGACAATTTGCAATAGGGGTCAAAATTTAACAGATTTTATTTGATTTCATTTGGAAAAAAGGCTGAACTGTTTATTGTCGATTATTGTTTTCACAATGAAGGGAATGAATTGTATTGACATTGCAATGTCATTTAATTTATACATTAAATATATGCAAAGCAAATGCATTTTGTAGCTAGTTGATGCTTTCCTCCTAAGTTTATCTTTATAATTATGTCATTGAACAAAATATTACGGTCCCTCACTCATCCTCTGGTGTAGGTTTAACTAAATTAACTTGGTGAGTTTGGGGAAATATTTATAACAATTATACATTGATGAAACTTACGCTAATTCCAAAGAAGATGAAATTTATCACGCAGAAATATACAGAATAAGTTGAAATAGACATTTTCATTTGAACGACATATGGACATTCAAAATAAGTCGATTTTACAGATTTTCAATAAATTTATAAAATGTGTTATATTTAAAGTGGCACAAGCTGCCAAATTTCAAACTGTTTTCATAAATTCTGATTGTTATAAGAGAAAGTCATCGAAAAAAAGTAAACGATTGGAGTTGGAAAATCAATACAGTCTGTGTGCTGTACCAGCCGAAATATTGTCGGAACAGTAAACACAATTTAAATACATTCATTCTAATCCAAAATTAGTTTTAAAATACGTTTAAGCGCCCATTCTCGAGATGAGTAACACTAAAAACTTCTGAATGGCACGTCTTGAGAAAAATAGGCAATAAGTAAACATAACAAGAGCTTTCCTTGGTACCAATCATGGAGATGTACATGAAGAGGGCATCTACATTTTCTTTTCACGAAAAAAATATAAACATTTTGTCAGCAAATTGGTTAAATCCTTTATCTATGGATTGTAAATCTGCAGAAAGAAGGAAAAGTGAAAACCTTACCTGTCTTATTTTTAACCTCCTTGATATTTCACCTGTATAGCGATTTTTGTCCATCAGTGGTATTAAAAGGCCATAAAAATGATAGTAGTATTACTGATATATATTTTGAGAATTAATAACTTGGGTTGTTAATAAGTTTAGGAATTTCATAACGGTTATTTCGTCTGAACCAATGAACAGGACAAAGTGCAGATAACTCTTTTGGAATTACGTCACAGATCGCCTAAGCTGAGACGACTGAAAGCTGTTTAACAGAAACTAGGCCCCGCCTTTTCTACATCTCGTGACAAAGCTCTTAAGACTCCTGTCTTGGGAGGATTTAGCCTCGATCGTAAGTGACAAGCTTAGGGTGAAATGTTTTACAATTTTTTTCGAGGTGAGACATTTGACGATGTCTGGTTTTATTTGTGTTGCCTTATTTGAGCAAAATAACTTAGAAATAAGGATGTAGTTCTCACATTTAGATTTATTTATTCGAGACATTATCAGAGAAAACAAGCTCAGTTGCCGATCAACATAAACAGCATACGTCTAACAAAAATGGCGCCCAAGAAGATTTGATTATAAAAATTGATAACCATAGTGGCATGGCCTGCAAAAACTCGAACATTTTTCATAAATTCAAATTGTCGCGAAAAGTTGAGTGTTTGAAGTATTTGAAAACTAAAGGATTAAAGGCGAAATAGGAAATAGAGATAAAGTACGTAGCCTGTTCGAACCAAACGATAGTGCTCATAACTGGAAAATTCAAATAGTGGGGATGTATGAGTACATTTATGCTTTTTGTTGCTTACCTTAAGTGGCGTGAGCTGGCAAAATTCGAATTTTTTATTACAAATTGTGATTGTTACGATATTATTGATTAAACTTGGGATGAGGAGATTCAATACAGCCCTGTAGGCGAGCCGAAATCAGAAAAGTAAATACGAACCTTCATTAATTCTAAGCCTAAGTTAGTTGAATGCACCACTTTGTCAAGACTAGCAGCACTAAAAAGCTTCAGAATTGCATGTCTTGAGAAAAATAGTCGATAATTTCCCTATTCTGTTTTATCGGAATATATTAACATTTTGATGCCCTTTTCATGTACATCTCTATGATTAGTATCAAGGGAAGGTCTTCTTATGTATACGTATTGACAAAATTCACGAACAATTATAGGGAAGCTGTTGTTATGTATACTTATTGACAACATTGACGCTCAAGATTTTCTCTTATGTTTGTATAGCCGTTGGAAAACAAAATGTTGAAATATATTGACATACATGTAGTCCATGTTCAGCTAACGTGTGCCACGAATGGTTTTGGAAAATATAAGAAAAATTAACATAACCGGGTCATCCATGCATTCGTGGCTTTTGCAACAACTTTATCGTACATTCCTCAGCTTAAAGTCAATCAAAGATTTGTGCACTTCTAACCGATATTTTCTCTAATTTGTTTTAACGCAAAATATTCACATTTAGGTTATCCACATTATTATAATAATTAAATTTAGGAGGATAAGGATATATCTTATCCAGTGGAGTTTTCTACCCTAGTCATAAATCTTATTTATGTAATAAATTGTAACCTTTATTATATTTCACATAAGTTTGGACACATAAGTTTGAAGCAACATATCAAAGTGCATCGACATTTCGTCATAAAATAAATGATATCTGAAGCCTTTTAGTTGGGGTTTATATCCTAGCATATATGGGTAAATCAGTGGGAATAAAAAAAATGTCTAAAAGGAATGTGCGTCCACCACACACTTCAGACGGTTGAATTCTCTTGAAAATTAAAGATAACAAAACGTGCTCAGCTGAGTGGCTTTATACCGAGCAATCTTGTATTAGATTTTAGTATTATTGATTTATTTAGAGTGCAAACGCACGGTGGTGTACCGATAATTCGGACTACGTATGTCACAAAGAAGTAGTATGCCCATTGACACTCTGTATTATAAACAGAGCTTCTTTATTCATCGATAACAATCGATATAATTAGAAAATATGCCCCAAAATATATTTGTATAAAATGATATCAACGTGTGAAGCCTTTTATACGACATATATAGTGCATAATGTTTTAAAATCAGTGCCAATGACGAAACCATAATAGACGGTGCAATGGGAAACAATGAATAATACATCAACATTTACTGTTGACAATGGGTCAAATAGCATGAGGTATCCACAATAACTTAAACGAGATTTTTTTCCAATACGTATGTGTATAGTTTCGTGTGTTTAAACATCGGCAAATTTGAATAAAATTTTGAATATTTTAATTACTCTTAAAACACTTGCCTTGCTTCATTTTCTTTACTTAATTATACGAATTTAAAAAAAAATTGTAAAAATATATATTTATTAATAATTAGTACTTAAATTGAATGAAATACACTGATAGGCATCATATGCATAAATGATATCCCATATGGCAATGTTTGCATTAGCAAGTTAAAAACAAAAATGGTTTTCATTCAAGAAAATATTCTGTAAAGTTAACTTGTTGTTGTAGTTAGATTTCTGGATAATTGCGAAGGCTATTTGATTCAAGTCTGTGTGATGTCAATGTATCTAAAAGAACATTAAAAAACTAACATCCAGTCGCCATTGTTGGTGTTTATCTGTTAATTATCTATGCACTTTGCGTCGGCGCCAGTCTGCCGCCTCCGAGCACTATATGTATGAGAACAACAGATATCACTACATACAGTCAAAGCACTTTACTGCTTACCAAGTATTGCGTAAAAATAAGTTGAAATGGGACAAAAATCCAGCTCGTCAAAATTCTCTCAAATAATAAAGACATAAAGTACACTCTATATAACACTTTTTTTTATCTGCAGAGCCAACACAAATTGGAAATAACCTATAAGAGATTTTTAGAAAGAATAAAGAATACTTTCAATAAATTTGCTTGTATATATCGTTGTAATATACCATACCCATGTGGGTTTGTATTTAAAAATTAGAAAAAAATGAAAAATGAAAAAAATGAAATGTTTTCGCTCATAACAACCTAGAAGGCGCAAGTAGTTTCTAAGCATTAAAGCCCCCCCCCCCCACACCACCCCCCCCCCCCCCCCCAAAAAAAAAAAAAAAAAAAAAAAACATCCCGCCTATTTGAATTTTCTTCGATTCCTATAGACTTCTGACTTTACCAATATTTTTTAATTCGACGTCCATCCTTTAATTTTTCAAAATACTTCAAACGCAAAGCTTTTCTTGTCAATATTTATGACAAAATCCGACTTTTGACAGCTCAAGGAAGGTCACTTGATTATTTCACGTTAAATATCTGGCAAGTGATCTAGTATCATTATCTGTGTTGTCTTTTTACTGTTCGCCGACCACATTGTCAGTAAATATTCATATGTTAATATTACACGGGGCATTAAGCGTGTTATTGCTCTGACTTGGAGGCTAACGTTCCCTGACCCGGTGGGATAATTGCCCACCGTTTCAGTGCTTAACAATCGCCCGCTCTTTCAACATCAAACGGAATACATAGCTTACTTTTGACCGCCTAGTTTACCCTCTATCCTGATCCTGGTTATTCTTTAAGTCACGTGATAAACCTGTTGAGATCAAAGAGATTGAAGCTATTAACTGGAGGTTTCCATCGAGGCTCATTTTGTGTGACCACAGTTAGACATCAGTCACATTCTATGGTGATAAAACTTAATTGTAGACAAACTTGGCATCAATGAAAATATTTACACTGACACTTGATTGTGAACCGGGTTCATTGTATGATGTAGCGTTACCCAATAACTTACAATACCGGGGCGATAGAGACGGTGTTAGCCCCGGGATATCACATTGCCTTGCTAAAATTTCTTTTCGGTGGTAAGAGTCACTGACTTTTAACAGTCGACCGAAAGCCGTGTCAAAATCATTGCCACGGTTGAGTAAATACACGGTTATTTCTCCCAGCCCTTTTTAAGTCAAAGTGTATGTATTCTAGCAAATTATAACATAGGTTTAACCTGCTGGCCAACCTTTGATAGACGGAGTTCACCAAGCCTCGCCTATTTACCCTTATATGGAAAGCAGACGTTTTTGATTGGCTTTCACACCCATTTGTTCACCTGGAGTTGAAGGAAGTTAAAGCTAAATATAGAAAAACACGCCCACAAAGCCAGAGGCGTTCTAACTTACTCCCTCAGTTAAGTGGCTATTTACATTCTCTCTTCAATGACCTATGTTTGAAATGGCCATTTCCCATTCGATGCGGTCATTACGGGTCCATCCGGCACTCATAAAGAAATATTTTATGGCCTTCCTTGTTCCTCTGTTTCTCACACCACAGACGTATCCCATAGATATCGGGTACTAACACCGGCAAAACGCCACTTAAAGATAGTTGCAAAGTAGACCTACATAGCCATTTCATGTGATATACTAGGTCTATGAACTGAACTACGGAAATTTATGTTTCAGATGGACGTGTGGTTATAGTTCGACTGGTTAAGTTATGTGGGAGACGTTTAAGCTGAATGTAGATTATAGTATATCTCTCTGAGAGCATTCCATGACAGTTATTCACTTTCATGGTAGATGGTTATCGATTGGCAGTTGGACCACAGCAGTTCAACAGTCCTTTAACCTTGCATCTAGGGGAATAAATGGGAAAACCGCCGTTCCAACAAATATCTCTATCCAGCTGTGTTTACTCTAGTTGATATGGCGGCCATGGGAGGATGGCGAATGCAGAGAACGGAGTGCTGTTGTGGAACACGGGCAGGAGATGGCGAGCTTAGCAGAGTCGACTTGTTGGCAAACTTACCCTGTAAATCGAAGAAAGTTTATCTTCCTTGCCTACTTCTCGTTTCACAGGGTATATTTGCCGGCCGGTGCTTTACATCACTACCAGAATCCCACGCTGTAATCCCACAGGAAGCCGCCGGTAATCTCAACTAGTGGCCGTCAACGCGACCTTTAACTGTGATGTGTGAATGTTGGAGTTACGTACAGGAATGGTTGTTTGTGGAAACCGGTAATACCCATATGGCAGCTTGTTATTCTTAGACCAAAATAATTTCATCGAATCAATATGTTAGTATTATTTACAGATGACAGTTTTTGGTATAACCTAAAATACTGCCTTACATAAAAAGCTATTCCTCATGACGAATATGCCGGTTTACAGAAAAACCATTTCTGCAAGTTGAGAGACTGTTGTTGGGATCTCATGCGATTTGTTCTATGGATGGACTATTTTCTAGTCAGTTAATTCAATTTGGTTGAACCGTTTAAAGTGCTTTACACACATGTTTGTTGCATTAAATCTATATTGAGTGGAGAGTTAGTCGGCATTACATATGTATATCTTTAGGTTTTCAAAATCTCTGTTTTGTTTTCAATTCTCTGACAGAATATATGGTATTTTGGTTATTTTTTAAGTCAGTATGTGTTGTGTGGTTTTCGTCCTTTCTGACCCTAGCTAAAATATAGTTAGGTGATTTCAGTGGCGTTGAGGGAGTTTTCTGTACGGATGGATTTTTTTAGTTTTGAAATGAAGAACATACTCTTAAGGATGCTTTCTGTCTTCTCTTTTAAAATAATCAATTGATTTGCCAACCTTATGAGATATCAAATGTGTCAAAGAGGAGGAGTTAAATAATGTACCGATACTACATTGTTAAACAAGTCTAATTAGAACAAGGTATGGTTATGGGTTCCATGTTATCAACAGTGAACCCGTTATCCAGTTCTTGACAGTCTGATTATGAATATTAAAATCCACTACTCTCTATTCAAAATGAGCCCAATAAAAACAATAAACGGATCATATTCATATCCCAGTTAACTGCTGTTATGCATGAAAATATTATTATATTACATGTAGGTATATTACCAACCTTTTAATACATCCTGACAACCAATTGAGTATATGTTGAAAGCACAAATACTGAGCTATAATACATCAACAGCACAAATACTGAGCTATAATACATCAACAGCACAAATACAGAGATATACTACATCAACACCAAGTTTAGATTTCGGTTCGGACTCTCGGACTAAGCTCAGTATCCGGGCTCATTTTACCTAACGTAGATGAAAGACCAATTAGACAAAACATATCAACCTCTCACAATGAAACACAGGCGTTACGTTTAATCAAGTTTCTAAAGGTAATGTTTGTCTTTATATTTAAGAACATTAAGTGGCATGGGCTGTCAAAATGTTGATATTTTGACGTTAATACAGAATGTTGAAATTATTGGCTATTTTTCTCAAGACGTATAATTCAGAAGCTTTTTAGTGCTTCTAGTCTCGAAAACGTACGACAAAGTATTGTTTTGAACAAACTTTGACTTAGAATGAATGAATGGTCGCCCCGGTTATTTAAATTTCGATGGCCTTCAAAGAATATTTCTGTCGTGACGCTAAGAAATTATGAAAAAAAGCGTGAATTTCGGCAGCTCATGCCACTTTAAAACACACGGGCACAGGGAAAATCTTCTTTATAAATATGCATACTTTAATCCCATACTCAGTCTAATGCAAACATATATGGAAACTAGCCCCAGGCTACATCTGCTTGTGCTTATCGGGGTTTGTATTTAAGTTGGTAATAAATGAAGTATTATAGTTTTACAACTGGCGCTAAGTTTATTACCCTCCAATACATCTAACTTTTGCAATGTATGTCTTTTAACAAAAGTGACTGTAAGAACATTGAATGTTTTGGAAACTAATTTTAGAACAAAATCTATAAATGGCGTATAGACTTCATTTCATCTTTATCATAAAACCAGCCAGCAGTTTAAGCTCCGCCCACATATACATTACATGGTTAATCAGTTTGGTATAACAAAAATGCAGCATTTAAATAATGCTTAACAGAAACTGACATTGTTTGTATTTTTTGCTGGAGAATTAAATGGTCTAACCTGCGTTAACATTTGTACAAGTGATTCTGATACTTATATATACAAAGACAGAAAAATAGTAATTTGAAACTCGTTATTGTTGTAGCATGCTTTAGTAATGTATTCTTTAATGCATTCGTTGTTTCTCTGCGAAAGCTACCAAGTATCTTTCTGTTGTCTGGTGCACTCATTAGCTTGACAACATAAAGATTATCTTATCAAAAAGCCAAGTTAACGGATGGGGAAACTGATTCGAGTCAAGCGTAAATCAGAATTAAACTTCGGGGTTGAATGAAGAGTGTTTTAAAGACCCCCAATGGGGCTTACCATCTTAGTCGTTGTGGGTTCCGATTTAGACATAAAACTTTTCAAAGACTGATTCAGAAATGTCTGCAACTCGTCTGAGAACGACTCAAACAATACAGCTTTCTCTAACGTAAAATAAACGTCTTAATTGTCTTTCCATAAGACTACCAGTGATATTATACAGACGGATTGCCAGAAGGAACAGCTTCCATATTAACGTTCAAATTAAAAACATTTCATTTAGAAAAATCAAATATATCGGTTAAACCTCCAGATGATAAACATGGAGAATTAAAATAGGAGGGAATATTTTCCAGAATCTATGAGGCCAACCCGAAATCCCTGTAAATACATCTGCTGATTCTGTGGATGTTGGGGGTAGAGATACAGATGTATTTTATGAGAAGATCAAGACTCTTATGTCACGTGACTTTCTCTGAGAAAGTCTTGCATCTGCTCGTCTGTTCAGGTATAAACCCACGTGATTGGTCCTGGTGTCTCCTGTTAAGTTTATCAGTCGTTATTTAGTTTAGACATATATACATGGAGCAACCGCTTCATTTATTTGATCAGTTTGTCTACATCATTAAACTGGCATTAATTCGCACTAAACTCCACCAGAGCACAAACTTCAAAAGATCTAGGGAAATAAAATTTAGCCGTAACATAAAGGTCTTTATTTAGCCCGGTTTATTCACACAAGCCATGGGCCTCCAGTGACCTCAACCACCTTGTCCAGTAAAGGGAAAGTTTTGCTGATGGGGTACAAAACAACTATTCCAGACTCATTTTAACCTTCATCAGCTTATAAGTTGTCTCAAAAACTTGTTAAAAGAAATAGTAAAAAGGTGACTCTATTACAAACGTTGAAAGACAACCTTTCTAAAATACAATACTGAAAAGCTCACTTTAGTGTTTGTTACAGTAGAGATAGAACACATGCACGTCCACACTGCGGCTTACAATTGCAATCATCATGGAATGTTTTCTGAATTTTTTATATTACATATAGATATATTAATAAATACTAAAACACACAGACTCAGGGGAAATCTTCTTGACTAGAATAATCATGGAGGTATTTTTCTATTTGTGTTATAAAAAGGGAGTGGGGGGCGGGGGGGGGGCGTATAAGATTTAGACCTTAATACCCTGTCAAAGGTTGTTGTAATAAGGTTAAAGACAAGCAGAAGATTGGTTTTAGGCAGTAGAATTGTCTGGAATACGTTCAAACATATTGACAAAGTTGTAGGCATCTTCAGCTATTGTAAGAAGTCAGCTAAATTGAAATTAAGCAAAATATGATAGTGGGAAAAGAAAGGAAAAACATTTTAATTGGCTCGTAGGTAGAAGACAGAAAAGGGAGTTTAGCCCTGAGTAGTTGATTTTTGGAATGCTTCTGCTCATTATATGCAATTACTGGCCATTGACTGAGAGTTGGAGTCACCTTTTCTATATCAAAAGGGAATGGACGAGTTCTTAGAAAAAGCCCAATAAAGTTATTGAAAACTGGGTAGAGAACGTCTTTAGAGTTTTAACGCTTCTTTTTAATTCATATTTATTGCGAAAAATAGCCAATTTTGGCCTAAAGGTAAGATGAACTATCAGAATTTATATTTACTGATTAAAGCAGAATTACAGGATTACTTGCTCTATTTATTTCAAGTAGCGAATTTTAGAATCATTTTGTTGATACCACCCATAAAAATGTTATTTTAGGAAATTTATAAATGTTTATTGTATGGAAGAAATTTTAGTCTGAAGCTTGAACAGATGTGCATTTTACTTGAACTTTTGATTCTATTTACGGATTCATGCAAGCTTCACAATCAATATTTCAAAATTCTTTTCTTAAGTTTTCTTGAAAATCGGGAAAAAATTACATTCTTAAGTTAACAATACCGGAGTTATTTTGGTGGATGTATTGCATATATTCCAAGAGTAGAGTATTGTATAATGACTCTCAGTTTATTATTTACTTCAGAATCAACAGTTCAGGAGCAGGTAGTAGTAGCTGTGATTGGAATAATGCACACGAGTGGTGGCACCTCCAGAGTAAAAACTACACAGACAAGGCTCATTCTAACTAACATGAAAACCATTCAATTGATATATGATTTAAAAAAAAAAACCCAGAAAAATACTGGGCGTGTGACTTAACTTTTATCCGAGTCTAAACGCGAAAGTGTTTTTGTAATATCCCAGCACATTTACTAAGTCTTTTATTTTTGAAAGCCCAAACCGCTTTTAAAAAATATAATAAAACCAGAAAGCAGCATAGCTTGCCAAAACATCTCCACAGATATATTATTTTAAAAATGAAATATTTTAGGAGAATCTGTGAAGGTAACAATTGGACTATTAAATATTTGTAAAATTTAAGTTTCAAGTTATCTTTTAAAACCCTTCCAACAACGTTGATGAGTCATTGCATAGCAAATATGTCTATTTAAAAAAAATGGTCCTTCAAAAGACGTCATACAGGTATTTTATGTTTTCTTTCTCTGTATGTATTTAGACAAACAAATCTTCTACCATTAAGGCCTGTCAATTTACAAAGTATATAGGCTAAACATATATGTAAAAGTGGAAAAGTAGTTCTTAAATGGTTGCTTCTAAAATAAAATTGTATTACCACCTGTATAGGGCATTTCTAAATACACTTATTTGTAATTTAGTCAACTTTTAAAGTAATAATGTGTGATGGAGAAATATGTTTTTTTATTCACATAAATGCATACTGTAGCCAGTCACTGCATGGAAACTCGAGGGTTTTGTTTCCTGCAAGAGTTTCTCAAGACAATATGATATTTCACATAGTTTTAAGAAACTTTCACGTTTTACGGTACAGGAAATAAGTTGAAAGCCGACAACTTTCAGGGACATGTAACTTTACACTTGTTTCAAAGGCGATTTATGGTTGAATTGTTATTTATGTGGCCAATAAAGTTGCGATGATGGGCAGTAAGATGTCTCACCCGAGTTCAGAATGTCAATGATATGGTCCACGTCATACTGGACACAGATAAACATGTCCCACTTCAATATCTCCCCTCGCGACCTTACAAAAAGGAAAATAAAAACCAGACCAATTATAAAAGAGATATGGACCAACGCTTTCAATTTGGTTAGGAACAAATGGTATTAGATTTTATTACGCCATAAAGGCGGGGTCTAAAACCCCTTTGGTCCCTCTCTGTTTTAACCCTGCTGGATTTGCGGAAGTCTTTCACGGTGGTTAGGATTTATGAACTTTTTGATCCCCAGAAAGACTATGTTTTTCAAATTTAACAAGGGTCATATAAAGTTAGAGAACGTCCGATGATGAGTTGAGGAGACACGAAGACCTTTGATGAGGAGAAGGGAGTAGGAAAGGGTGCCTGTCTGACAACTAACCTTCTCAATACTTTTCCTTTCATTCGGAGACACTCAGATACGAGAGACGCATTTTATAACCTTTCAGTTTCATTAAATGTCATGTTTGTTTGACGTCTAAGTTCTACCAAAAAAAGGAAAATATCTTTGTAACTTCGTTTGTTTTTCGCGTGATATGCAGTTTTTAATGACGAAGTTTATTAAAAAAAATAGGGACTGATATTGACGCCTATAAATGCAAATAAAGGAAGAAGAAGAAAAAAAAAAACCAACAAAAAACAATCAGCATGCAGCGTCTATTTTGGAGAAAAAACCCTTGCAAATTGAATTGTTTTTGTTTAATTTATCTTTCGAATCATTTACCTGATAGAACTATGCAAACTTTCTGCATCAATCAATCAAACAATCCCATATGTGTAATTCCGTTAGGTAACATTCTGATTGATACTGTCATAAAATTATAAGCAGATACCTTTTAATAATCAGCTGTAATATAATCAAAACGAATCAAAACTAAAAAGAAACTGGAGTAGTATAGATTTAAGTTCCTTCTAGGCCCTTTTCTATAATTTTATTAATAATGCAAACACGTTTATGGAAAACGATGCATCGGTTACTTGCTTACCAAATCACGTTTACACGATTGGTTAAAACGTGCGTGTTGAAATTTGGCAATAATAATTCATGTTGCGATCGACACAACTTTGTTTAACACGGTGAACTGTGTCAGACAGCGCTGAAAATGGATATACGATCAATTGAGAATACGTCTTATTGTAGATCTTAGAAGATATTATTTTAATTAATGGAAAGCTGACATTGTCTAACCATGCTGGAAGGAAGTTATATAGACAAATTAAAAATACTGTTTATCATCTTCCTGAAATTTTCTATAAAATTTAAATTGGTATAATTTATTATTTTACAAAAAATATCTCAGGTTTTGAAATGATCGGTAAATTAACCTCGAGAAGTTTTTGTCAAACGGAGAGAAATATTGAGTTGTAGCTGCGGTATAAAATTCTTAATCCCAACTCAATTGTTGGTTAAAGTGGCATGAGCTGCCTAAATACACACTTCTTTCATAATTTCTGATCGTCACGACAGTAAGAGGCTTTAAAGGCCATCGAAAAACTAAATGATTGTCGTTGGCATATACAAACGGAAAACGTGTTCGAAAAGTAAGCAAAATTTAAATAACCGGGACGACCATTCATTCATTCTAAGGCAAAGTTAGTTCAAAACAATACTTTATCGCACATTTTTGATAAAAAGCTTCGGAATTATACGTCTTGAGAAAAATAGCCAATAATATCAACGTTCTGTTTTTAAGTCAAAATATCAACATTTTGGCAGCTCATGCCCCTTTTATTAATCAAATAGTTTTGGGGAATAAATGCCACCTTTTCGGAAATAATTGTGTTAAAATCGTATTTGAAATTCTACGAAGGATTTCTTAAAAAAAATCTCGATGAATTGGACACACACACACACACACACGGAGCAAAAATACCCAGATAAGTGATATGGAGATGATGTCTATATATTTCACAGACGTCAAGCTGTCCACTAAATACTAACTGATTTTCGACAAAAACGTTTCGTTAATGCATGATGTGAAGCGAAGACTTTACATATAAAATATCAAAGTTTGTCCGGTCGAGGAGATATTTAATATCTATGTTTGTAATCGATTTCCCCCAAAACTAAATGATTCAAAACATTTGATTTAAAATGAAAAGAAAGCTTCCCAGTCTATATAGACATGAACTGCAAAAATGCACAGTATACAGAACAAAACGTGCCCTCCCTTATTTCATTGTAAACATCCAAAAAACAAAACAACACATTTGACATGTGCTGCCAAAATACGGATTTTTTCATAAATTCTGATTGTCAAGAGAAGTTCAGCGTTGAAATAAAAAAATATTGGTAAAGTCGGTAGTCCGTACGAATCGAAGACGTTTGTGAATAAGGGGCAAATTTCAAATAGCTGGGATAATTCAGTAATTGTTTTTAGTTTTGCTGCTAATTAAACTATTTTAACGTACACCTTCAATATTGGTATCAGCGGAAAGCTTTTATTTAATACTTTCTGATAAAAAATAATCAACAATTAGATAATTCCGTTTCCATAAAATTTTCCCTATATTTGGCCGAGCATGCCACTTTAATATTTTGATAGGACTTATACCCTGTAGATTATTTATCATATATATAGCTGTTGGTATACTTTTGAACACTAAAACACACGGGCACTGGGAAAATCTTCATGTCTAAAATAACCATAGAGACAAGTTTCTTATTGTGTTAAAAAGGGGCATATCATTTAGACGTTTATACCCAACAAGTTTGTTATAATAAACCACAACCCATGGTGTTTCATAAGGTTGACGACAGGCAGGAGCTTGATCATAGTAGAATATTCTGGAAAAGATAATTTGGCAACAGATCATCAGTATAAAGGTAAAATGTGTTAAAAAAAGTTCAACAATGCTACATAATGCTTCCAACCCTGTGAATGAATTTTTGTTTATATCAATGATTATTTTGAGCCCCTATATAGCACAGGCAAATATATGTATTTTGAAACACTAAAACACACGGGCACTGGGGAAATCTTCTTGTCTAAAATAATCATGGAGACAAGTTTCTTATTGTGTTAAAAAGGGGCATATGATTTAGACGTTTATACCAATCATAATATAGGGGGGGGGGGCGTTTTGGGCGTTTGCCAAATTCGATCTACACATTGAATAAAATTTGACCTTCACCCCGTCAAGAGCCAGATTAAGTCCCAATGCTCTGGGAGATATATTCATAAAAAATCAGGTCATTTGATTGAAACTGTTGCTTTTGATGTGTGCTAAATTTTAGCTAGGTGCAATACGTGGTTTTTAAGTCATAATGAGTGTTCTAAAAGATAGAAGGGCTTAGTTTATTTGGCCTAGCCGATATACGGGTCATTTAATAATTAATCAAGATATCATTTTGTTTTATCAGTTTTGCAACGACGGGAGATAATTTCCTATTTTCGATTGAAATAATTATTATTTTGATAGTAAAATTTCTGAATGATGGATCATAGAGCGTATATACATTCTTCAGGTTAATTGACTAATTGCTTGATGACGTCACTGGCAATTTACGTGCAAAGCATTTCGGGGCATTGAGGGATGCTAGCATAATTTTACAAAAATGGCGGAAGGAATAATATTGTATCGAGAAGAAGACGTAAAGGCGGAAAGTTAAAGGGACATGAGCTGCCAAAATTCACACTTTTTTCATAATTTCTGATCGTCACAACAGTAAGAGGCGTTGGAGGCCATCAAAAAACCAAATGATTGGCATTGGAATCAGCAAAATCCATATATTATGTGGCCTCTACGAACCGAAAACGTGTTCGAAAAGTAAACAAAATTTAAATAACCGGGACGACCATTCATTCATTCTAAGCCAAAGTTAGTTCACAATAATACTTTATCGTACATTTTCGAGAATAGAAGCACTAAAAAGCTTCTGAATAATACGTCTTGAGAAAAATAGCCAATAATTTCAACATTCTGTTTTAACGTCAAAATAAACATTTTTGCAGCTCATGCCACTTTAACAGAAAACATGAGTGGATAAAACACCTTATGTCATCAGGCTCGGCGGTAATTCAGTAATTTCCCATTCTTTGAACTGAACTGTTTTGTCATCAAACATTGTCAGAAAGGAAGAGCCATATCGTTCTAAACAATCCCAAAACGAAGCCTTCTGTAATCTTTAATTAGTTTATAGATTATTGCATTAAAAATCCATGGGATTCAGGGGGGAGAGAAAGGTGTTGCAATCTGATTGGTCAGCTTTGATGAAGTCATCGTGAGATTATTGATATGGGATTATGACTGGCCACGAGCTTCACAGCCTCGTTCTTTTCAGTTGAAGACAGCGTGATTCTCTTGTTATCGTTTTTATAACCCCCTGTTCTAATATTCAACGTGTAATCGGAAACAATATTTGACTGATATGGCGTTTTATGACGTGTTCACAGCTGCTCCAAGATCCATATTATTCGATACATTAAAGTATATCTCTCAGAAGTTTTGACAAGAGTTTCCATTTTCTGAATCATCCTTAACGATAATACAGCATCATCCCAGAGGAAATAGAGTCTTACATATCAATATTGTGAAACAAAAGAATGTCCCTTTGTATAAACACCCAAATGAGAGAAGCAGTGTCTTGAGATCGAGTTGAAGTGGCAGTCCCTGTGCATCCAATGGCTCAGTCTTTTTGATGCCAAGATCTGTCCCTACTGCCAAAATCATCAAATCGAAAATGTCAGGGTGCTAGGAATACATGGAAAATAGAATGAAAATGATACAAATATATACAAAAAGAAAAAAGTTTTTACTTACAAACATCGTTCTATTTTGTTAAAGTGGCATGAGCTGCCGAAATTCCCACTTTTTTCATAATTTCTGATGGTCACGACAGTAAGAGGCTTTGAAGGCCATCGAAAAACTAAATGATTGGCGTTGGAATGAGGAAAATCCATACAGTATGTGCCCTGTACGAACCAAAAACGTGTTCGAAAAGTAGCAAAATTTAAATAACCGGGACGACCGTTCATTCATTCTAAGCCAAAGTTAGTTCAAAACAATACTTTATCGTACATTTTCGAGACTAGAAGCACTAAAAAGCTTCTGAATTATACGTCTTATGAAAAATAGCCGATAATTTCAACATTCTGTGTTTACGTCAAAATATCAACATTTTGGCAGCTCATGCCCCTTTAAAATACACTTTTGATTTGGCTAACGGTATCCTGAATAAATTGTATAGCTTATTGCCATTAATGGTGATTTCTTATCGCCAGAAAGTAGCCCTTTATGGTCACAATCGTTTCTGCAACATCAGTTTGTCAACAATCTCCCTACACCAAGGATTTTATCGGTCGATGCAGACTTTCCAGGCGGGGTGCGTAACTTATTCTTTGTGTATATATTATGATCCCATGAACGCGAGAAACATAAATAGTCAAACTGAAAATAATTTCCCACTGCCACGGGGCATTTACAAGAAAGACCTTTATAAACTACATCGATCACTTTCTATAGGTGTCTTGAATTGTTAAGTTATCATTGGCCTATACATCTTGGACATTGTTTAACTTAACATGGTGTTTGGTGGAAAGGACAGAAATGGTACCCTGAGAAAAATATTCAAGCGTTAGCCTCTGTATATTCAATGATCCAGTCTCTTTAATAGCCATGATATGTTCCTACTTTGAAAGCCAATATTCATTCAAAGATCAAATTGTTTTCTGATTAGGAGATTATCAAGACTATAAATGGTAAAAATAATGAAAGTTGTATCGATTTCTATAAAATGTCTTTGAGACTTGTTTTTCTTAAAAGCTAAAACCAACCGTTGCCTTGGAGGGGGTGGGGAGGTCATAGTTTATGAAATATTTTGTATATAATATAAGCCGTGTCTAAACTGGGTTTACCAGGGTCTCAATTTAATCCTCATGGTCATCTAGTCCGGACAGTGAGACTAAAATAGGACCTCACTTAGCGTTCATGCTTCGTTAAAGGCACACTCGCCACGAAAATGAAGAATACTGTTTGCTGTATTTCCCCCAGACGGTAGAAGTTATAGGAAATTTATATTTTTACTAAAAATGTAAAGTTTTAGCGATTTTAGTGATTTTAATTGAAGTAAGCTCGAGTAAATTGGTTTTCTTAACAAATGTCCAACAGCCCACGGCGGTAAGTGGACCTTTTATATATGTGTATACAAAATTGTAAATATTTAAAATGATCTATATTATATGTAATAGTTTGTTTTTATTTGATGATCTCATAACTAGAACATAATATATCATAAAGAAACAAACCCTGGCGAGATTTTAAAACTTCAAACTCATTTTAATAAAAATTGTCATTGATGCTATTCCATTCTTTTACCGCGTGCGTGTCTGACTTTTGTTTTTGTGTATTGTGGATTTCTCATTTGCATTGATGCGTAATGTAGTTTTTGTCGTCAAAAACTTCTTTTTCAAACTGAGTTTTGGGTGTTTTTAACAATATGATTAGTTCGCCATGGGTCTCTAGAAGCTTTGCATTTATGAACACTAAAACACACGGGCACAGGGAAAATCTTCTTGTCTAAAATAACCACGGAGACAAGTTTCTAATTGTGTTAAAAAGAGGTATATCATTTAGACCTTTATACCCCATCATACATTGTTGTAATAAAGTAAACCTATGATATTTCATTAGGTTGACGACTGACAGGAGCTTGGCCTTAGTCAGTAGAATTTTCTGGAACACTTTGTATTACATTGACAATGCTTACGCACAGCTATAGTAAGAATATCGTCAGACTATATATTATGGGGTAATGGGAAAAGACAGTGAAAATTTGACACCCTCCCCTACCCCTTTCCCAGAAAACCTAGGTAGAAGGCAGACAGGGGAGTTTAGCCCTGACCAGTATGTCTTTCAAACTCTTGTTCTTTTTATAAGCAATGACTGGCCTTTGGGTCAGAGGTCGAACAAGTTTACTTTGAAGTAGTTTGTATTCTTCTGCTATAATCTTGGCCATAGCGATGCTGGCCTTGTTATA
Source organism: Lepidochitona cinerea (assembly GCA_963971465.1). NCBI lineage: Eukaryota > Metazoa > Mollusca > Polyplacophora > Chitonida > Tonicellidae > Lepidochitona > Lepidochitona cinerea. Next base: position 104,698,661 of record OZ020551.1, on the reverse strand, counting down.
CTGAAACACAAATGGTATTATAGTTTTTTCACGACATCTTCCGGGGTCCAAGTTCAAACCCAAAGGATAAATAGTTTGTAATGTTTGAATCCAAAAACTTTCCCTTTCCAAACGTTTGTGCTTGGTATCTGCAGCTGAAGTGAGAAAAGGGATTTTCTCAATAGGCATAATTTCAAAATGGTCCTTGACCGAATGACCTTGAGTATTGAAATGTTGTGCCACGGGTACATCATGTTTAAGTCTTATACTAGATAAACGGTTGGCTGCTCTTTGTCGTAGAGAATTCTGAGTTTCTCCGACGTACTGTTTGTGACATAATTCTGAGTTTCTCCGACGTACTGTTTGCGACATAAATTCTGAGTTTCTCCGACGTACTGTTTGCTTTGCATTGGTTAAGATATTAGCTTAATCTCATACAAAAGTACTCTGACTGACTGACTGACTGATATTAGTTTGATGGCGTCTCCATTCAATGAATGATGTCAACTGGAATTGATTTTACAATAAGTGCTTATTTAAAAATAACGAGAATACTTATTAAAAAGTCTAACGTAAGACATGGGGCATGGTTAAAAACGTTTACAAGTCGCTAAGAAATTAGCAACTGCTTGGAATACTTTGTTTCTATTCCTTGATGGGTTCAGAACAGCTTCTAAAGAGAGGTGGGAAATACCCAGCCTTTTAAGGCTGGTCTGTAAAATTTGTCTTTGCATAACATACTTGTTACAATGAATTAAGAAGTGTTGAATAGAATACAAAAGTACTCCTTAATCGTGGAATGGTTGTCGACCATGGATTAACCTCAAAATAATCAGTTTGGCGAGCTCAACCGTACTCTTTGGAAGAGTTAAGTTATCCAACGATACATATTCTTGGTTAAACTTTATCTTTTAAGATACTGTTTGTTTTGGGCCAGACTCCAAGATCAAACTACGGGCGTGCTGATTGTTTTATCTCGTTTGTGTGGCTGATTTGTCTAGAAGTATACGGGATTTATACGGTGACAAATTATTGACCTAAAATCGTATTGTGTTTATATTCTTCAAAATACCGTCACACAAATGCATAGTTTATAACAAGCTTTATTAATGACACATGGCATTTAAGACGGGTAGTTTAATAGACAGTTGTTTTAAAAAAAACTCTCAAAAATCGTGGGTGACGTTACCAAAAACGAAAAAATGGATGTACACGACAGTGAGGTCATACTTCATGGCATCGACTGTCCATTGACACAATCTTCCATTTTCACTCTACCTGCAAAATGACAATTGTTGATTGGGTTTGCCAGGTAATATAAGAACACGGATGTTGCTACAGTGAAGATGGTTTGGGCGATCCACAAATTTAGAAGATTATAATACCTTCATGCGAAAAACGGAATTTAGTCAACGGGCTAAATGCTAATTAAATCGTATGGGTTACAATAAGTATTGAACAGAATAATTTACCGCTGGGTATATATTGATTATCTACAAGCCAGCTGAGAACAGACCTAGCAACTTGTCTCCATCGTGCTGTAAAAAACCGATATATACACGATATATACGCTGGAATATACACAGCCAACGTGTTTTAGCATTTTAAAATATTTTTTTTTTTATAAAAGTTCCAAGTTTGTTGAAGTGTCCAAACTCACCTGCACTTGTATCATATTGTGTCCATGTCAATAAAATGGATAAAAAGAAGTTCAGTGTTTGAAATGTGCAGTAATCGTGGGCACAAATGCAAATAGCAGGAGTGCTTGAGTGCATTCTGGGGTTTTGGTTGGTTGGTTGTTTTAGCTTATTGGTGGGTCTATTCCTATGAATGATATAGGCTACGCCATACTAGCGAGTAATTATAACCTTGAGCGATTACGAAAACTGTGATGTTTTAGCACAATATATTGAATGTCTCTGTACAGGAGTATATGCTAGCGCGTTAACTCTTTCATAATCATAATCCTTGATGAAAATGAGGAACAATTAGCAAATTCTGTTTTATTGAAATTCTTACTACATTTAACATCTTATGCCGCTTTAAAACGTACAGTGGGTACTGTAGATATGTGTGTATGGTATCTCAACTTTGTTTTATCGATCTTTATTTACCGGCTGAAACTAAATCCTATGATATGACACCTTTGTCATGTTATCTATAAATTAAATGGGTTTAAGTATGCAAACCATTTACCAGAAATTGCATGGAAAGCGACTTCTTAAAATCTCCATTTTTGAAAGTATTTCTAAGATTTTATGACAAATTTGCATATCTCGTCCAAATCTACTAACTTAATCTATCAATCACATATACAATCCCAACTGTACATCCGGTTAATTCTGTTTCTGTTGAAAACAATGTCTCACTATTACTGATACATCTATAAGTCTAGAAATAACATTTCGACAAGTTTCTGTAATTGTATCGGTGCATATTCATCTAAGTCACATTGAAGAAAGATCTAATAAACACTCCCCATTGGCTGTGTGAACGGTCTACGTACAAACGTAGCAAGGCCCATTAAATAACTCATAGTTTACTTCATTTCACTTGATTTGAACGTATTTTATTGCAGAAATAGTAATGGGATTGGGAGCAAATTCTAGTCCCTCTCCCTACAAAGTTTTGCATGTTGAGTAATACGGTTTAACATATAGAATACATAATATACAAATGGTTTAAACAATGCAAAATGACAATGTAAATTTTGCGGAAGTTGGGTGGCAGGAGAGAGGGTGTATCGCACATACCCTGGTCAATAATTGGCCCAAATCGTATGGCTTTTCGCTATAAATAATATAGGGTTTTAATAACGTATTGTTAGAGGAGGAGGATTTGGAGAACTAGCTATTTAGCAGTTAAGTTACATTTATCATTTGTAAGGTTTGCTAGGAGATTTGGTCTAATTTGATTATAGCTAAGGCATTCAAAGAAAACATTGTTGGCATCTTCACAGTGATGTCAGCATGCACAGGGACATGTTGTAGATAAGTTTTTTCTTCTATATTTGTCGTTATTTAATTGACTGCATCCGTGTCTTAGTTGTGTAAGAAAAATGCTATTGCAACGTTTACCCATATTAATGAATTTTGGTGGAGGAGAAAAATAGTTGTTTAAGTTTGATTGATGACATTTCGTTTCTAACATTGATATCGATGTTATTCCATATCTTTAGTGCCGATGGAAGGAATGACTTTTCCAGTGTTTGGGTACTTGAAAATGGAATTATTTATCAGGCTGTATTGAGACAGTTCGTTTACAACAAGAGGAAGAAGTTCTTTTAGAAAGTTTGGGGAATTGCCACAGATTATTTGAAAAAAGCTGTTTGGTTTCACTTCAAGCAGATATATAAGGACGATTTTCTATGTGTCCGTATGCTTTAGTGTCTATAATTATTTTTTATCAGTATAACAGTCCTAAAATCTATTAGAATAACATACTCCTTTTAATTTTTACCAAGTCTCGTCTTATTGTGGTTCCTCAGTGAAGTCGCAAACACAGATAAGTAAACCATCGAGTGGGGCTCATTTGCGACATTCTTTTAAACCGACTGAAAACATAACATATCTCCTCCTGAATATGAGCAGGATAACATCAATTGGAAACTGTCCAACTTGAGTTCCTTATTTGAAATTAAGCTTAACCGATAGGTCTTATTTCTTTGATTTTAAGCGATAGGTCTTGATTATAGAAAAGACAATAATATTAGTCAGATTCAAGGGAGAAAAAATAAACTAGTCGAGGTATTGATAAATTTAACATTTGAAAAAGTTACTTCATTTCTATAACATTTACATTTGAAACTGGCAACCATGTGTCCAGGGACCAGCGATTGGAAGAGAAAAAGTTATTGATTAATCAATCGATTGAATTATTGATCAATGGCTTGGTTGAACTATCTGTTGATTTATTGAACCACGCCTGGGTTAACACATCCATCGAATATTATAATTTTAGTTAATTTATCCATTGATTTAATGATTAATTCGAGGGTTATTTTATCGATTAATTTGGAATGAAATAACCGTGGAGGCAACCTTCTAATTTTATTAAAAAGGTCATCTCGACTTTTATACCTAATCATAAGTTGTTGTAATAAACCAAAACAAATGATATTTCATTCGGTTGAAGGCAGAAAGAAGGTTTGCTTTTATTCGGTAGAATTTTCTGGAACACTTTTTAATAGACAAGGTTGTACGGATCTTCAGTTATGGCAAGAATATTGGTAAACTGATATTAAACCAAAAATGATCTTGGGAAAAAAGTGAACATTTTGGTTCTATCAGAAATACCAAGGTAGATTGATTGATTGATTGTTTGGTGTTTTACCCCGCGCTCAAGATTATTTCACTTATATGGCGGCGTTGCCAGTTTTATTGTGGGAGGAAACCGGGCTCTATGCCTGGAGGAAACTCACGACCTTCTTTTGGTAACTGGCAACCACCAAGGTAGAAGACACACAATGGAGTTTAGCCATGACCAGTATCTTTCAAACTCTTGTTCTTTTTATGAGCAAGCACTTGCCTTTCGCTTGTGCTACTATAACGTGGGCCATATTCATGCTGACAAAGGATAAACACTTTGTAACGTTTGAATCCAAAACCTTTTCCTTTCACAGCGTTTTATGTTTGGTATTTACAGCAGAAATTAGAAAAGCGTTTTTTCAATGGTCATGATTTCAAAATTTCTTAACCGAATGACGTAGTGTATTGAAATGTTGTGCCAACGTTATTGGGGCGATTAATTATGTATTAACATGTACGTATAATCATATTTGATATACAGACATAATTGTATTGGTTCTAGTCCAGTCCAGCAAACAAAGCTTAAAAACTCGCCCTATGTTATATAACAGTTTAACTACAAGAGTTATGTTCTCTTGAATGAGCTCTCCAGTATTTTCGTAATCTTGTCGACCGGGCCGTTTTGTTTCAATTTAGAAAAGGTTAACATGGTCATTCCTTTCTCTGTATGCTGTTATCAAGGTGCTTTTATAACAGAGGTAAGCTGATAACCAGCGAGAAGTGATCGAACGGATTTTTATGACAAATACATGGCAGTTTACAGTTATTCATACAGAAAATCCTTCAGTCGCATTCTTTCGAGCAATGGTTGATTGAAAAAAGTTAATTTCTGAAGTTTGATTTGTTTCAGCCTCTATATTTAGAAACGTTTGATATGTCTATAATGTACGCAGTAGCAATGTTCTTATTTTACAGAAAACATATAAGCAATGTTAAGAAAAAAACATTTATTTACACACAAATAAAAATAATCTGTAAATATGAAAATTGATGCCAGTGACACATTTACTTACATATACCCCGTATGTTTCATTCATTCCATAATCGCAGCATATGTGCTTTTAGGGATTTTTTATGACCGAATGGTAGCATCATATATCTATAAATTAAAAATAATATATCGGATAATCACTACGAGGCTTATCATTTTATTACATGCGGTCTAAAATTCTAGCGTAATAAAACACATAGTCATTTTGTAAATGCCCTAGCGGTTCACCTTGAAAACATAATAATAAATCTCTTTGTCTTTATTAGCTTTCTTCATCATAAGATGGTTTGAATGACGACCAAACCATTTGCATATCATGTTAAATATTTCTAATAATTTTACTAATTAGCACCAAATGGAAACAAAATAATAAAGAGCAAATTAGGCGATCCTCAACGCGTCTGTAATATGACAATTATGTGTGGAGGAAAACAATGTAGACTATATAGAAAACTTGTCGATGTATTTCAATATATTACAGAAAAGTCTACTGACTAACGCCAAACTTCTGACTGTCTTTACCCTTATTAAATATAGGCTTTGGTTTATTACAACAACTTATGATTAAATGACTTAACCTCTTTATAACACAATTATAAACTTGACTCTTTGGTTGTTTTTGTCAAGAAGGGTTATCCTTGGGTGTCCGTGTGTTTTAATTATATTGTATTGTTTATTCAGGGCCCAACAGGCAAAATGCCCAGTTACAGGTCTGATGACAGGTTACGTGAATATAGAAATCAAACAAATTCTCCATTTTAAGCTTCCATATGTAATATCCAACGCAATTATAATAATATTCTGATAGGTGCACTGAAGGCTCAATTTTCGTAGGACTTGCAGAAATTCAAATACGGTTTTGGGGGTGATGATTTGCCAATAAAATGTCATTTGTTGGGTGTAACTGAGTATCAGTTGCGAAACAGGTGATGCGGTCAGGTTTGGACTAGCACGCCCATCAATGGATTCTTATTCGCAAACCTTTCAAGTGTCTTACAAGGTGCTGGTATTCTTCGTGTTTATCATAAATCACAGTGCTGCCACAGTCGACTGCTTGTCTTCCAATTGGAGATTCGAGTCTAGGTTCTCTCTCTCTCTCTTTCTCCTGGTCGACAAGAGAGCTTTATCGGACCTTTGGGGACGAGCTGTTCCATAGAAGCGCAAGGCTGTAGCAAACGTTTGACACCGAGTGTTGTGATCTTTCCAGGAAAAAAACCTAAAGAGATCACAGTTTACTTTTGGCTGCTTTCACTTGGTAACGTCGCCGGAGCCGCCGCAACGATCCACAGGGATCCTCGGTACAAAACACACACAAGTCGGTGAGCAACGGTGAGTAGACGATTCTGTGGGAATGTTATTAGCTAATGTCATGCTGTGGCACTTGGAATATGTTTCTATTTCTATAAGAAAACTGGTGCCATGTAATAAATGTTAAAGTCTAGTCTAACCCGTCTGTTAGATGCCGTTTTTGTTAAGTGTTTATTAGGATATTTATGAATCTTTTACCATCCATGTCTGATCAATTACTATCCATAAAGAGGGACATAGGAGAAGTTTTAATCTGTGCTTAATGTCTTTGGACGTCCCCACTTGGACAATCCAATCATTAGGCGACTGTAAAACTTAACTAAAACTCACTGGTGTTCACCGCGACAATCAAATTCATCGACGCAGAACACAACTCCACACAAGCTAAGCTTGTATATTCAGACATTTTACTTTTATCATAAAATGCCTTTATTATTTTCAGTACAAAGTATCTGATAGGTATATACCTATTTCATTATTCCGACGAGACTGAGTACGATGTTACTATTGAATTAATGCCAACTACATGAATCGGTCTAACTTAGGTTTGGAGAAATGTTTTTCAGATAAACTGGATAAAATTCAAAATATGCACTATGCGCAGAATGTCAATTTCATCGTAAGGAACATCACAGTTAACGTAACAATTCATTTGCTATTTTTGGGATAATTGTTTTACTCATTTTGTCACTAATTTATCTAACTCATGTGACATCAAAATGACAGAAATTCGGGCAATTTTATAAACCTTAAAACTATATTACTATTTGGTTTTATATGTAAATTTTCTATATTTCGAACAATATATTTATTTAATATCGGGGATTTCACGCCACACTTTAACAATAACCATGTGTATTAACACACTTAGTCTTGTTTAGAAATGAACCTGGGATAATTAATAATTATTGTACATTATGGAAAAATTGAACATAGTGTCCTGTTTACTTAAACGCTAGTTTGAATTATGAAAGACTCACCAACGTTTTTTTATCTCGGCGAATTGAGAGGGATACAGTTTGTTACAGTTAGCCCCCTTCGACAGCTTTGGAGAATTTATTTTCTATTTGTCATATTTAGAATTTTATTGACCACGATTGATACTTTACGTCGCAGATAGACATAACAAATATAATTACTGTCGATGAAATAGCGGAGTATCTGTGGATATATAAAAAAACCCAATTTATATTCATGTACATTCATCCTTTTAAGTTCAAGTTACTTCTAAATAATAACTAAACCTAAATTATTGTGTAGAATTATAGACCAATTCTAACTAGTTATGTATCGCTAAGAAATTATACTTTTAAAATGCAAAGTAATTTAAAGTGCCAAATCTCAAATAAAGTTCATGTTGTATTTTAGGTTGAATTAAATAGTATTTATTGCTAGAATTGTCTTTTTCTAGTTATATGATTATAAAAATTGTACATTAGAAGAAAGATTCACATTTTTGAAGCTTTGCGCTTATGAATAAAGCTATATGCTTTTTCCCTTTGTCTTATGTTTGTTTCAAAATGATGGGAAATTACATTCATAACCTAAGCATGTTTTCCCAGAAGTTGGTGCTAAACATGAGAATTGTTTTTTAAAAATCGTAATCATTTAATATGCTCTAGAAAAGAGAGCTGTCACATACACCAACTTATAATTGGGTATAAAGGTCCAAATGATATACCTCTTTCTTTAACACAATTCGAAACTTGTCTCCATGGTTATTCTAGACAAGAAGATTTTACCTGTGCCCATGTGTTTTAGTGTTCATAAATATATATATGAATATTTATATGAGAATATATGATAAAAGGAAAGAGCAGATTATGCATCATAAAGAACTTTTTAAAAGGTTGATTAGTGGCCATGTTTGGATGTGAGAAGTTAGCTAACAGGCTACCAAGCCAAGCAGCCATTAGTGGGTGACATGCTGCGGAAATAACCCTCCTCCTAGATTTACTAAATCTGTCATATGCTTCTATAAGAAGGTTGAAGTATCGTCATATGTCCTGTTGATTTGCGGTAAATATAGAGGACATTAAAAACAAGAGCCATTTGGAAGTGAGTTATGAATGATATAGCCATTAGTGGTTTTGTTATATCTATCAGAGATGTTCCAATTAAACTGCACATAAATATTCGACAAAGAATAAAATCTCGAGAGAAGTTTCCTACCCGTTTCGAGAACAAAATTCACTCGTTGGTTCTAAATGTAATTTATTTTTGCCTTTCTTATCTTAAATAAAACCAAGACTCAGATTTTACGACGCTTGGGTGCAAAAATTACTGATATTGCCATTAGATTTAAAATATAATCTTCGGAAAGAAAGGAATATTCATTTTCCTGTCATTGGATAATTTCATCAGCATTACTGAATAACGAAATATGTGTAATCCGTAAAACGTTATCATTTTTACCACCATTAAGAGAAACATTTTCCTACCAATGCAGACATAATTACTGAAATGTGGTTACTAATATAATTTTGTTTTTATAATTTATCACAATAATAAGTTCATGCAATTTTGTAGTTAAAGTATCAATACATTTGATTTAGTCTAAATTTTTTAAGTTTGCAGTTTTCTATCGTTTCATTAAATTCACACTAGTGTGCTGTTAAGCCAGGAAGATGTAATAGAATGAAAATTCTTAACATATAAACTTCGTAAAAGCTTTTATGTCCTAGATATCACAGTTGTCGTCACTGAGGAAATCCCTGGGTAGTTTCATAATAAAATAAACTGACCAAGGTATTTGTTTTCCTGTGATGTTTAATTACTCAACGATTGAGCTATATCTGTGGAACTGTACGGGTTGGATGTGTCAAGGTTTTAGCGAAAGTTAGTCTCTTATCCCCAACCCTATCCCAGACTCCATATAAAACAGAGATAATCGTTCGTTCTTAGTCAAAGCATGCAAGTAGTCTGCAGTCAGCTTAATGAATTAGATACGTCCTAGTGGTGCTGTAAAAGTGAATACTGGAAAAAAGCTTTAGGTGGATTATGTTACTATGAGTCAGTCCCGGGATGCATTGCGAGAGATACAACTCTCTTAGAATCCACCAGTAGAACAACGAAAATCTCACTTGGGCCAATACGTAGTTTCGCAGAGTTTTTGTTGTAGATTAATTTTCAAGTCAGAGAAGCAAGGTATTTTTTTACCATGCCAAGATTTATACTAAGAATTTAGTTCCAATCTATAGCTTACAGGGAATGACAAGGACGGGAACATGATGGAACATTGCACCATTTTATGTCTTATATAAAGCTCTAGAAATTTTACCTTGGGTTGAATTATTGACAATACGTAAAAATGTATAAATAGAACTTTGTCGATGTGACTTTACTTAATGAGATCTATAGTGCGTTAAATTGCAAATATTTGAAAACGGTGTATGAGACAATATAAACATTAAAGTGGCATGAGCTGCCAAAATGTTGATATTTTGAAGTTAAAACAGAATGATTGGCTATTTTTTTCAAGACGTTTAATTCAGAAGCTTTTAGCGCTTCTAGTCTCGAGAATGAACGATAAAGTAATGATTTGAACTAACTTTGGCATATGATGAATGAATGGTCGTCCCGGTTATTTAAAATTTTGTTTACTTTCCGAACACTATTTCGGTTCGTATAGGCCATATACTGTATACATTTTCCTCATTCCAACGCTAATCATTTAGATTTTCGATGGCCTCCAAAGCCTCTTACTGTCGTGCCGATCAGAAATTATGAAAAAGTGTGAATTTTGGCAGCTCACGTCGCTTTAAGTTGGAAGTTAAAAAAAAAAGATTGACGTTGGAAAAAATCAAATAGCCAGGTCAGTTCAAAACTATTTTGACATAAAACAATTTCAAAATTTTAGTTTAGTGGGAAAATATCAACATTTAGAGAGCTTATACGACTTTAAGCTTCCAGACTTGAATATCTCTGGTAAACTCGAATTAAGTAAATGATTAGCCATATTTTTTCAAAAAGATTTAGTCAAAATCTCAATAATGAAGGCAAGGATGTACCTTTTGTTTAGCTTTGGTCTCTGGACACCCAGCATTTATAAAAAATCGTCTGATTTTTGGCAGAATAAGTGACCTTATAAAAATAAAAATATATTTATCCATGACTTGCTGTAACCATATAGTGTAGAAGAAGATTTACCATCATTTCAAAAACTGGATCGGTAAATTTTTTTATCCAAAATACAGAGGTTCCATTTCATTGCAATTGTATTCTTGTTTATTACAAGAATCGCTTCTGAAGAAATATGGGCCACAGTAAATGTTGCATGCGCAGTTGAATCGGCTCGGACATTGTTTTAAGTCGTGACGGGACCATGGTGTCTGCTCTAAGGAGATTTCAGTTTGTGTGGAATCGTTGACCTCTTCAAACAGGCAACTCTTACAACTGAATCAAATGCCTAGTGTAATTGTAGTCTTGGGGCTGTGGAAAGCCATGTTCAATCATAGCCAAGCTTCTCCTCTCTCTCCCAGTTCACTTTGATCTGACAGATAAAGAGGGTAAACAAATTGAACAAGGATTGATAGAAAGAGCATTATTAGAGAGTCTGGCTAACTAGGCAGTTAGCGGCTAGAGTCAGCAATCGTCAATGTCGCCTATTCTCCTATTATCAGAGGGATTGTTTCCATTATATCAGCCAGAGAAAAAAATCTTCTCCTTTATGATGTGTTTTATAATTTGGTTAGGGTTAGATTGTTATTCTGGACAAATGGTTCAGTATAGACAACCAATCAATGGTTTTCACAGTGGGGCGAAGGTCGGGGGTTTCGTCTGGGCAATGGGCCAGGTTTCCTCTTACATTAAACCTGGCAACGCCGCCATATAAGTGAACTAATCTTGAGTAAGCATCAATCAATCAATCAATCTATCACAGTGGGATTTTAAATTAAGATATATATTTCTGCGTTGAAAGAGTTCAGACCAGACAAGCGCGGTACATGTATAACAACGGATTGAATTCTTCTATAATTTTATCATAATAAAATAAACATGCGCTGGTATGATTTTCAAACTGGAAAGATTAAGATTAAAACTATTTAGCAAGCCATTGCTTGTTGTCTTCATATCGAGATGCATCACTGCTATTTGATCAACAAGACGTATTATGTCCTAAGAATAATTATTAATTGTCATTTAAGAGGAACTAACTGATGCTTAGTGGCACTGCAACTCAAAGTGCGGGTAACTGCGTTCTGCTTCATATAGCCAGAAAAAAGTTGTTTTAATGTGGCGACATTGAGACGGACATGGAGTTGATTCCACAGTGATATGCATCGTAACCGACGTGTTACCTGACGAGGTCGCCATAAATAGGCCTACATATGTTAGCAGATAGGTGTGATACTCAATTAACTATTATACAGGGGAACATTGCCAATTCAACTATAGAGCATACAGCGGTACGCTTGGGTAAATAATAAGAAGCTAATTTATTGGAATCAAGCATGATAATTGTTACACCTACAGGCAATATTGATGGAGAACATGATGAGGGGATAAGAGATTGGCGCCTTGACACAGACATCTGTCACATCCCCACTGAATGTACCATACTTTGTTTTTACTCGATGGTCTGGTAAAAGTGGACAAAAGTAATATATGCTGCTCGTATTGTAGACTAAATGCTTTTCTATTCCCCTTCCTTTACATCCAACTGAACGTATTGCATTTTCTTTCAGCAGTATAGTAAGGGGATACACTTTAGGGCTATTGAACGTGGATCGTAGTTCAGGAAATTGCAAGTTCAAAAAGTTTCTGGATGCGATCAAAATGTTTCGAATTTATGAAGATTCTAGTTCCATAAATTTCTGGTTCAAGAAGCTAATACTTCAAGAGTTTTCTAGCTATACATTTTTTATTTTAAAATATGCTATATATTAGTATTTTAAGCCTATGGTATTTAGTGTAAAGAGTTTCTACCAAATGGGCTAAAAAGTGAAGATAATGATATGGTTTAAAATAGAATGAAAGTCCTATCGAAATATAAAATTAAATGCATATAGAAGTACTGCGATGAATCAGGACATACGCACTGGATCTTCTAACTGAAGGTGTGAAAGTCATAAATGAAAAACATTTAGCATCGATGGATACCAGCTCTTAATTGTTACAAGTTGGTAAAGATTTCCTTTGAATTGTTTCAAATATGGAATTAAAGTATATGAAATCGAAGTTTGGAGTTAAATCCGACCATTTTTACTACCCATGAACGAAGCACCTGTTTCGAGAAATCTAGCTTCTCAATGCGTGTGGTCTAACATACTATATACTAAGATAATTTTCTGTAAATAAATTTGCCTCTGAGGCCATTTTAGATAACCACTCTAGGTGACATTTGTATGGTAATGGTTAGGGGTGCGAGTCTTAATACCTTAGTAGGAGGATCTAACTCTGATACGTGTGTCTTTGTTGAATAATAAAGCAGATATTAAAGACGTAACATTGGCACGAATAACATTTTGTGTAACTTATTAATGTTTCCTCAAATATATAAGTACTTCACTATCCGAATGTTTGGACGCATGATACCATAAAACAGTAAACAATGGCGAATCATATGTTTGATGTTGTACTCAAATTGTGGATGTATGTTTATTCTTCAGTTGTTATTAACTTGGCGTGGCACGACGTGCAAGCATTCTGAGTATAAAAAAAAACAGAAAAAAGAAAACTGTTCCCTATTTCCTGGATATTTCTATATGATAGATATGTTTGTTCAGTTTTGGAACTAATTTAGCATATATGCTGTACGTGCAGACTCACTATATTTTTTTCTATTGAAACGATATAATTGTTTATTTTTCCACGAAGATTCCGATTGGTATGTCTTGCCAATTTAAGAATTATTCAGTTTAACGACCATGATGCAATATAACTAAGAAGCGGGTCGAATCACTATTTACATTCATGTATAAAATATGTTTCAAACATTACATTGCTTGGGTAAATGTGATAGATTTGATTATATTTCTGGAGGCCAAGTCACAAATCTATAAGAATAGTTAAATAAACAGTTGTCTTGGATTAACCCTCAGTTGATTTAATCCGCGGATGTATTGAGTGCATCACAAGAGGATGCCACGCATGTCCAGCAAGTTCATACAATTAAAGTTATAAACTTAATATTAACATGACTCTAAATTACTATATTTATTTAATTTGAAATGTATAAAAGCAATATTGGATTGATTTAAAAAAGAACCCTTCCATTGAAGAAAGGCAGCTATAAATACCTTCTATTGATGCACGGCGCAGTGTGATTTTTATTTATTAGGGACTGGAAACTTTCCTACATCAATGTTATTAACAGTGAGTATAATAATTCCTCTATCAGCTTGTTTGTTTGAAAATAATCTGCATTTAATCTGAAATGCCCTCTGTATTAACTGCATCCAACTTATTCATGAATTATACGTTTATTGAAAATTCTTAGCGCAGATATCATTGGAATGATATTACGGAAGGCTGTACGTGACCTACAACGTTTGACCCAATAGATCAGTGGATATATTATCCAGGAAGTATCATTCGCAGCATCATTGGTTTTTAGATAAATAAATAGGCTTACCTTATTCTTATGGGAATACGTATCAACGATGAAAACCAGTATATAATACACAATGATCCGACTGTGTTTGCTAACTAAACAAGATGCTTTGCTAAATGTTGTAACTATATGGGAGAGTGTGTTTTTACTGGTCCCTTCTACAGAAACTGTTTGAGTGCCATACATGAAAGAACTCATTAAATACCGCCTTCAGAAGATCACGGATAATTTGGTGTTTCTTTTTATTATATTACTGACGAGATTCTGCAGACGTCTCGTACAGATTTCACATTCATTCACATTTCACCTTTTTTTTCTTCCCGAAGTCATTGGTAAATTTACGGTGTTTTTATTACGTTGGAAAGGTACAAAGACACTTGAGGAGAAAGATGTTGGTGGGGGGGGGGGGGGGGGGGGGATTTCATAAGCCGGCGCGTGCTTTAGGCACTAATCACACTAAGCTACATTTTTCTTTATGAGTTAAGATAATACATATGAATTTTCATAAAAATGTAATTTCGCAATAGAAATGAAATAAGCAACAGCTGACATTCAATATTAGTACATCTTAGATTTGTTAATATAGTTTCAATTCAGAAGTCCAGATTTAAATACACACACTGCAAACTTCATATGTTAATCATGCTTTTATTTAGGGTAAATCAACTACTTATGGGAGCCTGTATAACCATTTAAATTCGTTTAATTGCCCGCTTGTTGTTAGATCAAAGACTATGGAAATTCCACTAGGGTCCACTCCAGGAGAACACCCGCCCAGCTCTATCATGTTTGTTCAAAATTCTCTACAACCCTAGAACAGTTTTTATGCCCAATTTGATGGGTCTAGTCGCGTTTGTTTATGTCCTAGTCGGTTTAACACCTTCGGGTTTTCCCTCACTTTAAGGAAAACCAGTTTCACTGAGAACAACATAAACCGCATGAAGATATTCTCATGGTAAAAATCCAGCGATGGGTTATAAAGAAAGTATAAATTTGACAAAAGTGGGGTCAAAAAGACGTCTTGGGTGCTTTTTCACAAAGGATCAAAGGGTTCAGACAGAAATTAAAGCAGAGAAACAATTTGAGTCGTGTCGTGAAATACTCATAACATTGGCGAGAAACTGTCCCATGTAGCTAGCGTCTGAGTACCAACGAATCAGACATACACGGCGTCTGTTAAAGAGGGATTAAACTTTACAGACTAGCTCTGTCCTTGATTGACCCCATCATCTGATCTTTGACAACATCTTACCTTTATTGTTCAACGATTGACAATTTACCCCGTGTGTTTTAGCTAAGGATGACGAACATCCAGTTTGGGTGTTGGTCAAATCAGTCACTAATAAGGGGGAAAATACAACCAGGAAACTATGACGGACGGAGGCGTTAAATTGGCACGAGAGCTCGGAGTTCTGACCGCAGGCTATTCTTGCATTTCAAGCCATCCAGCAGAGCATAACAATTGGATAGGATATCAGTGGGACTGGAAATTCACACCACCATATACGTTGTTAGCCAAAGTTAGAAATATATCACGTTTGAAACCCATATCATTTTGAGGTATAGCAGAGTGAATTATTTTATGAGAAAATGAAGTATTACGTTTCTTTACGAATGTAACAATGGATCATGTTAACGAAAGCTTATGACATGCCTCAAAGGTAAGTTATTTTTATTTTTGTTAAATAGTTACCCGTACTAAACCAGTAACAAACTTACGAGCCGAGTGGTTGGATGTAAATTATATATTTAACGGTGAAATTATATATTTTCTGTTTATTAAACCACCAGAAGAAAGTATTGTTTGGCGTGGTAGAAAGCAAAAATAATTAGGACTTTTTGAATGAAATCGTTTAAATATTTGTATTCAATTTCTATAATTTCACACTACATTATAATTCCCTTAAATTGATTTTGCAAAATAGATAAACTGGGCAGTAGTTTTAATAATCCGAGTTATTATTTTTTTATTTAAGGCTGACTGGCATCGGGAATGTCTTCCAGTTAAATGCCAGTTAATGCCATCCGGTTTATAATAATCAATAAACGAACTGATCAATATATATACAAAAATATATATATATTTTACAAGCATACAGCTATGGCAACCACTCAGCTTAGTTTGCTTTTCGGTGAGCTCGGTCCGAGAAGAAACATTCCGTCTATCGGGGATTGCTTGAGAAGTTTTTTTAGGGGCGATAACTCTTCGAGGTATTCTTGCCAAACTACTCAAGCAGCGGGTGGTGGGTGGAAACTACGTAATATTAATATAAGGCCCGAACTATCTTGGTGCATCAAAGAATGCTAATACAAATATATATGTTTTCAGTTTTAACATTCGAATGTATTACATGTAAAATACTTTTTAGCAATATATTTTTTAGAAAGAACTAATATTTAAGAGCACACTCACCGCTAATATCCTGAATACTTTTTACTTGAAAAAATAACAGGTTTCTGTATTTTTTCCAGACAGAAGAAGTTAGAAACTCTTTTTTTGCAAACATTTTGGCATTATTTTGTATTTTTTATAACTTGAAAATTTGATTTGTTAGTCACCTGCAATGTAAACGAGTCCGAGTCTGGACATGCACATGCACAAACGCCCTAATGGTTTGATCCGTATGAGAGATCCATTACTTTTCTGACTGTATTTGCGAAATACAGACAATTTGATTTGGTGGACACAAAAACGCCCATCGATGAGATTGAGACTTTTGAGACTTTAAAACCTTCCTAAAATCCAGCACTGAAGTTAACATGTTTCTGGTCGTTCTTGTTCTATTCAAGCTTTAATTCAACGTTTGATTTTAAACCTCGTTTAGATATTTAAACATAACTTTACAAAGATAATGTTCCCCATGTTTATTTTAGTTGTAAATGAGCTCGTGTAAATTGGCTTTTTTTAACAAATAACAGAAAGGCTACGGCATCGAGTGTGTCTGTGAAAACAGTACGAAATAACGAAAAAATAGTCCTAAAGCAAATTAAAATTGCGAACCAAATTTGCTGATCTGAGAAAAATATAACAAAATGTATATTTTTAAATATGACTTTTATTTCAACTAAATCTTAATCGGATTCCTGCACGGGGTTTAAACGTCCATCCTTAGAGCTGCTGGTAAAGTACTTAGTTCACGGCTTGTATTGCAACTGATTTATTGTCTATCGGCTCAGTTCTTCAAAGACTTGAAATCATACATTGCATGCACCGTTTACTTGTCGGTCTTAAACAGCTCTTTTTGACGTTATTCGTATGTACGAATCTTCGACTTTCAAAGGACGTATCGCTTCTTGAATTGCAAGGAAAACATTAGAAAGACGGACAAGCAGATCTGGTTCTATATTCCCCAGACTGTCCTGTGATGTATAACATTTATTGCAAACATTCCAACACATGGTAGGTACATACAATTCAACAGCAGTTTCAAATGCAAATTTACTTGTACACATTTGGGAAAGTTTTCAAATAAAATATCCTACACTTGATGTATTTTCCATTGCCGAAGAATGAATGGAACGTCGCAAGAGTCAACAAGTACCAAAACTTTAAAACGTACTTTCAAAATTGTTTGACATTTTTCTCAGGAAGTGCAAATAAGGAAATTGGTTTCGAAAATAATGGGGAAGATGTCACAAAAACCTGAAATCTCAATAATTCAACTTATTTGAAATAGGTCCGTTATATCACATGTTAAATGATGGTTTTTATTTTAATGCTCCGCCAATCAATTTATTATTTTTACCGAATTTCGAATAAACGTAATAAAAAAGTGTGAGCTCATGTCATTTTGATATAGCTGCCTATGTTTGTTGACTGTATAATTTTAACAGTATATTTATTTATTAATAGCGAATTTGAACTGTAATACTTACAAGGTCTCACGCTAATATTTGTTTAAACATTTTACTGTGTAGCTATCATTTCATCCAAATTAATTATAGAAGTTTCCATTTTTATACTTTAATATTATTGACATAAAAACTTGATAAGCCGATGTTAAGTAATTGGCTTGTATGTTATATTGTCATTACATTTAATCGCCAGATAATCGGTGATTTATTTTCAGTGTAAGTTTTCCATCCGTTTAATTTTCCATGTAACTAAGCGGGATATTTCGCCTTGTGGGAAAGGCGTTTTTAAGTTATATTTTCTATGGTCATCACTTAAACATAGCGATTTCATTAATTCCGTAGATTTATCACCGGATTTTGGTTCCAGTTAAGTCGATACTCACTGGCACGTATAGAAAACATTTAACCTCGTTGTTCAATTTTCGATTGATTACAAAACATATCTTATTCATTCGTACAAACCGATTCTTATTTATGTGTACCTTCCAGTCACGTTATCTAGGTACACTTGTATTGATGAACAAAGCAAAAAGTTTCATATAAAACCTTACCCTAAGTTTCTTACCAATCCTTACTCTGAAATTCACACAAAGCCTTACTCTTAGTTTCATACCAATCCCCACTCTTTAATAGTTTCATACCAATCCTCACTCTTTGATAGTTTCATACCAATCGTTACTCTGAGTTCCGTACCAATCCTTACTTTGAGTTTCATACCAATCGTTACTCTGAGTTCCGTACCAATCCTTGCTCTGAGTTCCGTACCAATCCTTACTCTGAGTTCCGTACCAATCCTAACTCTGAGTTCCGTACCAATCCTTACTCTGAGTTCCGTACCAATCCTAACTCTGAGTTTTATACCAATCCTTACTCAGAGTTTCATACCAATCCTTACTCTGAGTTTCATACCCATCCTTACTCAGGGTTTCATACTAATCCTTATTCTGAGTTTCATACCAATCCTTACTCTGAGTTTCATACCAAACATCACTATGAGTTTCATACTAATCCTTACTCTGAGTTCCGTACCAATTCTTACTCAGAGTTTCATACTAATCCTTACTCTGAGTTCCGTACCAATCCTTACTCTGACTTTCATATCAATCCTGACTCTTAGTTTAATACCAATCCTTACTCTGACTTTCATACCAATCCTTACTCTTAGTTTTATAGCTATTCTTCCTCTGAGTGTCATACTCTGTGTTTCATACCAATCTTTACTTTGAGTTTCACACCAATCATTAATCTTAGTTTCATACCAAGCCTACCTCTTAGTTTTATACTAATCCTTATTCAAAGTTTCATACCAATCCTTGCTCTGAGTATTATAACAATTCTTCCTCTGAGTTTCATACTCTGTGTTTCATACCAATCTTTACTTTGATTTTCACACCAAGCTTAACTCTGAGTTTTATACAAATCGTTACTCTGAGTTTCATACCAATCCTTACTCAGAGTTTCATACCAATCCTTTGAGTTTCATAACAATCCTCACTCTGACGAGGGAAGGAGGGGAGGGGGATGGGATGACAAGCTCTCATACGGCCGAAAAAGGGCAGTAACTCTAACAATAATGAAACCAGTGCAACCAAAACATGAGGTAGGCATCATCGCATGGCATCCAACATGTCCACCAAGTTTAAAACAAAAATTGCCAATGCGGTGACAAGCTCCCATTGTCTATGTCTTCCAATACTGTCGAAAAAGGGCAGTAAAAAAAATGAAACCAGTGCAAGCAAAATAGTAGGTGTACATCTTAGTATGATATCAAGCATGTCATTTGACTAATGCTTACACCGATGTTCACTATAGTCCTTATCAATTGTTGTAATAATGTTCACACCAATCCTTATACCGGGGCTCACATCAATTGTTGTACGGGTGTTCACACCAATCCTTGGACCGGGGCTCACATCAATTGTTGTACGGGTGTTCACACCAATCCTTGGACCGGGGCTCACATCAATTGTTGTAATAATGTTCACACCATTCCTTATAGCGATGTTCACACCAATCCTTATACCGGGCTCATATCAATTGTTGCACTGATGTTCACACCATTCCTTATACCGGGGCTCACATCAATTGTTGTACTGATGTTCACACCATTCCTTATACCGGGGCTCACATCAATTGTTGTACGGGTGTTCACACCAATCCTTGGACCGGGGCTCACATCAATTGTTGTAATAATGTTCACACCAATCCTTATACCGGGGCACACATCAATTCTTGCGCTGATGTTCACACCATTCCTTATAGCGATGTTCACACCAATCCTTATACCGGGCTCACATCAATTGTTGTACGGGTGTTCACACCAATCCTTGGACCGGGGCTCACATCAATTGTTGTAATAATGTTCACACCATTCCTTATAGCGATGTTCACACCAATCCTTATACCGGGCTCACATCAATTGTTGCACTGATGTTCACACCATTCCTTATACCGGGGCTCACATCAATTGTTGTACTGATGTTCACACCATTCCTTATACCGGGGCTCACATCAATTGTTGCACTGATGGTCACACCAAAACTTATACCGGGGCTCACATCAACTGTTGTACTGATGTTCACACCAATCCTTATACCGGGGCACACATCAATTGTTGTAATAATGTTCACACCAATCCTTATACCGGGGCTCACATCAATTGTTGCACTGATGTTCACACCATTCCTTATAGCGATGTTCACACCATTCCTTATACCGGGCTCACATCAATTGTTGCACTGATGTTCACACCATTCCTTATAACGGGGCTCACATCAAATGTTGTACTGATGTTCACGCCAATCCTTATAGCGGGGCTCACATCAATTGTTGCACTGATGTTCACACCATTCCTTATAACGGGGCTCACATCAAATGTTGTACTGATGTTCACGCCAATCCTTATAGCGGGGCTCACATCAATTGTTGTACTGATGTTCACATCAATCCTTATACCCGGGCTCACATCAATTGTTGTTCTGATGTTCACACCGATCCTTATACCGGGGCTCACATCAATTCTTGTTCTGATGTTCACACCAATCCTTATCCCAGGGCTCACATCAATTGTTGCACTGATGGTCACACCAATACTTATACCGAAGCCCACACCAATCTTTATGCCGGGACACACATCAATTGTTGCACTGATGTTCACACCATTCCTTATACCGGGGCAGACATCAATTGTTGCACTGATGTTCACACCAATCCTTATACGGGGCTCATATCAATTGTTGCACTGATGGTCACACCAATCTTTATACCGGCGCTCACATCAATTGTTGCACTGATGTTCACACCAATCCTTATACCGGGGCACATATCAATTGTTGCACTGATGTTCACACCAATCCTTATACGGTGCTCACATCAATTGTTGCACTGATGTTCACACCAATCCTTATACCGGGGCACACATCAATTGTTGCACTGATGTTCACACCAATCCTTATACGGGGCTCACATCAATTGTTGCACTGATGTTCACACCAATCCTTATACGGGGCTCATATCAATTGTTGTATTGATGTTCACACCAATCCTTATAAAGGGGCTCACATTAATTGTTGCACTAATGTTCACACTAATTCTTATACCAGGGCTCACATCAATTGCTGCACTGATGTTCACACGAATCCTTATACGGGGCTCACATCAATTGTTGCACTGATGTTCACACCAGTTCTTATACCGGGGCTCACATCAATTGTTGTACTGATGTTCACACCAATTCTTATACCGGGGCTCACATCAATTGTTGTACTGATGTTCACACCAATCCTTATATCAGGGCTCACATCAATTGTTGTACTGATGTTCACACCAATCCTTATAGCGGGGCTCACATCAATTGTTGTACTGATGTTTACACCAATCCTTATAAAGGGGCTCACATCAATTGTTGTACTGATGTTCACACCAATCCTTTTACCGGGGCTCACATCAATTGTTGCACTGATGTTCACACCAATCCTTATACGGGGCTCACATCAATTGTTGCACTAATGGTCACACCAATCATTATACGGGGCTCACATCAATTGTTGCACTGATATTCACACCAATCCTTATACGGGGCTCATATCAATTGTTGCACTGGTGGTCACACCAATCCTTATACGGGGCTCACATCAATTGTTGTACTGATGTTCACACCAATCCTTATAAAGGGGCTCACATTAATTGTTGCACTAATGTTCACACTAATTCTTATACCAGGGCTCACATCAATTGCTGCACTGATGTTCACAGGAATCCTTATACGGGGCTCACATCAATTGTTGCACTGATGTTCACACCAGTTCTTATACCGGGGCTCACATCAATTGTTGTACTGATGTTCACACCAATTCTTATACCGGGGCTCACATCAATTGTTGTACTGATGTTCACACCAATCCTTATATCAGGGCTCACATCAATTGTTGTACTGATGTTCACACCAATCCTTATAGCGGGGCTCACATCAATTGTTGTACTGATGTTCACACCAATCCTTATAAAGGGGCTCACATCAATTGTTGTACTGATGTTCACACCAATCCTTTTACCGGGGCTCACATCAATTGTTGCACTGATGTTCACACCAATCCTTATAACGGGGCTCACATCAATTGTTGTACTGATGTTCACACCAATCCTTATGTCAGGGCTCACATCAATTGTTGTACTGATGTTCACACCAATCCTTATAGCGGGGCTCAAATCAATTGTTGTACTGATGTTCACACCAATCCTTATAACGGGGCTCACATCAATTGTTGTACTGATGTTCACACCAATCCTTTTACCGGGGCTCACATCAATTGTTGCACTGTTGTTCACATCAATCCTTATACCGGGGCTCACATCAATTGTTGCACTGATGTCCACACCATTCCTTATACCGGGGCTCACATCAATTGCTGTACTGATGTTCACACCATTCCTTATACCGGGGCTCACATCAATTGTTGTACTGATGTTCATAAGCAATAATGTGAACATCAGTGCAACAATTAATGTGTGCACCGGCATAAAGATTGGTGTGGGCTTCGTTATAAGGATTGGTGTGAACATCAGTACAACACTTGATGTGAGCGCCGCTATAAGGAATGGTGTGTACATTAGCAACAATTGATGTGAGCCCCGTATAAGGATTGGTGTGACCATCAGTGCAACAATTGATGTGAGCCCCAATTGTTGCACTGATGGTCACACCAATCCTTATACCGAAGCCCACACCAATCTTTATGCCGGGGCACACATCAATTGTTGCACTGATGTTCACACCATTCCTTATACGGGGCTCATATCAATTGTTGCACTGATGTTCACACCTATCCTTATACGGGGCTCACATCAATTGTTGCACTGATGGCCACACCAATCATTATACGGGGCTCATATCAATTGTTGTACTGATGTTCACACCAATCCTTATACCGGGGCACACATCAATTGTTGCACTGATGGTCACACCAATCCTTATACTGGGCTTTTTTTTTAACATGTCGATACTTTTACCAATCCAGACTCCAGTCCTTCTACCGAGCAGTATGCGGATCCTAATACATAGCAACATACTGATCCATCTACCGAGCAACATGCGGATCCTTATACAGAGCAACATGCTGATCCATCTACCGAGCAACATGCTGATCCTTATACCGAGCCACATGCCAATCCTTATACCGAGCACCATGCCAATCCCTTTACAGAGCCACATGCCGATCCTTCTACCGAGCAACATGCCAATCTTTACACCGATTCACAAAACAATCTTTATACCGAGCCACACGCCAATCTTTATACCGAGCAACATTCCGATCCCTATACCGACCCACAAACCATTCCTTATACCAAGCAACGCGCTGATCCTTATAACGATCCACATACCAATCCTTATGCCGAGCAGCAAGCCGATCCTTTTACCAATCCCCACTCCAGTCCTTCTACCGAACAGCATGCAGATTCTTATACAGAGCAGTATGCCGATCTTTATACCGAGCAACATGCTGATCCTGATACCGAACAGCATGCGGATCCTTATACCGAGCATATGTTGATCCTTATACCGAGTAACATACTAATGTTACTCTTATACAGAGCAACATGCCGACCCCAATAATGAACATACACCGGTCCTTATACCAAGCAACGTTCCAATCATTATACTGATCCACACAGCAACCTTTATACTGATCCACACAGCAAGCTTTATACCAAGCAACATTCCAATCCTTAGACCGATCGACAAAGCAATTTTATACCGAGCCAAATACCGATCCTTATACCGATCTACAGACTAATCCTTATACCGAGCAATCCGCCGCTCGGAAAAGGGCAGTAACTCTGAAAATAATGAAGCCAGAATATAAGGTACGCACCTTTGCAACCTATCTATCAAGTCCACAAGTTTTGAAAACGTCTGAGACAAACCGTACGAGGAAATGCGATGACAAGAAATGATTTCGAACAAACAAACAGGCAAGCTGATCGCTATATCCCCCGACGGAAGGGGGGGGGGGGGGGTAACAATTGGAACACTTCAAAATTTCAGACATGTACGAAAACTGCGTCTGTCTCGATTTGTGTACCACAAGATGTGATTTAACTGACTAAACATATACAAATAAATAACTTTAGCGATACTTCGAGTCTTTGGTTAAGTTATGGCAGAAGTCTATGAATGGACCAAAAGAGTTGTATATCGTGTCGATACGCTTCGAAGTTGTCAAAAACCAGCGGTGAAAACACAACTACGATGTGTTGTTTTTGTGTTAAAAATAATATTATTTTTAGTCGGTCAAACAAGCATCTAATGTCTTTGTATATATCTTGATATGTCTCAGTAAAAGACTTTTGTAAAAAGTATAGATTGTAAGCTGAAAATCACAGACAAAGCAACAGGGTAACAGCCGATCTCCATAAGCACTAGTGTTAATCGGACAGCCGATCGGTGAAAGTTATACCCTAAACACGG
The DNA here is from genome assembly GCA_963971465.1 of Lepidochitona cinerea. Lineage (NCBI taxonomy): Eukaryota > Metazoa > Mollusca > Polyplacophora > Chitonida > Tonicellidae > Lepidochitona > Lepidochitona cinerea. Next base: position 104,673,699 of record OZ020551.1, on the reverse strand, counting down.
GTCTCGCGTGATCTCGTGGGACTTCCGCCAAATCCGAAAGGGGCTTATTGAAAGGGCAGATTGCCCGAGACATGTCAAAGCCGACCGGAAACGAACGAAGACAGCCGAGATTTGCGCCGTATGGTGTACATGCGTAGTTCAAGCCACGGTGAAGACAAACTCACGGTGTTGCCCAATCTAAAATTAGAAGTTACCCTAGTCATAAAGGCCAGATTTAACCTCTAAGGCCATTGGACGACATTTTTATCGGAAATATTATCCATTGGAATGGGGTTGGAGAGTTCACATAGGAAGTCAATTGGTCATGTGACTATCAAGTTTTCAACATAACAACAACACCATGAAAATTTACCTGGCATTTGCTCGCATCTACGTGCTTTTCTATTATTCTCTTACGCTTAGCTATAGTCCGAAATATCTGCGATGATGATGTAAGACATTTTCTGACAGATAGGCCATCATCATCGTCAGAACGCATTTGATCAATTTACTGGGAATTTCTTGCCACTCTTCGAGGTGGCAAGACCACCTCTCGTTTCTCATCCAAAATATCGAGATTCTCTTCATAACGTTCAAAAAATAAAATTGCTAACCCGTACTTTAATGATTTCCCTTTCTCCTCGCACCAATCTTAAGTCTGTACGTCGACACAAGCCATATATCTGCCCGGTTAAATTTCAAACTGTACCAAACCTTTAGTTTACAAAAGTCGCCATCTGCATACTCTCATTGATACGTCACTATATGCGCGAAAGGTCAATCTGTCACATGACTATACCCCCACTAGCAGGCGATATAGTTCATTGGTCGTGTTGCTTTTTTGCTGAAGTCACGTGAACCAACACGACCAATGAACTATATCGCCTGCTAGTGGGTAATCATGTGACAAGTTGACCTTTCGCGCATATAGTGACGTATCAATGAGAGTATGCAAATGGCGACTTTTCTAAATTGACATATCAAAATATATTCCGATTAACAACACAACAATAACCCCAAAACAAAAACAAATCATAGATAACTGATTAAGGCTAAAAGTGAACAAATAGAGTGTTTCGGTTCTTTACGATCACTGGGATACTTCTGGCAAAGTTCGTTTCCAGGTTAACATTTTGTTTGCCACATTCAGAACGGCCTGCCTACTGTCCGAAGGTATTTGGCGTACGTAAACACCCGAAGTGGTCCGTGTATGTTTGACCCACGAACAAGGCGATCAAAACCCAACGTTGACAGCCGATGTTGGGCAAACAACGCATTTACAATTGGCTAAAATGTCCACTGTTTTCAAATGCTAACATGTTCTTGTTATATATTTAATTGTTAGTTCATATTTCTGTCGACTGTCTTCTGTCTGATATTGAACATTAGACCAAGGACCATAAATCCTTTGTTGTAATGGGATGATATTTTTATAGGGTTATGTCATCGTCGTTGGTTTCTGACGAGAATAATGACCAAGGTTTCTATTACATAAGCCTTCAACAGTTTAACCTGTAAATCAAATTTCTAATTGGAAGGTTTTCAGTCTGCGTGGCTATGATACCGCCTGTAAATCTGATACGAGAACGCTCTACACAGAACCCAAATTGGGGAGAGTTTGCCCAAAGCTTTCGCTCCGTCAGCCATCTTCTATTGTTTCCTCACCGATTTATAGCTTAAAATATGGCTAACACTCGATAGAACAATTTCCTAGAGCTGTATAATTACACAGTACGTCACATATCTTTTCGCCTGGTTGCTGAGCCCCATCGCCATATCTGATGGCCATTTGGCCTAGCTGTTAATAAATTTGATCTTAACGTGCCAAGAACAAAGCATTGTGTCAAGGGTGTTTATGATGTTTGATACGTCACCCAGGGGAATCGAAAACTCATACGGGAGCATCTACCCCTACACACCTTGACTCCCCCTCGTGACATGCAGCACTCAGGCATTGCACATGTAATGATATAACTATAAGAAAAACAGACACAATGAACGTTATACATATAGCGACTATTCATTTCAGGTTGGAAATAGTGAGACTTAGTATAGCTTTTTATTTTGTTTGTGTTTTACACTGTGCTCCGTTCGTGGTATGTATCCCTGTCACGAATATAATCTGGATGTTTTAGAATAAATATATTTGAATAAGGGAGAAACGCTCTGTCCACTTAGGGTCTGGCCACAATGATAAAAGAAAAATGTCAAAGTTGTATAAAGGTATCCCAATTTGGATAGGTTGCACTGATGAAGTGACGACCAAATCTAGTTAGTCTACCACCTTTGCTTCAACTCGGTTTCAACATCAATGATATGGAAACAAATACGAAGATTCAAATTAACTGGACCGCGGTTCAGGACTCAATTAATGCCCAAACCAATGAATAATCAATCCATCGATTTACACCAGTCAATGTATACATCAATGGATCGATCTATCAGTATCAAAATCTATTGATAGACCGCCTAATCATTACAGGGATCAGTTAATGGATGAATTCCCCAAGTAGCCATGTCATCGATATAACAACTCCTCAGTCATGGAACAAAACCAAACCTCAATCAATATAACAAATAATTGATTGTAAAATGGACAGATCAATCAATTTATTAACAGAACAACTCATCCACCAATCAATCAAATAGTCAAATTCACAAACCAATCTATAATGCAATCACTCAATAAATTTTCCAACCAGTCAACCCGTGAATTGATCAACTATTCCATCACTTTATCAATCGATTAACAGATCGATAGCAATGTACAATTATACATTACCAGCATAACGATACCCAATAGGCATTAAACTTAATGACGTCACTCTAACTAGGGGATATTTGAGGCATTTTGTTTGGAGTGACTGCTTCGTTTCAAGCTCTTGCCTATATACTTTTCTTTGAAGAATGCTATTTGTCGGCCATGTTCTGATGGTCATCCCTCGATTAGTAAGCCAGAATGACGGCATTGGGCAATCACTCTATGCACCCAAAAATAAACACACCAGTCAACCAATCTGTAAAGATGCCAATTTATTAATACATGTCTCTTCAACGTGTCAACGCAAAATAAAATCACCAATTCCACATCAAAGCACTAAGCAGTTAGATGCAATGTCGAAGAGGTCATTTGCCAGTGTTGTGCAGAGCAATGACCTGACGGCGTATCAACAGTGTCCGAAAGGCCTAATCGTACCACCATTCAGCTGAAGGCACGATGTTCTCGCATTACAAGGTTCTCTAAGACATAAACCTTTCTAACCTTTTTGGAGTGGTAATGTGATTGACCACTCCAGCAGGTTAGAAAATTTCATGTCTTAGTGAACCTTGTAATGCGAGGATATCGTGCACACGGATAGGTCAAAGGTTCTAAAAGGTTACACACATTCCGTGAAAGGATTCTGTGGCGTTATGGCCTTGCACGTGGTGCTAGTGGAGATATAAATAATGGCGTCGCTTAATTACGACAATACGTCCTTTGTAAATAGCAATTGACACAAAGAGACAAGCTGCAATCATCATCAGGTAAATTAATGAATTAGTAAATTAACCGCTCCTGATTGACCCGGAGAAACGGTAACATCTACTATCCAACGACGGTAACCCTAAATCGTGAGTTCGATTCTCACCCTGGCCCGGTATTTTTTCCGGGTCAATTAGTGTCGTTTAATTTACTAATTTACAAAGATACAACGCCGCCAGGCTCGAAGGTTTTCCTGGCCGTATGAGCCAAGTGGATATGTCAAATATCAATGATATCTTTGTTTCAAGGTAAATTTCACTCAAACGCATAGTTCGAAATCGTCATCTATATTTGGTCACAGTTTTGGTAATATGTACGTTGATAATGCTAGAAATATGTTTTTTAAACCCACGAGTGGTTTCAGCTTGTCAAACCGATGGGTTCGAAATAGTCCTAGTTGCTGTGTACAAGAGCATACACAAACCCATGCTTCTTTCATTAAGATATCTATTGTTGGATCGTAGATGTATCATTAAATCTGAAACTTTTATGTCGTTTTTGAGATTTTTTCCGGTGGTAATGGTGACATTGACGTATTTTCACTAAGGGAAAAGAAAGCAGGAATTAGCTCTAATTTGTTTTCTTGTCGTGGAAGGAGGGAGATAAAATTAGAGAGCAAATCCTGTATTTGCCAACAGTCTTCATTAAGTCCATAGTAAACATATCACAGTTCCAATGAGGGGATCGTAAAAGTCCATAGGAAGTCTTAGATACTGTTTCCTCGTGCTTGTTTTTCTTAATGAAGCTGCTGATTGTTTTTACCAAAGAAAACTCCCATTCTCTCCAGCCAATCCGGTTTGGCGAGTCCTTATCCCAGATTGATTCTCAGGGTTTTACCAGACAATGTTGTAAGTCATCGTGGATAAAGTTACACAAGTTTGCTGCCAATTCTCCCCCGACCTTGCTGACATATATTCATCGGCTGTATTTAATTAAATCGACCGTGGATGACCTGTTTAACAGCTAATATTACTAGTTTTCTTGATTTCGCTCTCCACTAAATCAGGGATTTCTTTTCTAAGTTTTCTGTGTCGTAGATAATTGCAGTTAATGATGTTTGTAATCGTTAACCAACTTCCTGACCGACGTCCATGCCGTGAAGAGTAGTCTTAAAGAGATTAACTTTAACCCCCATTTACCAGACATCATGCAAGGGCTTGAACCAAAACACTCCGGTCGACCCCCCCCCCCCACACCAAAAGAAAATATTTTTTTTTTGTAAGATACCCAGTGTATATGTCTATATTCAGCTTCGCATTCAGTCATTTATGCCTATTGCACTTATTCAGTCACTAGAAATAAATGGTAAAGGGTTCCTGTTAAGTAGATTTTCAGGGACGGCTCATGATTGAACCGTTCACCACAAAACATGAATATAGAATTTTCAAAACTAGAAAAAGTGTTTGTACTAAAATTCTCATTTATTTGAAACTAGCAATATATTTCGGACATATCAAATGTATATGGTAGGAATCTCTATACTTCGTTAAAGGAAGACTTGGGTAACAGATGGATTGACACAGCGTGTTTAGGAAATTCGACAGTGAAGTAAAAATTTAATGTGATTACATTGTATGTTTTATCTGAGTTAAGATCCTGGGTGTTCATTGAAAGTGTTTTAATTTCAATTAAAACCGCCTTGTAAGGTGACAAGAGGGGTAGGGCGAGTGTTGTAAATGTCAAGAGAATCAATCAATGAGCAATGCTTCGGTAAGGGCAAATGGAGGGTAAATTTAGATAAATGTACAGGGAAGTTTTAATAGCTGTTGTTGTATGAAGACGACACGCGAACACACAATGCGCAATATCAGTGTCTCGTGAAGGAGTGGCCAACTGCATGGTCGTTGGTTGTTCATTTTAGACGCGTCAAACAGCACATCTGCGATGAATACGGAGGTCTTGGACCCAGGCATTTCATGTATAACATGGCCACGATGACATCTTCTCTAAAGTGACATTTTCAATAAATATTTGATTATCCATTTAAATTTTTCAAGCACGGTACAATGTTGTGCTGTCTAATTGCTTGCCCCGCGATACGGCAATTCATTGAGAGGGGAAGTATTGTCCGACTAATTTAGCAGCTTTTCCCATACGACTAAACCATCTAGCGGTTCCTAGCGCCTTTTGCTAATGGAATTGTGCAATCAGATAGCCTATTATATCAATGGATAACCATGTTGTGACAATTTCAATTTTCATCGATGGAGCAAAAACTGATGAAATCCACAGTAGTTGGAAGCTGAGGTTTTATAGCATAAACAGACATATGTTCTTCACGTGTTCTGTGCCATGCTAATGTTGTCTTTAAATACATATTAGGTAATAACTGGTTCCTTTTGTAAAGTTCATGGCAAAAGTGGCTTGAAAGTGATAAATAGAAAAATGAAACTTTGCACGCTGCAATGCATGAATACGTTTGTCAAGTAGACTGAGTATAACACCTTTACTGTTCTAGATGGTGTACGTAATACGCCTAACGAAAAATGTACGTAATTTGCCAAAAGAAACCCGTTATTAAATTAAAACTTTATAACTCTGTTAAATCAAATCTAAATTAAAAGGTGTAGCCTTGTCAGAGTCTGGTCCTAATCATGACCCTATAATGAAACCATGTTTAAAAGTGGCGTTACACTGTTGCTCCAACTGTCCCACTGAATTTATACACGGAAACCTGGATACAATATTCGGATACAAGAACATTTTTTTTATATATAAGCATACAAGAGCAAACAAAAACTGCGGATTGTTGAAAAGTAACCACACGTAAGTGACGCAATCGCGCCTCATGGGTTTTGAAAGGATCATTATGCTTATGCTTTAACCGATACGATGGAAACCAGCAAGAGACAAAAAACATTAACGGTAAAGTCTGACCCTAAATTAGGTTCCTTTATGCCTTTGAAGTTAACATGTATTGGTTACACATCACTGTCCGTTCTGGAAATGACCTTTCGCCATCTTCCTTTTTATGTCACTAACTCCTCAGCCAGATTCATAAATCATCTACTGTCTTAAACGGTGGTAACAGCTCAATCGTTCATGTCGTGCGAAAACGTAATCAAACGTGGCGGGGTCAACTCGGAATGAAACATCTTTATTTTTTCGTTAATCGGAAATTTTCTGCAATTTAAAAAACGTGCAAATGAGACGCTTGCATAGTGGTTCCAGTCGAGATGTACTTTAAAATTGTGTTAAGAAGTAATTTAGCTTTTAATAAATGATAGTTCGTTCCGTTTATTTTGTTTAGTTTTTGTAAAAAAAAAAATATCCTTTCGGACAAAGAATTGACGCTTGCACAGTGCTTGCCATTGGTGAAAAAAGACAATACTATAGGAGGATGTCACAGTGTCCATAACGAAGTGTCCACGTCAAATAACTACAATGCGAATGTCATGAACTGCTTACGTGTATTCTAAACCAAAGTGGTTTATTCCGCCCACGCCGCCCTGAAGCTATATAGGTTTTGTTTATTTCAATGTCAATCATTTAATTTTTCGACATATTTGAAATCTTAGCATTCATCGGAAAAAGTGGCATGAGGGGTCGAATTCGCACGTTTGTTCCTATGTTCTGATTGTCTGAACAATAAGTGGGGTTGAAGTTTATCAAACAACTGAATGATTGGCTTTAGAAAAAGGAATATCCAGTCAGGCTGTGCCCTGTACAAACCAAAAAGTGTTGGAAAAGTAAACAAAATTGAAATAAGCGGAACGAACGGTAAAATGTTCTCGGGACTAACGTAACATTAACAAGTCTTTAACTTGTCCTTCTTAAAGGAAATTGCCCAAATTGTTTGCAAGGAAAAAATATTAACATTTTGGTAGCTCATGCCGCTTTTAGGAAATAAGACTTAACGTTATTTTACGACGGCATCCTTTTACACATGCGAACGTCCAATTTCTGGAGTTTTTCTTTTATAATTCTATTAATCCAGAACGTAATTTCTGTATTCATGTGTTTTAAATGAGAAAATACAGCTTTCCAACAGTGGCAGGCAGATCAAAAGGTCGAGATTTTAATTACATCGATTTGTTGAAACCGCAATGTCGTGGCTTTCAACTTGTCTGTAGTTGTAATTAACGCTGTATAAAGGTGGGCTGTCTAAAACTGGTTTACCGTCACCAAATTAATCGGAACGTCTTAGTAAGCTGTAAATAGCGGAATAAAGGGTAAATTATGTAGGTCGCCACATCACTTATTTTTTTAAAGTTTGAGATTCCTTTACGTGGAAAAACGCCGAAAAAATATTATTCAAAATCATGATCACTTGACTTTAACTTATTGCTGTTGTCCTTGAAAACATATTGGACATTTCCTAACAAATGTGTTTCCTCGTCCAGTTTTACGGAACAAAAGTATTGTTGGTTGCTCAAATAGTGGAAGTAATTTGTGGAAGTAAGGAAAAGTGTTCAGAGAAAATCCTATACTTATGTTAATGTAAAGCAATCGAGTGTGTCTTAATCTACTTGTGACGAGGAACCACTTTCTTTATCGAACTCCCAGAACCATTGCATTTCAAGAAAATTTGGAAAACAAATGAATGTCAAGTATAAAACCAGACGTGGTATACTTTTTAGCAAAGCGGTGTGATGAAATAGTTTTTCTGTAGATACAGTTTTGATCAGACTATTGAAATTGTTTCATCATTCTACGTCAGTGTAAGATAACCACTTGGTGTAGTCCTTTTCTTGTTTCCATTAAGTTGATCCGTTGATAATTCAGTTATTGCTCATGTATGGTTTTACTTGAAATGTATGCATAGCTTTGTCTTGTTTTATTTCTACCGCCAGAGATCAGGGGTCTCATTTGAACAGAGCTATTTTTCGGACATTGTGTTATTGGCAAACGATAACTGTTACATAAACAAATCTGGTTAATCATTTTGCATCTGCAAATCAGATAATATTAGTATTCGGCCATGGTGAGAAAGTTTCAGACAGACCGAGAAAATATAAATACTGAAAAGCTATATGTAATCAACCAATACTAAGATTTTTTTGCAAGATAACCAAACATATAACTGAAAAAATAAATAAAATCTCAATATCTAAAGCTAGGTTTTCAAAGTCATTTTTATGTCACTCTCTTAATCTCATTTCGTACCAAGCGCTGTTTCTTAGTTTATACCAAAATAATTAACCTATGGTCTTGGTAAAAACTTTGCTAAGGGGACCAAGGAACTTTGGTTGGTTCTTCCTTTTGGACGACTATTGTAGCTATATATTGCCATGGATTTTTCCAAAATACATCTTATATAAGCTTAACATTTGCTCAGGAAATCGATTTTGGGGAAGCGCGTATCGCTTAAGTGATAACTTAAACATTAAGACTAAAAGCATAAGCAAATAACCAAACAATTCAATCGAAAACGCCGAATTCAAATGTGAAGATTCGTGTGTGTTACACCAAGGACACAGATTGCGTTCTTAAAACGATATAACGCAGAGATGAAGCTCGCCAGTTGCCGGCAGAGAACGGGCCTTTGGTCTGTTTGTCCAACATGTTTCCATTGATCACTTGTTAGATGAACACATCCATCGATCTCAGATTGCGTACAAAACATTTCCCGTTGGGAACGAATGCTGGTTGTGCTTGAGGACATTATTTAGATATTAAACACCTATTAAGAGATAGTTAAACAGCGTGTATTGGAGCTAATTTTATTCCGATTACACTATATTGGATTTCAACAGTATGAGGATCCAATGTACGGTTGGATTCTTTTGTTTTGGTGTTATTAAAAATGTGTATACTAACATATCGAAATTGTGATTTTTTTATTTTCCTATCACAAAAAAACGGAGAATATTGTTTATTTTTTTGCCTCGTTTTGTTCTGGTCACGCTTCCTTTTGGTCTCGTCGATTTTTCGTGAAGTATAAATTCATGTTACTATTACCGCTCGCTTGCAAGGGACAAAATTTCACCGTAAACTTTCTACCAGTGGGTCGAGTGAGTTCAAAATAAAAATAATTCTGATTGACTTTATGCCCATCCGCCCAAAGTGGAATGGTTGCTGGAACCATTGGAACCAGCCCAATGTCGGGACAGGGGTGGGGTGGGGGGTGGGGGGTGGGGGGGGGGTTGCAGGCACAGAACTTGTTTTAGACAGACCATGGGCCGGTTGTTCAAAATAAAATTAGCTTAACGGCAGGTTAGTTGATGTCGCATCACAAATGAATTTCTTTTAACCTGTGGTTAAACTAATTTTCCTTTAAACAACCAGATCCATAACTACGTTGTATATCCATTTTTACGGAGACATAGTACTAAAAATTATCATAAAATTCACTTTTTGCACGTCACATGCACCAAAACAATCTCAAACCCGGCTCTTTTACATTTAACAGTACCCAATGATGATGCTTAACAGGTGTTCTTCCAATCATCTAATGATAATACGACCATTTTTAACCAATAATTTGAACTGACAAGAAAATATTTTGTATACTATATTTATCAATTTAATTGATACTATCATTTTAAAAAAAAAGTCATTGAAGTCTTTTAAATTTTCTGAATAATACAATTTAACAAGTCACATTGAATGCCTATGTTGAAACAAAAAATGTTTTTTATACCTCATTTCTGTGCAATTTCTACTGTGTTCTAGTTCTACATATTTTCGCACCTCTTGAGCAATCATATGAAGTTTTTGTATATATAAAAAAACAATATGTCTGCACTATGAAAGAAAGTTGTTTTTGGATTTTTGAAAGCCTACTGTTCGCTGCAAAATGATTGTATTCAGATAGCACACATTGTAGATTTTTCTAACCGTATTTCGTCTTTTCCGACAATCATTTGCATTAATGTCATTCTTGCGCCATAAAACCTTGACAAATTTCCCTTTTCCGCTATCCATCCTCCCAAACGCCTTTCAGACTTGAAATTATACCCCTCGTCAACCGTTCACTCCTTTCTCCACAATTTACCACCATTTGCTTCAATTTTGACCCTCAGGTTTTGCGCTGCGAACGAATCTTCCAGCTGTTGATATCCCTCTCGGGGTTCGGCAATCAACTGGACATATAGCAAAGTCAAAACTTCATCAACTAAAGCTTCCTCGTGTCCCAAAGAAGTTCTAAAAAGGCCATAAAAGAACACTTTCCTTTCTGTTCGTTCGCTCGCCAATAGGCATTGCACTTGACTCATCTCTCTCCGTTACACGGGGAGAAAATTACACCAGACCACGACGCTTTTATCCCAATTACGAGCCAGTTTTACCCGCCTACCACTGTATCAGAGGATAATGCAACTTTTATACGTGCCCTTTACAACTAATACAAAATCTATACTATTGCATTCTAAGTAACAAAAATACTTGCATTAAATGTGTAATCAAAGGCGTGCATCTTTAAACGACCTCTCTATAAATTTAAGCAGTTATTCCTTACATTTGTTCATTATCTTTATGATTGTTAGAATTACCACGATAGGCCAACGTGACGTACGATTGTCTCCCAAGCCAAGGGTCCACTGTTATTTACTTCATCTCCTCCCTGGATTCTGATTGGTATTTTATAAAATCGTTTCATATACTTATTATTTAGTCATCGTTTCTAAACAGTATACTATAAAGTGTTTAAAGTGGCATGAGCTGCCAAAATGTTGATATTTTGACGTAAACACAGAGCGTTGAAATTATCGGCTATTTTTCTCAAAACGTGTAATTCATAAGCTTTTTAGTGCTTTTAGTCTCGAGAATATACGATAAATTATTGTTTTGAAATAAGTTTGGCTTAAAATGAATGAATGGTCGTCCCGGTTATTTAAATTTTATTTACTTTTCGAACACTATTCCGGTTCGTAAAAGCCACATACTGTACAGATTTTCCTCATTCCAACGCTAATCATTTAGTTTTTCGATGGCCTCCAAAGCATCTTACTCTCGTGACGATCAGAAATTATGAATTCCGGTTGTATTCAATATAACGTTTTATGAAAGCAGATTTCATAGTTATGTATTATGTATTTAAACACGGAATCTATCTGGTCTTGACATTTTTCTTTGCTTATAATATTATGTTTAAAATCTGGATCCGAATTGTGTAGTTGATAGAATGTAGTAGAATGATTATGTATGCGGCGATCTCCATACCTGCTGAAGGGATAACGTAAGACCGGGGTTTGGTCGGGCTCAAGTCCCGCCTTCACTCCTCTTATTTAACGCACACTCTCATATCCACATAACTAATTAAACCTTAAACAGCGCAAGACAAGTATTGGGAAAGACGATCATTTAGAATTGAGCCTTCAATACAGTTTTCTCGGAAATAAGGTAAGACAAAACTATCCCTTTTATTAGCAATTAAGTTAATGTCTTCAAACTTATGATGCAATAATTCCGTTTGCTCATAGTAAGTTGTTCAGTAAAACCTATTCTTGATTGAAATTATCACCCACAACTATGTGTTTTGTGTATTATTTACCGAGCAACGTTGTTAAAAGTCCGTCTTATCGGGGGTTTAATACATAAAATGGGTATGTCTCTAGATTTTTCCTTATCGGAATAGCTGATCGTATTTTCTCACAGACTTGTGAACTATCTCGCCTCCACTCAGTTTTTCGGACACCCATAAAACTACCATATAACTGCGGATGGGAGCCTCGGATATCAAAGCAATGCCGTAGGTCCTGTCGACTTTAAAACACAATATAAATTCGCTTTGATCTTTTCCCCGACCACTAGATAAGTATTTCAATTGACGAAAAAATAAATACAGAAATGGTACCATATTGCACCGGGTAACAGACATAGCTTGTACAGCTTTAGTATTTCCTCACACATGTATTTCAACCTCAAGGTTTCAACCCTTTGATTTATTTCGAAAATAGAAATATCAATGCTTATATAGCGCTAAATATTTCATTAATAATCCCTTCCCACATCCCCCCCCCCCCAAAAAAAAAAAACACATGTCTTTTCATCAGAGATATATTGATTTTATTTAAATATAATTTTATTTTTATACCTATATTCGTGTGGTATTCGTTAGTAAATGGGAATGTTGGTTGAATACCTGCTAATGACAGATTATGAATAATCCGCTTCGATTAGTAAGCAATAATCAACTTTAAGCGATTCTTACCACCGGCCATTCTTTTAAAAATAGTGACGGGTTTAACAATTTACAGCGAATTTAAATATAACGATATATTAACATTATTTTGACTAAAAGTACTCATCAGTTTAAATTCTTTGCAGCCTTTCGTTTGTTATATCTATGTTTCAAAGCTTTTTTGTAATTCTTTATTTTTAACTTTCTCTTAGTTCATAAGTATCGCTATAAATTAAATGTTGTCTCCTATTTATGATATACAGTTACAGAAATAAAATTATTATTAGCAAATGCGAACGATTTTCCAATAAGTTTGTGTGTCTTTCATACAGGCCTATGATACATATTTTTATAAATAAACAAATTCATTGGTGTTTTACGTCACATCCTAGATTATTTCACATATAACGTGGCGTTTTCGAGTTTAATGAAGGAAGAAAGGAGGAAACCAGGCTCTTTGTCCGGAGGAAACCCCGACTTTCCACTGTTACATGGTAACCATTCCACATGCGAAGTAATAAAGGATTGAATAAATTCACGAAACGACCGGAACGATAACTTGCTTCGGTTTTTATATTTTGCTGCCAGACAAATCTATTGGTTCATTTCGCTCATTTCAAATTCTCCATTACTGACCCATTATCCACACTTATATATCATTTCTTTGTGTTGCAATTTTATTTTTCTTGAAATATGCAAGATTTGAAGTAAGCAAATTAAGGCTTCAAAATTTATTTTGCTTCATGGATTTTCGCAAATTCTAATCTTGAGTAAAAAAAATCGCCAAAATAGATGTCGGTAAAATTAGATATTTATGAACACTAAAACACACGGACACAGGGAAAATGTCAGTGTTTTTGTTTTCTTTCTTTAAAGTGGCATGAGCTGCCAAAATATTGATATTTGGACGTAAAAACAGAATGTTGAAATTATTGGCTTTTTTTCTCACGACGTATAATTCAGCAGTTTTTTAGTGCTTCTAATCTCGAGAATGTACGATAAACTATTGTTTGAACTAACTTTGGCTTAGAATGAATGAATGGTCGTCCCGGTTATTTGAAGTTTGTTACTTTACGAACACTATTCCGGTTCGTATAGGCCACATACCGTATGGATTTTCCTCTTTCCGACGCCAATCTTTTAGTTTTTCGATGGCCTTCAAATACTCTTACTGTCGTGACGATCAGAAATTACGAAAAAAAGTGTGAATTTTGGCAGGTCATGCCACTTTAACAGCAAGGCTTTTAGTCAAGTGTTGTGTTATGGTGTTGTTTACTTCTGATATTGTTTTATCCACTGTAAAGTATTTCTCCACATAGTATATACACTTTGTGTAGATATAGTGCTTAGCAATGTCGTTTTTTCGTAATACATTTAATTTAGCCAGTAATTATTCGTTTAGATCATTCTAAAATAGATCCGCAGAATAAAATGGAAACAAGGGGGTACAATTACTCATGTGTTCCCATATTACCTGAGATATAACCCCGCTATTATAACGTTGAATGCTGCCCGGAAGTATAGAGTATACATAAAGGAGGTAAAACGGTTGACATTCCTCCGCTAACGAACTTTGCTCACACAGGGTTCACATACTAAGGCAAGCCAATCAAATGTACAGGTTGTGAAAAAAGACCTTAAGGCGTTTCTAAAACAGCCGAAATAAGGCGTGATTGACTGGCGCCTATGTCTAGATCTCTTTTTGATTATTAACTTTCAAACCACGCACCGAACTCATTTCCCACAAACTCTGTGCTCTACATTTGGATGGTGAAGAAGTTCAGCTTGTGGATTTTGTACATAAATCTCTAAACGATGACCACATATATCCATCCCAGATTACGATGAACTCGAAATATTTACCTTAAGTATAGTAAATGTATGAAAAATGGTCGCATTCGAAGGCCATTTATTAAGTTAGTCTAAAGAGATCTCGTGTGCAGTTTTCTTGGCCAAAAACTGTTGCAACAGAATCAAACTCAAAATATACTTTACATTTCAATGGTAAAACCAATCACTCTTTTGCCACATCAAATGAGATACTTTAATATAAAAAACCCGTAAAATAAACAATTCATTTCTTTGAATACACTATAAAGTTTTTTAAAGTCGACCTTTGGCTACACCAAACATACTTCTATTAAGTGTTTATTTTGATAACTGCCCTCTTCATTGAAACTAAAACCCAGATATGTACCAAAAGTATTTTGCAGTCTTTTTTAAAAGTTGATCTTATTTACTTTGATGAAATCATTAAGAAAGTCACAAGTAGACCGATTTGTATCGTATTGCGAGCAAAGCGGTGATAAATTAAGCGAAATTACTACATAAATAATAACATCCCGTTTTTCTACATAAAACAAGCTTATCTATCAAATGATCAGTGTACACACTCATTTTAACTTAAGCACGTATGAATATGTTTGAGTAATTGCGATCCAGATGAATGTAATATGGTATACTCTAAATACATATCCCCGTGTGTTGTAGTGTCCAAAAATATAACTGGACGTGGCGAATTCATTTGACGCTTTTTACTAGTATATGTAGACCCAGAGATTACTATCTAGTATGCAATTTCGTCTGTTTCCCTTTTGATGAAACACTACAGACATTTCTGTATTACCAGGACAAGGCAAGCATTTAGAAAAAAACAATGTCGAGAAATCAATTTGAGAATTTTGTCTATTGTTAGAGAATGAATCCGAATCTCAATGTGGACTCGTTTCCACGCAGGACTAAGGTACATTATGCTATAGTAGCTTGTCATTTAGTTTATTCTCAATTGTCCGATGTCAATTATTAAATTCCACTATTTTAAGGTAATATTAGAAATAAAATAATAAGACTAACTTGAGCAACGACAAATGAAAACATACGAAAATATCAAATATAAAGTCTGTTTGGGTAAAATGGAATAGAGGCCTTTAGCTAATCTTGCCATGGATATTACAAAAGCTTTTTGTAACAGAGAATGATTATAGTTCTCATTTATACGTAAGGAAAATTAATGGCATTCATTGAAAGGGGGATAACCCAAAAGGAAGAGTTGACATAGGGTGAAGCAGACGGGTGATAAATGTGCTGAGAATTACTGCCCCTCCTCCACGATTATATGTCCCATGGGCTGCTAGGGAATCACAAGATGTGTTAGCATCAGTGTGCCATTTAGACAGCCTATTGTTTGCTTTGATATGGCCAGATTAATAACTAGCTCTAAATTTAAGCCTAATTCTTAATTCCGTACTGCTTTAACGGAGGCAGAATGCCATTCGGGTTGCAGCCATTAGAATCATTTATTTGTTGCTTTATATATTCTTAAATTAAAATATATTTCAGTTGTTGCTATAAAGATGCAACGATTTTTTTAGAATATATTTAGCGTTAACGGGCGTTGTAGTGTTTGGCATGATGTTCAACATGTTAATCAATATTAAATAAATCATTTATGTTTATTGGCAGCCAGGAAAAAACAAATTAGAGCAATTGTTACGTGAATCAAACAATGGGCATTTCAACAAATGATATACAACAGTCTGCAGACAGCGGTAAATTTATCAGTTGGATTTTTTGAATGAAGATTTCCAGTGACGTTCCTTGGCAGATTGTTGAGGAATACTCTATTGAGATGGTTAAATGCTGGCGAATCCATCCGATATGAACGTTAGCAATTCAAATACAGAAGCAAATTATTTTTTCATACAATATTAGCAGTTTTATTCACACATTTAAGCATTTTATGTTTAAATAATGCTTGCTAAATTATGAATACAGCTTATTTGTAAATTTAGAATAACGCTGTTTTTTTAATAAATTGACGTTCGGAGTTATACACAACAACGATGGTCGTAAATCTTCCCATACAAGTGCCGGCCTCCTTTACCAGTAAATAGTTCACCGCCTATCACAAAACACCATCCTCTGCTTCTCCTTAATCCCAATCCAATGTTTAATTTTTCTCTCCATTTACAATTTGTTTTCTCATTATTGTTTGGGACTCGCGCGGTTTGGACCCGATTAACACTCAGGTTTTCTCGCCTGCTGCAGCAGCTCTACCTCTTTCTGAAAACTCCATTTAAACGATCTAAGGTAAGATAAGAAAATTGAAACTTGAGCTGAAGCATTAAAAGCGCTATGCTTTGATTAAGCTGATTTGTGCCTTAGTTTAAGCAGGTTAACCAGTCGCCGCTTACAATAGCCCGGCTCCCCTCAATTCTTAACAAAACCTTGCCATACACAGTGCAGACAAACTATAGAGCTGGATTTAAAAGAAATGTAGTCGGGTTGATATGAGATAGATAACATGATTGTTACAATAAGTCATGCAATATACAATTAAAATTCAAATTGAACAACCGTTTAAAAATAATTAAAACCCAAACCAATATGTAAAACATGTTATAGTGTTCATAAGTATAAAACATGTCATACTCGGGATGCGTTTTGCAAAACATTCTTTTGTTTTCGGTACCGACGAATTTATGTTTTTACAAATCATGACGATTTTGTGTTTTATTGAAACCATCATTATTTCGTATTGCCAGCTTAGAACAGTCCATTTTACGCGTATAAACAAATTAAACCGGTTTCTTTATATCACAGAGTTTTTGAGTTTATGAAAAGTACATCTTGTTTTGAAAATGTAGATTTGATGTTTTTCGATATGACAAGAAATATAAATGATGACTTTTATTAGTCTGGTAAGGATATATTTTGTTGTAACTGACTATACGTTCAACTTTAATAATTAAAGCTGAGTGTTACAAATGTTTTAATACAATATTAATATTTTTTTAAAATGAGAAAATGTCTTAATTTTTCATGTATTAAGGGACATCCTCTACCAAAATACTAAAAAGTAAATAAAAATATGTTTTCTGTGGATATCACGCTCGGAAATATATGCTGTTATATGTAACAAAATGCCTTTAATGTGATCATGCATTCAGGTTTTTAGATTTTTGTTCCTTATTATCATTTCCTTATTGTTTCATATTTCAGCGTCAATCGTTTAGTTTTTCAATGTACCTCTTACGTTCACATGGCCATCGGGGAACGTGTGCAGGCTCGAATTTCGGTAGCTGATGCCACTTCAACGTTTTTACTATACATATTTCTCATAGTGCTTGTAATATAGTGAAAACTGTTAAGTATAGTTGATTATATACTTAATTTGATTATATTTGATTATATTATTCCAAGACTGCGAGATAGTATAAGTAACATATGTAGATAAACTGAGTATCAAAGTCTCCAGACTTTTAATTGTATGGAGATTGAGCAGATAGTTTTGATTGGGTATTAGATTTATAGTCATATATATTCATTAGCAAACTTCTCAGCGGGAGTAACTACTTACATTATGTTTTTTCACGGTGAAACTTACAAGACAAGGGGGATAGGCTTGCTGGGGGCATTGCTTAATTACTATTTGTATAATAGACAATAAATCACAAGTAATATAAATATCTGTATCTTTATGAAAAAAGAATGCTAAAAAGGTATGATTATTACTTTGTAATTGATTATAGTGAAGCACTGGCGTGTGCAGTATGCCAAATAGAAAACACTCTATCTCCAACAAAACTCATTTCCGAACCTTATCAACCTGACACAATATGTGACACCTTGACGTCATAAAGAAGGTCACAAATATTGATGTTTCCAGTGATAATCTCATGTTATAGGAAACCTCTAACAGGAATTGAATGCTAATATAGATGGCTACAAATGAAACACATACCTGTATAGCCACAGGAGACCAAGTTACCTGCAGCTGCAATTGAATAATAAAGCTCTGCATTTGACGGATTCTACATCTTCGGTACGATAAGTCAACTTTTGATCAATGTTTGGAAAAATGTTATTAGTAGCTAAGCAATAACAGAAAACTTTTCATATTCAGATAACCTGACATAATATTTATCATACACAAATTAAGTGGAATTAGCTACTGAATTAAAATTTTGGTGAATTAAGAATGTCAAGGGAATTCGACGAATTGATGTTTATCGAGAAACTACTATATGATTACCATAAGGTAACTATTATATGATTGCTAAAATAAAAACACCCAAGGAAACTTTTGCTTGTTGGATACGAGTATTTGTCACAAAGTCAACAACGTTTAAATACCTGGTATGTACATCCATTTATGTCAGGCTTTTGTTTTTCCCTGGAGACTCCTCAGATACGTATCATCAAACCCTTCTAATTTACTCCTACTCAAGATGTTAAGAAGGGTATAATGTTGTGTAAATATTCAAAACTGCACTACTATATAATAGTAATATTGATATTTTGGGGAGAATTCAGTTTTCTGAATCTGGTAAGGGTTTTTCATTTGACGGCACTTCATACAAGTTTGCATTTTCTTTGAAGTAAATTTATTTTCTGTATAGTCACGACATTTTATAGGGAAGCATGCAATCTAAATAGCGAGATTATGAATTATGTTCAATTCTAAATAAAGCTGTATGTTTCTCTAAAGTGGCATGAGCTGCCAAAATTCACACTTTTTTATATTTCTGATCGTCATGACAGTAAGAGGCTTTGGAGGCCATCGACAAACTAAATGATTGGCGTTGGAATGAGGAAAATCCATACAGTATGTGGCCTGTACGAACCGAAAAGTAAACAAAATTTAAATAACCCGGACGACCATTCGAACCGGGACGAATTATACGTCTTGAGAAAAATAGCTAATAATTTCAACATTCTGTTTTAACTTCAAAATATCAACATTTTGGCAGCTCATGCCACTTTAAAAAAACTGCTAAAGCTAATATTCGATTGTTCGTTGATAGCTCCTTCAAGAATCAACACATTACTATACTACAGGGAGTTACTAAAACACGAATTGTGTTCATCCGTTTTCACAACTATGTTGCGGTCTTTTTCATCCAGACAACCTCTAGAATTAATTTTTTAATCGATTACCAAACAAACACAAATTGAAATTGTCGATATTTCTCGCTCTATTATCTATATATAAAACACTCAAGTAATATGTATTTTGCTTTACGGTAAGTACATGCTATCATAGCTTCGTTGACGTGAAGTTGAACCTACTGGGCTTCCCATTCAAACCGGTATGCTGTGAGAGAAGAAGATTGGAGAAGTGATCATCTTTAGGCAGTTTGTTGTATTTAACATTACTCATTGTTACCAGTGTTAGCAGGAGTTTGTCTGTTTCTCCGAGTTGACCTCATCACTTAACTGTCATTTAAATTCCCCTGTCACGGATTTCTTCTGAAGGTAATATAACTCGAGCTCTTAGCTTTCAGTCAAAGAAACAAGATAAGCATCCGAACCGTTTTGTCGTCTCTCGCCATATTGACTGTGGAACCTTCTCATAAACAAGATAAATTCTTGACCCTTAAAACAGATGCTAGTAAAGAATTCTTTGCCCTGTAATTTAAGGTTATAAAATAGTGTGTTAGTGTGTAGACTTCAGTTAGCACAATCCAATATAGTTAATCTATTCAAAGGAACGTATTAAGTGTAAGGTGTTATCATTTGAGATTAGTTTGGGGTCTAGGGTAGTAACATGAGCAAACCCAACAACGACAACCTATGTAGGACCTATTACCATTGGATGAGGAAGAAAATGGGAAAGGTCAGTTTTAACGAGTTGAGTCTTTGGCAGCCATATGCTGAATACCCCCCCTCCTCCCTAAACATGTGACTCTCCAACATCACATCATTATCGGAAACTTCTAAAAACATATCAAGTGACAAAGTCAAATTATCTGTTGAATTATTTTATAATCATATCGTTGAAGGGTTGTATTCCATTGGGGTCAATCTGGGTGAGGTGATATGGGTGTGGGTATGAATTGATACAAGGAACTCAATGACCACATTGGAAGTGATTGCCAACTTGATGTACTGTGGAGTTGGTTTCCTGATGTTACATGAACCTAGTGACTTTGGTTGTAGTCTAGACATCCATGGGCCGGGGCTTTCTCCTCGCATGGGGCCTAATGACAAACTTTATGTGTATGATACTAATTCACTCTGGAATAAAACGAAAGAGTCGTGTATAATACGGGAGTAAGAGGTGTGCGGGGACTGGGTTAATTCTATGTCTTGCCCATTCTTTATGATGGTATAATTGTGCTCCTGACACCTCCCAGCCGTCTGTCTTGCGCAATGACACTTCACTTTATTTGACATATGTGACGTGAAATCTCTCCCGGTCAAGCTCCGAGATGAATGTCCGGGTATCATCTTAAGGGGAATACTGACATCTAGCATTTGATTTCTAACTTATTATATGAACGAGAACAAAAATCTCACAATTCTGTATGTAAACAAGCGGGGATTGATAAACGACATTGTTCTCACATACCCTGTAATAATGACAGTCATCATATGCAGATTGATCATATCAACCATATGGTCTCCTTTATCGTCTCCTTTTATAGGCGGTTTGGGGGCTGGACCAATCATCACCTCATCTCTCCCATCTTATTACGGATCATCTATACAGCAGCCCAATATTTTCTTTTAACCATACTAAGCCACAGCATATCGGTCCAGATCAACATTAGATTCTTTGCTTTATTTTTTACATAATGGCCTAGGTTTGTTATTTCCAAACAGCAATATTCATTGAAGGGAAATGAACAGCACTTGAAGGAAATTTGCACTTTTTAAAAATCAATTATGATTATTAAGACAATAAGAGGATTGGAAGTTCATCGAAAAAATAAATAGTTGGTGTTGAAATAATGAAATTCCATACAGTCTTTGGCAGTATTAACATGCGAATAACTGGTCATTAAGTTTACACTTAATTTAGTTAAAGCACTACCTAAACGTACAATCACGAGGTTGGTAGCACTAATAACATATACTCTTTATTTCCTTGGAAAATCGCACATAATTTAAGGGTTTTCTTTTGTTTTGCCAACATTCTAGCTGTCCGTGTCACTTTACATGACATAAATACTTAAGATTTATAGTATAAATACAATTGGCCGCTTACATCTTTGATAAATGTGAATTTTGCAAGATATTCATTCCTACTTAAAGGGGCATGAGCTGCCAAAATGTTGATATTTTGACGTTAAAACAGAATGTTGAAATTATTGACTATTTTTCTCAAGACGTATAATTCAGAAGCTTTTCAATGCTTCTAGTCTCGAAAATGTACGATAAAGTATTGTTTTGAACTAACTTTGGCTTAGAATGAATGAATGGTCGTCCCGGTTATTTAAATTCTGTTTACTTTTCGAACACGTTTTCGGTCCGTATAGGCCACATGGTGTATGGATTTTCCTCATTCCAACGCCAATCATTTAGTTTTTCGAGGGCCTTCAAAGCCTCTTACTGTCGCGACGATCAGAAATTATGAAAAAAGTGTGAATTCTGGCAGCTCATGCCTCTTTAACCGTTATATCTTTGTTTAAAACATTTTGTTTTTGTTCTCAAAAAGTGATTTACCGTTGACAATGTCGTTGTTCACGGTATGTTTGAAAAGGAGTTTATGGATAACTGTAAATGTGTTGGATATGAGGGGAGGGGTGTTGCGGTAAGCATAGCTCAGAAACCTACGACATTCGGTAAACCTATAATTTCTCACATCGCCGAATAGTAAATTATTTCTATAAGTTATCTTGCGGCTTAGCTCTTTGTGATCGGTATACATTCCAACAGACACCCCCACCTCAAACAGACGTTCTGGTTTAACACTTATTTGGCCAAACCATTAAGTACATCAAACCAAACTGCCGACTTATAGAGACATTTTATGTTTTCGATGTCTATTGATAAGGAACAAATACTTCGACACAATACGGTTGAGTTAACCCGACCGTTTAGCTTTCTCTCTGATCGCACCTCCAGAGTAACAAGAAGAAGAATACAGAAATAAATCGTCACGAATGAGCAAACGTATTAAAGAACTTATTGATTTCCTTAAAAATATCCGTTTAGAAATTATTAGTTATTTTTCGCAACAAGTACAAATCAGAAACTTTTGTGGTACTTTGATGAAGTTCAAACCCAATTCGCCAAAAAGGGAGAATTCTACATAAAATTAAGTGACTTAAGATTTTACAAATACCGACAAAGTTGTAAATTTCCCAAAATTTACCCGAAACCCGATGAGAACGTGTCTTAAGTTTATTCATGGTGTTTAATGAATATATTTCTCGCAATATAGCAGCATATCTCACATCATCGGGCGTGTATAACACGATACCATCGACCATCTTGTAAGCATTTCAACCTCCCACTGTTATCCTGCAATGTACGGTCTAACAGTTGATGACGTCACCAGGAAATAGGTATATTGACATCTTTTAAATCACCATAAATAAAACTTTTGATTTTTACACGAGTGTTTCTAACTTTTCTCTTTTGAATGTTTTAGCCGTTTTCTGCATTTTAGCGTCAAGTTTTACCTTCAAATTTGGCTCAGTACATTTATGTAACACCATTAAAGTGGCATGAGCTGCCAAAATGTTGATATTTTGACGTTAAAACAGAATGTTGAAATTATTGGCTATATAAAGACGTATAATTCAGAAGCTTTTTAGTGCTTCTAGTCTCGAAAATATACGATAAAGTATTGTTTAGAACTAACTTTGGCTTAGAATGAATGAATGGTCGTCCCGGTTATTTAAATTTTGTTTACTTTTCATACACGTTTTCGGTTCGTACAGGCCACATACTGTATGGATTTTCCTCATTCCAACGCCAATCATTTAGTTTATCGATGGCATTGAAAGCCTCTTACTGTCGTGACGATCAGAAATTATGAAAAAAAGTATGAATTTCGGCAGGTCATGCCACTTTAAGTACTTAATACTTTTATTCAGAGTATCGAAAGTCGATTTATATATGAAGAGTAATTAACGATTTCTCTACTGGGTTGCCATTAAAACACGTTTAAATATCAACCAACAATGTGATTTTGTAGAGAAAATTTTAGGAAGTAAAAATAGCTTGTTTAGTACTGTAATAATTAAGTATCAACTAACACTAAAACATGTCAATGGCTAGCAGGCAACTTCACATGGATAATGCAATGAGGACATGCAATATGAGTACAGAGCTACTTTTCTGCCACATTGTATGAACCCAGAGTTCAATGTTATTGCTGTATAGAACAACATGTTTGCCACTTTATATGAACCCAGACAACGTGTACTTTTATATAGAGTATAGAACAACTTGTCTACCGCCTAGTCTAAACCCAGAGAACATGCAATTTATGTATAGAACAGCTTGTCTACCGCCTAGTCTAAACCCAGAGAACATGCAATTTGTGTATAGAACAACTTGTCTACCGCCTAGTCTAAACCCAGAGAACATGCAATTTATGTATAGAACAGCTTGTCTACCGCCTAGTCTGAACCCAGAGAACATGCAATTTATGTATAGAACAACTTGTCTACCGCCTAGTCTGAACCTAGAGAACATGCAATTTATGTATAGAACAGCTTGTCTACCGCCCAGTCTGAACCCAGAGAACATGCAATTTATGTATAGAACAGCATGTCTACCGCCCAGTCTGAACCCAGAGAACATGCGATTTATGTATAGAACAACTTGTCTACCGCCTTGTTTGAACCTAGAGAACATGCAATTTATGTATAGAACAACTTGTCTACCGCCTAGTCTGAACCTAGAGAACATGCAATTTATGTATAGAACAACTTGTCTACCGCCTAGTCTAAACCCAGAGAACATGCAATTTATGTATAGAACAGCTTGTCTACCGCCCAGTCTGAACCCAGAGAACATGCGATTTATGTATAGAACAACTTGTCTACCGCCTAGTCTGAACCTAGAGAACATGCAACTTATGTATAGAACAACTTGTCTACCGCCTTGTTTGAACCAATAAATTGTGTAATTTAAGTTATTCTATTCTTAAAGACAAAACTCATCCGGCATGTAATAAGAGTATTGGCCAACTTGGATAAAGCCTCTAAAACGAGTACACTATAATAACATTATACAACAACAGATTCTTCACATTGATTGAACACGTTTAAAGAAACTCAAAGAACATGTAATAAGAGTATAGAACAATTTGTCTCTTACTTTTTAGTGATACATCTGACAAGCATTGGCAGTATTCAACAACTTGTGTGCCACATAAAATAGCAATACACATAAATTTAATAAGAATATAGAACAACTTACCTGTCCACTCTATGGGCACAGGACATATGGAATACCAGAACAGAACTACATGTAGTCTCAAATAATACTAAAAATATAGCTACACATAAAGCATGTTGTAAGAGTAAACCGGGTTGTCTACCCAATTGTTATAAATTCATGCTACAGGAGTGTAGATTGATTGATTGATGCTTTACGCCGCCAGGGGGGGGGGGGGATACTGCACTCTTTGACCGCGGAGGAAACCACCGAACTTTGCCGAGTACCTGACAACTCTGACAAGAGTATAGCACAGAAAGAAAGCATTTGACAATTTTATAAAGACGGCGAGTCGGATCCGAAATATGATTATGTGGCAACATGTCGTCTCCAAGATGTTCCAGCAGACAATAATGAAGGAGTCGTGTAGAATGCTGATAATTATCTTCCCTCACACATCGACTTCCGGTTTAAACTCATTTGTAACTTGCGAGTCAACAAAGAAAAAATACGTATACAGACAAAGTACCAACGATAGAGATTGTCACTTTCTGTACTGGCAATTATGCACATAGTGAGTTTTGACCGGTCACACTCGTGCTAAAATCTAGACGCTTTTCTGTAATTTCATCAGAGAGAAGAAGAGACTTGCTATTGTTGTCAAACTTGAAAAGTTTTGTAATATTAATGTGAAATGGAAAATTGAATTTTTCAGGTATACGCAATATTAACAAAGGCCAAGCATGGGCATGCGCACAAGCACTTGGAAGCTCAGTTGTGTAAAAGGGCAAACGGACTTTTAGGGACGTAATCTGAATAATACAGGCGAACGATTTGGTTTTCGACGACATGTATCTATCAATCCTAACAACATGTTTACTGGATTTGGACGACATACATCCACCTGTCCTAACAACATGTTTACTGGATTTGGACGACATACATCCACCAATCCTAACAACATGTTTACTGGATTAGGACGACATGTATCCACCAGTCCTAACAACGTGTTTACTGGATTTGGACGACATACATCCACCAATCCTAACAACATGTTTACTGGATTTGGACGACATGTATCCACCAGTCCTATCAACATGTTTACTGGATTTGGGCGACATACATCCACCAGTCCTAACAACATGTTTACTGGATTTGGACGACATGTATCCACCAGTCCTAACAACGTGTTTACTGGATTTGGACGACATGCATCCACCAGTCCTATCAACATGTTTACTGGATTTGGACGACATACATCCACCAGTCCTATCAACATGTTTACTGGATTTGTACGACATACATCCACCAGTCCTATCAACATGTTTACTGGATTTGGACGACATACATCCACCAGTCCTAACAACATGTTTACTGGATTTGGACGACATACATCCACCAGTCCTATCAACATGTTTACTGGATTTGGACGACATGTATCCGCCAATCCTAACAACATGTTTACTGGATTTGGACGACATACAACCACCAGTCATATCAACATGTTTACTGGATTTGGACGACATACATCCACCAGTCCTAACAACATGTTTACTGGATTTGGACGACATACATCCATCAGTCCTATCAACATGTTTACTGGATTTGGACGACATACATCCACCAGTCCTATCAACATGTTTACTGGATTTGGACGACATACATCCACCAGTCCTAACAACATGTTTACTGGATTTGGACGACATACATCCACCAGTCCTAACAACATGTGTACTGGATTTGGACGACATACATCCATCAGTCCTAACAACGTGTTTACTGGATTAGGACGACATGTATCCACCAGTCCTAACAACATGTATCCACTAATCCTAAAAATGTGTTTACTGGATTTGGACATCAATCCTAACAACGTGTTTACTGGATTTGGACGACATGCATCCACCAATCCTAACAACGTGTTTACTGGATTTGGGCGACATGCATCCACCAGTCCTAACAACATGTTTACTGGATTTGGACGACATGTATCCATCAATCCTAACAACATGTTTACTGGATTTGGACGACATGTAACCACCAATCCTAACAACATGTTTACTGGATTTGGACGACATGTATCCACCAATCCTAACAACATGTTTACTGGATTTGGATGCTATGTATCCACCAATCCTAACAGCATGTTTACTGGATTTGAACGATATGTATCCATCAATCCTAACAACATGTTTACTGGATTTGGATGTATGCATCATTTCTGACGACATGTTTTCGATTTGGACGAAACGTATCCAACAATCCTAACAACATTTGTTGTATTTATCTATTGGATTCTGACGACATTTTTCGTCATTACCTTACCATTTGTTTATTGCAACTTGTCTAGCTAAATTTATTTATGTTTACCAAAAAGTCTTTTCACTATATGAATTCCTTAATCCTTACGACTGGTTTCTTGGATTAGGACTACATTTAGAACTGCATATGGACACGATTACGTTTTAGACTTAGATTCTGAAAGTAAGGAACACACAGGTGGGTAGCCAACAAGTCACCTTCTCTGATCTATTGACTCTATCAGAAAGATCTTAAGAGCTAAGGTGAAACATGAATACACTTTTAAATATGTTATTGTTATTATTCTATCAGAGTCAAGTGGATTATCTTTGTGCCTTCAACATGCTGGCTATAGGGAGCATTGTTAATAGAAAATTACCTTTTATGGCACATGCATATCTGATTAGTGAGGAAATGACTGGCTGAGAGAGAGAGGTGCTCGCGTTTTATGCGAGGAAAACGTGGCGCTCTTTCCCCTCATCTCTGATAAGAAACTGACAGGAATGATCGAAGTAAAAACTGAATCACTTAGCAAACTCTTTCCGACTGACCTTGTGTTTTCTGCCTATAAATGACGGACAACTAGTCAAACAACGGCTGATTTATTGACATACCCAACCATTTGCTTTCTAGATTTATCGTCAGATATATTTCTTTTATGATCACAGACATTGTGCCTGCTGGTATATGGGCGAGATGTCTTTTGATAAAATTAATATGAGAATTTGCGTATATCGTTTAATTGAAAAAGTCACGATGGGTGTAATTTCGAATAGCAAATTATTCGCCTTTAATCTATGCCTTCTGTCTGTTTTTCTTGTAGCAAAATGTTTGAATGAAACTTCCGTTGTAGGAAAATTGCGAGCGATCACGGTATGATTCAATCGGTTTCCCATGTAACCAGTTTCCGTGGCTTCAAGCAAGTTACAGAACATGTAACAGGCGATATCATGGAATAATTTGCTACTTTGTTCTGTAGCTGTTAAAGTTTTATGCTTGTATGGATCACGTTAACCGAAGAATAAAGGCGCACAGCTTTGTTAACATTCAATCTATAAAGTTTACCGCAGCTAAACAGTCTCTAAGTGTGATTTTGCAGGGTAATTTTGTTATCTTTTGGCTGCAACAAATCTACACATTATATCGAACAATGGTCTGCTTTCCCTTTAATCAGTCTACTCGGAGCAATTTTGAAAACTTAAATTATTCATAGGGCTATTGGTTAACCATATATATATTATGAATTTATTCGAACCAGAACTTGTCAAAGAGCTGCCTGAGCGAGCGTTGCACCTATTGGTCAAATAATGGATTCGTTACGTGCCCCTTAGCGTTATCCTCGTGTCAACCAGGCCCTGTTTTGGATGGCTTACTTTTGGCAAACTTATTGAAATGGTGATATGACATCTGATTACATTACATTTGCAACAGATGAAAACAAAATGAAAACAAAATAATCGCAAAACCGTTGGTTGTTCTTTGAAGTGATGCAAATCTTAGAAGCCAACAAAATAAAGTAGTAAGGAAACTCCGTAAATATTCATGGTATGGTCTAAATATTTCGACAATGACTTAATTAAGGTCGAAATATTAAGATTACACCCCGAATAGTTACGGAGTTTCCTTACTATACATTATTAAATTGTTCAGTGGATCAAATACTGTAGATCTGAGCACTTTTCCTTGATTCCACGTACAGGCATGTGCTTCTTAAAACGAAACGAAAGATACAAAAACACACACACCCGCACGCATACAAACAAAAAAAAAAGGAAAAAAAGAAGATAATGTGGTCTCCTACATGTATGTGCTTATATATTATCAATATGCCTGTGTTGTTGCATTGACAGCGATGTCCAGTTTATTTACATCGAGATTGTCTGTTTTTTATTATAGAAAATGACAGTTATGGCCATTATAGGTATTATTGACAAAACAGTTTAAGAAAATAACCTTTAATCAAGAAGATGACTGATTGATGATTTCCAGAGCTGATGACAAGAGTTTGTGTTAAACCTTGGCCTAGGGCTGTGCCCCAAGAAAGTCCAGCTTTGATATCAGTTACTACAGTTTTACTATTTCCTTGTCTCCTCGTCTAGGGCAAATTTCTTCAGGTTTTATGATATTATAATACAGTAGGTCTTTGATGTCAGGTTTAAGTGCCTTCTTATCGATGGTACCATGTGGAAGTAGGGCCTATTCTGACCACTTGGAGGCTGGTCAAACTCTAGATTAACAGCTTTATGGTGCGCACATGGTCCTGTTCGGGTTCACAAACGAACAGCGCCAAACTTCTGTAATGTTACAGCCCTTGATGACCAGTCTCTCTTTAAAAAAACTCACAAGGCTAGCCCACCCATCTGATAATATACAAACAACATAGAATCACATCAGAAAAACTAAGAAGACATTAAATCTACCTTTACTATGAATGACGAATATACCCTTAGGGGTCAAATAAAACTCTGAGAACACAGAGATAAATCTCTTCTAGCTATATAAGCGGTCAAGTTTATGAGATGTTGCTGATCCAGAAATCTGATATACCAAGAACAACTGGTAAGTGACACTGGACCAGACCAGAGAGAAATTGCTACCTCGCAATATTTCTTTTATTAATACATTAATACTTTTGAATTTTAATATTTTGAATTGCTTCTGAATAATATGTCATGTGCATTGCCGAGGGAGATCGAGAATGTTGTAAGAATTAAAATCAAACA
The DNA here is from genome assembly GCA_963971465.1 of Lepidochitona cinerea. Lineage (NCBI taxonomy): Eukaryota > Metazoa > Mollusca > Polyplacophora > Chitonida > Tonicellidae > Lepidochitona > Lepidochitona cinerea. Next base: position 104,643,989 of record OZ020551.1, on the reverse strand, counting down.
ATTTGATGTCCAATTCACGCTCTTCCTTTCCGTATACTTCTGGACCGTTAAAATGGAGAAGTATTTATCAAAGGATAAACAAAATTCCTGTTGGACAACTTCGTCCGTTTGATGTAAAGAAAATAGTTCTGCCCAGGTGTGTATGAAAGGTGGAATAGAATGGACTCCCTCAGAGAAGAGTCCCTAAATCATACTTCAGTCGTCAACAATTTCTCAATCCTTTATCAAATGTAGTTTTCAAGTATTGGCCAGGAACAACTCGGAACACGTGCGGAAGTTTTCGCCTCAGTAATTTTCATCTTAAAATTAGGCCAAAGCCAGGGGTTTTATCACGGCTCGATAGATTATAATGGGAATACCATTCTTGAATTGTAATAATTCTTTAATCGGATGAGATAGGACAAACAACAGTGATAATACGATATCATGAGCCATTACCTGCCTCTTGCATGGTGGCTTATGGGCCTCATCTGATGATTCAAAGAAATCAACCAGATTTCGAAATTAATATTATGTTCATTAACTATCGAGACGGATATAAGATAACATATAGGTATAATAACGTTGAGTTATTGCACCTCTACGTCATGCGTATTACGATGTGGAGATAATTACTAGTTTAATATTATTTTGTCTTTAAATGATAATTGAAATATGCTTGTATTCATTTTTGTTTTGACAGGTTTTATTGGGTCTAAAATGTCATTAAGAATTTCTCGCCCGCTGTATTTTACGACAATTTTACTACCCTAGAGTCATCTTGTTATGGTGTACACCACGGAAAACTTTGTCATCTTTTACAACTAGATTTACACGTACATTAAAAGCTAACTACTCACTAAGTCATTCTATCTCAATATTCCAACACATATCGAGGATAATAAAATGCAGATTCATTACTGTTTTATTATTACATAGCATTGCTATTTTACACTTCTTCTGATTTATAGTAACTTAACTCATACATTATATGAGAATGAGGCTTACTTCGAGGTTTCAGAGTGAAATCATGTGACACAATGCAGATACAGCCATTGGCTTATATGTGAAGTTTTATTCTTTCTTACCACGATTTATAAAACCAAATGAAGCCCCACTTGTAGATATTAACTCCAGAGACACCCTCTTAATATCATAAAACCTTCCATTGTTCGTTTATAATCAGATATATAGCCTGTAACCCCCGCCTCTTGACAATTGTGTCGGTGTTGTTTTCATATATCAAGTTTACCTACAAAATTGTAGAGAGTCCTACATCAAATTTAGTAGTTTAATACACAATTCTCTGTAATAATCATGTTTTAAATAGTTCTGAAAAATTGAATGGGTTTATTTGCAGTAAGCAACACAGCAATACGTGCTTGAAGGAAACTCTAAACATAACTTGAAGTCCAAGCATCCTTTCAAAATTTCATCCAGTTGTTGTATTTTCAAAGTGAAATGGCAACAGCAAAGTGTACAGGAAAAAGTAATAGATACCAATACCTCATGACAAATATTTCATATTAAAGAAGTAAAACTACAAACGAGTAGAACCAGTAAAATCATTTCTAATAGTAAAATATGACGCAGATGTATAAAATGTAGAAGTTAACATCATTAGACAAGAAAGTTAACCTGCTATTGACAGTAAGTATTTTCAAATAAATCCTTCAAAGTATATCCATGAAACTAGAATATAACAAACATTTATAAACAAGCATATTGTAAATGTTCCAGCAATAACAGAACAAATTGAATATTAGGAGGTAAGTTAATTTGTAAGGTTTGATATATAAGAGCCAATATAAGCTATCCCTTCCCAATAACTGACCTTTTTTCAGCGTCATGCAGGTTTTAGGACACTATTTTAATTAAGTAATTAAGCAGCAAAGAGCTAACTTAGTTACAACCATAATTTAGCATCCTACCTACTTATAACATTACGAAAAATAAATATACAGATCTTAATTCTTTATAACGTGAAACAGAGCAACACCTTTTCTTTAATCAATTCATTTATTTGCTTCCCAGATTTTATAGTTAGTCTCCCAAAATGTTTAATAAACATATTACCTGTAGTTTACTCTTAAAGTACTTTGAACTGACTTGAACCCAAAATGAATCGTCCAAGTTAATTGATATTTATTCATTTTTCAAACAATGTTTCGGTTCGTACATGTATGGATTCTTTTTCCAACGTCAATCATTTAGTTTTTCTATTGAACTTTAAACTTTCTTATTGTCTTCACAATCACAATTTATTTTAAAAAGTTTGAATGTAGTAGCTCATGCCACTTTAAATATAAACTCACTTTTTTAAAACAAGCACAATGAAAAATACTATGTTATCAATAACAACATTCTCTATACCTCATTTACAGTTTGCACAATTAAGACAGTATATCAAATCAAAACAAAACAAAGTTTTCCACTTTTTAAATCAATTAAGTTTTACGCTCTTTTAAGTATATACTTTAAAATCACCATACACTGTCAGAATAACCAATTTGACACCTAAGGTTACTTTGAATACTTTAAATACCCATTGAGATTGGGTATCTTTTCATGATTAAGAGTAACCAGGCTTTATGGAAAGTACCATTTGTTGTGGGTGATCTAACTAAGCCTTTGGTGTACGTAAAGTTTTAATAAATGTCTAACCGTCTGTAAATGGTTAGGAAAATGAATTCTTATTACTGCACGAGCTATTATTTGATTCATGATAAAATTGGGTTTATGTGACATAAGAGTATACTTTGGACGGTTAACCTTGTGATTTATGTTCAAATGATTGATGAAATAAGGATGAGTTTAAGGACATCAGATGGGCAGGTGTGTACCGTGGTCAAATTGACTGGCCACTTCATCCGACACGTTGACATTGTCCAATATAACCAAACAGGTACACCTGATGAAGTATGTAATCAAATCCACATGTTGCTACATGTGACGGTATTGTTTATAATGTAAGCCAGAAGATGGTGTGGAAATTAAACTGGCACTCAGGTATTTTAAATGCCACCAGATGCATTGCCCAGAATGAGACAAATAATTTGAGTGAATTGATTTCGTTTGACCACAGTTTCCATGTAAAACTGTAACTTTTTAACTTTTTTAAAATTGGATGTATTTTCCGACAGTTTAGACAGCAGTAAGACAAACATTCTTGGAAGAATAAAATTTCGGGCAAAATGGCTGTAATAGTACAGAGAGGGGAAATGGTTTAAAGTTAAAGTACCGGTTACATGAATTATGCAGATATGTAAGTAGGTTTGTCTCCATCTCCACTCCGTGACTTGGACCTAGATTTCTCAACTAACAAAGTTCGAAAGGTTAACTAAGGCCGGTTCCCCGAACCACTCGTCAATCAGGTTAGCTGGTTGAAAATAGGTAGAAATATTCGCTCTTTTCCTGAAAATTTATTTTAAAATTTCCTTTGAGGTAATAAGAGTTAGATTCTGGTGTGTAACTGATATTCTACTGTCTTTCTGTGGTTAACATGAAGGTCGTTCAGCGACAGTTATATTCTTTTCAAAATTGTTATATGGCTCTTGTTTTATATTCGTCCGATTAATATCTCTTGTCTGAGAGGGATTGTCCAATGGTGATTGTATTCTGTCAGAAGCCTCTGTCTGGCTCCCGTATCCATCCTTCCTTCGCCCGGTCGTGAGGAAATGTCAGTCTCCTCTCTCCTGGACCAGTCGGCCATGCACAAGGCAGTTACCTCCTTGCATCCTAACGGGCTTCAGTCTAAATTTGCTAACCATGACGAATTGAAGTCGTGGTCATAAGAACAGGAACCAAATATCAAGTAGCTTGTGTTAATTCAAAACGTACATCAGATATTGTTGACATTTCTACTATGGGAATTCATCTGTTACATATAGTGTAATTTCATTGCTTGGTACGAAAAGAGACCGTTTAAACGAAGTTTCGCTTAGACGGGAAACGAGGAAGGAGTAGCCATCTCAGAAGTACCGATTCTTATATTAACTGAAGGTAGGTCGATTTTAAAACACGAAATACACTGTATTTGAATTGGCTTTGGATATGCATCCTCATTTCAAATTTACGGGTTCCTATTAAACTATATTTTAGGTCGATTATTTATCAACGATAATACTCTATTTGAATTTAATTTTGATATGCCTCCCCGCTTCAGATCAACCTTTTCCTATAAAACGATATATTTCCATTGACAAATAATTAAATACTGTTACGTGACCAAAGATTCCTTTTTAATACAAATAACAGTTATATGAAGTTTAGAGATTTTGAAGCGTAAGCCAACATATATTATATTGTTCGGTTTAAACCAGCAGTGAAGCGTTGTTATCTAATTTACTGAATCAATACTTGTTAAGAAAAGCAAATAGGGAAAAGGATGACAAACTATCTACAATGTATTTATGTTTGCTTATATTGGGAGTAAAATTTAAACATTAGTTGTCTCTTTGTCCGAATCGCCAAACTACCTATTTTTATTAAGTAATTGTTTCGCACTTATTGAAAGAGATTTGTCAGAGCGTTAAATAGTCCAACATGGATCGATGAAAGGTAATCATCATAACGGGCCCTACAACTAAGTAACAATAGTGATACTATCTTCACATTTCAAATTGAACGTATTATCATAAAATTAACTTAGACATAAATTATTTGAAAATATATTAGACCTGTCTGATGAAGAACGGACAAAGTCCAGATGCAGCTCGAGTAGGTTCACTTTCTCATTATTCAAGAGAGAAGATGTGGAGAGCGCGAGGACAGGCCATACGATAAACTTCTAGAAAAGTAAATAAACTATCAATTATTGCAGTTGACTTAACAGATAGTCCAGACAAATCTTTATTAACTTTTAAATAATTTCCTATATTTTCAAAACAAAAAGTAGTAAAAATTGCACAATGACATAACTGAGAAAGTAATGTTTACCTCAAAAATAAAAAAAATGACAACTTCTTATCACCTGTTACAAAAATCCTTTTTTGGTAAAAAGTTATAACAAATACAGGCTAATTTCTTATTTTAATTCCAAATTGATAATTATATTAACATACGCACTTTTTTAGTTTTAAAAAGATATACTGGATAATATGTGAAAACTTTGGTGCTAAATAATGTGTTCGAGTAGTAAGTATATTTCGATAAGTAAAATTTATCCTTCGATTTAATTTAAAACGCCAACATTAAACTTAAAACATTCCAACAGCGATATATTCGGAGACGATTACGTTTTGCTCTCATTTGTAAAACGTTATATAACACTAGGATCTTACTTTTAATTCGCGGGTTTCTAGTTTTCATAAATTGTACAATTCACAAAGAAATCACTGGCTATCACAAAAATTGAGACCATGTCGTATTATGCTAAAGTTATACTAACAGCCATGGTTTGTTTCATTCCATTTCGAAACTTAATATATTTTTACTGACGTGAAATAATTGATGCTATTCTGTTGGTTGCAACTTCTAAATTCCGCTCGCACATAGTAGATCAGTTTAAAAATTATAGGTTTCTAACCCCATATGGTAAGTCAATCCCTATACCCATGTAAAGATCCATGTGTATAAGACAAAGTAGTTAGTTCTCGTTTTATACCAGTAAATTAGGTGGATTTGTGTGATGGTCATTGCGAATTCCATTGCCCTAATGACCTACTGACACAATCACAGGTTATTCAACATCCATTGTACCTTGAGCTTATGGAAAATCATTAATCTATGAACTCTGTTAGAAATATAGTCCCGTATATATTGTCTGTGGCCTATATCATGTTATACTAAAGAAGCCAATGGTTTCGCCTAACTCTAGTACAATGTAGACAAACATGTCAGTGTATATTAGACTCGAATCAGTCTAGCCAGGCATTCTACATCTGTTTCTGTTCCAGTAGAATGATCTCCTTCTTAGTTTATATGTAACAGTCTCACCTATATTAAAATTGGCTATTTTAAGCTGGTTTATGCATATTCATGAAAATAGTCCGGCTAAGCATACCCCTGGGAGTATATTTTTAATTAAATCAGAAATCCTTTTTCGTAGCTAACAAAACTGTTTCTGTTTATCAACTGAACGAAAACGGTTAAGCTGAAACAAGATAGGCGGTCTGGTGGATCGCCAAAGGGGTTGTCCAATCAAGACCACGCCTCTATGAGTGACAGTTTAAGCTCTTAACTCCGCCTCTGCTTAGGGAGTTTATCTTGAGTTGGTGAATATTGGGTTGAGAGCCCCGGAGGCTGTATGGTCAGTCGATTGGGCACGGATTTCAACTGGTCAGTGATATTAAGTTAATATGTGGCAATCCATGTTTGAAATCAGGCGGAATAGTTCCCATGGCCTCCACGTATAGAAATGGTATGTATTGTATTTTGTTCGCTAGGACAAGCATTGCCGAGAGTTAAGCGATGGAAGGCCCCGTCTCGTTCCAATTTACCCCCCGTCTATTCGACCATGTTTTGTGCTTTAATGTGCACGGGGAGGTATAACGACAGTTCTCACGTCAGTGTTAATACTTCTGTTGAATTGGGGGACTCTAAGAATCCGTAGAAATGGTATTGTCACAAAGTTACATTGCTGCGAATAAAAGCTGTTTGGTGTGTTTTATTTTTCTGACCCAGTGGACTATAGTAAGACTAGACTCTAGGCCGGACACTCATTTATTTGGACGCTCTCATTTCACTTATAGTTTTCTTCGTGCCTTTGATGCACCGACCGTGACAGGATAGGGTTATACCATTGGCCGATATGATGGTCATCCCAATGAGATGGTCCGCCCTGGTCACTCGTCTCAATGACAACACTGTTAATCAATACTTAGGGTCCGTTCAGTTAGAGTACTGCGATCAGGCCGAGTCAAATATCTGCATGACTGACCAGCTAAAATAACTATAAAACAAAGTAGCCAAAGGCTTCAGACTTCAGGATTATAAGATTACACTGGCCGCCATATTGTTTAAGAGGTAGCCCGCTGTTTCGGATAGTGTTGACAGTTACACATGGATGTTTGACTACCAATCCACGACTTTACTTCTGGTAAGACATGAGATGTATCTATAGTAAAATAGAATAACCTCTACAATCAGTCCATACGTTCTTGTAGAGAGTTCTTATGGATTTACACAAGTGTAGATTCATCGGGCGTTTGATACAGTCTATCACTTGAAGATCCTCAAATGCTTCACAGCTTTCCAGATATTTATAAAATAATTCGCTACTATATAACTGTGCTTTTGTTTTTAGTTTATTTGAACGATTTGCTTTGTTGTGTTTTTCAGTTGGCATGATCTAGAAGTATGGAAACTGCAAATAATATATTGGCTGCCCATTCTGGCCTTCCTCATTTCTACCCGGTTGTAACATCAGCAGGATTGCTGCAGTCCTCACCATCCCAGGATAGTGTATCGGCTCGTTCGGGTATCTCTGGCCAAAGTGCTGCACATCACTGGGGGAACTACGCCACGGAATCCCCTGCAATCGTCCCACACCACAACTCCTGTGCCATGTCTTCATATTCAAACCTTCAATTAGGAGCAACATTAGCTACTATGAACAACAAATCACCTTATAATTCCTTCGGTAGTGGATCAGACTATATTGCAAATTGTAGACAAATGCAAATAAATCAGTTTAGTTCCCTAAACAGTGTACCCCGCTACCACCCTCTTTATGGGGATGTTTACCAACCTAGCCATGGGGCAACATATTCGAACGGTAGTTTCTATCCTGATATGGCGGGTGGACATTTACCCCCTATGACTTCTCGAGACATGGATTGTAGAAATGGGCCAATTGACGGAGGAATACAAGGTTAGTAAATTACAGTTTTTTATGTCCATATTCTGTAAAATTAGAAAATATCTGTAATTATCAGCTGAGGTATATTGGAAGAAAAAAGGATCTTGAAATTATAATTACGTCTGCAGCACAAAAATCCTTGAATGGTTGTAAGATGATTGTTTTAAAATTGAGATTTCAACTTGCAAGTTTGCAGAAAAATATAATGTACTTGGTTCTGTATTATAACACTCTGGATTTAACGTGCGTGTGTAGAAGTTTTCGGCAGAGGGCGCCACTTGTTTCTCGGGTCCCAAAGTGCGCCTCGTATTCCGTATCTTTCACAAATAGCTGTCTAAGGTGATCATGTTTAAGTTTGTTGATTAGGGTGTGTGTTTCTAGAGGTTCAATGAAAACATAGACGACTGAACTTCAGATTAGGCTTGGTCAGGTGAATGACACAGCTTTCAAGACGACCCGGCCTTTTGTTGACTGTTCTATGATACCATGATAAATCGCCATTTTGACAGTTGGTTTTAGTGGGCGAGCTTATTATTAGGGTTTTCTCTGACGGCCAAATCCCTTCACTATTCTCTATCATTCACAACAAATCACAGATCTAAACACACAGACTTTACATCAAAGATAACAGAATGATTTATATAAGTTTTCGTGGACGAAACTGTTTCCTGTTGATGAAATAAAAATTAAAACTATTTATTTATATATATTTATTAACGTTTATATATTAGTGAAAATTATTTGCAATTTATAAGTTTTAAAAGGAATGTTTCTCTTCAATTAGATCCGTTAAAATATCTTTCGTGGGTAAAAGACAGGGAAAATCAGTCTTAAAAATAAAAAAAAAGTGAACACTAGGGTGTAAATGCATATTGGGTACTTTATTATATATTATATATCAGCATTTCTTTTTATTCAATTGTCAATACAAATCATCAATTTGAACATAAGAAAATCTTTGTTTGTCTTTATTTTATTCCCTGAATTATCTCAGAAATGTTAAATCTCTTAGCTTGAAATTTGTAATTAAACTTCCTTAACATTTTTCGTCAAAATCTTGTAGATTTCCTTCAATAGATTAAATACCTGTGTTTCCTTCTAGAATGCATATATATATATATAATTACATGTATATACTTTTTATAGCTCCATACATTTTATTAGAGCGTCTTCTCAAACTTTTTCCTTGGAAAATAAAAATCAATTTCGGATGAGTTCATAGGATTTCTATTTAAAGTTAAAGTTACATTTTGTTGCCGTGTATTTGAAGATGTTTTGTAAAAAGTAGACTATGTTAATATGAATTGTAAGGGTGCATTATGGCTCATTATCAGAATGGGCACTAACACATTATTTAGACTGCTGTAATCTGAAAGCCGATAATTTCCCAACGTTTTTACCACAAAAATATATCAATATTTAATATTGTTCAATTTAATATTTTCGTTTCCATGCACAAGAGTTTTATTATTTCAATGAAACAAAAATGATGTAGAAGAAAATTTCTGAATTTATATAATTTTTCGTAGGTTTTTATGATCTAAAAACCCTGTCAAAATCGACGCTTTAAAAATTTGAAAATTTTATGTCATACTTTGTTGCTATTCTAAGGGTCTATTGTTTTTTTTATCGGGGTGCATGTTTAGGATTGTTTAGCATAGAAGCTAATTATATACATATTAAAAATAAAATATGCACCCAATTTAAAGGTGTACACAAGAATTGTTTCAAGACAATTCCGTTGAGGGAAACCTATGTTAAGTCATGGATAATTAACCTCTATTTAAATCCCGAATAGCTTAATGTAGTTTTAAAATATTTTGGAGAAGTATGAAAAGTATCTGCCTCATTTGGGTTTGCTTATAAACCTTTATAGATAACAAGGATTCAAATTAGCTTTCGAGAAAATGAAAGTTGTATGTATTGAAAGAAATGTTGGCGAGCTATCTAATTATAATTCAGAGTTGACACCTATATGCAAGTAAGTTTACACCTTCATAAGGTGCATATTGTTAACTTATTCACGACTGAGACTTCCCTGCACCTAACGGCCTTAAGAAAGCTATAAATCAGTAATACCAGGCTTCAGGCCAAACATTCGCTCCCTGTACTGCCAGATTTTACACTCTCTCGTATGGTTATCCCCTTCATAGCTTCTTAATATATATTTAGCGTCTATATCCATTGATGACAATCATATATATTTGACAAATTTCGTACTTCAAACAAATTTAAATTTTTTTTTTTACCCCCCCCCCCCTATAAATTCAAGTGTTAAAAATGTCTTTGAAAGCAAGTTAGAAGTGTTGTATATCTCAAATACAGTTTGATTTAGTTTTTGTTATTTACAATTAATTAAACCGTTATTAACATGCAAAGTTGCCCCAAATGTTTGATTTTAGATATATGGAAAGCTTGTTTTGAGATTTCGCAAATTATGATTATTTTAATTCTAACATTTGTTTAACTTGTTATCACTGACAATCATTGATTATCTTTATCCTTAGATTGACTTTGTGGAAAGTATTTCGACTTCAAACAAAACGCCTATTCACATAGTTTGTCCATTCATCAAACAGAAGAAAAATATGTTGTCGTAACAAATAAAACGCAATTCTCTTATGGCGAGTTTCTCCTAAGAATTATCTCCTCTTTTATTTATATTATTTTGTCTGTGGACATTATTGACATATACCAGAGATGACACTGAAATTCAAACTAGTCTTTATCTACCCTCCGTGAGTGAAATGCATTCTTAGAAATGACAATGATAAAGCAAGATGTTGGTTGAAAATTTAAATGACACGCATTTAAACTTTATAGATTTTAGCTGCATTGGTTTTCGAACGTTTCAATGTTTTAAGAATATTTATTTACCAATAGAAAACAGACGTTAGCGTATAATTAAACCATTCATGTTAAAAGTGACATGAGCTGTCAAAATTCGCACTCCTTTCATAACTTCTGATTGACACGACAGTATGATGATTTCAAGTTCATCAATGGGCTAAATGATGGAGGTTTGAATGACAAAAATCCATGCAGTCTCTGGCCGATAAAATTCGAAATATAAACCTAATTTAAATAATATTGACGAACGTACATTCATTCTAGGCATCAGGTAATTTAAAATACTACTTTAATGTACATTCTTGAGGCTAAAAGCACAAAAAACGTGATAGAGAAAAATGTCAGCATTTTGGCAGTTGATGCCATTTCAACATTTATCTATGGAGTTAAATTGTGGTGGGCTGTACCACATACAGGTCTCTCGTTAAATATATGTTTGTATTTAAGAACCTTAGCAGCTTAAAGACGAACGTTTTATAATGTTTGAGTTATAATTTTCTACACTGGACCAAAACCTGTGAACAATATTTAAGTGCATAAGTGAGGATATATAATTCCGTGTTTGGATTATAAAATTGTTTCGCATTTAATACTATTTAACAATGGCCGGTTTGTGATACTTGATTGTCAATCGAATCCCCAATTCCATTGTTTATATTTAAATATCATCATACATGGAAATTTGTTCTGGCTATCTTGGCTGAATATATTTCCGAAGGCGTGTTTTGGAGGTTTAACAGCCAGACGTATGGTCCTTAGGTATAGTTCGTGCAGAGATATACAACGTGTCTACCCATGAATCTAACCCGCCCCAAATTACAGAAACATTATCAGTTGTGAATCACGTAGGTAAATTACCAGGGGGTAACTGGGGTTCAGACCACAGTAACTTGAAACTAACTTTACGTCATTTTAAGACATTCTCACCTGCTTATATAGAAGGGCAACTATGGCAGACAAGTTAGAGTAAATTCTTTGCAATGTTTTACTTGATATTTGAACGAATGCTTTATTCCAAATTACAAAATACACTTAACTTTTTATTTAACATACTACTGCAGAAATAAATGACGATAGAGAAATATAAACCATGCATTATCATATCGGATTTTTAAAAATTTGTATTGTGTTGATACCTGATGAACATGTATACACGATTTCTGTAATGAGCTAGTTCATTGTTGACATTTCCAAACTGATTTAAAAGTGAACTGGGTCTATCGCTTATATATTCACCTCAAGACAGTTGGCTAACAATAGTGGTTTGTAGGAAAGTTTGTTTGAACGGAGCCAACACAAATCACAAATTCAGCCAAGCAAGATTGCTTCGATGTTTCTTCAAAGCGAGTAATTTCATTTTGCATCGATCGGCTTATAACTTCTTGGCTTGCAAAGTTTTCCCTAGGGTGCTGTGGCTTGCCGTTAAGTTATCTTGTCTCAAACAGATGTGCTTTTGTAGCAGTGCTTACATTCTTACTACATCAACCATATTTCATTTCATCTTTTTAGTGTTTAAAGAATATCCAAAATCAAGTTAATTGAACAGAAATTTGTAAATATCTTCCTTGGGTTAAGCCGTACTCGTACTGCCAATAGTTTTCCTTTCTCAAACCGTATATATCACATCATTTAATAACTATTGCAGTGCAGCGGGAATAACTAACGTGCCAAATTGCCCCTTGTCAGTTACTGTACTGATAATGTACTGGCGAGGCCACGAGGGCCTTCACAACTCCTACTCTACATCAAAGGATTTCCATGTGGAAGTCGATGATCATTTTGGACCGAATATGATTAGTTGTTAGCAGATTAATCATTCCCTGTTAACTCTGACAAGTCAACTATCTCGGGCAAGTGAGGGCTTGAGAGCTTGTTATTTGGAAAGATGCATTTGTTATAAACTTGAGCCATGCTCAATGTGAATAGGAATTTAGATTTACTGGCTCATAATTCTTGGATATTAAATGTAGATTAATGATTTGTTGTAAATATCTTTTTTTGAGCTGCAGACTTGTCCAAACAAAATTCAATTTAGGTCTACAATTATAAATTTGACAAGAGAGTAAAACTATCTTCGTTCTTCTTTATCTATTTACAGAGCCCAAAGGAAGAAAGAAGAGGAAGCCATACACCAGATACCAAACAATGGTTTTAGAGAATGAATTTCTGAACAACTCTTACATTACCCGTCAAAAAAGATGGGAAATTTCCTGTAAACTTCAGTTGACTGAGAGACAAGTGAAGGTGTGGTTTCAGAATAGGCGGATGAAGCGAAAGAAACTCAATGAACGTGCCAAAGCTCGAATTAAGGAAGAGGAAACAAAAGATACAGTTGTGATGAACAACGGCTCATGATTTGCCATATTTTTATTCCTTGACTCAAGTTCTTACAATTCATACATGTCTCATGCCACAGTGAAATTGGAACACTTTATGACAAGTTAAGATCTGTGAATGCTCCCATCACAAACCCGATAAAACTATATTTCAAATATGAAAGACTACGAGTTATATCGCGGGAGACCATGGTCCAGATGGGTGTTAATAGACAATGACTATCAGAATGAAAAATATCCATTTTGTTCCAACATCAGTGCTTAAACAGGCTACCATTTCTGCACATGCGCGCATGGACAGGAAGTTCGGTGCTTAATTGAATTAATAGGTCTATGGCCTAATTCTGAACCTGGCTGTTCCCAATGAACACGAACTGTAGCCTGGTTAGAAGTTGGCAGCTACCACATACATGGTAACGAGACAGTGTGGCCATTCAAGACAACTTACAGGACAACTTGTCCTCAACCCATGTTATTTCTTAATCCGAGCAAAGTATTAACGAGAGAGCTCATTTTGGTTGTATCATATTCTGTTTAGATTTTATATGTATTTTATTTGGTGTCTCAATCACCAACCTCATTTGGATGGCCAATCATCCAGGCATAATTAAATAAATATTACAGATTGGACTGGAAATAATTTTACTCTATACATATCAGCTACAAATTCGTAAAATGTGTGGGTCCGCCTGAACTATATAGGAAGTAATCCTGACATTTACTTTATAAACTGCGACAAGTGAAATACATTTAGCAGAAAATATTGCTTTGAAGCGGGTTTAATCAAGTATTTCCACAATAATTTTTACTTCGCACTTTTTATAAGCCAATATTTGTTGAAATTGCGAGACTATTCTAGACCAAAATATGTAAAATAGACGAAATTCAAAACGTAATACATGTTGTCTGTGAATCACTTATTGTTGTTTAATTGTATATAGTAAAGCAGTGCTGAGTAAACTATTTGTAACTTTAGTAGTAAAACCCGTGTGTCTGATATCTGTACCAATGAGAGTCCGTGTATATGTTGTACAGTGGTATGGTCGGACTAAACGTCGACCATGAATAAATGATTTTGTGACATATCATTACAAATATTGGTTGTCTCCCTTTCATTCATAGTGTTTACTGTTTTAGTTAACAACTGAGACAAAGGCGATAAATCCTGGTATTTATGATATTAAATCCGGTATTAGATTTTTTGTGACAATATTCAAAGAAAGATTCAACGGTCTCAAAATATTTGCTTGACGTCTTTTAGAAAATGGGTATAACTGCTCTCCTAACATTTTTTTTGGGACTTTGGGTGATGCATGAAAACTGCAGAAATTTGTAGTCTGTCTTTGACTACAACACGTTTCGGAGTAAAAGTAAATGTGATTCTTGTTTTTTACATCACCCACAAATTGTGTTTAAAATGCACAAATCTGTAAAGTCATTTTTAAAAAGTATGATGGACGGTTTTTCAGCGTTGGTTACTTTGTTATTGGAAAGTTGGCATTTCATCTTCAAAGTCGTTCACAAAGACAAAACTGTTGAATGTAAGTTAATAAGTATATCTGAACACATTAACAATGTTCTGTGTGGAAAGGTGCAAGATCGGAAATCATTATCGACCGGTGATTGATGATAGAATCTTTACACTAACGTTCACCAGAGATTGTGAGATGTAACTACATTACATTCATTAAGGTGCAGCAATGGTGTTTCTATAATTTGTCATATAGCTATTCAAGGCATTTTTTTTATGTATGGCATTTTTGTGCTTAAACCAAGAAAAGATCATCTGTGAATAGTTGAAAATATTGAATTGATGATGCTTTAACATATAACATGGTTAACGGTATAACATGCATTTAGAAAAAACCCTTCCTGCACCTGACTGCATTTACTGTTATGTCACCTCTATTTGGTAACTTAATATATGGTGAACACGCCGAGAGTCAACAGGAAAAGAATCGATGAGAATGAAGTTTAACCGTATTCCAATATATCTCTAACGCTTGGAATTCAAAGAATGTTACACAAAGGTTAAAACAAAAAGGAAACCATATATCTTGCTAATAAGATGTCACTTCTAATAACTTAGTCTAAGTTACTTTCCAAGTTTTCCACGGATAGGGATAAACTCTACCGTATCCAGCCGACCGGTAGTGGTCAAAGAGGAACAGGGCGATATTTCACGCTTATGGCCTCACTTCAAACGGATTTGAGAAACCGGTCATATCTCTACATCACGTTATAGCTGTGAAAATGGGGGTCAATTGGTGCGAAAGGACATGTGGTATTTTAGTACATGAGGTCGTTTCCAGAGCTATGTTTATATACAAATACATATAGTAAATCTTACACACTTTTTAACTTGAAATAATAGCCCCATACAAACCATAAAGACAGCTGGTATAGTACTAAGACGGTCAGTAGTTGAATGACCAGACTACTTAATGGCTGTATCTGGTATATTTGACCTAAGCTCTTCATCTCTTTTAACACCCTTCGTAAACGATCGGTGTGGTCCGGAACAATATCCCATACAAACGCTGATTATTTGCTTTCCACGTCACTTCTGACAATTACCTTTTGAAAAGCAACAGAACACACGATACAAATCAGACAATACTAGATGGTTGATGAAATTCACATGCAAAGAGACTTATAAACATTATCACTGGTAAAACATTTTGCTTTTGAAATATGTGAAGAACCCATCAGAGGAATATAACAAATGACACACGTGTTTTGTACTACACGGCTGATCAACGATAACTTTGTTATTTGTTCAAATTTTCATTTCACAGCATTTTAGCTAATAAGACCAAACGTATAGTCGGATTTGAGTTTGAGTAAATTGGCACAAACACAATTTGCAAGTAAACTATTATAATATATAAGAAAAAAAAACCATGATGTGCCAATGCCACAGCATTTCAGCACTCCAGGCCAATCAGTTATGGGCCATTTAGATACCATGCCCATTGAAAAAAATCACAAGCACACTCCTTTGGAAAGAAAGTTACAAAGTGTTTATCCTTTGGGTTTAAACTTGGACCCCGGAAAATGTCGTGAAAAAATGTTACACCATTTGTGTTTCAGCATCGACTTAAAAGAAGAATACAAACTACTTGGAAGTAAACTGGCTGGGTATTTGAGTTAACGGCCCAGTCAATGCTTATAGAAAGAAAAAGTGTTTGAAAGATGTACTAGTCAGGGCTAAACATCCTTGTCTGTCTTCTCACTAGGTATTTCTCGGGGGGGGGGGAGGGCAAAATGTCCCCCTTTTCCCCCCATGATCCATGGTGGTGGGTTAAATCTCAGTTTACCGATATTCGTGCCATAACTCAAGATGGTAAGCATAGTTAATATATTAAAAAGTGTTTCAGACAATTTCACTAACTTAGGACAAAATCCTTTCTGTTGTCAGCCAAATGAGATTTCGTAAGTTTTACTTTATTACAACAACCTAGGATTCCGTTTAAAAGTCTAAATATCATACCCCTTTTTAACACGATTAGAAACTTGTCTCCATGGTAATTTTAGATAAGAAGATTTTCTCTGTGTCAGTGTGATTTGGGGTTAATAATTATAAGAAGACGACATACTCTTATAGTGCAAAATTCTCAATTTTTGGATAGATTTTGTCTTTTGAGAAAATAAAGGTTTAAACCTGCAGTCTGTATAAATACGAAATTGTTCATCTTAACGTTCGTTCTCGAGGCTAGTCTCATTAAAAGGCTTTTAATTTACACAGCGTGAGAATAATATCCGATAATTTCCTATTCTCGAAACGAAAAATATTGTGCCATCTGAAGACATATTGAAAAAATCAGTGTAGCCCAAAGAAAGATGTATCCAATTTGCAGGATAGGAAGAGAGAACAAGAGAAATCATCGATTATACATATCGATTATACATATATATACACGATCCTTAACTTTAATGCACTCTAAGTATATGCAAAAACATTTTTGCCTCCAAATAGTATATGTATGTTCTTTATATAATACTGCAGAGGATTTCTTAAGAAATTATAGGGATGATTTATTGGAGAAAAAATAGTGTTGGCCAATGACAAGTGAGCTGTCTGGTGATATCTGTTTCCCCTCCCAGTTGCCAACTGAAGGAACGCCCCGTAATGGATCTAGAGTTTGATTGGTCAAATGCTTCAAGTAATATTAAAAGCTCAACAAAATCGTAGTTTAGATTTAGTCACATGTACCTAAAGGGTTGCAAAAAGAAACAACACCTTAACAATCAAAGTCAGAAGAAGTTTCAGGACATAAACTTTCACAAATCGGAAAACTTTTATTGGACTTCCGGAAATCTTGTTTACGAGGTGCTTGGTAAATTTATGTTTTTCTCTGTATATCAAGAAAATAAGGAAGGGAAATAGGGAGTTTCTGCCTTTGATCTTCAAGCTTTTGTAGACTTTTCTGTCAGCGAGCGACAGGCGCCTTAGCAATTACCTCCACACCCAATATAAAACAACCTCATGGTGAAGGATACATTTGTTAGGCTGAATAAAGTTAACAAGAAGCTAAATGTCAACGATAAGGAAAAGTACTGGGCTTCTGCAGAAATAATAAACTAAGATATGGACCGGGATAGTGTTGTTAGCATATTTTCCCATCAAATTAGGAAGGTTTTGTTTCTACGGGATTAAAAAGATTTTTCAATCTTGAGCTTCTTGATACATTAAAAAACAATACATTCAGCTTATTCCAAAATTTGAAACATCAAAGCCCATTTTCCCGTAGTCTGGAGGCAAATATTATTCTCACTTAGGACTAATCATTTATTTAGACGTTTAAGCTCTTTGTGGGATTGGTGTGGGGCATGATTTGAAATTAAAATAGCAAATATTTGCCACCCACAATAGTCCTTGTCTTTTAGATTAAAGCATATGTAAAATGATTGATCAGAATCTTATATCACATGTCCAGATAAATGTTTAGTTTTGTTAGTGTCTTCGTTGGCGACACGATGGGAAGAGGCGAGTCGTCCGTCAAACTAGTTTATGTTAAAATTGTTATGTTGTTGTCGCTGTTAAAATCACTTTACAGCATTATTAGGGTATGTTTATGATCACTTTAAGTCATTTATCTCTGGCTGTGTCTTCATCTTCTCTTCTGTGGTTGTATTCTAACTTTGGCGTTTTAAGACTTTTGTCATTTGACTTTTACAATTATTGCCATACTTAACAGGGGAATAAAGGGATGGAGATGATCCATAAAGCAGATGTAGTTAAGACATAAAGAGGGCATAGATGATGCTACTGACATGCGCACAAGTGTCACTCATCCCTAAGGCAATGCCGACGATTTGGATCATTACATGCAGTTTGTTAAGAAAACGTTTCTGTACAATTCCAGACTCTAAACAATGATTTCACTTAACTTTTCTAAGGTCTTCATAACATTCTATCGAACCCATCAACAAAGATGAAATATATGGGCTTCTCCAATAGATGTTAGCTTAAACTCAAAGCTCGAAAAACTAATAAAATAAAAAAAACGGAATGCAAGCAGTGCTTAGAAGTAAGAAAATCTAGAATTCAAATGGGCTAAAATATGCTTTTTTGTTTCAATATAAATCCTTTTAAAGTCCAACGCTTCTGGACTTTAAATTCTGGAATTTGGTAAGAAAGCAAATTTACTTTAAGTAAAACCACTGAAATTCAACATTGAGCATGATATATATTTGTATTTATATGTTTAAAGTATCTAAATGGGTTTGTTAACATACGCTGAATTGAAATTCGAATACAACAACAACAATCTGTAGCCGGTTAAAAGTGCTGGATTAGCTTCATTTCAGATCCTTTTGTTTGTTGTTTACACTCTCAAATATATCGGCAAGCTTTTTGTGTCCCTCAAACCGGATCGTTCTTCAGTATTTCTCCGGATAAAGTCGGTATAAAATGATGAACAGTTCAAACTATTAGAGTACTTGTGTGCATGCCCAGGTTCGGACTTTGTTTACATGACGCGTACCTAAGAAATCAAATTTACAATTTCATTTATAAAAATACAAATTTCGGCAAATATAGAAAGTTCCTCACTTCTTCTGTCAGGGAAAAAATCTGCTGATTTTAATGTCAACAGTAATCTGAATGTTAGAGGCGAGTGTGCCTTTAATGTAATTCAAGCGCTTGAATTCTCTTAAAAATCTAAATTTTATGATAAATTCTCGGTGTTCAGTAGTTGTTTCCATTTTAAGAGAAATCTAAATGTGCATGTGAGTGTTTTTATTCTTTTCATTTCTCTTTATGAAGCAATACATATGCTAGAAATATCACCAGACCTAACCAAAACAAATTAATTTATTATTGTTTATCGTAATGATAATTAAATACCGATTCCTCAAACATTGCTCCGAGTATATTTGTGATAAATACACACAGATTTACAAATTGAAGACATTGAAAATGCAATAAAATAGGAGAAGAAACCTGCATTTGCAAGTTTAAAATTGGAATAAAAGTTAGAGTTAATATATTCCGAAATTTGTTTTTTCATGCGTTCTAGCCATATGAAAAATTTAGAAATTTTGACGCCAGTATATAATACCATCACATTAGTATACAGGTTTTAGATCTTTAAAGTGACGTGAGCTTGCTAATATATAAAAAAAGTTCGTTGAAACCGAATTAGCTGATTGTTGATCATGTATATAAAAAGTGAAAAAAACGTGAGCTTTCCTCTGATATCAATCTTGGACATTTACGTTAAGGTAGTTTTATCAGCAGCAAAACTCCCAAAAACGAACTCTTACATATTGTGCTTTATTAGCACACGTCTTAAGTTCGTACGATCTACTAACTTAACCAATATCGTTTTTTCAACGTAAAGCCTTCAGCTCATCTCACATGAAAATCCTTAACAATGACATAGTTTTATTGTCCATTGACAATCATTAGTTTTGATTATTCATTTTTTTTCTGGTGAAGAATCCGATGTTCTGTTGGTCTACTTTCATCTGTTTTGCTACTCTGTTAGTCGGATAATTCGTGCCAAACAGATTCCTTAATTGATGGAAACATAAAAACATGTTAGTTCCTGGAAAGTACATTTAAAGGAAGACTATACGGGTCGAAAACATTACATTTATTGATGTCGACTGATTTATAGAATGCAGTTTCAAAATATGTTGAACATTATAAAAAACGATTTACACAGACGTCATTCGTTTTTCTTTGTTCAAAATTAGTTTACATTTCTTGTTACTCTTTATTTGGCAGCTGCCTCAAAGAATACATGCGATAGGTGGCGAAGGTGTCAGCGGAGGTGTCAGTTCTATGTTGCACGTGTTTCATATTGTGGTTTGTTGTGAATAAGGTAGGCAAAGTTCAAGAAGAGGACCTAATGGGATTGTGTTGTGTTGTGTCCCCAAACACTGCACTTAGCTTTTAGCTTCAAGTTAGTTTGCAACATATCCGGTCGAATTGGGAGATTGTAGGTCTGGAGATAGAAGAAATTCCCTACTGGCGAGAGATTTTGTCGAATGGAGAAATAAAACTGGTATAAAACTGTGCCGGCCTCCTTCAGATGTTTCCAAAAGCGCCTTTTAAGTCCAACTTTACGACCAGAGTGACTTGGCCGGGCTTTGAGAATACTCTTCGTCGCTTTACTCTGTCCAACGTTTCTGACTTATTGTTCCTTTTAAAGATATTGCAAAGACCCAAGCTTTCTATGGTCAAGTCTGAACAACCAGCGTGAAAACGACCTATTAAGAAATCCCACATGGAGAAATTTCATAGCCGGACTATTGTCCACTTAATGATTTGTCATTTCAAGAAAGCTATAAAATTGTTAGCTCCAACCTCTCGGACCGGGGACAGAGAGTTTGGCGCCCGTCCATTGAGCCGTCACACGCTTCTAACTACCCAGTACGCCTCACACCTAATAGCCTTAATTATAACACGTTCATGTCAAACTGTTTGTGTTGTTACTTTCAATCTGATATTGTTTTGCAGAAAAAGGCGCCGCTGACAATGACTTCTGTGCAGACAGACTGTCGACTTTTGAAGTACAGAATATAAATACGGAGATAGGTAACATCTACACGAGGTCTGTATCTATTCACCTTATTGCATCTAATGGTATATTAGCTGACGTTAAATAGTCACTGTTCTGTTTCAACATCTCACCTGTAACTACCTGAGGTATTGTTCAGTAAGAGCTTTGAAGACAGGTTACACGTCTACCCTTGATGTAATCAATGAATGTTGATTTTAACTCTTCAGATCATCTAGCTGTCTGTGGGAACATTCACTCAATGGCGATGACAAACCGGCTATTGCATGATTTTTGATCGAAAAAGAATTGGATTGAATTGAACGTTTTTCAAAAGAAGAATTTATCAGATTCACAAATGAAAAAGATATTGTGTAACATTAAGATGTGCATAAAATCTGAAAAGTCTGATCAGGGCGACATAAAATTCACATGAAGCGAGATTTAGTTTAATGTGAGGAATAAATAATTTTAAGGTAGAAAGACAACAAATAAGTTGTTAGGGATGGTGTGTGTATGTATCTGCATAGATGATTTAGGCAATTCAGATTTTTCAAACTCCACAATCATCGACACCAGTATTCTTCATATATGGATGTGTATCTGAAACGAAAATTGTTGTTTTAACTGATTGGATTTATTTGGATTTATTTTATATTAGTGATTAGATACATATTTTCTGAGAGACCGGAAAACGTGGCACAAGGAACATCATTATACGCACAACGTCACTCAATTGGTTCCAAAAGAAAGAAAAGATGTGAGGAAATTTAACTGATCTCAAGTCCGGCTTCTTACTGGATTTATGATCCTTCGCCCACGCTTGATTGATTTTCAATAATCTTTAATACAACGATGAATGAAAAAACATATAAAATCAGCAGGGATTTCTAAACAGTTTGTTTTGTATTAGTTTAATACCAAGACGCGTTAATATTGGACGACGCTTGTTTTGACGTGAGGCTATAAAATAACATATCAATATCACATTTCTGAATCAGCATGGACAAAATCCAAAACAGTTATCATAAAGTTGTATCAGCATTATGGCCATCTCATTCTGTAATGTTTGTTGATATAGATGTAAGTTAAGTTTGGTGAAATAAATATAAGAATATTTTTTGAGAAATTGTCCAGACTTATACAAACCAACTTTTTATATTTAGATCAAAGCAAAAACAACAACAAAAGAATAATCGTGTGGTCACCGTTCTTTTAATAAGCTTAGATGTCTAGGCAATAAATTAAAATAGAACCTGTTGAAAAAAATCGCATCTACCTTCAATTAATGGCGGTGATCTGAAGGTGACATCACAAACGAGGAAGGAGAGTTTACCTTTATTAGCTTTGTAAAATCGGACTTACTTCTTGAGCGGAAGAAGACCATAACAGGAGACGTTCAAGAAAAGACCATTTAGAAACGGAGAGATATTTCCCATAGCAGGAGCAGAAACACATATCGCTATTTGTTGTCGCCATAAAGCGAACTTTCTGATTTGTCTAACGCAAGGTCATTCCTTTTACCATCTGGAATTATTTTTTTCACTTTTCTTATCTGTTTGATGATTGTATTGATGTATAGGGGGCGCTGTAAACGAATCTCAGACAAAAGGCATGCTGGCAAAAACCCTACCAGACAAAAGCCACATGTACCGATAGTGTTTGTCAACATTTTGACATTTTTCTCATTTCATAAAAACGTCCGAAAATTAAAGTCACATGAGTTGCTAAATTCGCACTTGTTTCATAAATTCTGATTGTCACAATGATAAGATGCTTTGAAGGTCATCGAAAAACTAAATGATTGACATGGAGACGAGGGAATTCGTTTGTGGCAAAAAAGTATTCGAAAAATAAACTAAATTTAAATAACCTAGACAAAAGTTCGTTCCTTCTAAGCCTTAGTTAGCTGAAAACATTACTTTATAGTACATTCTAGAGACTAGAAGCACTAACGAACTTCTCAATTGGACGTCTGAAGAAAAATGATTTTAACATACTGTTTTAGCGGGAAAATATCAACATTTTGGCAGCTCATGTCACTTTGACGGGCAAAAAACCCAAACAAAACACTATAATCGTTAGCTTTGCCTAATTGTTTCATGTGTGGATTGATTATGTTGTGTCCGTTGTGTGCATGGAATATAATATTGTTATCCTAATCTCTATTTTGTTACTTAACATTTAACCGTTCATATTTTGTCGAGAAAATACCCAAAATGTCGAGAAAATACCTGCAAACTAAACCAAATTGAAATTGACAACGGACTACTGTAACATTGGTTCAGTTATGTTTTTCGTAAACTGTTAAAGCTGTAAAACCGAAAATGACATCTCCATACTTAAAAAGAGCTTGCAATTCTTTAGAATGGCTCACTTCTAAATGAACATTGAAAAACGTTTTTTCTGTTGTGTATAATTTTACGTTTTGGTAAAAAAGTAACTCGAAATATAACCGACAATGAAAACAAGCACACCATTCCTTTCAAAGAGACTGAATCATTGGATATGCATGGCTCACCTATCTGTTTTGCAAATGTTTTCGCTGACCAACAAACTAAATAAGTTTTAGTATCCATTGGAAAAAAAGAGTTAAGAAATATAGACTCAATATTTGTTCTAAAGGAGTTAAGGAATATAGCCTCAATATATGTTCTAATCGAGGTAAGGAATATAGCCTCAGTATATGTCCTAAAAGAGATAAGGAATATAGCCTCAGTATATGTCCTAAAAGAGATAAGGAATATAGCCTCAGTATATGTCCTAAAAGAGATAAGGAATATAGCCTCAATATATGTCCTAAGAGGGTTAAGGAATATAACCTCAGTATATGTTCTAAAAGAACATATTTCAAAATATTAGGGCAAATTTGTTTAAATAGGTCACATGGTCTGATAAAAAATATTGAACAAATTCGGAATAACATTAAATCTCACCCACTGTCTATTTTTGATAAACTGTTTAAGTGCCACCCCTCGGGAGTAATTTCTTCGCGTATGACCGTTTCAGACACATTGTCTGTAAAAGGTGTCACCTGATTAAGTGTTTGCTTAAAATGCGTTTTATTGCTTACGTAATATTTGGACAGTGCAGTAGTTTATCCCGAGACACCTTTAACTGAAAACAGATATAACTTCGCCCTAAGTGTTTAATCCAGTGTTTTATTACGTAGATAATTTAAGTGTTCATTGTTGTTCCCCGCCACATTAAAGAATAGTACAGAGAACTAGCCTACGGGGGTGCAATTGAGACTGACCGGTCATTAAAGGGGAACGGACCAGTAATTTACCAGCCCTTAAGGTTAGGGGCCTGACAAATTATGAAAGACGAAGTTCATTTATACCCCAGACTATTTTAATAAATCTGAAGATATAATCATTGCGCCATATGTTACAAAATCATATACGACTCAGTCCACTCTCCTTCAACTCAAGGTCAAATGGCCTGAATGCTCATAAAAATAGTTAATAAAATTAACTCGATAGCTTTTAAGAACCAAATAGATAATCCAAGCATTGCAGTTTTAATTCGGACCAGAACTGGCTAATGTCGGATGAGAGGGCACGGGGTCCTGTTTAGATTAGTCATGGCTTGAAAGGGTACAAACGTAGGGGTCAGCTGTAATTTTATTGCCGGACCGTTCTTTGATGTTTCCTATCACGGCTATGATAAACGAAGTTAAGCGGTCTAATGCTTGATTGGGGCGCCTATTTTACGATGTGGCCACTCTATTAGCTGTATCACTTTTTTGCGGGCTATCTTAAAAGTGTTTGTTACAAAAAAATCCCGACACGGCCAAAGAGATAAAGACTGTCATAATAAGAAGCTGTCAGATAAATAATTTTAAATAATGGATTGGAAGAAAAGTCTTTGCACAACAATTAAAGAAAAAGAGGACATAATGATAAAATCGTCAAACATTTCACAACTACGGAAAGAAACTATTCAAACAGACTTATTTCGTCAGACAATAAAATCCAAGAAAAATACGCTGTGAAATTGGCTAATATAGCAGAGATTGTTCAGATAACAGCCTCATCTCTCCCAAATTATAAATCTACCGTTCGTACCGGTGTAAGATTCTAGTAAACTTGTTGGGCTGAATACATGTTCAAGAGCTGTTAAATACTCTAATAACGATAAACTGTTGTCACTTGATAGTTTATAATTTTTAGAAATGCTGGATAGTTTCGGGGAAAAGTGTTGACGCCAGTAACTATACAGCATTGTTAAACAGATGTAGCAGATGTTAAATAGGGCTGTTACTCAACAGTCATAGTTATAAGACGCATACATGACAATCAGCTTCATCTCTGGGAACAAAACCCTTTCGTTAAGCAAATCATTGCCCCTCTCAAGGGTACCATTTTGGGTATTAAATATTGCAAACCACTAAACACTGGATGTATTTTATCATAAACGCTATCTAATATTGCTTTTTGCTGGGCACGTTTCATTCTGTAAGTACCTGACAGTTAACCGCGATAAAACGGTAAATTATTTCTGGATATTTGGAAAACATTTGCATAAGAATACTGACACATTAAGGTAAAAGATAGTTTTGTTTTTCCGCAGCATCCCTAACCTGAGGAAATGAGATTCATGTGGTTATAAGACGACCACGGAAGATAAAGATAATGGTAATGTCAAAGTTGTCCAGGGTGGATTTTAGCCGAGACAGACAGTCTGGATTATCAAATATCCCGTTAACATGTATAATTAGCTTTCGCGGTAAGAGAACATTACGCAAAATCAGGGTGGGTAAATAGCATTCTGTCGATATGATTTCTCTCCAAAAGATCGTAACCTAGAGAGAGAGCAGGCGTAATGGTTTCAAAAGGTCCATGTCTGAAAATGCTTTTCTCCCAGAGAGAGTTTTCTTGGTAAACCAAACCACATAGACGGAAGCTGACATGAGCTATAATAGAGCAGAAACGAATTTTAAACGACCACTCGTTGACTTTTATGTTTCACTTGTGGATATTTTGTATGAAAAAGAAGGAGAAATTAGTACCTGTCGGACCAACTGTCAGCATTTGCCGGAACAGTCCTGCGGGATATAGGTTTAACGACGACACTTTACGGGTCCTCACGGAAGCACAGAGATACTTCCTCCTCACACCCAGGATCGTTAAAATAAACGTTTGAAACACAGGAAGCCATAGAAAGGCAGTTGTATGGTAATTTCTTGACCATTCCTTTAAACGTCTTTCAACAACATTTTTTTAATTTTAACATCCTTGCATAATATTTACCCAATTTATAAAGTACAGAAAATACAGAAAACTGTTTACGTTGACTATAGAAGACGTGTTTCTGTATTTTTCAGATGGAAAAGTTAGAAAGAGTCCATTTTCACCAAAATGTACGTTTTGGGATGTTTTTGTTTCCTTAATTTACCAGATACCGACAATGTAAAAAAAATCGAGCTTTGGCGCACAAGCCACCCTTCCCCGTTACAAGCTTTCAACCACACGGATGCAATCCAAACGATCAAACTATATACCTTTTCTTAGACCAGATAAATACAGACAACGGTTCAATCTGGTTGATGGAAAACTAAAACACTGCGGATTAAATTGGAAATATACTAAATGCAAATGAATGTTTGACTCAGACTCCCATTAACTGAATTGGTCTTTTAAAGTTGCACGAAAACTTTTTTCATAAATTTTGATTTTTACGACAGTAAGAGCATCAGAAGTTCACCAAAAATTAAATGATTGACGTCGGAATGAGGAAAATCTGGGGCAGTAAGAATTTAAATAATGCTCGAAAAGTTAAAACAAAATGACAGGGACGAACATTCATTCCTTACCTATAAATAAGTTCAAAACATTACTCTGGCGTACATTGCCGAGACTATACGCTCTAAAAAGCTTTTGAATTCTACGTCTTGAGGTTGATTGATTGATTGATTAATTGATTGGAGTTTTACGCCGCACTCAAGATTATTCCACTTATATGGCAGCGAAAAGAAGTTTCCTCACACAGAACGAAATAACATAAAACATACTTTTTAACAAAAAAAGACATATTAGAACATGTTAAAAAGAGTATAAATCACTATTTTGTAGGTAAAAAGGGAATACAATTTTAAAATAATCTCCAAAATACGGCTTGAGAAGAATAGCCGATAATTTCAACATTTTCAATATCAGCATTTTGGCAGCTTTAATCACTTTAATCAATCAGCAAATACATATACCTGGACCCACGAAGTTTATTCTTTTTTATTCTTCAAACTTGGGTTTCCCTTTTGAAATTACTTTATACGGCTTACATTACCGATCAAACGGATGATATACTTTAAAATGGATGAAGTTCGTAAAGTTTTCTTTTCTCTATCGTGCTCCAGTAGAGGATTTCACCAATCACGGACAGCTGTCATACAAGATCATCTCCCTCACGATTCAACCTTACTACATTTAAATCCAGATCCAATCCTCTGCCAAATTCAATTACAATAAACTTTTAATGGAACACGCCGGGATAACGGAATAGGAAATAAAACTGCTTGTAAAGTATGCACAACTCTGTTTCTTTCTTCAGAGAGCCAAGTTTGCATTAGATCCAGTTTAGTTCATATGGATGGATTCATTTGCTACCTCCACCAAACACGTCATTTTTATGATCTTCCATTTTGTTTGGGAGAGTGGCCAGGCGATTGCAACCCTCATAAAATCCCTGTTGGATATCTCGAAGGATTTCAAAGTCTCCAGAGAAATATAGATTAAAGAAGAAGCTCAAACTCGGCCCCTTTGTGAATTTTCAATAGCAATCATCAGAATACAATATTTAAGGACTGAAATAGCGTTTATAATATGTTAGCATTACCAAGCAAACAGAGAACAGTTAAACGGACCTAAAGGGGCATGAGCTGCCAAAATTCGAACTTTTTTTGATAAATTTCGATCGTCAAGAGAAGTTCAGCGTTCAAAGAATTAAAAAAAAGAATGCATAGAGCTTAGTTATATGTAGCGGTTATGAATGCATAGAGCTTAGTTTTGTGTAGCGGTTATTAATGCATAGAGCTTAGTTTTGTGTAGCGGTTATTAATGCATAGAGCTTAGTTATGTGTAGCGGTTAGTAATGCATAGAGCTTAGTTATGTGTAGCGGTTAGTAATGCATAGAGCTTAGTTATATGTAGCCGTTATTAATGTATAGAGCTTAGTTATGTGTAGCGGTTATTAATGCATAGAGCTTAGTTATGTGTAGCGGTTAGTAATGCATAGAGCTTAGTTATGTGTAGCGGTTATTAATGCATAGAGGTTAGTTTTGTGTAGCGGTTATTAATGTATAGAGCTTAGTTTTGTGTAGCGGTTATTAATGCATAGAGGTTAGTTTTGTGTAGCGGTTAGTAATGCATAGAGCTTAGTTTTGTGTAGCGGTTAGTAATGCATAGAGCTTAGTTATGTGTAGCGGTTAGTAATGCATAGAGCTTAGTTATGTGTAGCGGTTAGTGATGCATAGAGCTTAGTTTTGTGTAGCGGTTATTAATGCATAGAGCTTAGTTATGTGTAGCGGTTATTAATGCATAGAGGTTAGTTTTGTGTAGCGGTTAGAAATGTATAGAGCTTAGTTATGTGCGTTTTATGTGTAACGGTTAGTAATGTATAGAGCTTAGTTATGTGTAGCGGTTAGTAATGTATAGAGCTTAGTTATGTGTAGCTGTTAGTAATGTATAGAGCTTAGTTATATGTAGCGGTTATTAATGCATAGAGCTTAGTTATATGTAGCGGTTATTAATGCATAGAGCTTAGTTTTGTGTAGCGGTTATTAATGCATGGAGCTTAGTTTTGTGTAGCGGTTATTAATGCATAGAGGTTAGTTTTGTGTAGCGGTTAGAAATGTATAAATCTTAGTTATGTGCGTTTTATGTGTAGCGGTTAGTAATGTATACAGCTTAGTTATGTGTAGCGGTTAGTAATGTATAGAGCTTAGTTATGTGTAGCTGTTAGTAATGTATAGAGCTTTGTTATGTGTAGCGGTTATTAATGTATAAAGCTTAGTTATGTGTAGCCGTTAGTAACGTATAGAGCTTAGTTATGTGGGTTTTATGTGTAGCGGTTAGTAATGTATAGAGCTTAGTTATGTGTAGCGGTTAGTAATATATTGAGCTTAGTTATGTGTAGCGGTTAATAATGCATGCATAGTGGGGTTTCCTTCGACAAATTAATCAATCAATCAATTAAAAACTGTATAACACTTTTGTTTTCTTAGTCAGTTTTGAAAATAAAACACACCACAACAAGTCACTTTAACTATCATTTCGGGTTTTAAAGGATATTGCATGGGGTTTTATTGCAACTTGTGTTTGACGAGGAGTCATGAAGAGGTATATAAAGTCTAAGGTTTCATGTCCACACAATTCCCCAATTTACTATGAAATGGACGGATTATAGTCCTAGAGTTGCTATAAAGGACAAGTAAAATTCTCGTTTTAAATGTCTTTTAATTGAGCTCTTCAACATTAATTTGGAGCAATGGTCGTGATAGTTTTTCGGTCTTCGTTTTAAAGATTGTTTTATTATAACTTCAAGAATTATTCCGATTAAAACAATAACTTCAATTAAAAAAGAAGAAAAAAAAAAAACAACGAAAAGAATAAAATAACAATAAATTTCGTAAGCACTTTAATCAACCAGCCAGACATAATCTCAGTCAGAGTCTTTTGTTTTACTCTGTATGAACATGTTTCAGAAAAAACACACGTAACATTTTGGGTGGTATGTTGGAAGCTGAAAGATGAAAAAAGAAGGAGTAACAGGAAACAGCTTGCGAAAACGATGGATATGGAAACGTTAATAATATACTGATAGAGGCTGCTTATTCATCAGTAAGTAACCATAGTTTTAATAAATCCCAGCGAAAATCTAGAAAGAATTTATGAACACTTTGGCAGGGAACAATTTTCTTACCATTTTAATGTCTTCCGTGACAATTGCACGTTTTGCGTTTCAAGAATGATCAGCAAAAGTGCGGAAAATCTTCGCAGCAAACTTTTATGTTCCTTTATTTCAGTTTTATCTCTCCCTGGATGATCCTGGGACGATGGATTATTACCCTTACTCAAAGCTCGTCTGCTGGTCGGCATATTGAGTGGCAGCCATCCGAGTCTGCACACAAACTCAGCCCCTCGTGGCAGGGTCGCGTGTTTAGATCACCTCCCTGTAGAATCCAAAATCTTCGTACAAATAACCAAGTTATTATTCCGTCACAAAAGTTGACATGCATATTTTCTGTGACGGTAAAAGTAAACATCTTCATCCCAAGGGCCCCTAATTTCAACTAAATATCGTGTTTATATCACAGAATAAGATATTGTAACAAAACATTTTGTATCTTAAGATAAGTGGATGTTTTGAGAAATAAAAATACAGCATAAAAAGAAATAGTTTGGAAGAAACTAGGATATAATGAAGAAATACCTAAGTTATCTATGAGCGGGGAAAATAGTACTGAATTGTTAGTTTAGTGAAGAACAAAGGGTAGTTCTGTGCCACGTCAGGTGGACTATCTATGGAGAACAGAACTGAGCCAATACCATTAAAGATTTGCATTTTCATTTTCAAGCAGGCTTAAAACGTTGTGAAAGTGTGTTTGGTGGGAGGGATGTTTGGGATCAACAATCCCAGTCCTAATCAAGGGCCAATACTGTCAACACCCGTACGGTAATAAAACATTCATAAAATGCAAATAGGGATTTCTCGTTTTCATGGGGTCGAGGATCAGAGGACTAGAAGTAGAGATACATCTGTGCAATCCACACCCTGGTTGTACAAGTAAAACATGAATCATTCGCGGCTTTAGGTTACTTGTACAAGGTTATATATGTTACATCTAGTTGGCATGATATCGACTTTGTTTGCATTTCTTTTTTCAAGTCTGAATACCCGAGCTTTCAGGAGGAACCCCCCCCCCCCCCCCCCCCACTCCCTCTCCGCACATATACCTCAGGAAGCATGCTAGTTGCAAGAATTCAGGAATTGGGCAAGCATTTTAGGGTGATAGAAAAAAGATAAGTGATTCATGACCGTAAAACAAACAGAGGGTCTGAACCAGATACGAACTGGAAGCTTACGAAACTAGCTGGATAATCATAAAGTTGTACGAGGCCTATAAGTTTAATTTATACTTTGCCAAAAGGCATTTTAATCGGCTACAAGGACCAAATATCCAAGTTTTTGACAGCCTGTTTAACTTTAGATAAACAATTTGGTAATGTTGAAAAAGTAGCAGCTAATCGAGTCAAGTAACCGTCACCAGAAATTTATTGTAAATGTGAAATTAAAGGAAGTTTGCTAGATCCTAAATTTGTGCTAACGAGAGAGGGTGTGTAATAAACTCTGTTATCGTTCTGTTTTGTTAAGATGGGATTCGTAAACTTCATCGAGTGAGTGCGGCTGTCAGTCTTTAGACATTCTACAGTTTTCATTCTGACCTCCATTGTCCTTTGAAATATATCGCTAAAGAATGATTCTAACTTAATAGGCTGAGTAGAGTGTCGACAAACCAGCTATAAAATAAGGTAGAATCTGCAGTTACTGTGAAATGAACACTGGCAATCTGGATGGGTTGCATGGTGTTTAATTGACATTTCTTTAACTTCATTATCAGAGCTCCTTTCCTTTTCTGTCAGTTGGACCTGAGATAACTTTGTCTTCGAGGAACAGTCGGAGCACGAGCAAACCTTCAAGTGTTTTTATTGGACAATAAAACGTCCAATGAACGGTAGGAATGGATCAATACAGAAGCCAGCGAACAGAGCATACTTTCTAGGGCTGGTTGAAAAGAGCACCCTGCAAACTGTAACCGTGGAAAAAAAGGTGTTTTGTTTTCAGACATAGTGGTTGACCCGGGTACTCTATGGTCTGCTTTATTATCAAAATAACTACTTTCGTACACAGTTAAGTGTAAATGGGAACAGGAAATATCAGCTTTTTGACAATAAAATAAAAAGTAAAAATGCAAATGACCCCGCCTATTGTGCATGGGTTTTGGTTATCATTCCATTTCATTATTTACAGATCGCGAATGGCTTTTTGAAAAACAGCAAATTAATCAACAGTAATTTACTGATGCGTTACATGGACTCTATGAAAGGGGGAAATAAGTCGATTTGGGCATTTGTTTCGTGTATTTTAAATACAAAATAGTGCATTTATCGTTAAACTGAGAAGATTATCTTTGATAAACGCTCTGCAATATAAACTACCCTTATTCAAAGTGTTCACTGGTACAATAGATGATACAAGTGTTGTGATGGGTTTTCTAAAAGACCTGTCCTGTCTAAAATACCACAGAAAAGGAAAGCAGAGAAATTTGTCATCTGTCATTAAACGTGCACTTTCTTAATTGTCAGTAGATTGATTGGTGTTTTACGCTGAGCTCAAGATTATTTCACTTTTATACATGCCTTGCAGAGATTAGTGGGAGAGGAAACCAGACTATTTGGCAAGAAATAACCGCCCAATCTTCGACGAGTATATTGCCACATATTCCACATATACCGATTTGTTTTCAATTTCATTCAGCGTGAGTGGTGTTCGAACCCCTGATTCCGACCAATTGATGGAAAATCTCTGCCGTCTGAGATACCGAGTCCCCCCCGCCCCCTAAATATAAGAGAACGTCAAAATCATACAATAGATACGGTAATACTCCCAGTGCCAAATAAGGCACCTCCGGATACTTATGTTAGCAGATAGTGTTTCAAATAAAGTGCATTTTAGTGAATATGAAATGATTTGTATAGACACATGTTAAGGTCAGTGGCATGTTCAAGTGATTAAATATGATAAATATTGTCGACTGAAATTGAACCCAATGTGATCATATGAAAAGAAAGTGAAATTTTTGGTTCCCCCAGAAAAACCTAGTTAGAAGACACACAAGGGAGTTTAGCCCTGACTAGTATATCTTTAAAGCATTTGTTCTTTTTATAAGCAATGACTGACCTCTGGGATGGAGGTCGGCCATTTTACTTTGAAGTAGTTTGTATTCTTCTTCTGTAATCTTGGCCATAGCGATGCTAGCTTTGTTATACTGAAACACAAATGGTACATTATAGTTTTTTTTACGACATCCTCCCGGGTCCAAGTTCAAACCCATAGCATAAATAGTTTGTAACGTTTGAATCTAAAAACATTCCCTTTTGTATATATTTATATTTAAGAACATTAAAACACACGGGCACAGGGAAAATCTTCTTTTCTAAAATAACCATGGCGACAAGTTTCTAATTGCTTTATATTTATGAACACTAAAACACACGGGCACAGGGGAAATCTTCTTGTCTAAAATAACCACGGAAACAAGTTTCTAATTGTGTTAAAAAGAGGTATATCATTTAGACATTTATACCCCATCATAAATTGTTGTAATAAAGTAAACCTATGATATTTCATTAGGTTGACGACTGACAGGAGCCTGGCCTTAGTCAGTAGAATTTTCTGGAACACTTTGTATTACATTGACAATGCTTACGCATCTTAAGCTATGGTAAGAATATCGTTATAGGCCTACAGTTGATCTATATATGGAGATTTTTCAAATTAAACTTAGCAGGGATACAGCAGTTAATTTGTATGTGTTTGATATTTATAAACAATTACTTAACCTGCAGTTTTAAAGTCGATATTTGTATTGTTTTTGGAAAAGTCATTAATTTTGCAATTCTGTTTTAACCGAAAAATGATTAAATTTTGGCAGCTCATGCCACTTTTAACTTTGCCATATTTAAAATGTAAATTGACCCATTGTTTTATATACATCTTCGTCTTGTTATGTATACTGACAATGCAAAACTTGACAGAGACATAAAAAGCGAAAAAGATTGTACCAGACTGATATCAGTAACGTAAAGAAATAGTTTGGTATTTGGCAATTAAAACATGTAAAATTCTCATTACAACTTACTCTAACAAGCGCAAGCCAATCAATCATATTTGTTCTACTTAAGCAAGCCTTGGAAACAAACATATTAGTTTTTCGCTTGCACATGCATCTTATACAACTGCGAAAGTTCTTTTTCTTCTCATTTCCAGTATTTGATTATTTTTAGAATTAATTTTTTGCACAAAATCTACCCATTATAAATTTGAATATTCCAAAATTATTTCGAATAGCAGCACATCTGCCCCTGTATACTGATAAGGCCACTTTAAACAGTTTTCTTTATTCAAACCAAAAACTATAGCCGTACAGATGTACGAAAATATAGTTATCTTATCTGAATCCAATATAATTTTAATGCATTCGGGCTGGTATAGACATGGATCAATGAGTCCCTTTCGAGTTTCGGTAAATCACGCGAGATCACACAAAACCAGTTTAAGGATATAACTTTCGCTGACCAGCCGTTAATCCAACATTTTTGGAGATTGGTGGTTCCCATGTTGTTCTGTCTTTGATTGTTTAATTCAAACCCGTCTCCTTTCTCCATTTTTTGTGAAACACATGAAGATGCATTGGTTGACATCAATAGAGTTATCTACATCGTGTGGCTATGCTTCTCTGTTGTCCACAAAATACATAATATTATTATTTTCAGTCTAAAAGGGTCTTTAGTGGCTTTGTATAATTTGTGACATGTCTCAGAAAAGACAACGACTAAAAGTACGGATTCTAAAGTGAGAAGTCTATTGGATTCAAACATTACAAACTATTTATGCTTTGGGGTTGAACTTGGACCTCGAAAGATGTCGTGAAAAAACTATAATGCAATTTGTGCTTCAGTATAACAAGGCCAGCATCGCTATAGTCAAGATTATAGTAGAAGAATACAAACTACTTCAAAGTAAAATTGCTCGACCTCTGCTCGAGTCATTGCTTATAAAAAGAATAAGTGTTTAAAAGATATACTGGTCAGGGCTAAACTCTCCTGTCTGTCTTCTACCTAGGTTTTTCTTGGGGGGGGGGGCAAAGTTTTCACTTTCTTTTCCCATGATCCTATGGAGTTCGATCTCAGTCTATCGATATTCTTGCCATAGCTGAAGATGCATAGAGGCCCGTTCTCACAGTGCGATTTGTCGTACCGACTTGTAGCAAGAGATTTAAATGGATACATTTGATTGGTAGACAAATCAGTCGTCAACCTAATGAAATATCATGGGTTTAGTTTATTATAACTTATGATGGGGAGTAAAGCTCTAAATAATATATATATTTTTTAACACAATTAGAAACTTATCTTCATGGTTATTTTAGACAAGAAGATTTTCCCTGTGCCCATGTGTTTTAGTGTTCATAAATTATATTAAGCGGTTTTAAGAACAAGCCACATACAGTTTAAAAAGAGAAATTGCTCAAAGTGACCACTGACCCGAGTGTTGCATTATCTGAAACAAAATGGCATTATTATTGATATATATTTTGGAATAACAATGATATATTTTGACAGAAACTTTAAACATTTACCTAAACTGTATTTCTACCATACATGTATAAGTAGCGAAGGCGTTTGAGTGACAAAACTTAACTGTTGGATCACCAAGAGTTTGAAAACCAAACACAAGGAAGCAATCCTCAGCTTTACACAAGAGTTTTATAAAATTATAGAACATATTGGTTTACATTTCAGTACCTGGGATTTTTCATTCTTATTATTTTAAAGGGTTTTGGCGCTCCATTCCGTCGAATGATGTGCATCATTTCAATACAGATTTCTTATACTTTCCACTCATCTAAAAAGAAAGAGAAAAATTAAATATACAGATAAATCTGGGCTCTGAGCTACAGTTAAGATATCACTCAATGTATAGATTTGTTTACTTCAGGTTTCGCTGAAAATTGGATTTTGAAGGGATATTTTTGCCTAGACATTACACGAATTTTTTACATTTGGTAATGAAGCTGGCGAAAACGTTCTCAACATCACCGGTTTTATTAAGTTTTCCTACCAAAGTGAAAGTAAAAGGCTTGTTATCCCCAGTGCTCTCAAACTAGTAAAAAAAACAACAGATCCGATGGTTGTTATACAATGTGCAAGTAAATAGAAAATGTTCTATAGTATCTTCCACCAGGCAGTTCTCACACAGACCTGTATCATGTGAGTTGAAACAGGTATATGTCCAGACAATAGACGGTGAATTATAACTTCGTTTTTCCTCGTCGACAGTGTGTGGGACCGGTAACTTTGAAAAAAAATTGTGTACATAAACCGACCTTTACTTGAGTTGCTCCACTCTTCGTGCCACAGTTTAAGTACCTGGAATTGTTTGTTGATATGCAAGTTTTTTTCATTTCTCTTTTTGGTGAACACATATAGATGCCGTTTTATGTAACCAGGGATATCCTAAATTGTTCCCGACACACCATCTATGCCAACAGGTATATGTTCTCTAAACTAAAGAAAATATAGACTAAACGAGAATATCACATAATCTTATGCAACCGGAGATCATGAATGGTTGACAACATACCATCTACATGTACACAAAATGTATATGGTGTGAAAGAATTGTAAAGATTGGATCCAAACTCTTCAAGGTATCGAGCGGTATGGAACGATGATATAAAATAAATGAGAATACTAAGCAATCTAATATAAATGCCATGATATGCAACCGAATCTGTCATAAATGATTGATGACACACCATCTATCAAAAAAGTATCTGTTGTGAAAGAATTGTAAAGATCGGATCAAAACTTTTCAAGTTATGGAGCGGAAGGGGACGAAGATCCGGGACGTACCATGATACGACCGACTTTTTATTAAGTCCAGAGCTAGTGGATGGTTCAGTACAAGTTTCGATACGATTTGTTCTCGCCAAATTGCACGAGCAAAATGGAAGTTATATAGTGTTATCAGAGACCAACGTAATGGCTCGATAGCCATCACCCTATCAAAGGAAACTGACAACTTCGAAAATTTGTCAATTAGAGCTTGGTTAGTTTCATTTATTTCAAGATAAAAATAATACCTTTGACCGTCACTCTAACTTATTTGAATTTTATATTGTTTTTTTAATCAACATTTCGAGGAAACCGAACAAACTGAATTAGGTGTCTACAGTGTCTCAGAAT
The DNA here is from genome assembly GCA_963971465.1 of Lepidochitona cinerea. Lineage (NCBI taxonomy): Eukaryota > Metazoa > Mollusca > Polyplacophora > Chitonida > Tonicellidae > Lepidochitona > Lepidochitona cinerea. Next base: position 104,606,980 of record OZ020551.1, on the reverse strand, counting down.
GCCGTGATAGAAAATAAAAGGCTTTATCCACATAAGATACAATAAGCTGGCATAAATTACAAGTTCATTTTCGGGTTTATTTGTTGTAGTCGAATTAGATGTAGTCCTTTTCATTTTTTTATCACAGTGAACCATGTGTGAGATTCAAGCACACGAAAGTATGGGAGATACAGATGCATTTTGTCTTCTTCCATATCTTCAAAAGACTGCGGTATATCAAACTCCTTCTTGTGGACATCCAAAGATGCTCTTGAACTTGGTGTGACATGAGTAAGAAGAACAATCGTGGGGATTTGACAAAGGTCTTGCTATTATTATTTCACTCGGTGATTTATAAATGGCATCGTTTGTCATAATCCATAAAGATTAATCGAGAGTCGGTCCAAATATAGAACAAGTTTACGAGATCAGCGACTGGCTATGGACCAACCGTCTTTCATAAATGTGGTATGGATTCCTTTGGACCCTTCCATCTGAAGCAAGATTGATTGGTCGATATCTTTACACTGAACTAGAGTTGTTTCCCCTTTCCCCTCCATTGAACGGAAATTTTAATCTGATTTTGTATTCGACATGAGTGGGCAAACCGATTACATAGCTCGAAAGGTCGGTCTCTATAGTGTTGAGAATCTGTCATACAATCCCTTACGTTTGCAACATAGAGCTCGAATCATATGTTCTTTGAAATTGATATTAATGAACTGGCAGTTTGTTTTTCTTTAAAGACTTTAAAGACACATGCGCTTTGTTAGTTAATTTTCAAAATGATAGAATGTCATCGATCTCATATATGTTAATCGGTCCCGCTTATCTGTCCCCCGAATTTGTAGTAGCTTATATAGAAGAACATTAAATACACAGGACTTCCGAGAAGACTCGAATCAGACCAACTTCACGTGATAGATGGTCCACGTGTATCGACAGTTTATGGCGGAAAATGGCAAACAGAAAGTCAGTGAAATCATACTTTGGTTTTCGATTGTACACACAGAGACAAAGCATCCCATAGTCTGACAACTTTGGCAATTTTTTTCTTGTTAACTCATACTGCCAGACTGTAGTGTAAATAATCTCGTGTTTGCTTATTTGTTGAGAAATGTTCGGCGGAATTGATTCCAGAATATTGTTATTCCATAATGCCAGTAATCTGGGCTCTAACGAATTCGGACAAAAAAAATCTGCACAGCCCAGATTTCTCGGCTAACCCTTACAGAGAGTCCAAACAGTCTCAACGATTTAGACGTTTAAACTCCGAATCCCCAGACTACACCGGAAGATGATTAGAGATATGCAAAAGGATTAATTCGATATTCGACATTATTAAAAAAAAAGAGAGATTGAAATGAAAATATTTAACCATTCTTCGATAGAGTTAGAGCTATTAGCCCGTATAACAAGCAGATATGTCCATTTCCAACTTCATTCAGGATACCGGTGTATGTTTTTCAGGCACGCAAACCAGTGACGTTGAAAAGGAATTAACCAATCACAGTGAAGAAATTCAACTTACGTTGCTAAATTGCATACTAACATTCATTGACTAAGACCGTCGTGATTAACATCGGTGAGCCAAGTGGTATTTTGAGTAAAGAATGTATGAGGCTATGCTTGTTGTATGAGCGTATTGGGATCAAAGTGTGGGGAAAATGTTTGGAAGCGAACCCTTCATTAAAGGCAAAAATAGCTACCCAAATTAAACATTGGACAAACATATACATATCCAGTTAGATATAAAATGCCTTAATGGCGATGGAAATGCATACGTAGAATTGAAGACCGAACACTTATCGATCAGATAACTTTGGATTACACTTATTTTCGGTCTTATTTTTGGTTTAACACGAATCGCTCATCTGTAGTTCTCAGATGGAACTCGAATATATAGTCAAAATGTAGCTAACACTTTACAGCTTTGTATAAAGTTCCTGACTTCTTGTTCCTTGTCTGCCATACCCAACCTGTCCTATAACCAATTACACATTGAACCGGAAGTGAAAGTTGCTAATACTCAACCGGTCTATTGGTTATTTTATTATTTAGTTATTTTTGTCAGCTATTTTCCGTTTTTGCAGCTTTGTTCAGCTATTTTAAATAGAAGCTTCGCAACGTGAAAAATATTCGAATACCATTTGTGTTTATTGATCTTGTAAGACAAAGAGCAATTCGTATTAGGAAACGTAGATATTTTATTGATATTTTGACATTTGGAAAACAAATTTACACGAGATTACTACAGATAAAACAACTAAAATTAAACATAGCACACATAAAGCATGTCCAATTAGGTTTAGAATGTATAAATGAGGGTGAAAAACAAACGAAGAATCGAATTTCGATTACGACAACAACATCGATCAGTGATGGTTAACTTGTGTTGGATTACCCTCATTCAGGCGTTTTTGTCTGTGGTCTGCACTCGCAGGCTTTTATAGTCCCTCTTACTCGATCGTTAGTCTGTAATTCTTACATAAAATTAAAAATACTAAATGATGGCAAAACTTTCAATTTCTGGTAAAATAGGAAGTTCATAACTTCTTCTGTCTGGGGAAAATACAGAAAACCGTCCACTGTTTTTAATGTTAACAGTATTCTGGATTTTCGCGACAAGTGTGCCTTAAAGAAACCCCCGACGTAGAGGCCAACTCTTCCACATACGCAAATAAAACCCACTAATGAATGGTTCAATTTGTAATTGGTCTGAGTGGTATTTAAATCCCTGCCGCATCGATCGAAGGCCTGTGTCGGATAGAGAGACAATCACTCGAACCGACTGAGTAACTGAGGCCCCCGTATTGAAGAAGGTCTAGTTTTCGATCAACATGCTCCAAATAAACTGAATTTCTTTATGTAACCTCTGCAGTAAAATTACGTATAATTGCAAACTTTATATAATCGTTGTGAAGATACTTTAACTGATACAGTTAATCCTTAAGCAACTTCAAAGCCTCGCGTTCTCTGAGCAATCATACTTCATTTGCAAAGTGTAAATATCTGCTAATGCAAATCAAACCTAAGTATGGCACTTTCTGGAAATGTAATCTTTGAATTGGAATTTAGATAATAAACTCAACTGAATTCGTCAGTGTCTATATATACTGTTAAATTTAACATTATTAATATCGGACACATTGTTCAGAAAAAAACCGACAAAGATATAAACTGAATTTCATGAAGTTGCCGTCCAGACATTTGACGTATAAGCATTTCTGGCGTGTTCTATATACAAGAAGTAGACCTGTTAGACCATCAAACTGTTGGGATCCAAAACAATATTCATTGAAGGTCCACATTTCATTTTATTCTGAAAGTGCCAGATGACTAGATTTGCATATGGACAACATTATGCACCGGACAACTTGTGCTCTTATTATGCGTGTAGCTGGTATCAGGGTTACATTTATAGGTAATATACAACTGGTGATAATCCCCATAAATATTACCCTGTCGTTTTCGGGATAATTTTGATACCTGGATAAAATTACCTAGCCCCTACAATTTTACAAACGATTAAAAAACGGTTTGAAGTGGCACGAGCTGCCAAATTTAGGTGAAATTGCGTTGAGACATAATTAGCTAATTTTGGGTCATTTTTATCAAGACGTACAAAATAAGAGATTTCAGTTGATACCGTGCTTGCAGGTGTACATTTAGGTAGTTTTATAGGCCATAGCCCCCTTATATATCCCGGCAATTTTAATTTTGTTCTTTATTTGTTAATAGTTAATACTTATTATTTATTTCTACGTGAATCTTTAATTTTAATGTACTTCAAACGCTGACGTTTTCTTAACTTTGTGAAAAAAAATCCTAATTTGCTAGCTCATGAACTTGGTCTACAATAACCCCTGTGTAAATGTTTTGTTGGTATGGATTCAAACAAAACTGATGTTCACTGCTTCGTGCAATTTGTTCGTTTGTTCATTTAAGACATTTTACTCAATCTGGACATTGATGGTTTTATTTAGCATATATGCGTGTTTAAGTATTGAATGGACAAATGTATCCAAACATTACATTTTCTGTTTCTACTGACTACCACTGACAGAGAGTTTATTCTCTTACATATACGCCTTTCTACGTCAAGTGTAACGTTTTTAAAAGAAAATCATAAGCTAAGCGGTATTTGCGTAAATTTATATGTAGAATATATCGTCAGCCTTAGGTTTAAAACTTGGTGAATTGTGGTTTAATATACAGAGTTTTATTTAGGCGTGTCAATCAAACGTTACCTGACCAATAAAAGATAAAAAGCTGTACCCACCAGCCATTTTAAGATACTTGTGTGTTGCCGACTAATATTACCGCCTATCAAGATCAATACCAAATTTGTGGACAGTTCTTTTGTAAAAACTATGTGTATTTATTTTAAGAAAAAACAAATTTTTTAAATAAAGCCAATCACTGGATATGGGGGGTTGGGGGGGGGTGGGTGTTAAGCACGAACAGGGTATTGATCTCCTCATTGTTCTTTACCAGAATTCAATTTTCTGATGATCAGAGCTTTTACTGGTATATAAACACAATTGTCTCATTTGTGGATTTACTCGTCTCTTCAGGAGAACTTTATATCTTCTGTGATTGGTTAATAAAACCCTTAGGCTGTGGATAACATACTGTATACCATTGGCCGCGCAACAAGTTTACTAACCAGTCCTGGTTATTAACAGAACACATCGGTGAATTTTATTTTAAATCTAAGCGTGAAACATAGGTAGTCAACTTCTGGTAATCATATCCACAACTCTGTTTTAAATATTGTGGTATCCGCTGAAGTCTGATCATTCTGATCATTTGAAGTTTGATCATTGAATACAGCAATGTAATATATACCGGTCATTGTACATGGACCAAATTATGAAGTTCAAATTAGCAATGCTGACTTTTCAATGCAAAGCAACCACATGAACGTTTTTTTGTAAAAAACAATTTTGTTGCGAAGCAGTTTGACTTTATTAAAAAAATAACGTGTGACACAAAAACTCAAAATCGAGTAATAAAAGGGGCATTATACAACATAAGCAAAGTAAGAATCCGATAAATATAGACAGGTGAAATAAGAGATAGGGTTTATTTGTTACCCCAAAACATATTTTGTCTTAGTATAAATAAAACATATTTTGTCTTAGTATATATCAAACATATTTTGTCTAAGTCTATATAAAACATATTTTGTCTTAGTATATAGAAAACGTATTTTGTCTTAGTATATCGAAAACATATTTTGTCTTAGTATATCGAAAACATATTTTACCTCAGTATATTATATAAAACATATTTTGTCTTAGTATATATAAAACATGTTTTGTCTTAGTATATAGAAAACATATTTTGTCCTAGTATATAGAAAACATATTTTGTCTTAGTATATAGAAAACATATTTTGTCTCAGTATATCGAAAACATATTTTGTCTTAGTATATCGAAAACATAAATCGCATGATTTACAATAATGGTTGAGAGAAAAATCGGAAATTTCTGGTTATTTTTAAGACTTCAGAATGTATTTGAAGATAGTGTTAAAAAATATGTGGTCCGTATGAATTACAATTTTTTGAACACGTGTGAATAACAGATTTTGAATAACATTTATTTCAACATCATTAATTTAGTTTCTTTTATAAAAATTTAATGGAACACTGTCTCTCGTAAATTTAGATTCATGAAAAAAGTGTGAGCCCTGTATAGCAGATCATATCAGCTTAAAAAGATTTTTTCAAGTAGAGGGCACTACTCGTTAGAAATGAACATATTATACTTACTAATTAATCAAAGTAAAATGAAAAGGAAGCGCTTGTCCCAAAATAATTAAGTACGTTGACTTCTTCGGACGTGAAAAAATGAAAACTATTGAGTTCAATATATTTTTGGCTTAATACTAGGTGAATATTTGCCCATACTCTTTCCTTTTTACCCATGCATATAGTAGTTGGACAAGGATGTCTTAACATAATTTAAAGATAAAAGAAAATTCATATATTATACAAATATGTACAAGTTAAAGTACTTTTTGGTAACATATGTAAGAAATCTGTTATCCTTAAATAGATGTGCTAAATTACCTTTTCAAGCAACGTGTGTCAATTTAACGGTACAGTGTTCGACCTTTCTCTCATTGAACAACATTCGATTTGCCCTTGCACTCACGTCGATACTATTCCCTTTTGCTGAAATTAAAAATTGATTAGTGTATACAAATTGTAAAGTAAATTAGTCATTGTTTACAGATCATAAAATAAAAGTTGGATATAATGTTTAAATTGAAATATTGTTCAGCAATATTGCGTATTGTTTGTATATATAAGGAGAACAAGCTAAATGCGATATAGGACCCGTTGGATGTGATTATTGCCCGAATTGTCCAATTTACGTAATCACTTACATAGCAGCGTTTCCAGCCATCAGATTCGATGCCCACTATGCCGTTAGTTTGCCATAACATCACATGCATATAAGAAGATCGGATATAAAACCCAGCCTCAATGTTTTTTTTATATATTTTGAATTGATTGTATATATCGAACGAGCTATCCACAGGCAGAAGCTGGTCGTTTTGAGCGTCCATCGACCTTCCGAGGCACGACTCGTCCCATTAAGTTTGTACATGTAAATCGTTACAGGTCACATAGCGTTTTTTAACAATATTCAACCTATACGATGTTTTTGGATTTACAATATTTTGAACTGATTGTATCGAACGGGCTATCCACAGGTAGAAGCTGATCGTTTTGAGCGTTCATCGACCTTACTAGGCACGACCCGTACAATAAAGGTTATACGTGTAAATCGTTACGGGTCTCATAGCATTATTAATCAATATTCAACCTACACGATTTTTTATTTGATACATTAATTAAAGAAAAGATATAACAAAGGTTGAAAAGTTGACTGTGTCGTTTAACGTGGATAGCCTCAAGAAGTGTTTATGTTATAAATGACACATTTACAAACAATGTTTTCGGGTAACCCTATCTCGTATTTCCCCCTATATATTGATCGTATTTTTACTTTGCTTATCCACTATATATATTTTAGGTGGCCTTGATCTCACAAAAACACACGGTAAAAGATGATCGAGATGGCTAACATAGTGTTCGCGGCGATTTTCAATAATTTGTCTTAACTCATAGAGAATGTCTACACATACCTATGCCTCGGGTAATTTATTCCCAACTTTTTTTTCAGACATTTACAGCAACAAATAAAAATACAGATTTCAATAAGCATTTCTCTACTGAGACGCGACCATACTAGACAAATAATGAGTTATCTTCAAAGACAAGCTCATAAAACCCCATTAACTAACATCAACGTCAACCAAAGCAAGGCTATCTGACAACCTGAACGGGACCTCAACTTCAATTAGAGACAAAATTATATGGTATTTATTTCACTCTACAAAACCTTAACCATAGCTTTGGTAGTTCGACAGTACTAATTGACTCAACTCTTTCCACTATTTAAATAGACAATCGTGTCATAAAGTAAACCATATATGACAAAGGTAGGAAGTCGTGTATGTTTTGAGTTCAAACATTTTTTTAAATTTTTGCTAAACATGCTATGGATTTTCCCAGAGCTCAAAAGTTGATGTATAACTGTCTCTTGTATAAGTCCATTTCACTCAGAAAGGCGTCAACTCTCATTAAAAGAGTTATCGCTCTGATTGGCTCGTGTAAAAGCTATTTTATATTTTATGGATATTATTTATGACATCTTGAAGGCTGTGAGATTTCTCTTTTCGCCGAACTGTGGATCTTACAGACGCAAGCGCATACTCAATCTTTTGTTTCTAGTTTTGCCGAAGTCTCGACCTCCGTTGTCAGTAGCAACGGTGATGAAATGGAACAGGCTTCTGATTGGCTGTGAATAAAACAAAAAGTTTGGTGGTCAAAGGGAGAGAAACACTTTGTCTCAATACACTTTCCGTCTTAAACCCATACAATTCACACCAATATTACATTGCAGGGGATGTTTCAAAAAGTATATTTATTAAACAAAATGCCTGAATAAAGTTATTTCATTTATCTCTTGAAGATACATTGAGGCTAAAATAAACGGACTGAACAGCCTGTAGGACGTGTGCAGGTAACGGTCAATTTATACAAATATGAATACGTTTTTAACATGTTGGCTTTTTGTTTCTATTAATCATGGCGTTGACAACTATTTCAGAGAGGGTATTTCGGATCGAACCCAATACGCTTTAGAAATCAAGAGCAATATGTAATGTCCAGCCTTACCTTTCGTCTAATACCGATAAAATACCAGAAAACCGAATCTTAACACAAACAATTTAATGAAAACTTCTTCAATCCAAATTGTTAGAAATGTGATGGGTGCGTCATCAAAGATGTTAACAATCTCAAAAGATATCATAATTTTTGTTGATTAAAAGGGACTTTTAGGAAGCAATGCTACATTTTCCCAACAAGTAATTGGGCAATTCATTTTACTACGATTAAGCATTCTTGAAATTCCACTTGAAGCTATTTGACATGGGGAACACCTGAATGTTATTGGTCTAATCAAAGCTGTCATCGCCATTGCCGTGTGGGAGGTGGGCAGTCAACAAATTTACTTCCTTCTCATCTCCAAAGGTCGCCATTGTTTCCCAAAAGGTCAGGGTCAAGGCGTTGTGTCCTAAAACTTCGTACAAAATTCGCATAAAAAGACAATAAATGTATGTCAAGGAGTGATACAAGAGCCATTAAAACCACCATAATCAAGATCTAATTTCACCGAATTAAAGTAGGAAGGGGTGGTTGTTGTCATAGACGTATAATCAGTGAAGGTGAATGAGCTAACGAAAGACAAACTGACGGACACACAGACTACTCTATCTGGTTTTATGGGTTAAGATAAAACAGTCTACCTAATCATTGATCTATCCTATCTTATCTCATTGGTACCTGTATATGTTGTCCAGTTTAAACCTCTATAACATCTCAGAGCTAATACTTAATACAACAGGGCCTTGTTCTTCCATCATTAGAAATGGGACAAGTTCTAATTATCAGTCAGTGGATTATTCATTATTTCTTTATCAAAGTTGTCTCTTCTTAGTCCTAAAGCTTACTGGGTGGTCTGTAGATCGCATATATCTGTCGAACCCGGTGACTCTGATTTGCCAGAAAAGTCACGAGGAATTTGTCCTTAAGGACAATCATCATAAAATGCTTCACCACAGGTCAAACTTCAGCCAATAGGAAAGCAAATATATTTCAAAATAATGTAAGAATGAAGAAGATACAAGGGAGATAACTCGATAAGGTATCATATCAGAAGAGTTAAAGCCTGCTGCAGAAAGAACTTAGAGGCTGCCAGTTCCAAAAATGCCATGGTTCTGTCTACTGATCATTTACGTCTATTATATGTTCAATTTACTATTGTTACTTTTTCTCACAGCGAAATGAATAAAAAACTCAAATTTCGAAAATTAAAACAACAAAATATATATTTTTTTTATTTTTCAAAGGGAAAGATAGAAACAATTATTGCGTTCGAAATGTTTAAGGTGAGAAATCGGCTTTTCTAAGAAAACACGAGTAGGTTCCCTTGGTATGAATGTTCCACAAAGCAATTGCCTCATTTCAAACTCCGCTATTAAAACTACATGGATTGCTTCAGGTTAATTGTTTTGTTTTGGGGAGAAATCTTTGTACACGTTATAGAAAATCCTGAATTGTGAAATTCTACACTGAAAAACGACAAAAAAGCAATAAGTGAGAATTTCTTATATTTTGTGTAAGTTTAAAATTGATTAACACAAATGTAATGTTATTAAAGACATTATCGGATTAAAATTCTTTTGTTGTTGAATATTTGGGACAGAAATGCTGGTAATTTTTCAATCTTTCAAATATTTTTGTTTTTATCGAGAAAAAAAAGAAGATCACCATTGCATATTCTTATTGAAATAATTAGTTATATTAAACACAAAATAATAATAAAATAAAGAATAAGAGTGATATGTGCCAAACTGAAAAACCTTAATGATAGATGGATTTTCCATTAAAATATCCGTCTTTTCTCTTTGTCGTCATCCTTATTTATTGAACAGCCATCTAATTATAATTGGAATCAAATGACACGGGTATTATATCAAATAGATATAAATATAAATGAACGACCTATCAAGAATATCAATCAGTTAAACTAATTACTTATTTGGTAAAGTACATTCAAATGTCTGCAGCGGTACTGTATTTTGCACTGTAATCACACCCCTAAGACATTTAATAAAACAATTATAGAAAAACTAAATAACCTAAATTGAGATCGAAATTTGAAGAAAATATATATACATATATTTAAAATTATTAGAAATATTAATCAACTGAGTGTAAATGATATGTGAATTTAAAATGTCAAGTTGTGATTGTGGTATGGTCATGGCAAGATTCTTCATCATGGTGTGTGATGGTTTAACAGTATACAGCTCTCAGTCGGCTCGACTTCGACTGAACGAGGAATTCTATTGGATGCCGTAAGAGCCACATTAGCTGGAGTATGACAGACAAGGCAAACTTTTGCCTTCCTCATCCCATTTTCGCCCTCTTAGAATCTGAAACTCTGCTAATTATTGGTAAGTACTTTTTATATTATTTCTGTAATGTTTGTCAATATGAATAGATATCATAATCAACAAAAAGTCCACCGAAACTGTTTGCAAAATTAATAGGTTTTCATTATTAGGTCATTACCCTTCATCACGTCATTTTAGCACAGCCTTTCCTCAACAGCTTATCTAAGTATTTGATTTTTACTAAGAATTTCCTCGATATCTAGTACTATAGAAGACATATAGGAAGTCAGGCCTTTGCAAAATTAGCCACTTCGGCCTAACTCGCAATAGGCATTATTCTCATTAGATACTGTAAAGATGCCTCGCTTCTTTCTTACGCCAGAACATGGCCGCCGAGTTTAGTTTAGGGAATAACTCACATAACCATGTTTAAGGTACAGTTATTTTCAGACCGGCAAATATTCAAACATAAAGTTCTCTCAGGCTGACAAACTTAAGAGAAAAAAAGCTCTAACCGTCTCGCAGTCTGAGTTTTATATCCCGATAGGTACCTGATATTGCTGCGAAAGACATAAAAGTCCCAATTAAAGGCCGAGTCGCAATGAGAAAAACACATAAATAGAGACTAAAGGGATATGACTTTATGAATACACCCCAAAAGCATTCACAGTAAACCAGGAATTAATACCACACACACCTATTACTTTAACAACATAGAGATTTTGGAATCATTTACAAATAGTCAGTGGATGTTGGTGGTAGGAGATATTAATGTAGTCTGGATACAGTGTGTATTAAACAACAATAATGGAATATACATGTTTTGTAATATTTACAACTACTGGAGAAATGAGTGGAAAATTATACAGACCAGCAAGAGGTAGGCTCTACTTTTAGTTTTCCTATCAGAGACAGAAAACTTCATTTTGCTAAAAAAAAAAATGAAACACAGTGAAAATAATGAGTGTTTGAATATATGAACTGCGAAATTAATGCCACGACCCTCTAAACCTTTCAAAAATTGTAGTGAGTTTAGTAAAATTTTACGTGTGGTGAATAATTTTCTGCGTTTATTCTGGCATGTTTAGCTTGTAAATCAAAACAAGTCTACACGTTTTTTATCCAAATCAAACAAAGATTCGATAAAACAGAGCATACAGATGTCAATTTATAAATGTTATAGTAGAGATGGTCACGGAACACGGCAATGGAAATATGATTTAGCCTTTTGAATTTGACAAGAAATGTTTATTATTTATTCATGTTGGTTGAAATTCAAAATGGCGCAGATCAGTTTTCATTGCTTCATGCTAGGTTGTTCAAGAATCACGGTGAATGTGGTCGAGAAATAGGAAAGTTCTCTCAATTATTTTCTTACAGAACAGATTTTCTCCCAATTTATGTGACAGTCTGTCCGCTGTTTATTTAAGTGTCTCAGGTGGATCATCAACTACAAAGGCTATCCATTGGCCTTCTACTCTTTCTTCGTGTAATCAATGCTAGTTCCGTGCGTCTGTTTTCTAACAGCAACACGATTTCCATCCATCCCTTTACCCACTGAAGCCGGTACTTCCTCGGCAACTTTCTCACCTTCTCCACCCCGTCGGTTTACAGTGCTATGAGTCTACAAACTTTATATATGTGAGTGTAGATATATCTATAGATTTTCCCTGTGCCCGTGTGTTTTAGTGTTCATAAATATATCTGTTAAATAATTTGAGCAAGGTATTTAATTTCATGCTAGAGAGACGTGTGCTGGAAATATTATGTAAAAATAATTACAAAATATATGTCTGTATGTTGCATACATGAGTCATTTTTTCTGAGATCAATAAATATTCCACGTCTGCTAACATCCCAATACATTATGAAACTCATAAAATATACCCTTACCCAGACAAGCAAATCAATGATTTCTTACATAAAGGATATCAATTTCCAAGATTACTAGTTTTTACTTTTTTTGCTTTAAATTTGAAGCACTTTTGTTTTTTTCATCTTGTACAAGACAAAACTACCAATGCCTAACATACACCAATAAAACTATTTTTACACAATTCATGTCTCAACAGAATCCCTTTGGGTGTACAATCTTAAACGGTATGATGATAACCCATGCAATGTTTTTATTTTTCTCCGACATACATTTATGAAGAACGGACTATGCTGCCAATGCAAATATTTTAAATAAAGTTTCGAGATGTCAGTAAAAGATACCTCATGAGTCCGTGAATTATTGCATCTGAGTAAGCTGATTACGTGTCGTTTTATGAATATATGTTCAAATTGGATCTGTGTAAGTTGAGGCCAGTGGAGCGAACCCAGATCAAGTTTGAAGCGGGTTGATTTATTTAGTGTGAAGACAGCTTGGGTTTAACAACCTAAGGGCCATCCTCCAAAATATCAAAGAATGCATGTCATAAAACTACCTTTTGATGTCATTTACACAAACGACAGCTAATTTTTGCTGATTATAACGAACGTATCCACCCCTTCTTCAAAAAGCGCACCTGTGAAATATGACTGGCTGGTAAGACACCTCAAACGATACTTTCAAACGCAGAGAAGTATATATATGCCAGCTTGGTTTTCTGTCAGAGGTTAACCGTTCAAATACGTGAGCTTCATATATCAGTTATTGGTAGGATAAATTTGCACCATTCGTAAACACTTATAATCGTCCATATACCATACAGCTACCTGGACAACCATTAAGGAACCGTTTTTACAGCCTGTAAATACATAAGAGACTCGTAAAACAACATGGTACATTTTTTGTAGTTATAGAGAATTTATGTGTTTTACAAGCTAATATATAAAAGGCCACAACGACGAACGCTTTCCAAGTTGTATGATAAGTAAATACTTAACATTTCATGAACTGCAAAGCATTTGCATTTTTGTTTATGCTTGTTTCAAAAGTTCTCAAAATCGGACGTGTTTCGTTAACAATAGTTTAGGGCAAATGCTTGAGTATACAAAACTGAACAGCTTCTTAAAAGCATTTCTTGATATAAGAGCCAATTTCTTGAAAAAATTAAAAGCATTTCTTGATATAATAGCCAATTTCTTAAAATTTTTTAATGAAAAAACTATTAACATTTTAATTGCTCGAGCTACTTGCTTTGCCTGAACGTTCTTCCCAAATATTTTAATGTCAAACTTTCTGCGCACCACTTGATAACCCGCTAAAAATTGAAGATAAAGTTGACTTTGAGGAGGAACTACTTCGTGGTGTGAGCATGTATAATTGAAGAAAAAATGTTTTTGTTTTATAGCTTTGAGCCATGTTTGACTCTGATTAAATATACAGTTGCATTATATAAAAGCTACAAAGATATAGGTAACACTTTTAGCGATTTCAGTTGGTATTATATAAAGAACGCTGGTTCATCAACCTTTCCAAAGAACTTCTAAATTCATCGTCATAATATTCAGACATTTTATCATTAAGTCCAGTTTTGAAGTTTAAATTTTGAAGTAACACGTTTCTTGTTTTACTCTTTTTATTTATATTCAGTTGGGAGATTGTGTGTGGTAATAATACAAGTAACTTAGATCGTTTAATCCTATACTATCAGTTAAAAACCTTTACCAGATTATTAACAGCTGTTTTGGGATTCTTATTGTCGAATATGTTCCATTCTGTTTGTTACTGTTCTATAAGCGTACTTGTATCATGTGTAGAAAAACAGACGAACTAGCAATATTAAGTTATAACCATTCGTTTGTCTGTATTGACTCAAAGATAAATACAATTTGAAGACGAATATCTGTTAAGGCGGTCCGTAGTGTCCTTCGTTAATCCTGAACGTTGGGGTGTTATGAACTTCTTCGTTTCCTCTTTGTTCATCTGATTGAGTAGTATAGACATTATGCCTGAATGAACGCCTTCTTGTGGAACATATTTGAGATAATCGAAACATTCCAATTAAGTTATGACGAGGAATTCCGTTTGTGTAGACTTCACTAGGATAAGCAATGTTAGGGGCGTGTACTTGATAGTGGTCTGTTTCCACTTATTATTAATCGATATGACTATAACAATTGTATTATTAGACGAGCACCTGCCGTGAAGAATATCGCTGATTTGGTTACTGATGGTTATATCCAATATTTGGCAATATGCTATTGTTCACGGCTTGAGAATATGTCTTGTTAAAGAGAGATACTGCTTACCTCGTCCAGACATATGTGTAAATAGTGACCTGTAAGTATTCTGTTTTGTCTCATATACCTACAATAAAATGGGTATTAGATGTGGGCTTGTTTTGGTTCTAACCGTGGACTTTTACAAGATATACCGTGACTGAGACCGGCTTATACAAAGCTGGCGTAAAGTTACGCACAGGCTTACGTCGTGGAGCAACACCTGCAAAGTTACGACCATGCGTGAGTTTCTTTCGTTTAACATCATCCATTTTCATCAATCGTAACTTTCGAACCTTAACATAATGAGTCCCTAAGTGAATTGACAATTGATCCTTAACAAGTTAATACATCCAAGAATTATCTTTAAGGTTGACAGGTCAATAGTGAATTGTAAATATAAAGCGAGTTAAGAAACTTGTTTAAACAGCCCTTCGGGTTCCCTGCTGGCAGCAGGTCACAGTTTCATTTTCCTTCATTTCCCATTTGCGGTAATGTTAATGTCTGCTCTCATAACACCTTCCCTAACTTTCGTTGAACCAAATCCTTCGGTGGGGGCCTTGAACAGTCCTTTGGTAGTATTTTAAGCACAATTGTTTCATACGTTGAAGGTAGAAATTTTGAGATACGAGTAGAATCAGCTGATACCATCAAACTTTAGATATTTGGGCGGTGTCTTGTCAAACAAAAAGGGTTACAGCTGCATTGGCTGCCCAATTTTGTATCATTTTCGTTAATATATCATTTAGAAATTTTCAAGAAGCGCATATTGGAAGCTGTTTAGAAGTCTGGAAAATGTATGTTATACGTTATATTGTTTGAAAGATACCGTGGCTTAAGATAAACGTAAGTGCTTCATGGTTGTTTAAGCCTTGTTTACTTTTCGAAAAACAAGTTCGATTGGCCATGTGTGAGGTATCAATAGATATGATTGACCATGGGTGAGGTATCAATGTATATGGTTGGCCATGGGTGAGCTATCAATGGATATTTTGACAACGTTCGCCTCAAATCAGTACCATCACAAGAAGGTATATACCATTTTAGGCTGAACATTTCTGATCAGAATAAAATGCATTCTTAACATTTTCTATATGAAGTTGTTCGTCTGGCTAACTCAATCAAACGTCCATGTATGCCTTCAAAAATAGTTACATGTGGACTTTGAAAGATAAAAAAGTCAAGCCGTAATTTGAAAGCTTGGTGTATATTTTTTAGAAAACACCGGTGTTCGTCGCAGTTCAAACTGCCTCAATATAAGGATCAAGTATATTTACAATCACTAAAACACACGGGCACAGGGAAAATCTTCTTGTCTAAAAGATTCAAGTATAGATGAGTTCTCCTTGGGTTCTCCGCGATGACTCAATTTCTCTTCAGATGGATAGGTGTTTAAATTCATCAGTAGAATAAAACTTGTCATCATTAAACAGCACGGTCATTGGAGATGTCAGTTACAGAGGACCGTCAGATAATTGACATATTGTCTTCTCGCCGATAGTTGAATTATTGAAATCATTTGTAATGATGCTATCAGAACTATCCTAAAGACTCAAAACTCAAATATGCAATTGTCATATATGCTTTAGTCAATAGTTTATAGTTTTAATTTTTAAGTTTTGTGTTGATCAAACTAGATGTCGAAACAATGTGGTTGCATTCTGGAAAATGATAGCTGCTAGTGGCTCCGAATGTTGTGAAGAGTTGGTTATCATATGCTATTTAATACGATATTATGAAATACTATTCGTAGGGTTACTGAAACTTGACATTTCAGAGTGTCTGTACTGAACGGATCTTTTTCGTCTCAAACATGTTTTGTTGGAACGCATTTTCTTAGTAGACAATATTCGATTCCCAACATGTTTTTGCTCTCACTGGAAGACATGCAATATCTTCTGACCTGGTGTATACTTTAGGATCCAACCATTGTAGAAATATCCCTACCTTATCACCAATCGATTTAAAAACCAAATATAACATCATCTATTTTGTTAACTTTCCCATAACATGATGGTAGTAGCTTTATTTAATGTGGCTTTGACAAAAGTGAGAAATTCCACATAAAGTTAGAAACGGTATGAAAGTGTATATTTAATGTTAACGTACGGTTAAAGCTCAATTCTTGCCAATTGAATCCCTAGAACAGGATTGAAGCTATTTGCTGGTGTTTGTCTTTAGATGAAATATTTGCCGGTCGATGCTGAGACAGCGACAAATTGAGTTAAAGCAAGTGTTATAAATCAGAGGTGAGCAAATTATTGATAGACCAGAGCGAAAGACCTGACAGAGCAATCAGAAAGACTTTCATTTCAATCCTCTAGAGACACATACCAAAATACATTACAGCTTATACTGTATTCAATTCGAATAATAAAAGCAAAATAAGTAAAAATAAAGAATATAAAAACGAATCAATAAAATAAAAAGAATAAAATATAAGATATAATTTATTTCATATGATACCCAACACCCTATCAATGCGATGGGTGTGTCGGTCTTTTCTTTCAGCCCAATAATTAAGTCATTAAACCAAATATTTGTTGGAATCATGTTGATAACAAAAATATGTAAAGCAGTACATACGTTACAACCTTAAAAGATACATCGTTAATTTGAGTTCAAAATTTTCAGTGAAGTCTGGGGTTTTAAAATATAAAAATAAAACCTTGTTTCCAGGATAGTTAGGTTAAACAATAAATGTCAGTGTGTTGATATCTGTAAGTTATAGGAGCTGTAAGACAAACAAAAAATTACCACATTATTCTTCGGGATATGACAGGGGCATAAAACTGTCGGCCCTATGCCATATGGAATGTCAAATGTCCTGCTCATAAAACGCGAGTGTCTAGGTTAATGGTTGGTGTGTTCCCCAAGATTGGCCCTATCAACCTCTCATAAACACACAATTCTCATGTTTACACCCATTATTATCACACCGAAACTTTTTCTAAGTCAAATCCCCAGAGCAAATATCCAAAGTTATATTTCATAATTCAATAGTAAATTTATAATTGTGAATTTAGCATCGCCGCTCATCTTGATAATTTGCTTTATTATGTTATAACCAATTAGTTGTGTCACACTTTCTCCAAACATTTATATCATTTAGAAATGTGATCTAAACCCACAGTCTTAACTTTATGATCTGTTATTTGTTTGCTTCCCTTGTGTCCTAAGGATTTGCCAAGTTTACCAGTATCTTTTAAATATGCACAATTAGATAAATGATCGTTACAGAACATCATATGTATGATGCACTCTTGGTCTATATTTCATTTCTTCTCTTAATCACAAGTGAAAGTTTTAAATATTTCTAAAATATAAATGATTGAACTGGTCTAATTCCCCTTACTAATAACTCTCTAATCAAGATATATATTTTTAACACTATAACACACGGGCACCTGGAAAATCTTCTTGTCTAAAATAACCAAGGAGACAAAGTTTCTTATTGTGTTTGGTAAACAGAAATATAGCTATATTGTTCGACTTTAAGTTCTTTACAAAAATAAGCAATCTAAGAACATGTTTCTAAAAATGAATGACTTGATATGTATAAGTAAGTAAGAATGTGTAGGCTCCCATTGCCCGGGCTTGGATTCCTTTCATCTATGTTGAATGACCCGAGTTTTGATAGGTTATATTAAGCATGGATTCTAGGGGGTCTTTAGTCTAAACTGGAGGACCTCATATGAAGCTACAGAAATGTTCATTAAGATAACAAGTGGAGATATTCAGGATAAAAAACCCGGGCTAATCCATTTTCGTACACACGGCCTCTGCATATATAATATTGAAGAGATTCTTCCAGCTTTGGTCCTGTATAAAGCACGGATTTTCATACAAGCCTGGGACACCATCGAGTAATTACTTGACCATTACATGAACAAACTTCTCCAAAAGGCAAGTCGTATAACTTGTACAAGTTCTTTCTGTAGAAATAATAACACTATTTCAGGCATAAAGGAAGTCTAATTATAAGTCGAATGTTTTATGGTTTGCTAATTAAAGTAGAGCGAGCAATCCTTAGAAAGACATGTAAGACTAATCAAGACTAAGACATGCTAATTAAGAAAAATCAAATATCTTTTTTTGCCTCCAACTTAATAATTGAAAATGTAATCGAAAACATTTTTGAATATAAAGGTGTGAATTGGTTTACCAGAAATATGTTTATACTATTCTTGGTAGATGATTGGTTTATCAGATCTATATGTAGACCATCCCAGGGAAACTATTGATTTATCAGAAATATTTGTATACCATTTCAGGGAGATAAGTTTATAAAAATACTTGCTTCTGTGGAATGCTTGGTTTATTTGAAATGAATGCAGGGCTAAAAGTGCAGAACGCTATTGCTTCGATCATAAACAGGGGTATATTACTAATCAGTAAAGTAGTACATATACATGAATTTTGAAAAATATAAAACTATAAATTATATATCAACCAATCTATACGCTTTTCCCTTATTGAAATACCTTTTTCTGGCTTCTGTCACACTTTAGCGTAGCTAAATATTTTATTGAACCCTGTTTAGCTAGTTTAACGTTGAAATACCGAAATCTTTTAATATAACAATAATGAAGATGGGTGTCTGCATTTTCCCAGATACAAGTAGGGTCCCGGTTTTGCCAAATATTCAAAAATTATTTTATCATTTTGTATTCATAATAAAAAAAATGAAAATTTGATTTCTCGTGTAGCCGCAATATCAACAAAAGCTCCCTCTGGGCATGCTCACTAGCGCCCAAAATGACTTCATTGATACGACCTTGAACCTGTACCAACAAAAAGGCGCCGACAGCGAGGGTGTTTTAAACTTTTCACATATTTTCTTATATTATAATTGATTTGTTCAAAAAGACATTACATGGTTATTGAAATGCGTGCATGTGCCATCTTTATAGTTTTTGTTTAAAATATGACAGGATTGTGGTTTTAGATTGTTTGATTACATCAAAAAAGATAGTTTTGTTGCTAATATATTTTTTATCGTGCTTATATGTAGATTAACATGTATTTAAATACGATCGTAGTGAACCATGTGCTTCACAAAATTGTTAAACATAGCATAAAACTACATTAAATACCTCCTTGCGAACTGTAGCTATGCTTATATAGTAAGCCTTGTGTGAATAGCATTAAACGCATGCCAAGTTATGTTGTGTTACAATCTCACAGCCAACATTTTAGATCTGCCGCCTTCTGAAACGCAGAACAAATGGTTAACCTCTGGAATCTTTAAATCCATTATATTTTAAATTTTATTCAGTTTAGGCAGATTTCCCAAAGCCTCTAAAAGATTACCTAACAAAGTTCACAATCACCTTAGCAGTATTATAAAAGGTGTAAAACAATCAGAAATATATTGCAGAAGTAGTGTTAATCCGAAAAAGAAAAACATACTGGCTCAATATTTTGACTTTGAAGCCAGAACTTTGTTTTGGGGACATTCAAAGTGGTAGGCCTATGTTACTTATCATATCATGTCTTCGATGGAATGGTTTCAAAGTATCAGATTGGGGCTTATTCTGGGGCCTGAGCCAGAATATCAGTGGAATGGTATTGTGTGTGGAGCAAAATACCAAAATAAACATGCTGATTAATTTATATTGTGTATGAGTTAAAGTGGCATGAGCTGCCAAAATGCTGATATTTTTATTGTGTATGAGTTAAAGTGGCATGAGCTGCCAAAATGCTGATATTTTGACGTTAAAACATAATGTTGAAATTATTGGCTATTTTTCCCAAGAAGCTTTTTAGTGCTTCTAGTCTCGAAAACGTACAATAAAGTATTGTTTTGAACTCACTTTGGCTTAGAATGAATAAATGGTCGTCCCGGTTATTTATATTTTTGTTTACTTTTCGAACACGTTTTCAATTCGAACAGGCCACATACTGTATGGATTTTCCTCATTCCAACGCCAATCATTTAGTTTTTCGGTGGCCTTCAAAGCCTCTTACTGTCGTGACGATCAGAAACTATGAAAAAAAGTGTGAATTTTGGCAGCTCATGCCACTTTAACCATATGCTTTCCTGTCATGGTCAGCAACACACGATGACTCGTTGGAAGATTGGAACACACTATTTTGCTTGTACCTTAAGGAATCCCTTCTATAGAATATTACATAAGGTATCCGTCTTGATCATGTTTCTTATGCCACTTCACGGCAATTGTTAGCAGCTGAAATTCTGAAGTATTGCTCAAACAGCCATAGTAGTGTAGGTTTAACATATCAAACACTTTTAATTGAACTGTATATATATAGCTATATCATAAGCCGAATGTTTTTGATAACGAGATAAATAGTATTTAAAACAGAATCTTCGGTCATCGAGTTGAGAATTATGTATATTAGTTTACTCTGTTAATTTGAAAGGAATAATTTATAATACAATAGAATTGTCATTATCGACAAAGATCATTTTTCTATGTTTTTACAACCTTTTTACTCATGCAACCAAAATTACACTTCTATAATAACATACGTCTTTTTCCTGTGCTTTTAAAAAACGCCGAACTGTAGATTTGTGGGCGGGGCTAATGAACCACAAACCTCCCTCTTGTCTTCACACATATATATCTGGGCGTGTCTACCTAAATGTTTTATGGCCACAGAGATATAGCACAGATCAATAAGAGGGCAGGTAATTATTAATAATTATGTAGCTTGTAAAAGTTTTAATAGGTCTACGAGATTTTCCGATATACTCGAAATAAACTTTGAAATTTAAACTAATTTTATGACTTTTGTTTGACATGATTTTACTTTTTAAAATCTATTTTCTCTAGATTTGTCCTTATTAGATGGTAAATGAAGTTTCACAACAGAACTGTATTATGTATAATATTTTTTGATGGGATTGATTTTAGCATGGTCTTATATCACACTGCAATGCGAAATACATTTTTGCCATCGCAAAGAAATTACGATTGTATTTTTTTACAACTAACCTCCAAGAAACCGAATTAACAGGGTTACCGTTGACTCGTTTTGAGGAAAAGAAAAGTAGTGTTTTTTACAACTCTTACTCGACCATAAAAAAGCGTCAATCTCTGACCCCCACAGCTATCAAAGCCTTTGATGTCCAAATTTTATGACTGGATAATATTCAGTGGTCAACTAAATACGCTTACTGGTCCGGGATTGCTTTACGCTCGGCTACATCTGAATGTGAACCCAGCTGTCTTCCTATGTCTACTACATTACAACCCATAAGTGTATTCATTTTCTCTATTCTCTACTAGCATAGTTATTATATGCTTCTAACAAGTCTGCCCGTTTGATGTTTTGTCGGCTTGCAACTCGTTGTAGTTGACATACCATTCACGTCCACAACTACCTACGTCACAGCCTTCTCCACTGAGTTTCGTTTATGGGAAGTTTGTCGACAAAAGTCAAACAATGAATGAACAGAAGTGATAAACAGTTGTTATGAAAATTTGAATTGAAGCCATAAAAGGCTGCAATAGCCAATTCTATAGATTTTCCTCTTTTGTTAGACAAACAAATTGGTCTTAAATAAACGCATCATGTGATTTCTCTTTTCGTTATAACATATACATCAAATGATATAGACAATCGAAATTTTAGTAAATTTTGTCAGGAGGACAAGCTTCTTAATACACTTAATTCAGATAGTCTGAAATTTTAAAATGTTTACAAAAGAGCTTTCAATTAATTATAAAATCAAGATCTATTGGAGGAAAAAGATAATGTTTAAAAAAAAAATAATAAAAAAAAAAAATAAAAAAAATGCTGACGAAAAAGGTCACCTAATTATGTAACCCACAACAAGACTCAGTTCCTTTGAGTTAAATATTAGATAAGAAGCTAATCCCTTTTTAGAGCAGTGGGAGCCTGTTTTAGTGAGATGGGGATGGCATTTAACGGTGTGTTTTTTATTCTTCTTGACTCTTTCTTTCTGTTTCCCTTGAGAAGTAGGGCCCGCTCTCGTTTTACTCCTTGTACATTCTGCCGTCGTAAAACCTCTGGGGAGACAAACCAAATAGAAAAGATATCGCCAACCAAAGAAGAAATGCATTGCTTTCTTATGGAAAATGTGACTTTTTACTTTGCCTGAAAGAAGCTTAATTTATATTGGCTAGCTTGCTGGTCTGAGCTTGAGTCGATCTGGTCTCAGTTCCTCTAATCTCACAATTGATTGCACCATAAAGATTCCTCTTTCTTCCTCACTTAGATTGCAAATTAAACCGGTGATATAATATCCCCCAGATAGAAACCTCACGACAACTGGCTACCTCTGATCACTGCGCTGACAGCCAGCCTGCACCACTCGAACACCTTAAATAAGAAAATGTGCCAAATTTTAACCACCAATCTGAGAATTTTATGAAGGTTTATTGCACTTTATTACATTTTAAGATCCTCTAAATTTTCCAGCAAAGTGAAGATCGTTTTCTATTCATGGGCATATTTCTTTTGGACATAATATAAAATCTAAAATGACTGTACTATTTATATAGGCTGTCAGAACTTAAATTTGAACCATAAAACTATTTTCCAAAACTTGTCCATATACTTTTCAACAACTTAATTATATTCGATTCAAACGTAATTCTTGCAGATTTTGGGAACATAAAAATATGTCAGTTCAAAATAAAATACTAAATTCCAGCTACCATCAATTATTTCAAACAATCTCCCCCCCCCCCCCCCCAAAAAAAAAAAAATATGAAGACATATTTTATGAAGTTTTGCTGTTTTATATTGATATTAAGATACAAAGAAAAAACCTTTTCATTGTACATTTCATTGGTTGTATTCACCTAATTGTTTGTTTCTTACTACTCATAAAAAGCACACAGGAAAAGAAATATACAAATAAAGAAGTTGGGTTGGACAATTTCGTCTGGTGGAAAATCTGAGAATTTCTTTTTTGTAAATTATGAGGATGCCTTAGCGTCCAGAAAAGAAAAACTAATGGCTGGAATTCAAAATATGATATGTCTTGATAAAGATGTTTGCGTGCGAGGTAATTTATCGCGTCATAATCTCGCACGCGATTTCTACTTCGCTATTTCTTCTCCCTCGCCCAAAGGAAACATAAAAAAGATATAAAGGCGAAATAGGAAAAATAGAGATTTCTGCTCTTTCCTTCTTATACTTTTATAATAAAGTGCTTTTGGGTTTAAATCAGGACATCTATAATGGGCTATTTTTAGTGACAGACACTAGTCATAAACTGAGTATTTTACATTATTACTATTATTACATTTTTCTTTTTTATGTATTGCAACAACTTCCACAGTTTATAAATTCACATGAGGAAAGGTTGAGTTCCACAATCTAAATACTCGTTCCTTACTTGTATAGTATTTTGCCGCTGACCAATTCTAGAGGGTCATTTCCGCTGAATGCACGGTTCTTAAAGTCTCAATAAATAGCACGTATGCCTGCAAAATCCTACTTTTAGAAGAAGGCAGACAACATTTGTAAAATGAAGTAAAAAATAGAACATATGATAAATAGATGGGGAGCACTATCTTGGTAGTTAATTTTCAAAGTGTTGTCAAATAGTATTTAATGTTTTGCTTTTGTAAACGTATGCCCTTGTAGAATGTCTTAAAAGACGGACAGAGTATAATAGCTTGGTCTCAACCATTGCTAAATAGCAACTGATTTATGACTTCTATAACTGATACCAGCTTGATTTCCTAGTATAATTCCTCTCTGTGTTCTTTGAAAGCTCTTTGTGGGATGTTTCTCTTTGGGACAGAAATAGAAAGGTCGCTAATGAACGCTGGCTGCAGCAACCGTAACAAAGACGGCTTAGTTTGTCATTCAAGTTCGTTTTGTTCGCTACATCTGAATTGTTTATCTGATCCCAATCTGAAAGGAAAGGTGCATTTTACAGCGAACTGTGATGTCAGACTATATTACATGAACTACATCCAGCCCACTTCCTTTGGGCTGCTTGTGTTATTAAACATCATGACTTAAACATCATGTGCCCTTAGCACGGTCTACGTCATTCGGTTAAGGACCATTTCCAAATCATGCCTATTGAAAAAAAATCCCTTTTCCCACTTCCGCTGTAGATACCAAACACAAACGTTTGGGAAGGGAAAGTTTTTGGATTCAAACATGACAACTATTTATCCTTTGGGTTTGAACTTGGACACGGGAAAATGTCGTGAAAAAAATATAGTACCATTTGTGTTTCAGTATATAAATAGGCCAACATAGCTATGGCCAAAATTATAGTAGAATAATACAAACTAATTCTAAGTAAAATGACTCGAGCTCTGTCCCAAAGACCAGTCTTTGCTCATAAAAAGAAAAAGCGTTTGAAAGATATACTGGTCAGGGCTAAACCTCCTTGTCTGTCTTTTACCTAGGTTTTTCTGGGGGAATCACAATTTTCACTTTTTTCTATGATTGTTATGATTCTCAGTCTATCGATATTCTTGTCATAACTAAAGATGCGCAAGCATTGTCAATGCAATACAAAGTGTTACTGACTAAGGCCAAACTTTGGTCAGTGGTCAACCTAATGAAATATCATGGGTTTAGTTTATTACAGCAACTTATGGTGGGATTTGACACTATTAGAAACTTGCTTCCATGGTTATTTTAGACCAGAAGATTTTCCCTGTGCTCGAGTGTTTTAGTGTTCCTACACATATAAACAAAGCTCTAATATTATAAACAAAGCTATATGAAAAGTGCTGTTTTTCTTGAATTGGTTTTTACAAGATATATAAATTGCCCGAAAAACTTTGCCAAAAATATTTATATCTTATCTTTTTAGTCCGAGTAATTCTGGGGCCGAGATAGAGTTATGCAGGTAAGTTGGACTATTATCCATTAGTATACTAAAATACACAGCATTGGCTTAGTCAAGGGTTATTTCAAATGTAGTCAAGGGGACTGTACTCTTAGTACTCCCTTTAGTCACTCACTAAGCTATACCATAAGTAAATCACAATAAACTAATGTTTATCATGGTGTGTTTTTTTTCAAAGTTTACCAATAATGGTTTTGGTGTTTGTGATTCTCGACATTACCAGTTTAATTTATTGCACGTTGAAAGAGTTGTATTTAATTCTAAATGAATGACGTTGAAATGAAAACTATTTACTCAGCATGTCACGGTCCGAAGACAGTGTTTTGCGTTACGACCGTAACTCCTGAAAAAGTCACACCTATTCGATTGCTATACAACGAAAATATCTTCAAATCATTGAGAACAAATCTTTGTTGGGGTGCAAGTATTGTTTAACACGATTGGCGGATGTAAACAGTATGCTTAATGCCTGAATGGTTTAATATCATTAATGTCATTACTTGAGATACAGTAATAGAACACACCAGCAAGCAATATGATTGGTCATTTGAAATAGATCCATATCACGTATGTGAAAAGTTTTCGAATTTTGAATATAATTGTAGTATGTACTCAGTTTCTTGTATGCAAACCCCATGATGGCGATTTGGGTATATAATGAAACCAGACATCGTCCGAAAATGTAGTAGAGGATCTTTCTCATTTTCGAGTATTTGTTTGGAAAGTTCTGTTACATGTTCTATGAATATCGCCTGACTATATGAATCGTCTATGAGTTTTAAGCAATCATTATTGCAAGGAATGTAAATATACTATATTGCTCTACATTGAATATGTAAGATGGAAGCAATCCTGGAGGGACTATGTGCTTACAAGGGTGTCTTACAAGGTGTTATCATACAGGCAGTCGATTGAGGTTTTTCTACTAAGCTTGTGTCGATACAACTAACCCACGATCGTAGGTCTAAATACCATATTCCCCATTGAAATCATAAGCGTATGTTTACGGCAACTTCTTTTGGATGTTATTATGTTTGTTTAAAAGCGTTAGTCGTCATAACATTAACATTATAAACCATCGATCTTAGACAATAGCGTTTTCTTTATCCATTGTGAAAAAACGATTCGTCCGTAAAGTGGCAAGAGCTTCCAAAAAGGTTAACAATTTCTGATAATGTTTCAAATTTTTTGAAATTATCAGCTACTTTAATCAATAAATTTGCAAGTATTTTATTACTACTACAGTTCTATAACTAAAACTCTGGCCCTGATTGAATGATCGTTCGTCTCGGTTATTTTTAATGTTGTTTACTTTACGGACAAAATTTCGGTTTGTACTAGCTACAGACTGTATGAATTGTCTACCTTCCAATATTAATCATTTAGTTTTTGGATGCATTTTAAACCCTGTCATTGTTCTGAAAATCAGAATTTATGAAAAAAGTACAAATTTGACAGCCCCTGTCACCTTAAAATCCATAGTGTTCCTAATGTTCTTTGAGTGCCCAAATTGGTGTTTTTTTTAAATAAATTCTGATTGTCTATAAAAAAAACTAACGCTTGAAGTACCTCTAAAAGATTGACGTTTATATGAAAATATAGATAAAGCCACCAACCCGTATCAACCGAAACTATGGGCTAATAACAGACACGCTTTAAATTGCCCGGATGTATGAGTGCATAAAAACTACCGTTTCGTACAAACTGGAGATGGCTCTTACTTTGTTATTTTTCTCAATATTTGGTAGCTCATGCGTATTTAAGAAAAATTAAACAATTTTTGACATGGTCCGATATTTTAAAATTAGTTGAATAAAGGCCAAACGACGCTGGTTATCAATTTTATTGAACTTAAATTAAACGAACAGTTTTCATTCCCATGGTTAAAATTAAACGAATTTAATTGACAGAGCACATTACAATGATTAGTTTCCTGTTTCATTAGCACCCTGTTGACCAAAAGTCTAATTTAATGCCCTAGATAAAAGAGAAATTTAAATAATAACAGTTAAATGCCACTCTGTAGTAATTTACCTATTACGTAAACCTGACTCCCTGCTCCATTCCCTGTTGTTTTAGTAAAGCTTTATGGGGCTTTGTCTTTTGGTTGACTCTGTGATGGGATGACCCGCTGACCAGATTTCAGTGCTAAGAATGTAAGAGTTTAAATTTATATTTGGTTAATTGTTTGTCTCGATCTTACCTCATATGTTAAGAAACAATGGAAACAAATGAAGCCAGCAGCTTGTCCCATAGTCATCAAAGGTATTGAAGTTTCAACACTTAGAGCAAAAAAAATTTTTTGTCAAAGTTTGATGTGAAACAGTGTTCCTAAATAAATGCTTTTTAAGGATAATGTTGTGATCGGGTTTATTAATATTGATTGCTTAATCTGACAAGACCCATTTGACTGTCTTAAGGACAAGAGAGTCATTTAAAATAGAAAAATGGAAATGAAAACCACCATGACAGCAAAAGTTTTACCTGCAATTAATTATGTTTTGTATAGACATTCTCCATTTATAATCAGTAAAGTAAACATTTTACTTAATGTGACATGAGCAGCCAAAATGCGGATATTTCCTGGTCAAAACAGAATTTGGAAATCATCGGCTATTTTTCTTAAACAAACAGAAACTTTTTAGTACTAAAAGTCTAGATAACGCATATAATGAATGAACGTTCGTCTCAACTATTTAAATTTTGTTTACTTCTTGGACGGTATTTCGTTTCAAACAGACCATCATTTTGTATCCTTATAACCTTTAAACCCTTTTATAGTTGTACGAATTTATGAAAATTACACGAATTATGGATACAGATTCGAAAAACGTCCAAATGCCTAGACACTCTATATAAATTATACTGAGTTTTGATGAGTGTTATGTTTTGTTAGTTTATTAGGTTCGCTAAATGATGTGACGTAAGACGTTTTAGGGGGTTGAGAGATCGTGGTAAATTTCGTGTTTCTGTCAAAGTTACTGCTCAAGTATTTCACCTCCTTGTCGTCTCTCTCACCTATTAAATCTCTGTACCCATCTCCTGCAACAACTCACACACATTTGTCTGCTATTAATTAACGCCCTATAAACCCACATTATGAGCTAGTAAATGGTTCAAAATCTATGTCAGGGTCACTAACGCAAATTAACCATTCAACATAAACAACAAAATTACGATAAAAACTTTGTCACTTCTGCTCTTTTCTCTGCAGACTGCTGTAGTTCGTTACATAATTTAAGATCTCCGCGGGGCATGCGCATGGGGCCCATTAGAAAGCTCGTAAATTTGCCTGTTCTAGTTTTTTTCCATTGGCTAGGAAGAGCTTTCACGCCGATACTTAGATTAAACTAAAGACAGCTCTCAAACTAAAAGTCGGACCAATTTCGGCCAGGATTTACGATTGACATTTCTGATAGGCGTATGGAAAGGCTGGAAATCGGATAGTCTATGATATTTAAGAGTTCTAAAAAGTTTGAAAACTCATCCTCTTTTCCTTTCTAAAATAACATAGGACGAAGCATTTTTGACGCCTCATTATCTGGCTGTCTTTTACTCCGACCACTAAAATACCGATTGCGGTGTTGGCTTACTGACACAAAAGGGATACCATTCCAGCACGTCTGTGAACACTAGCCACACCTTTTACAATTCTTGTTTTCTATAATCACTCCGCCCCGAAAAATGATCCAATTCGACTGTAGCCATTGTCGAAATCCAAAGCACCTAAAGTAGTTTACATCAGTTGCATCCGTAAACCAAGTGCATGTTTGAGAGTCTTAAACAACAGGGTAGTGAAAGTGGGTTGAGATTTATGAGAAGACAAGAGTCGCGTGCTGCCTAGGAAGATGACAATATACCGCCATATTCTCTTAATGCGAAATTCATCCCTTCTCCATTAGCGCTGCCGTTACATATTATTTCTTGTCACGAACCTAAATATAGTTTGCATCTTGAAGTCTACTTATACTATTTATGGGTAATAAGTATTACTTAATCTTCTTAAGGCCTTTTTGTGCTTTTGTCATTTGACATGTTTCCTTTACCTACAGCGTACGCTTAAAACGAGTCATATTTAGGTATATCACCCCATGCAAACATGGATAACGCATGTGGATGCTTTTATGAAAAGTAGCCACAGGTACTTCTCTAATCCTCATTAATTCATCTCACCACATACTAGTTCTAAGTATTATTCGTCAATCTCAGGTTTAATTTGTTCATGTCATCACACAATAGCGGAAAGTTATGTTCGCCTATGCCATCACACAATAGTTCTAAGTTATGTTCGCCTATGCCATCACACAATAGTTCTAAGTTATGTTCGTCTATGCCATCACCCAATAGTTCTAAGTTATAATCGTCTATGACATCACCCAATAGTTCTAAGTTATAATCGTTTATGACATCACCCAATAGTTCTAAGTTATAATCGTTTATGACATCACCCAATAGTTCTAAGTTATATTCGTCTATGACATCACGCAATAGTTTTAAGTTATATTCGTCTATGGCATCACCCAATAGTTCTAAGTTATATTCGTCAATGACATCACCCAATATTTCTAAGTTATAATCGTCTATGGCATCACCCAATAGTTCTAAGTTATATTCGTCTATGGCATCACCCAATAGTTCTAAGTTATATTCGTCTATGCCATCACAGAATAGTTCTGAGTTACATTCGGCAATGCCATCACCCAATAGTTCTAAGTTATATTCGTCTATGCCATCACCCAATAGTTCTAAGTTATATTCGTCAATGACATCACCCAATAGTTCCAAGTTATATTCATCTATGACACCATTCAATAGTTCAAAGTTATATTCATCTATGACATCATTCAATAGTTCTAAGTTATATTCGACAATGACATCACACAATAGTTCTAAGTTATATTCGACAATAACATCACTCAATAGTTCTAAGTTATATTCGTCTATGACATCATTCAATAGTTCTAAGTTATATTCGGCCACCTGTTACGGAGGCCTCAGTGGCTTAGTCGGTAAGAGTGATAGTCCATCGGTGCAACAAAGGCCTCCCATCGACGTGGCTCGGGATCGATTCGCACACAGACCAAATAAAAATTGAGAAAAAAAAAATCGCAGTGGATTTTTCACTTGATAGTGTGGAAGAGTTTTCAGGTACTCGCCAAAGCTCAGGGGTTTTCTCAGACAAAGATCCCGGTTCCTCCCTCACCCTAACTAACCCTAGCAAAGCCATTATATAAAGGAAATAGTCTTTAGTGCGAGGTAAAACATCAATCAGTTCATCTCACCACCCTATATTTCTAAGTTATAGCAGTCCATTTGACAAAACTATAGTTCTAAGTGAAATTCAAACATCTCATACAAAAAGTTCTATTTTATATTCTATTTTATACTGAGTTACAGTTGTCCTTCCCATCTCTCAATAGTTCTAATCCATATGCGTCCCTAAGTTATATGTTTTCATCTCATCATACATTTGCTCTAAGTTATATGCTTTCATCTCATCACACATTTGTTCTAAGTATTATGCTTTCATCTCGTCACACATTTGTTCTAAGTTATATGCTTTCATCTCATCATACATTTGTTCTAAGTTATATGCTTTCATCTCATCACACATTAGTTCTAAGTTATATGCTTTCATCTCATCATACATTTGTTCTAAGTTATATGCTTTCATCTCATTATACATTAGTTCTAAGTTATATGCTTTCATCTCATTATACATTAGTTATAAGTTATATGCTTTCATCTCATCATACATTAGTTCTAAGTTATATGCTTTCATCTCATCATACATTAGTTCTAAGTTATATGCTTTCATCTCATCATACATTAGCTCTACGTTATATGCTTTCATCTCATCATACATAAGCTCTAAGTTTGGTTGTAACGCATGCTCATCTAATCTCATCACGTGATGGTTGTAACGTTTTCATATTTCATCTCATCACGGGATAGCTGTAACGTCTACTCATCTAATCTCATCACGTGGTGGCTGTAACGTCTGCTCATCTCATCTCATCACGGGATGATTGTAACGTCTACTCCTCTCATCGCATCACGGGATGGTTGTAACGACTACTCATCTCATCTCATCACGGAATGATTGTAACGTCTACTCATCTCATCTCATCACGGGATGGCTGTAACGTCTACTCATCTCATCTCATCACGGAATCATTGTAACGTCTACTCCTCTCATCGCATCACGGGATGGTTGTAACGTCTACTCATCTCATCTCATCACGGGATGATTGTAACGTCTACTCATCTCATCTCATCACGGGATGGCTGTAACGTCTACTCCTCTCATCTCATCACGTGATGGTTGTAACGTCTACTCATCTCATCTCATCACGGAATGATTGTAACGTCTACTCATCTCATCACGGAATGATTGTAACGTCTACTCATCTCATCACGGAATGATTGTAACGTCTACTCCTCTCATCGCATCACGGGATGGTTGTAACGTCTATTCATCTCATCTCATCACGGAATGATTGTAACGTCTACTCATCTCATCTCATCACGGGATGGTTGTAACGTCTATTCATCTCATCTCATCACGGAATGATTGTAACGTCTACTCATCTCATCGCATCACGGAATGATTGTAACGTCTACTCATCTCATCTCATCACGGAATGATTGTAACGTCTACTCTTCTCATCGCATCACGGGATGGTTGTAACGTCTACTCATCTCATCTTATCACGGAATGATTGTAACGTCTACTCATCTCATCTCATCACGGAATGATTGTAACGTCTACTCATCTCATCACGGAATGATTGTAATGTCTACTCCTCTCATCGCATCACGGGATGGTTGTAACGTCTATTCATCTCATCTCATCACGGAATGATTGTAACGTCTACTCATCTCATCTCATCACGGGATGGCTGTAACGTCTACTCCTCTCATTGCATCACGGGATGGTTGTAACGTCTACTCATCTCATCGCATCACGGAATGGTTGTAACGTCTATTCATCTCATCTCATCACGGGATGGTTGTAACATCTACTCATCTCATCGCATCACGGGATGGTTGTAACGTCTACTCATCTCATCTCATCACGGGATGGTTGTAACGTCTACTTACTCATCTCATTACGGAATGATGGTAACGTCTAAACATCTCATCTCATCAAGAGATGGTTGTAACGTCTATTCATCTCATCTCATCACGGGATGGTTGTAACGTCTATTCATCTCATCTCACCACGGAATGATTGTAACGTCTACTCATCTCATCTCATCACGGGATGGTTGTAACGTCTACTCATCTCATCTCATCACGGGATGGTTGTAACGTCTACTCATCTCATCTCATCACGGGATGGTTGTAATGTCTACTCATCTCATCTCATCACGGGATTGTTGTAACGTCTACACATCTCATCTCATCACGGGATGGTTGTAACGTCTACACATCTCATCTCATCACGGGATGGTTGTAACGTCTACACATCTCATCTCATCATGGGATGGTTGTAACGTCTACTCATCTCATCTCATCACGGGATTGTTGTAACGTCTACACATCTCATCTCATCATGGGATGGTTGTAGCGTCTACACATCTCATCTCATCACGGGATTGTTGTAACGTGTACACATCTCATCTCATTATGGGATGGTGGTAACGTCTACTCATCTCATCTCACCACGGGATTGTTGTAACGTCTACTCATCTCATCTCATCACGGGATGGTTGTAACGTCTACTAATCTCATCTCATCACGGGATGGTTGTAACGTCTACTCATCTCGTCTCATCACGGGATGGTTGTAACCTCTACTAATCTCATCATGGGATGGTTGTAACGTCTACTCATCTCATCTCATCACGGGATGGTTGTAACCTCTACTAATCTCATCTGATCACGTGGTGGTTGTAACGTCTACTCATCTCATCACGGGATGGTTGTAACGTCTACTCATCTCATCTCAACACGGGATGGTTATAACGTCTACTCATCTCATCTGATCACGTGGTGGTTGTAACGTCTACTCATCTCACCACGGGATGGTTAGAACGTCTACTCATCTCATATCATCACCTGGTGGTTGTAACGTCTTTCATCTCATCACGGGATGGTTATAACGTCTACTCATCTCATATCATCACCTGTCGGTTGTAAAGTTTACTCTACTCATATCATCACCGGCTTTTTGTAATATTTACTCATCTCATCACGGGATGTTTGTAACGTCTACTCATCTCCTCTCATCAAGGAATTGTTATAACGTCTAGTCATTCAATCTTATCATGGGATGGTTATAACGTTTACTCGTTCAATCTCATCACGGGATAGTTGTAACGTCTGTTCATTCCATACCATCACGGGATAGTTGTAACGTCTGCTCATTTCATACCATCACGGGATAGTTGTAACGTCTGCTCATTTCATACCATCACGGGATAGTTGTAACGTCTGCTCATTCCATACCATCACGGGATAGTTGTAACGTCTGCTCATTTCATACCATCACGGGATAGTTGTAACGTCTGCTCATTCCATACCATCACGGGGTAGTTGTAACGTCTGCTCATTTCATACCATCACGGGATAGTTGTAACGTCTGCTCATTCAATACCATCACGGGGTAGTTGTAACGTCTGCTCATTCCATACCATCACGGGATAGTTGTAACATCTACTCATTTAATCCAATCAAGGGAAAGTTGTAACATCTACTCATCTCATCTCATCACGTGATGGTTGAAACGTCTACTCATCTAATCTCATCACGGGGTGGTTATAATGTCTACTCATCTAATCTCATCACGGGGTGGTTGTAATGTCTACTCATCTCATCTCATCACGGGATGGTTGTAACGTCTACTCATCTCATCACGGGATGGTTGTAACCTCTACTCATCTCATCACGGGGTGGTTGTAATGTCTACTCATCTCATCTCATCACGGGATGGTTGTAACGTCTACTCATCTCGTCTCACCACGGGATGGTTGTAACGTCTACTCATCTCATCTCATCACGGGATGGTTGTAACCTCTACTCATCTTATCTCATCACGGTGTGTTTGTAACGTCTACTCATCTCATCTCATCACGGGATGATTGTAACGTCTACTCATCTTATCTCATCACGGTGTGTTTGTAACGTCTACTCATCTCATCTCATCACGGGATGATTGTAACGTCTACTCATCTTATCTCATCACGGTGTGTTTGTAACGTCTACTCATCTCGTCTCATCACGGGATGATTGTAACGTCTACTCATCTCATCGCATCACGGGATGGTTGTAACGTCTACTCATCTCATCTCATCGCGGGATGATTGTAACGTCTACTCATCTAATCTCATCACGGGATGTTTATAATGTCTGATCATCTCATTTCATCATGGGGTGGTTGTAATGTCTACTTATCTCATCCCATCCCGGGATGGTTGTAATGTCCGATCATCTCATTTCATCACGGGATGGCTGTAATGTCTATTCATCTCATCTCATCACGGGATGGTTGTAACATCTACCCATCTCATCACGGAATGGTTGTAACGTCTACTCATCTCATCTGATAACGTGATGGCTGCTATGTCTGCTCATCTTATTTTATCACGGTATAGTTGTAGCGTCTATACATCTAATATCATCGTAGGATGGGTGAAATATCTATTATCTCATCACGGGGTGACTGTTACGTGTACTCAGTTGATCTCATGACAGATTTTACTATGTCACCCCATACTCTTGTAGGCATATGTAAGGTTTTCTTAGTTTGGTATCTGGCACTAAGTGAATATAACAGCACCGTTGCTTTTTTGAGGATTAAACTTTAATTTAGAAAAAAAAGTACAGATACATGTATTCCTCTACCATTGTAAAAGTTGACTGTCTTAGTCATTCAGTGAAAAACGGTTTGTTGGGTGATAACCTTTCTCCCATTTTTCAAGTAAATGACTGGGTTTTCACTCGAACGACCTATGTGGGATGGTTGCAAGTTACCAACGGAAGGTCGTGGGTTTCCTCCGAGCATAGAGCCCGGCTTCCTCCCACAATACAACTGGCAACGCCGCCATATAAGTGAAATAATCTTGAGCTCGGCGTAAAACACCAAGCAATCAATCAATCAATCCAAGTAAATGTATTCCCCAAAAGAACACGCCCTACCCCAGAAGGTGAGGGACGCCTACTGGTTTCTTTCGGTGGTGAACAATTGCAAGATGTTTATATGGCTTTTTATAACAGACGGGGAGCGGGGGGGGGGTCTTCGTTTGGTCCAATTGTTTCCAAATGGCCCTTATTCTTGGAACATCCTGTGCACGAACTTAAGTCTCTTAGACACTTAGTTATTGTAGGCACCTATATGAAGTTATAGAACAGAATGATCTAATTCAAGTTGACATCTTATACTTGAATGTATTGGTCACAGTAACGCAGTTGAGTCTATTCAACGGGTCCTCGGAAGGTTGTAAAATTTGTACAATCCAATTTTTCACAGGAAAGTTGTAAAGTCTGTTCAACCCATCTGATCACAAGATGGTGGTCACGTCTGTTCAAACCAACTGACCTTATACGAAGCCAAAATGTATAATATTACGACCAGAAACTAAACTGATCCTAGAAACACGAATCCTTGTTTGTCGCTTTGTTATTTTTTTCCCATTGGTCGCAGAAACCATTCGACATGGATTTCTAAATTCTGCGTGGTGGTCGGTTTTAATATTATGCAATATTGAACAGTGAAGACCAAGAGCCTCTGCTATTTATAATTTTATTCTTTAAATATATAACCTGACAAGAACGATTGTGATTATCTTCCTATAGTAGTTTTAATGGTTCTTACCTGTAGCTGTATCGAGGTGATATTACCTTACTTCAACCATGCCACACTGGGGATCTCTCGTCTTAACGATCCACTGATTGGCTAATACTACATGTCTCGTAAAGAAGACTTCTGTAGAAATAGGCTTAATGTGGCTTTATGGCGTAAGTAGCGTCTTAGAAATCCATATCTCCTGGGGAACGCCTGTATAAGTCACCACAGCAAATCTCTCTGTCTCCATGTAGGCCATGGACACAGTTGTTTCTTCTCATTTCTTAAATATTCAGTATCGGTACTCCAAAAGGAAACTTGTGGCAAAAAAAAAGACGTTATGTAATTTTGTTAGATTTGACGATTGTTATAGGTATTGTTCCTAAGATGTGTTATTTAAAATAAATTCGTTAAGTGTGGGATATTGCCCAACCTTGACTATCAATACATGTATTTTAACGCCCTTTGAGTGTGGTCTATATCCACAGAGATTGGGTGCGACCTTCATATTTAAGTTGCATGAGCGGCTTACATTTTAATATTTTTCTGTTAAAATAGAATTTTAGAATTATGACAATTTTTATTCGAAACAGTGCAAATTCCCAGAACTCTTCCTTTATTAATATTGTGGTACCCACCAACACACATCTTCAATTTAAAAATACAAAAATGGTTAATTTTGGCAATAATGCATAGTTCCTAATTTCCTCCAGCTGTAGAAAAATACAGAGAACTGTCGATTTTCGGTTTTAAATGTGTTTTTTTACGACGAGTGTGTATCTAACTGTGTGAAAAGATGCACAAATTGCAAAAAGTTCGCGAGCTTAATGATAATGGTATTTAATGTCGTTCTGTTATTTTGTCAAATCTGATCTTTGTAAGCAACATACATGTAGTAAAACAAACACAAACTATAGAAAAATACATGTTGGCTGTCCTACAGACAACGAATATTCTTCATATGATAACACACAACTTTTGTTTAAACACACAAGTTACTCTTACGGGAAACACCATTGTTTTGGGATTTATAGAAGCACACGATTGTGGGGACAGTTTTTTGTCCAACTGAAGAGTTTCCAGATAAGCCGTGGATAAGCATGCACGGTGCTAGAAAAACAAACGTCTCTGGGCTCTTGTTATCCTCAACACATCCATTTCAAAAGACTCACTCCTAATGTCATCTTATTTACGACCGCAATGGGAGTTTCCTATTAGTCGCATCGAAAAGCAAAAATCCACTTGTCCCAAATAACGTCCATGAAAACATACTGATCACGAATACTGTAGAAATA
This sequence comes from Lepidochitona cinerea, assembly GCA_963971465.1. NCBI lineage: Eukaryota > Metazoa > Mollusca > Polyplacophora > Chitonida > Tonicellidae > Lepidochitona > Lepidochitona cinerea. Next base: position 104,569,404 of record OZ020551.1, on the reverse strand, counting down.
ATTAATGACTCTCTTCATCATTGACTTTGCCAACAGAAGAACAATGGTACAATGTAAGGAAACCCATTATGGCTTTCTGTTAGACATAATTTAACACCTTTTTGTCCTTTGCGTTGTGTCAATCTTGTATCTTTCGTGTTTGTTACCTACTGCAAAGTCTGTTCAAATAGCTGCTATTTATATACAGATAACACAATTAGTCTCTACAATTTGATATATACGATCATTTTTACTTTTTGTAACATATGAATCTGTTATATTTATTATAAAATAAAAAACAAAAACAACGCTATTCTATGTAAATCGAAACTAAACATTTTCTCATATTCATTTTTATGTGCCAATTATGCCAGTTTAAGCAGATCAGAGTTTAAAGTGGCATGAACTCCCAAAATGTTGATATTATTGGCTATTTTTCTCAAGACGTATTATTCAGAAGCTTTTTAGTGCTTCTAAAATGTACGATAACGTTTTATTTTTTAACTTACTTTGGCTTAGAATGAATGAATGATCGTCCGGGTTATTCAAATTTTGTGTACTTTTCGAACACGTTTTCGGTTCGTACAGGCCACATACTGTATGGATCTTCCTCATTCCAACACCTATCATTTAGTTTTGCGGTGGCTTTCAAAGTCTCTTACTGTCGTGACGATCAGAAATAATGAAAAAGTGTGAAGTTTGGCAGCTCATGTCACTTAAAACCAACATAAACTGGGAAGATACACACACTGTATCTCCCGATTACTGGGATATTCTGATTAAATTCTGAGAAATAAAGTAAGAGAAAAAGGGGAATAACTCATTTAGGATATGCAAAAGTAGCAGTGACATCCAAATACTATTTATTGTAAATGAAGACAGGTAGTGTATTTTATTCCCTACGTATTGTTTTGGTGTTTTCTTCGCCGTAGATATCTGTATGGAGCCGTTACCAGCCGTTCGATACAAAAACGTGTATCCAAATATTACTGAAATGCTTAAAAGCAGACTCGCTGTGAAAATCCAGAAAATTGTTAACATTAAAAAGGAAAGCCATTTTTCTATAATTTTGCAGTTAGGAAAAAAAAATTTAAGTTTTGACATCATTTTGGATTTCTAATTTGAAAATAAAAAATTAATTTATTAGATACTTGCAGTGTAAATAAAGGACGAGCACAGGAATTCGCATATGTTAAAGTCCGTAACTGAATTTTAAACAAGTTGTCAGTTTATCCATTTTACACAATTACCCTAAGAAATGCAGACCATTATTTTTATTTCAGGATACAAAAAAGCCTTCGGATAAATTTAAGACCATAAATTAAAAATAAATACATATGAAAATAATTCAAACATAGAACTTACACAGTTTCTGGTCGATGGTTGACGTACCGACTTCAGCTCGTTGTTGACATTTTAAACATTACTGAACGTGCCTTATGTGTAACATGTATAAGTTGGGCAATTGTACTTGAAGTAAGCGTGCATAAATTCGTTTTTTCCACAAATGAGACACTGGTTGCGACGGTGAGTGTTCCCTTGATAAATCAAAATTGAAAGAATTTGCTAAATTTAATTGTTACAAATCATACAGTAGTCATAGCGATTTTCTTAAACTTAGCTGCAGACAATTTTTTCTTCTTTGTATTTGTTTACCTGTGCAAAATGTTTTATTGTTGGTTTACGTTTGATGATATTGTATTGGATTTAGGCTATAGACCTTTTACGACATCTTGTCGTTCATGGGGATTTTACGAGGGGTAGTAAATATCTTCAGGTGTATCTGTAGGCTAGCAATCCTCTGTCGGTGTTTTCAAATCAAGCCCTAGAATTCGCGCATTAGTGTAAATAGGAGAAGAATGGGCCAATAAAACCATGACACTGAAAGTGTAAATCAGTAAAGGGCAGCCCGCCTTGGGGTAGAGGGCAGTAAAACCGGCCAGTTCAGAGGGCAAACCACGTAAAGTGCCTCTTATCTTCTGATCCGTGGTCGAATACCTGTACTTGGTAATAATCATAAAACTGCACACATAGCGTAACTTTAGGAAGCACTGTCTGCAAAATAATTGTTACTAACTTATTTGCATGTATAAATCGTCTGAAGGTACGACAGGTTTTTTGACAGATTTTATGATTCCTGCTTATTTAGAAGGTTTTGTGGTGAAATAATGGTGGTGATAAACAGTGCCAAACCACTCGTAAGAGTACCTGTGAACATTTTGACCTTGGTATATCTTACATGCACCGTTGGGCCAGAAATGCTCATAAAAACAAGACAAAACTGTTGGAGGTTGATGTTTCTTTTTATTTCTACTTTTTCTCGATATCTACTCTTGTAAAACATATAAAATTGCAGAATTATCGCGAGTTCAATTTTCCTGGATAATTTTCTGGTAAAAATCCTTAAAACAGTGAGAAGATCCAAAATGAAAATGAGGTAGGCGATTTCAATGAATGAGTTCAAATTAGCTTATTGCCTTGACAACGTTTCAAGTTATTTCACACTTTTGAAACAATGTTTAAGTCACGTGCAACAATGCTAAGAAGTTTGATCTATTAAAGTTAAAAACGGGTTTAATTATCATTTTAAGACCTCAAATAATCCAGAGGAATATAGGTGTGCTCTTCTTAGAGCGCTATTTGTTCAGTATACAAACATAAGGCTTATAAAACCCGCCGAAGCGAAAAGTGTTAAAGGTCCAATAACACATAATTACCGTTTTTACCTTCACTACGTAAAGGGAGATGAACTCTAGCAGACAGACATACCCACCTTAGTACGATCAAAGTAATTACATGGTAAAGGAAAAGTCAAAGGTCAGGGCTATAGCGCTGCCCATGTCACAAGGAGGGTGGACATACATTCGGATTAATCTTCATTAGGTAACATCAGCTGAAAGATGTCTCCTGAATAAAACCGAGGGACTGGAATGGAGAAGATAAAACAAACGCATGCACAAATTGTAACCCCACAGAGAATATGTATTTGTAAGTATTAACAGCTATAAAAAAAACTGACCAAGCCAATAACGCAATGTACCGGTATTTATAGTGCGTGGATATTCCCAGAAGGGGTGTACTTATAAGATAATTGTTGCAAGAAATGAAAAGAAGACCAATCATTTGTCATAGGAACGATATTTTTGTGAAATTTGAACGTCGGCTCATGCTAAATTAAATATAAATGTATTTAATCCCAATAAATTAGATGGACACACAAGGCCATATAACTATTAATTCTAATCTATTTATTTCATTTTTTTGTTTCTGTGTGTAGAAGAGTGTCATTGCCTAGAACAACTTTAACTTTTCAACTTTTCTCGTTACACCTCTATTCGTGTATACATGACCGTTGGTTTATAGGTCCAAATTTTTGTGACATTAAATTTAAGCATTATTGTTGATAAATCAATTCAGTCAAGAAACCGAAATTAAAGTTAAAAAGAAACCTGTTTTCGGACGTTGAATTTGTAGGTCCACTGTATGTTTTCTTATGGTGATGTTCATTTCAAAGATTGAAAACAAATGACCAATGCTTACCTTGATCATCTTTAAAGAAAACGAGCAAGTCAATGGCCAACGCTTTAAGCTGTTTGTAGATTTTATAGTTCGTTTAAAAGTCGTAATAAGCCTGAGTTCATCGATAACACATCATTGTGTGATAAGTTATGAACCATCTTGGTATTGAACATAAAACTACCATTGAGATAATTGGATCTTCTTGGTTCATTACCGTTAGTTATTGTTTTATTAAAATACATCAGACACCCCAATCAATCGACCGACATTCATATCTTGTTGTTCTTTATTTTCGAACTCGACAAAATACATTTGCAGAGTATACGCTACAACCAAAACATGTGAGAATAAAATGAAAATCAGCTATTCTTGTTTTGTTACTTACTTTTTGGCAGCCCACAAATGTATGCCTGTTTATCATATACCTAAAGCGTTCTAACGTCACTCGAAACAATATTGAATATTTTAGAGGCTTTGTAATTTATTGACACGTTTCGGCGCAGAAATTTTAACGTCCGTCATGTTTTAATCCCTTATCATAACTCGATGACGTCATACGGCAATCGATCTTATGGAGAAAACACCCAAACACCCGTGTGCGTCTAGTTACTTACCATCTCACATATATGAATAAGTACCCCACCAGAAAGTGTAAAGCCTTCACAGTTTAAAGTTTGTTGCAGATTTCATATTCGATGAAGCCAGTCTAGAAGTTGTAGCTTGTAAAAAGATTGCTACATATAATTGTTTTATTTGAGTTCTCTGATCCGCTCGATCCACTCAGATGAAAAACATTTTACTGTAAGCCAGCAAGCCAGACATTGTGTATTATTCTATTATAGTCTAATTGATTGAACCAGTTATTCATAAAGAGCGGCCAAAATTTCAAAATCCAAGTAGCAACCAAAGCAACCAAAGACAGTATTTTTAGGAGTATAAACTAAACGAGTTTTGTGTATACCAAAGTTGGTAATACACTTATATGGAAGTTTAAATGGAAGTAAAACATAACAATATCCTAATGGTTATTCCGGATAATTTAATTGCATCCATTGATCAGCCATTGGTTTAATGGATATTTTTAAATTTCAATTATTCATTTTTTCAAAGAACTTATATTGAATTAAAAAACATTAATGGTTAGTTTTACTTAAACAAATACATGTAAATTAGTTGACTAATCTAAACCCCCATGGGAAATGGCTTTACCATTGGGATCCCCTGAACAACCATTCGTGCAATCGATCCCATTATAAACTAGCATTATCCAACCAACAATAAGTCGTCAAATTGTGCATGGCCACTAGAAAGTTTGTATAGTACAATACATAGTAGATTTCGGTTATCTTGGCAATAGAAGAAACAAAATGGAACAAAAATCAACAATCATATCCTCTTAATACCCTCAATCGTGCCTGTATATGGATATACCCATTAAACAATCGACGATCAATGTATTTAAAACTATCGGTTAGAAAAACTAAACAACAGCGATCAGAAAGGAGGTATGCTCTCTTGCTGTTCGCTGTTTACTGGCAAAACAGCAAGTTGGCAATGAGCGGGTGAAATCTGTTAACCTGACAATAACTCCTGCAAGAACAACCATTAATGGACCTACAAAGAACAATAACTCTAATATTTATTGCCTGATCATTTACAGGTGATGAGCTACCGAATATAAGGACAATTTCGTTGAAACAGAATTAGCTATTGGTTGATTATTTTTATAACAAAACAATACAAGATAAGTTATTAACACACATCTTCGGCTCTTACAAATGGGTGACTTAATCAATATTTTTACTTCTCGTAAAAATCAGAATTTTTGAAAAAAAATCTGAATTTTGGCAGCTTATGGCATTTAAGGGTATATTTTTCCGTTGAAGGTATTAACGAATACCAAAAAACTTCCCCGCTTGTCTGATTATGAGTTTGAGCGATCACTTACTTTGTTTTAACCACTTACCGAAAAAGATGATATCAGACCGATCAGTAAATAGTTTACTGTAAGATCAGAACGCGATGTTAACTTCTTTATCTTTTATATCCATCAAAATCAAACCTATCTGCAGTCATCGGGTAATATTGCCTAAAACAATTTAGAAAAGGTTGATCATAATGTAAGTTTCCTTGAAAACTTGTGACAGCTGAAAACAATATAAAGCGTTAAAGGTGCTGACAATTTAGTTTAATACCTTTGATGTCCACAGTATGCCGACATTTATACTATGATTCAAAATTTTAAAGATTTTATCCTGCATAACATTATTCCATATCTGCGACAAAAAAGATCTTTTGGCATGATATTTCTAAATGGAGGGACGCACAAGAAAACAACATTTTGTGATCATATATTTGGCGAGTCCTCGTCAAGTTGATGAAAAGAAAGAGATGAGTGTATTTATTATTTGTCAACATTAATATTTGCACTGGTTTCTCTGAGAGATTCTTTCACTTTGTTCTAACAGTTTCAAAAGGCCTTGAAAAGGTGTACTCATTGACACCACCTGAACGGGAAGTGACTCGATCGGGAATACTGTGACCGACCTACAGCCATAGGACAGGTAGTCGTAAAAACTCACATCAAAGTGACCAGGTAAATTACCGCCACAAACCGTTGATTAGATCTTGCCAATACGATTGCTCTTTCGGCCATAACTGCACAAGAGTTGATCGAAATGTAGCTAGGTGACAATAGTCAGTATGGCCTACCATAAATGACTAGGAAAAGCAATAATACACTGTTCTACGTTTTATTTGGTAACGGTAAACGGTTAGACCAGTGACGAAGAAAACTTGAAACATGTGCCTTTTAATAAAAACCCGATTCTTCAAATTCATGATTGGATCCTGATTTTCTGATTTGTTATCAGTTTTTGGGTGAATATTGGCTATTTAAATTTTGTAGAAATGGGAGTATTTACTGATGACATTTAAATTGACAACTTAAGACACAATATTAAGACTCAAATAACTTAGAATATAGTAATTTATCTAGGCAATGATACCTATGTCATTTGAAATAAAACCTTAGGCCTAAAAGAATGTATTTGATACAAACCCAATCATCAAAGTTAGACAAAAATAGCGTTTTTAAAGTTTTTAAAATATTCAGTTATCTTTTGTGTGGTAATTTTTTGAATGACGCAAAAGTTATTAATGATACATGAACTTAACAGATAGGACTGTGATGTGTATTTTGACAGGTACATGAAATCATTTAAGATACCTATCACACAAATAACAGCAACTTTATGCGAAACAGAGTACACAGTTTGTTGTTGTTGTGACAAGTAAACCCAATTACACAATTCTTTAATCTACATATGTATTTTCTTTTATTATTATCATCAAACGCCAATTTGCGACGTAACGTTTAACGGCTATACCCGAAGGGGGTAAATCTCTAGCTCTGGTCAAAGAACAAAATAAGAAAGTTTTATTTGATCTTAAGAATTTTTTCTCTTTACCTGGGTTACAACTGACATCTGCTTTCTTTCTCTGTCTATTCAAAGGGGCTGTATATAGGTCTCATATCAACCTGTTATGGATATATTTCAATAGAGTGTAATTATATAATGCCAGCTATTCACCCCTTGTGATTTATGAAATATATAATAAAATGGCTCACTCACCAGTTGTTTGACCTTGGACATGGTGTGTCATCACTCAAAGCCTTACCAAACTCCTGAACATCTGCACAGTTTCTTCCCAAAGACATCCCTATCCAATGTCGTATCTGATAAGTAAGGCTTGATCTGGTTAAATTTTCTATGGTCATCGAGACTGACAAAGAAATAACGATTAGTTTGTTATCTTATTGTTCCGTTCAACATGCTATACTTTGTACTTACTTGCGCAATTGTTCTATGGTAAATTGAGATAAGATGTCAACATTAGAGTTTTCTGGCCTTTATTCACAGCTGTGTCACTTCTCATATCGGAAGAGAGTTGGTCGCTTGTTATCCTTCCTCATTAATCCCCGCTTGTCTTCTGTCTAAGCTACCACATTATTACATGAATTACGACATGCTGTAATCAAAAACTTAGAATTAGTTGCAATGCAACCCCTGTAAGCTTTTTTCTTGTCCTTGAACGATGTCTTGTACGGTGGTTTCGAAAAAGCAAATTTATTACGGAAATCGTCGCTTAAGAAAATGAATTTGAGACAAGCTCTAATTGAATTTAGATAAAGTTTCTTCGCCAAAAAATAGACAACGTTATGGGCGTAATTAAAACGATCCAATCAGATTTTTGGAGGGTGGCTATTTCCTAGTAGATATAAATAACCTGGCTAACGAGACAGCCTATTGTTCCGACCAAGATTTTTCTCTCTCAAATATCAGCTCTTTCGCAAAGTCCTTAAAACCAGTCAATCATATATTGAAGACAAGACGTGTGCTCGTCGTACTTAAAAAGAGAAGTCCATGTTATGAAGACGATACAGAAATAAATATATGCACTACAAACCCAGATCTAATTTAGGTCATTTAAGCTTTTTATGTGACTGGGGAATTTGAAAAGTGTACGTTTTATTCTGTCTCAACTCAAGCCACATCCGCAGTGACGATCTCGTTGGAAAAGATACAACACAGACGGGCAAACTAATAGAAAAAATCACCTGAAAGTGAAACTAAATCGCCAAAAACTTTGATCGCTATGTCTTGAGAGATAAGAAAATTAATAAAATAAATATTTTAGGAAAAAAGTAAACTCGTTAACACGAGGTCCTCAGTTGGATTTTAGAGGCTGTTTGGGTAAAAAGTGTTAATATACGAGGTGAGAGGTTGTCAATAGAATCACAAATTTCTAAAGTCTGTCAGAGAGCGCTAATCACCCGATTAAGACAAACCCATAGATGAACTAAGATGCGGGAGGAAAGCATTTCTTGGACGGCTAATTGACGGAATGGCTGTGGATTTTACAGTCGGCTATAATCAGGTTGTGTTTATGAGGCTGAGGATTGGGGGAGAATCCAACTGGAGCTGTATTTAGGGAGAGATAAACACCTTCAAGTCTTCATGTCAGTTTATCCTCCTCCTGATATGATACCAGCAGATCACAGGATTATATATCTCTTTCACCAACTCGGATGCTAACACTGCTCTATAAGGGAGGATTTGCGCGCACTACTTTACGTAATATCAAAGCGCCTGTGGACATGACGGCCTTAGGTTTAGGTGGTATAGATGGTTGTGATGCCTGTTGGCGATGGACGGACATAACGCATAGAGAAACTTCTGTAAGCCAAGAATAACAAGGTTGAAAACACGAGGTGAGTTTTAAAGGTTAAAGCTTATACCTAACAAAATTATAGATTTATCAATACAATTCATTTACGTTCCTTTCCGAAATTAGGGTCCAGAGATTTTAAAAACGGTAAATTGAATGAAAATCATTTTATTTATTTCCGCGAATTAATAGAACTGTGAATCATTAATACGAATTTATTAATACGTTTCTTGTGTACTTTGTTCAATATTTCCCTTATGTTTAGAGACGTGTCAAACCTTAATCTATTATTCAAAATACTGAAATAAATTTTAAAATGGCTTTCATTTGAAAAATAACATCTTGTAAATCTTATACATATCAAATAATGTCCTTTTCCAAACAAATCATGGTAATTTTCACAATTAAGCTGATACAACCACCAAGCATGCTTTTTACTTTGCACTATTTTATTTTTTGTAACGTATTTCAGAAAAAAATAAATACGTAAAATCATTTAAGTGCATCATGATGAAAAAGCACAAGCCAGAGATTAGACATAATGGTTACTTTTATCGTCTAAATAATCTTAATTAAAAGATTTGTGATAAATTAGAGAATAACTCCCGTAAAAGATATTGTTTTAATTGTTGATTTTGTCAGAGTGGTTTACCCTCACCCCCTTCCTATATAAATACATTTCGTATTATGTAGATTTTTATTCTGCGTTTGAACACATAATATTTTTTTTATCTATTTTCTATAAATGTGATGGTTTGAAGTTTATCCAGAAACTAAACGATTAACGTTGGAAAATTCATAGTCTGTAGCATGTAGTAACCGATATATAGTTGTATGGAAATGTAGGTAAAATTTATATAACCAGAATGAACATTCATTCATTTTAATCTAAGTTTGAGGGAAATACTATTTAAAGTACATTCGCCACAATAGTCCCATTAAAAACCTTCTAGTTGGTACTTGTTTTAAAAAAGCCGATAATGTATAAAATTTTGCTTTATCGGAAAATATCTACATTTTGGCAACTGATACAACTTGCAGAACTAGATATATTTTAATATAAAGGATAAATTATTTTTGTTCATGTAGTCTGTAGGTTTACGCGTAATGCGATTAAAATAGGCAAAAATCATTGAATGAGATATTTAAATAATAAACACAAATATTTTTTTTCTCGAATTCTACCACACGGTTCACGAAATTGGCTTAACAAAAACTAATGGACTAATTAAGTTATTACACAATTTTAGTAGTAAATAGAATGCTTCCACTTGATTTTCGGACGAACAGAAAAGCTTTCTGAAAAAAATATTAAAAATAGTTTAAATTTAGAATATATATATTATGTAAATGCAAACCCAGAGGACGGCGGCCTCAGTGTATGAAATATCAGTAGTATTTCCTAAGAAAATACACGGATTTTATGTTACAAGGAATTGAGACGCTTTCAAAAGACAACTTAATGTTTGGACAGATATGGTTACGATATTCTACCAAATGACGAATTAATATAAGTCTGGCTTAATTTGAGTACACGACATTTGCGATGATAAATTCGCTTTTAAGATAGGGGAAGTTTAGTAAGTAAATCGGATGCGGAATAAAAATCATTCGTCACTGGAAGATGTCAAGACTCTATACATTAACCGAGACTAATAAATCGCCAATCAAGACACAATGTTTATCCTGGGCTAAGCTTTAGTCAGATAAACTTTGACAGTTTTTTCTCGGCCATCGACTCCTTTACAAGCTGCTACTTTGTCGGGAGCGTAAAGCGTTTTGCTGATATGTACTCAGGCAGTTTGGATGCTAAAGGCATACACAGATCCATCATGTAATAATTGGCCCGGTATCTTGGAATTGTTGAGGAAACCTGTGACGGCGGATGACAATCATATAATGACAAGCTATTCAACTTAAATATGACACTCCAGTTATAAGGGGGAAAGTGACAATTGCAATGACAACCTGGAAATAATCCAATCATATTGGGATGGAAACTAAATGTGTGAATTTTTCAAGCGTTGAAGTGATAGTGTTATAGACACGTTTCGTCGTTTTACTGACAGATTTCCACCAGTCTATTTACACAGTTAAGATTTGTAGATGGGCTAGTAGACGATTCAGCCTCTGGTGATGACGCCGGGTCCAAGCATGGACAATACACACCCAGTTTAGCCAGTTGTCACTCCAATCCGCAACAGGCTCGTATATATGAACAGCCCATGCGCATTGATCCACAAGCGACGGTAATATCGGTGAAGTGGGATCTGCTAGTTTAGTTCTCAGCGTCCAACCACAACTGGATCGAGGTGAGTTTTCCATAAAATATCCAAGACGGACATTTTCATTGCGTTTTTATGATCCCCAAAAATAGGAACACGTACAGCCGGTCAAAACGTGTACCCGCTAGTGTAAGCACAGTTTCTATAGACTACGCTATATTTACAATCCGTCTATTTTATATTTCTTTTTGATTTTGTGAATCTTTGATTACATTTTAAAAGTAATTAGGCTACATTTAACGTACAATCCAGGCAGCTGTGTTCGGCTCACACGCTATGGTTTTCTTTGCATGAATGGAAACTTTGTTGTTCAAAACGACACCCATTGTTGAAACTGTATTTCTTTTGCGTAGTAGTGAACCTAATTAATAAGTTTATTAATAACAAGATTGCTGAAAAGTCCAGAATGAGAAAATACGGTCAGAATACCCAACAATCTTTTATCGTTCTACTTTTCAATTTTAACATGAAGCAAAATATCGCGTTTGGTTTCTATAATATTTGAAAAAAATACATGAGGGATTTAGAATGTATATCCTACAAATTTATTTTCATAATAGAATTTACTATAAATGGATTTTGATGTCGATATTTCCAACATGACTGTGTATCTATTTATAGCAAATTCAATTTATTTCAGAGGTTTTCATTTTTAAGTCAGTCTTCTGTTTTTGTGAATTAATTTAACTCGTATTATTTTCTTCAAGAGCCGAAAATATTAAGAATATGTACATGTGTCTAATAGACTTAAATAACTCCTATTAATTAGTTTAATTTTAAAACCATGAACTATTATTATCGATTCAACGGTCTTAAAATTGAGTGTATTTTTTCTCAATAGATTATGCTATTTATAATGCAAGTAAAACTCATGACGACAGTAGAAATTTAAAAAAAGTATCTATATAGGTTGTAGAAACCTAGCTAAGACAAGTCAACCATAAAGCTAATTTCTCTGTCGGGTGATTTGAATAACGAAATACATAGTGAGACTTCATTGGATGTTTATTCACCGAACTGTTGTACACACCAGCCTGTCGTCTTGAGAACTGGGCCACACAAAGCATGGCTCGCCAAACTGGATACAGAGATAAGGCACGGGGCCAATGGAAGAAACCCAGTTTATACTTGAGTTGAGAAGGGCTACGAACATATACAGACAACTCTGTCGCCCACTTGACTGCTCTGTATTTTCAGCAATGGCGCTTACATCCACTTCAAATACTCTCGACGGCAAGACATTAAACAAAACACAATATTTTCCCCTGTTTTAAGCGAACTTGTATAATGACAGCAATTCCACATAAATAACGTTCTACAGTTATATGGGACTTTTGTGAGTAAAACACGTTTATAACGTGACACAATTAGTCAGGATAGTTTATACGGCTTAAAAGCTTTCATAATTCTTGACCAAACATGCTTTTAAACACATATAAATCACGGAATTTAAAACCAGCACATAATTTTCTTCTACAAATATTCAGTTTTATTTATTGAATTCAATTTTTTTAACAATGTATTTATTTTTAATAAATTGGTTAGGTTTTACATTTACTGCTCAAAACGACCTTGGGGGTCGAATTGGTTATTTATATATGAAGAATTTATATCTATGAACATTAAAACTTAAGGGATATATGTGTGTTGATCTGTAGTTTCAGATGCGATATAGCTATACTTATGGTCAAATCAAGAAGGATTGTCTCGATGACAATTTCCTGAATATCCATGAACTTTGATGAGCAATGTCAGAAATTCAAGATTGAATATGAGGCGGTAATTTTAACGGCACAGTTTGTTTATTTTTTGCAAGTTTTAATTGTTTAAATGAATGCTATATAAAATTTATTTTAATATTCAGGACAATAGAAATTCACTATCAGTGCTGTATAGTCAAATGAAATAGCAGTTGCAGTGTGGTCGTAAGGATTTTAAAGTAGTTCCGAACAGTTTTGTCCGCCTTCGAAGAGAACTGACGGTAGCTTCTGCGTTAGTATCTCTGCCCGATAACCTCAGTCGGCCCAGAGAAACAATCCACTAGTCTCTCGCAGCCTGGTGACTTGTCGTATGGAGAGACTCGAAACCAGCTACCAAGATTAAACAAAAATAACATATTGCAAAACGCAAATAATTGAAGTATATTTTGATTTAAAATTTTAGACATAGTAAAAGCTTACTCACCCGACATGCGGCGAGCACCTACTAACTGAATAGCGGTTATTTTGATATACATTGTAACTGGTTTTGAAAGCTCATTATTGTCAAAATATCCAAAAGCTATACTATCAGAATTAATAACCATTCTAATCAATTTGTTTTATAATAATTATATCTAATATACAGATGCATTTAAATACAAATCGTAAAAAATCTATTTACAATAGATTACAATTCTAATTCAACTGAGGTGTAAGAAAACTGGCCGTTTCAACCCCAGTTTTAATTTAAATTTAGTGTTAATAAAATCACAGTTTCTGTTCGTTAACAGGGTTAACTTGAAACAGTTGAACATTTAGGATTCATTATTTGTTATATTTAAATAGATGTCTTATAGCCAATGTGTTTATCATTTTATATAGATTAATACGAATTCTATGTTTGAAGTGGGGGACAGTTTGTATGCGAAAGCTCTCTTTGACTTGATATTTGGGACAGGATAAAACAATTGCCGTCTGGCTTTCCCGTTTAAAACGCTATAAGTTGGCCGTGCACACGAGGGTGTTCGTAAATTGGCAGTTGAGGATGGGTGTGAGAAGACAGACAGTAGGCTACATTTATCATCTTTCTGCCTTCGGATTCAGGTGTAGACGGCTAAAGTCTCCTGCCGACATCTCCTTTTGTTCCCATTCTATCCCGCTGCAGAGAAACATTTCGACCAACCCGTGTTAGGCTCTCCGAGGAACAGTTTTTGAATAATTAACATGATATATTTGTCATTTAAGACTTGTGTTTTGGTCGGAAAGCATGAATGGATTTTGTCTTTCTTTTTGAGAGCTTCATTAGCGACGTCACAATCAGAAGGAAATCAGCAATAAAGTTAAAGTTAACATATGCGACCCAAACATCGCTGCACGTTTTTAACTGCATCATGATAAGGTGACATCAATTAAATAGCAGGTTATTTGCGATCGACTCACTGAGCGGATTTCCACAAAACGGCGAGCAACTCTCACGAGCATACTTTTTACACAACCGACAAAATCACATAAATCAATTCGCATATAAATCACGGAAACCCAGCGCTTTAGACAAAATATGAATTTGCTGTGTTGTGAAGAAAATATATTTAGAAATTTTGAAACTTGAAATTCTGTCTGTATAAATCTGATTTTGTATTTAATAAAGATCTGATATATGTATAGGAATTTGTCGAAGAATTTTAAAACCAAAACCTTAATTTAAAAAATCAGCGAATGCTTTTTAAATAGTTTAACAAACTGTGTCGCCAGTTTACACTTGAGAACTACATGTATATTTATTAAACAACTCAAAGGCACTTGATCTTGTGTAGTAGTTTCTCGTAAGAAGGCTGTAAAATACCAAGAAACCAGCGTGGTCGTGAAGTGTATATACGCATTGAATATATACTGTGAGTTTAAAGGAATATACCATAAGTGCAGAGGAATCAAAAGTGTTGATGAATGTGTCTTATTATAAAACATTCCAGATCGCAAATCTTTAGAGAAAAAAATATTTAATTTTACAAATATTCAAAACACCTGAAAAAATATATCTAACACGAATTTGTGGCTAGATATTAAAGGAATGACTAGTTTAAGGATGTTTGAGATAAATACTATTGTAGGAATCCTATAGTAGATAGTTCATATACAAGGGCTGAATTTGTTATGTTGTGGAGGGCGAACTACACCTCTGCTGTCACACCAGGGACTAGTTTGAATGACTTAAAGTCGACTTACCCTCAAGGCTGGGGGCAATTATTCCTTCCCCATTCTTCTTTCGCAATATTCTTAGATACTCGCTTTGTTGAAAAGTGTATGTTGGTAAAAACCCATCCCACATTATCCGTGAAACAACGGACTGCTTTTTTGGCGGAGGAACTAGCTTTTCCAATGATCAACACAGAGGTCAGTCAGGGTCATGGGTTGCCCGCCGTTCATTGGTGGATCGCACTGTTTAGCTGCAGATTGCCTCAACGTTAAAATGTGATACCAGTCTTTTCTTGATGATTTTTCTACCTCTTTAAATTGTTTTACTTTCCTAGATGGTTTCCACGCTTGGAAATTTGGGTGAAGGCGAGCAGCTGACATTTGCCAAGCTGGGGATGAGTGCCTACCCACTTCTTCGCCACAACACCGCTACCGGCCGAGAGGACAGCCTACACACGGTGGGAGAAAATGCAGCCACAACCTATATGGACCACTTTTTGAACATACCAGATATATGTCCAAGCAGCAATTACAGACCCCCACGATATTATCATATGGGGTCGTATCAGACTGCCGATGCCTGCCGCATGGAGGCATTTCAAGCCCGAAATCATGACTTGCGTATGGGACTTCAAACTAATCGAGCCTCCTTCTATCCGAATATGAACGATGGCCGATATCGAGAGGGCTGTCATGGGGACGACTTAAGAGTGGCTGGTTACCAGGTAAACCATGGGGTAGAACCTCTTAGTCCATGTTCACAATCCAGTGCAGCTAGTACCAACGGAGACGCCACGCCATTTTATCCTTGGATGTCCATAGTTGGTAAGTAACATTATTCATCCGATCAAATTAATCATGATGTCCCCATCAAGACTTTAAATAACACAGGCTTAAGTCGATCTCTCAGGTGTTCTCTTGTGTCAGATTAATAAGACTGAGTGTTCACACAGACATCCTAGCCACAACTGAGACACTATCTCAATTTACACACATCTCTAAACATCCCCAAATTTATTTCGATTTTACGACACAGACTCCTCAGTGTGAAGATTTTTTATGTATTTCCGACTCCAACTGAACCAATGAGGATGTCTATGTATGAATGTTATTATTTTTGCCGTTGGCGGTTGTATTTTTATGATGACTTTGGCGGTGAGAACTGTTAAGCTTGCCCAGGGGATAGGTCAGCCTTTCACAGCATAGGCGCATACAAACCAGTAGCCATAAAATACACATAAAAACTTAGTTCCGCTGTGAATAAAACCAACCGTTGTCTGAATTAAAACTATTTTTTCAGTGGATAAAATTGCTTCTTTATAATATTTTTGGCGGAAAATGTATAAAACCATTCTATTTTTCGTTTTGCTGTGATATTTTAAGAGTAGGTCGGTGTTTGTAAATGTTCAACTGCAATATCCTACCATTCATGTCAGACTTCAAAGGAACCCATTATTTATATGCTCGTTAGGTTAACAGCAGAGTTATCGCCCGTTACCCGACAAAACAAGCATTTCAGCAAGATCCTTTCCAAAATACCAACTTGCTCATAGTAGAAATTGAGGTGTACGTTCTCAGGTATCCAACGAGCCTATGAAAAGACATAAATATAATAGAACTACTTTGTCTAACAGATCGAATTCCATATTATTCTGTGGCTAGATCCATGCTTTAAACCATTGAAGTGTTTTTTTGGTGAATCTTCCTGATTTTCTTACTACCCTAGAGTATTGTTATAATTTCAACAGACGATGGAATCTACTTCCTCATTTCACAAGATCCCTTGATAATAGTTTTGATTCTGGGTTGCTTGTGAACAGAATGGATTGATAAATGATATTTTGGGCCTAACAGTAATGGACAAGAACGTTTCCATTAGGACAGGGTCAGTCACTCATTACCCTTTCCTGTCGTCACGTGCAACTCTCTGATAAATGACGTCACGGGACATAGGTTCCTGGTTATTAAATACAAGCTTCACCAAATGTATCCTAAAGTAAA
Source organism: Lepidochitona cinerea (assembly GCA_963971465.1). Classification (NCBI taxonomy): domain Eukaryota; kingdom Metazoa; phylum Mollusca; class Polyplacophora; order Chitonida; family Tonicellidae; genus Lepidochitona; species Lepidochitona cinerea. Next base: position 104,552,495 of record OZ020551.1, on the reverse strand, counting down.
GCTTTAATATATATGAACTTCGAAACGTATATCTCCATTTTCAAGATGCTCATAGGCATAACCTAAAATTCACAGAAATACCTATAGATGAAACTTTATCAGAATTGAAATTCAATAAGAAACCTAATCCGGATTTCCCTCTGATACAATTTCTACTCCTGTGAGTCTCATCTGAACACTTGTTGGGAACATTTGCTTTACTTATATTGCTAAGTAGAACAAACCAGTTGTAGTTTTGTTTAAATGGAACCATGTTTTTATTTTCTTAGTAAGTCCTTGAACATCACATCAAATTCCAGTTATACACAGTTATGGCACAATTGGCCAAAGTAATAACGTTTGTTCTCACAATTGTTTGTGTTATTTCAATGATAGCCATTACATGATAAAATGTATCATTTATTTATCATACAAATTCTGTGTTTGTGTTTTGAAAACGCTTATAATTGGTCATCGTTGCATTTGTTCAGAAGAATTTATTGTGAAGTCCTACCATTTGTTTGGATATAGAAATGTTCCATAAAAAGGATTATTGGGCTTAAAGGTTCTCACTTATCCATCCCATTGTCTACTTTCTTAGCCACTTTATTTTTGCTTAAGATTTATGGTAGCTAAATATATAATATTCCCCCAAGGAAATTATCTATTACCATCACACATAATATGGTTGATTTATTTAATATCCATAAAAAGTTTTAAAAAATCAATATACCAATATGTAAAATCCATAATAAAACATGTTTACCTTCATTAGAAATCCTTTCTTACATGTTTAATGTGTTGAGAATTAGTAGCAACATCTTAGGAAAAATTACAAGATCTCTTAGTTTCCATGTTAATATTTTTGTGACACAAGGGTAGTCCTATTCGTGATAATACAGTGGATAAAAAAGGGAGCAACCCATTCCAACTAAATAAAGACTGTCTTATAGAATATAAAATGGAGCAGCCCATTACAACTAAATCAGGACTTTCGTATAGAATATGAAACTGAGCAACGCATTACAACTAAAACATGACTTTCTTATAGTATATAAAAGTGAACAGCCCATTACAACTAAATTAGGACTTTCTTATAGAATATGAAACTGAGCAACGCATTACAACTAAAACATGACTTTCTTATCTAATATATATTTATGATCACTAAAACACACGGACACAGGGAAAATCCTCTTGTCTAAAATAACCATGGAGACAAGTTTCTAATTGTGTCAAAAGAGGTATATCATTTAGACTTTTATACCCTATAAATTGTTGTAACGAACCAAACCTATGATATTTAATTAGGTTGACATATAAGTGAACATCCCATTCCAACTAAAGCAGGACTTTCTTATAGCATATAGATATTTATTCTCTAGATATAAATTTTACTAAACTACATCTTGATATTTAAGCACCTTAACTGGAGTTAAAATTAAATTTTGGAATAAATGCTGCGTGTCGTGCAGATATTACGTTGGCTTTGTTCAACCCCAACTCTATGGTTGAGACGAATTTTGAATGCTCAACTTGTTGCAATCATGACATCAGAGCGTAGATAAACGTCAAGTTGAAATCCTCCCCTTCTTTCTGATTAAAATGACTTAGTAATGAATTGTGTAGAGGTGATTGTCTAAGTGGCTACAGCTGTACTTTATAAAAGAGGCAAAGAAGTAGTTGTGATGCTGACTGTAAGGGTTAAACATGTCGGAGATTTCACGTCATTCTCAGGCGGATGGGTAATAAATTGAGACACAGAAGTCTGCCTTATCCGGTCTGTAAGGCTTGAGATGTAAGTAAGAATGGCCCTGCAGGGTGGCGGATTATCCCAACTACATGAGGAGGTTAATTGCTCGTCTCTAAAGGGTCTAACTATGATATGTCAAACCGGGGAAATAACTGTTAAAAGCACGGCCATTGGCCAACTCGATTTCCGTTCTCATTGAAAGATGATCCTAAACGAAAGTTACCGGCTAATATTTCCCCTGAAAATTGTATTAGTATGACATAAATGACAACAGATTTATAACTTATTTAACATCAACTTAGTCTTTAGTCTAGTTATTTAAAATGTCTGACATTGAATTCAGACCCTATTTTTTGTTTTAAATTCTAACAGCTGATTTCCTTCAATTTGCTAAATTGTATTTTATATTTCACAGAGAACATATTTCTACCGATGTAAAATACAGATCATTTCAGATCAATTTTGCTCTAAAACAAATTGGCAAATGTTATATCTAGATTAACATATCCAAGGGGTTGGGAGGGATGTTTAGTAACCGAACAAGAAAAGGAATGGTTATTTGTTCTCTAAGCATCCCGTATTTTCGGATACGGAATTTGCCAAATTCGTTATAAAAGCCTGCCCCTAGTTTGTTTTACAGTCGATAACGGCATATTGAAATCAATTTATGACACTTATAATGTTTAGTTATTTTGCAGCAATTTGCAGATAATCGTTTATATGCTTATTATTTTTTAACAAACGTTTGTTCGCAACTGTCTCTGTACCTAAATCAGATGACTCTTAAAAAAAGATGAGATATTTTATTGAAATTGTTGAAGCTGAAGTAATATAGTTAACAATCAAATGTTTATTATCATTAGCGCCGTCGTATTTAATCTCCAAGGAAAGAGTGTGATTTTGACCCTGTAAACCGTAAATCGGTAGATCCAGTCAAATACCAAAATGAGAATGCTGCCACTGATCTTTTAAGATTAAACCTGTTCGTCCAACTCAGTTGTCTATTTCTTATATCATATTTGCTTGGCTTACATTTAAGTACATGTAGTTCTAATGCATTCCGATAGAATAAGAAATACGATCTTCAACTAGAAGCGTATGCGGTCATGTTTCAGTTGCCTCTGTGAAGATCACTATTCAATGGGTATAGTAGTAATAATCCTGGCAGATTGGTTTCGTTTGGATTTCTTTGGAAATGTGCACACGTAGGCAAAGTTAAACAAACCTATGACACCATTGATAGCTGTTGAAATCAGACGTCAATATTTTCAAATATCTACTCCACACACACGAAACTCGGTTTAAGTTTAGGAAATGCATATTTCAACAAGGTGTAATTTTCGTCTTCAGGAGATTGTCAAAATAATCATAAATAACTTTACTACTGCAAGCCTATCATCTGGACCAACGAGCCAAGGCCTAAATAACGTATCTACTACAACCCTACCAGTGGACCAAGGAGGCAAATCCTAAATAACGTTTCTACTACACGTCCATCCGGTGGACCAAAGGACCAAATTCTAAATAAATTGCTTATTATCCTTGCAACCTTTTCCTTAATTGAAAATGACTTTAATTAATCGATAGTTACAGTTATATGTTTGGATTTGTGAAGCCTTTCATTTCATTGGTGCATCCAGCCTCGAAAATCGTACATCTTTTACAGGCCGAAGCGGCTAACATGGTGCTTTTGTTTAAAAAAAAAATGTTGCCCTGCATCTATTCACTTTGTCCATGTACGCTTTTGTTGGTCTATAGGGGATTCTTATAAAATGGCAATTTATTAAATACATGAGAAGAATGGGTTTACGATAAGGTTTAATAAAAAAAATACTTGGCGTGGGATCTACACAGAGCATCTTTCAAGGACTAAGAACTTGTAAATTGGTATAACATAACAAACTTTTTTTTTACTGATAACCTGTTAGTTTACTATCCATAAAAACGTATGTCCCAGACTGTGGATAGACAGAATAGGAAATGACGGAGGGTTTGGTTTTCTGTTCCAATAAATCTTAAGCTCGAACAACAAATCTAAAATATTTCGTATATAATAGTTTTCATCATCAATCGCAGTAATCTTGACTATTTAGCTAATTTACCCTATTTAATAATACTTTCATAATGTACCCACAATCTTTACCATACCATCTACCCCCTTCGTATGCCCTTCGCCAAATCATTACTCGTTACATAATCACTAATAAAGCCCTCATTCCTATCATATGATTTTTACCAAATAACCAATCGGTCAATCTTTTATATAAAATATATAGATATGTAGGTATAATTATATACCAAGTAGTAAGCCCTGCCAGGGGCTACACGACCCCACACCTCTACAAATTGCGTGCGCTGTTCTTTTCATTTCCGACCGACGTCATATTTTGCTGTGTCCTTTGAAATCAATAGAGAGAAAGATTTTCAATTAGCCTCATCAGTCAACGCTGACTGATAACGACTTAAGGTTCACGTGATGCTTTTTGAAGCCGCTTATTTCTAGTACTATAAACCAAACCAATCACAAATACGAAAAAAATATGACAGACAATACCAGGTGGATAACAAAAATTGATAGGGATCGGGATAAACGATTTTTCTTAAAAGCTCTCTGTCCGGTACAGTAAGAAACGTTGCTTGTATTACAAAATAAAGCGAGTTTTAGCATTTTCCATAGAAATACACGCTATTAAAACTTCGCTTTCCAAATCTCGAATTGTGAATCGCGAAAAACTAAATATTGAAGTAACTAAAAAAAAAACACCGATGAAGCCAGAAACTCGTAGGAAATGTGTCCTAGCAACGGGCAGCATTATAATGGCAAGGGTGTATAAGTACATGTTTTACGTTTTTTCTCTATTTTTGGCAGGTCATACCGAATCTGAGAGGGAAAGTCGAATAACTTAGATTAACTTGGGTATTTAATAGGCTCCATGCTAACTGCTATCAACTGTAAATACATTTTCTGAACAATTTCCTTTGAAAAAAGAAATTTGTTTTAACCCGATATACGCGTCAAGTCTCACATCCTCTTCTTTTAGAAAAGGGGAAAAAATCTTTTTCTTCACTGGGCCATCCCTGTATTTTTCTGTCGCCTGATAATTGCATTACTGAGTGAATTGTATATCAACAACTGAGGTGATGAACCATGCATTAAGTCTATGTTCTGGGGTCAATATACTATTTTTACTTAGGCACTGTAACACTTGAGTTATCACCAGCGATATATATACTTGCTTCTGTTTCCTTGCATCTCTGACTTGATAACATTCTCAATTCAACGATACAGAATCTTTCTGTAAAGTTTGATAATTTATAGTGGTATGGGTGGAGAGATTCAGCGACCCGCAGTGCTCCACGGATCCAGAAAGCATTGTACTGAGGTCAACCGTTCAGCCGAAGGTCACTGAGTACTACTTTCTGTAAATCACCTTTAACTCGGCATATTTAACAGAAGATTTTCAAAGCCCAGTCGTGGCCGGTACAGCGATCACATGGTACCCAAGCGTTTCGTCCAATAAAATACATGTTTAGAGATGTTCGACACGGCGGTGTTTTTTCTCCTAACTGGTTGCTTAACTCGCCTCGTTACTGATTAATGGTTAAATAATGATGCCAGTCAGTTTCCCCTGAGCTGGGGCAATCCACGACATTAGATGTAGTCTGATAGATTCCAGCTTGTAGGGTGGCCTTTTGGTACGATCCAGGACAAATAAACGAGAGGATTCGGATATATCCAAAAACAAGACGGGATAGCACATTGTAGACGACACTAGAATCTAACTGAAAATGTAACAGTTGTTTGACAAGAGCTGCATGCCTATATGTTTGCCTGAAGAAGATTTTCCCTGTGCCCGTGTGTTTTAGTGTTCATAAATGTATGTTTGCTTAAACGTTGAAAATGAGGATATAGGTCTATTAACTATACTCAGACCTATATATTTCCACAATGGTGATTTGTTGATCGCACTTCATTAAATTGATCTTAGACGGGGCCATGCATGGACCATTAGTGGAGAATATGGATACAATATGGTTTAGGGACTAAGGGCTAATTTAGGTCTTACATTCTGTAGAAGTTGTGCAAAAAGTTATATGCACTTTATTTTATCAATTCAATTATTAAACCAGACAAGAACTGCAACCAGAAATACCGTTTGGTAGAGATGTTTTTGAATCATCCGTATTAGCAAAAGTCGTTTGGTTGTTTCAGAGAAGAGCATTGACAGCTTCTTGTCACTCCTCGCCATTGGAAAACTCAAGATATAGAACGAACTTGGATTTTAATTCTCGATTGAGAGTCAGACTTTTGCCATTGAGTCACAAATCCTTTTTATCGTTTCAGCAGAAATTGTCCCTGAACCAACAGTACATAAACTGATTTAATAGTTAACGTTTTTGCAGCCGTTTTATTAGGTTATATCGCGTGCGTTCAAAACGTCTGACTGTATATATTTATGATCACTAAAACACACGGCCACAAGGAAAATCTTCATGTCTAAAATAACCAGGAGCTTAGCCTTGGTCAGTACAATTTTCTGGAATCCTTGTCATTGACAATGGTTACGCATCTCAACTATGGCAAGAACATCGGTGGACTGAGACTGAGATTGAACCCCATAAATGTTGCTTCCTACACCCCCCCCCCCCCCTCCCCCGGGCCACAGACAAAACTATGTAACAAACAAAACAACCATAAACTCCATCTCACAACCAGCAAACAACAAGGTTATAAACTCCATCTCATAACCTACAACCAACAAACAACAGGGTTATAAACTCCATCTCATAACCTACCACCAACAAACAACAAAGTTATAAACTCCATCTCATAACCTACAACCAACAAACAAACAACAAGGTTCTAAATGCCTTCGATTGTATGTATATATATATGTACATTGTTTGCACCTTAGTTTGAAATAAATAGTTTCCGCAATTTTTACTTTAAGTGACAAAGTATGGTGTTAGTTATAAGAGTTTACATTTGCTTAGTTAGAGCGCCATGCTACCGCGATGCAAAACTCCTCTTCTCTTTTACATACAAATCCTGTACCATGACTTTCAATAGTGATTTACATTGTTTAGCATGTTGGAATAAGACCAAATAACACATGAACAAGGGTTGTAAGCTTTTTGCTCAAAGAATGGCCACTCGCCCTGTTATATGCAATTAATTATACATTTGATGCTTGTTGAAAAAGTTTTAACATTTCTCTAGAATACCGTTTTGTTATCCACATCCTTAATATGTTTTAGTTTTCATAGATATTCTTAATATTGTATGTAGATGTACAGTGATGTATAATATAGTCAAGCATTCCGTCTCAAACATTTTCTTATTTCTTACTCAATTTCTTCTGAGCCGGGCAAAACTTTATTATCTGTCTCTAAGGGTTCGGTCTGATGACTGTGACTGATTTGTGGGCGGGTGCAGTATGACACAAGTTAGTGTAATTGAAACTCGAGGGACGGGGTCTGTGATCAGCTTCAAGTCACCGGAGAAAATGTGCACTCCAAGCGATAACGGCACTGACAGTGAGAATCAGTATACATCAAATCATAGTATTTGGATTTATAACATATCACAGACCATAAACAGCGGCGCTATGGCTATTTGAAGATCGTTCCTTCCTATTCTATAAGATTTTGCCGTAGAAGCTGTCCACCTTTAAGTTATAGTTTAGTGTTAAGTAATTTTATATTACTCCACCTTCCACGACAGCATTGCTGTGGGATGATTCACACAACACATCCCGCCAAACTGATCAAAGAAAACCAATCTTGCCGACTTGGTAACCAGCTTTTTTCCTCCAATCAATTGCATTAACATCATTTATCTTTCTGTTTCAGGTCCAAATTCAAACCAAAGAAGACGGGGTCGCCAAACTTACACAAGATTCCAAACGCTGGAATTAGAGAAGGAATTCAAATTTAACAGATATCTAACCCGGCGAAGAAGAATTGAACTGTCTCATATGCTTTGTCTCACAGAAAGACAAATTAAAATCTGGTTCCAAAATAGGCGAATGAAGGAAAAGAAAGAACTTCAAGCAATCAAAGAACTCAATGAGCAATGTCGTAGTCAAGATCCGATAAAACCGTCGACGAAAAAAGATGAAAGTGTTGTCCAGTTACAGTCTACTAATTCACAATCCCCTCCATCAAGTTAATTTCACCATATTAACATTGACATAACCTTAACTGGTCAAAGTTAACTAGGTCCAGAACGCTCGCATAAGACTACAATGATTCCAACCAAAAACGGCATAATGTGTCATCCAATTTCAATAGATTCGTCTTACCAAACAGATGCTTAAACTGACAGTTTTATACTGGGCTTATAAGAGTACAATATGAATGTGTGGACATACATGCTGTTGTAAGAAGAATTGGGAACGGTCTAACCAAGTTTGACGTCGTTCAGCCTAATCCTAGGCCTGAAACCCATGACACGAGATATACCCATGACTCTTAGTTGTTAGGGCGGAATTAGTAAAACTATATATCCCACTAGCCTGAAACGGTTTTCATTGGCAGTGTCAACGGGCGATGTAGTTTACAATTATACAGAAACCAAGTTTTCTGAACGGTTTCTGTAACTCCTTCCATGGAGTTCTCTCCCTTTAACGAGCAGTGTATTATGATGAATAATGAGAAATGAATTGAAATCAGGTGCGATTTATTATATAGCTACTATTGTAGGAATATCATATTGTCGATATTGGGTAAAATAGATGAATTATTGTTGTACAAGAACAAGCTTTTGTTGTGTTCTTGTGGTGTCCTTTGCTGTTTTATCTCTGTTCTTTTTATTGATTTGATTTCATTGTCTTCCCAGTTCACCTTGCTTTCTGTAACTACACCAATGTCTCTAAATGACATGCGTAGCTAACAGGGACTAAACGTTTCTAAACTTTCTCTTGCCTCTGTTTGATGCACAGTATTTTGATAGAGAATTTTAAGGAGCCGGATATTTGATATTCGTATTGTCCTTAGTAACGAGAAAACACTGTTGTTTTTTGCAATTTTGTTTTGTTTTCTAGAGCATGTGTATTTTTGTGATTGTATATTTTGTGATACCTTAATTATATGTTTGTATATAGAGTCGTTTATAAACGAGAATAAGTAACACATGACACCCCCAAAACGAGATACTGAAGGTATACTGAAACGAGATTTAACCAATTTTATACATAAATGTTTTTATTAAGTATAATCTGGAGTCTCGATCCCGAGCAAGTGTTTCCGACTTTCAGGTTTTAGCCAATGCTATGTCAACCCTCAATGTACATCAGTAATTTTATTTTATCCATTACAGAGACAGTTTCATGAACACTGGCAAGCACTATTATTGTTTCAAAAACAAATGCTTTGTTTCGAAGGCTAAAAGTTGCTTAGTTAAACCTGGTTTTGTTTAAATTAATTTCTTCCTTTCTTTCCGGTTAAATCGTGTACAAGAATTAGTTTAACCGTAAGCTAAATTATGTATCTTATAAAGAGGATTTTAATTCTTGAAGCTGACAGTGCACAAATGCATCAAAGATGTTGCACACAACCGTTCGAAAGCCAGCCATTCCAATGGAAAGTTGCAAACGACTTCTTCGGCTTTATCAAAGGACGGTTGTGTGCAATATATGGGATCTATGGCAGCCGATCAGGGCAAATCATGTATAGTTCGTGTTGCATTAGTGTTGTATCACATGGTGATAGTGTTTTATCCAGATTTATATGCTCTGGGTGTAGACACGAAACATCACCATTGTCCAAATAAAAAGCGGGTTTCAGTGAAATTTTGATTCAGTCGATTTATTTTCTTTCAATTGCCTGAACCTTATTACCGAATCAACGCATTTTACTAATATTTGTGTTGAAGCAATATATCGTTGTTTTGTATGATTATCATGATGGATTGGAGGAATCACATCGTTGCCTACACAACATTTCACAGGATAATCTTCTTCAATTAACACACAATTGTCAATATTTTGGAAGCAACTGCGCACTTCTGTTGTATATTGAACTGATATACTTTTCAAATCGTACTGCGTGTTTTACAACATGAATTTCCCCCTATACTGGCCAAGTGTCAGGAATAAGCGAGAACAAACCGCTTGATTAAACTGCATTAAATCAAACACAACTCCAAATAGTTACACATGTCAAAATCAGTTTATAGTAGTGAGATGGTAGAAATGTAGATGATCATGTTGCATATGCCAGCGATTAACATCATTTGTTGATATATATGACGACGTCTGTGACAGATTCATTATAATCTGCCAGCATACTCTCGTCGACTGATTTATGTTTTACGCACTACTCACGATTATTTCACTCAAATAAATCAAGTATGTTTCCGAATGTGTAAACATAACATGCTTTAAGCTTGTCTTTTTTTGCACTTTGACAAATCATTATCTTGTAAAGATACGAGTTAGTTAGTTAACAATGTTTTCAATTGTTATTATAGTTACCATGAAATGTTTTCGTAAAGCTGTATTTTCGATAAGGCCCGTGAACGTCGGCATGTTTACTAGCGAAAAGCCAACGGTTTAATATCGGTTTAATACATTAATCTTTCTTTCTGTGTTCGTAAAATATTGTCGAGTCCGAGTGCCTGTTGAAAAAATCGTTTTATATGTTAAAATAAAATTGGAGAAACTAGTTTGTATAAATATTGATTCCCTGAACTAAGACCACCTCTTAGTCAAATAAAAAATAATTAAAAAAAACTGATTAGTATAATTAAATGAACTCGATGTACCGGAATACCTTTGACAATCGAAAATCGCGAACGGAATAATTGGCACGTGTGTATCATGGAGTTAAAATAAATTGCTATACGTTTATCCATCAGGAATAATTAAAAAAAACTCCTAATATTTGACACATATCATCAGCAACTAGAATAAGTTAACACTGGAAAAGCCCTCAAACTTTGACATACGTTTATTTTAAAAGAACATGTCTGTTATGAGATAAAATATTTCGAAATAAACCCATTTATCTCATTCATAGATTCATTAGTATTTTTCAACTATACAATATATGTAATGTTATAAAAAAGAAATGTAATTTATTAATGCATTTTGATAGACTTTGCGGATTATGCGTTTCCGGAGTGCTTTGATAATCTACAAATGAAATTATAGGTAACAAAAAACGAATATCCCTAAATTAAGTTTCTGAAAATGGAAGATTCTGAATTACCTGATATTACTATGCGGTTATTTTGAGTATTAATACAGGTTAAAACATCTTTGTGCTGACGTGTAGTCGTATAAGGCAGTCAATATCTGGCACAGCAATTTTCGACATCTTTCCCTTCCCCGGCTTTTAATTTAGTTACATCTAGCCATTCGAATAAACTTAATTGTTGATGATGTGCGACAAACCTGACTAAAGTGCAGGGGTGGATGCAGCTGATATATACATTTAATTTAAAATGAGGCTATGATTCTTCGAAAATTTAAAGAGGCAAATTTCAAGTTGGCAAAAAGATTTTTACATACGAACATGTACAACACATACGTGATAGTATATCGATTCTGTCAGTGTAACAACATTACGTTTAGGAGTATCAAGTTATTTCAGTGTTTCTAAAATACCAAATAACGGAGATTTAAAACATAAGTCTTTACTTAGTTTTTACAGATTGCAATAGATAAAAGAATTAACAATAGCGAAAAGGCAAAAGAATGAGGTAGAAAACAGAAAGATGATGCATTTAAATACAACTAAATATTTCAGCATATCGTTAACCTATATATTACTTTTTCTTGATCAAATAACATATGGTTTCTGCATTTAGTTTCACACACTAAGAAATATTTATGGTATTTAGATAATGATACAGCAATAGTAGCAAGGGATTGATTGATTGATGTTTTACGCCGCAGTCAGGACAGCTCTTCCACATACGGATATCAAGAGATTTCGGATTTTCATGAGAAAGCTGTCATTAAAGTTGATTGAATAATTTCATATTATATTGTAAAATGAAACTGATTTATTAAATCCGTTGTCAGCAAACCAAAGCAGTGATTGATTAACACAGAAACACATTTGGATTACTGAAGCGATGCGATCAGAAAGGTAACAATTCGAACGTCTTGCAACTGGCTTCTTATCGAAATAAGTTGCTATTACTTAACAGCCTCTCAATATCGTTAGTTAATGTTACTCTACGCTGCTTTGTCCGTATATGGGTTCCCCTTGGCTTTGTGTGTTATCCCATCACAGAAACTGAGAACACTAATTGGGTATTAAGAGGAATTACGTGATACAATGTTGTTACAAATTAAAATAGCTGCAATCAATCAATTAAACCAGCAATTAACGCATTCGTTAACAAGTCATCCTAACAACTCATTTGTCAATTTCAAAACACAAAACTCGACTGAAAGCAGAGTAAATTGGCGTCACCGAACTAAGACAGACACACGTCTATAAAAGTGGCATGAGCTGCCAGATGACTGGGAAATTTCGTTGACACAAAATTAGCTAATGTTTATCAAGAAAACCAAAATAAGGGCTGTCCGCTGATACCAATCCTGAAGATGTACGCTAAATGATTTATGAACAGGGCCAAAACTGGTTTGTGCTTGTTTATGGACGAAATGTGTATTTGAAAACCATAAGTTGAAACGAAACGAACTTCTAGTTAGTTCCCTGTTAGTGACAACAAATTGAGGAGGAAATATGCATATTTTCGGTATTGTTCGTAAAAATCGTCAAAATGGACGGCATTCACGACATCAGATGTGTACAAACTGCCGCGAAGACTGCCAGAAACCGACACACCAAAGATAGCTTACTACATCACCACTCAGTCTGAAACTTCGGGCATTTACGTATACGTGAAATACCCTCTGATATACTGCAGGTCATTTTGAATGTGGCGACCAAAAAGGTAGCCATGAAACGTAAAATTTCAGTATTCTCTATAGTGCTCAACAAAAGTGTCACAGTGATAATATAAGAGAGCAAAACCCCTTGTTTGGTTAACTTTCAGTCTCAATCAGCTATATAACTGAAGCACTGGAGGATTCCTGATATGTACCGAAACTGCGTCTATCTTCTTTGCGTTACAAACCATGTGGATTCGCATTTAATAAATTTTAGAACCATTTTTTCTGGTTGTAGGAAAATATTTTGATATGTTTTGACGCCATTTGTATTAAGCCAAAAATACGGTGATTAAAAACGCAGACTGCCCCAGGCGTGACAAAGCCGACTGGTAGGGACCGAAGATAATCGAAGTGTGTTCCGACTGTGTCCGAGGCACGTCAAAGCCGACAGGTAGTGAGCGAAGTTTGTTCCGACTGCACTCTGAGGGTACTACACAACGGATGTCTTGTTTGACGTCATATGCCACTGAGATAAGTTTCGTAAGCATTGTACACGGTAAATGTAGCATTTAATTTTGTTCGTTCTGCGCCAGAAATTTAATTTTTTTTTGGTCAGACTTGCAAACTACATGCTCTACAACAATTAAAGCGAATTTGAAAACATTGTCATCAGCATAATTCTTTGGTTACTGGCGTTACCTATATTTTTGTTTGAACGTCAGTCGTTTGGTTTTATAGACTACTTCAAATGCCTAACTTCCCTGACAATCGACATCTATGAAAAAGTCTCAATTTTGGCAGCTCATGCGAATGTAAAAGATTATTTCAACATTTGAGGTAAAATACTCAGATATTTCTTCCTTACCAATGAAGAGCAACACAGGAGAAGTATATCATTGGAAACGTGAATATACCCAAACAAGTTTTTCTGAACAACGGCACTCTATAATCTCCAGAGAAGGCACTGCTGTGAAGTTCAATAAAGCTGCCAGTGAAAAATGCGATTTGAGAGACAGTGCTTGCATTTAGATGTCTTCATACGAAATATGTTTCCGTTTGGTATACTGTTTCGTTATTGTGTTGTGTGCGATATTTAAGCGTAAAAGTTAGACGATCTGGTTTGACAAGTTATATTTATATTCAAGATAACGTTGTTTGATCGAACACCTATGATTAATGAGTGTTAATACACTGGAATGATGTGGTGCTGTAGTAGTGTCCGTATGATAGCTATTCATGTTCTCCTGCAATCCACTCTCTTGTAATATATTTGCAGACACTAAAACACATGGACACAGGGAAAATCTTGCTGTCTAAAATAACCATAGAGACAAGTTTCTAATTGTGTTAATAAGAGGTATATCATTTAGACCCTTACACCCAATAATAAGCTGCGGCAACAAACCAAAATCCATGATATTTCATTAGTTTGATGACAGGCAGGAGCTTGGCCTTAGTCAGTAGAATTTTCTGCAACACGTTGGAAATGTCTACGGACCTTCAGCTATGGTAAGAATATCGGTAGACTGAGATTGAAGCCCATGGGATCATACGACAGACAAGTTTAGCCCTGACCAGTATATCTTTCAAACACTTTTTATAAGCAATGACTGTCCTCTGGGACAGAGGTCGAGCCATTTTACAGAAGTAGTTTGTATTTTTCTACTATAATCTTGGCCATAGCGATGCTGGCCTTGTTATACTGAAACACAAATGGTATCATTGTTTTTTCATGATATCTTCCCCGGTCAAGGTTCAAACCCAAATGATAGATATTTTGTAATATTTGAATCCAGAAACATTCCCTTTTCAAACGTTTTCTTTTCTTTTTAATTCACTGATTGACAAATATTTCTGTTAAAAATTGATTAAAAAATGTCTACGCATTCTCTCTACTGTGTCAAAGACGACTCATTTAAATAAATATGTTACCATCATAATCTACCAGTCTTTCCTTACTAGTAATCTTGATTACACATTAGTGAAATCACGGTTACCATCATAATCTACCAGTTAGTCTTTCCTTACAAGTAATCTTGATTAAACATTAGTGGAATCACGGTTACCATCATAATCTACCAGTTAGTCTTTCCTTACCAGTAATCTTGATTACACATTAGCGAAATCACGGTTACCATCATAATCTACCAGTTAGTCTTTCCTTACCAGTAATCTTGATTACACATTAGTGAAATCACGGTTACCATCATAATCTACAAGTTAGTCTTTCCTTACCAGTAATCTTGATTACACATTAGCGAAATCACGGTTACCATCATAATCTACCAATCTTTCCTTACCAGCAATCTTGATTACACATTAGTGAAATCACGGTTGCCATCATAATCTACCAATCTTTCCTTACCAGCAATCTTGATTACACATTAGTGAAATCACGGTTACCATCATAATCTACCAATCTTTCCTTACCAGCAATCTTGATTAAACATTAGTGAAATCACGGTTGCCATCATAATCTACCAGTTAGACTTTCCTTACCAATAGTCTTGATTACACATTAGTGAAATCACGGTTTTCATCATGATCTACCAGTTAGTATTTCCTTACCAGTAATCTTGATTACACATTAGCGAAATATTTGTTACCATCATAATCTACCAGTTAGTCTTTCCCTACCAGTAATCTTGATTACACATTTGTGAAGTCACGGTTACCATTATTATCTACCAGTTAGTGTTTCCTTACAAGTAAACTTGATTACACATTAATGAAATCACGGTTACCATCATAATCTACCAGTTAGTGTTTCCTTACCAATAGTCTTGATTAAACATTAGTTTTGTTTTCTAGAGCATGTGTATTTTTGTGATTGTATATTTTGTGATACCTTAATTATATGTTTGTATATAGAGTCGTTTATAAACGAGAATAAGTAACACATGACACCCCCAAAACGAGATACTGAAGGTATACTGAAACGAGATTTAACCAATTTTATACATAAATGTTTTTATTAAGTATAATCTGGAGTCTCGATCCCGAGCAAGTGTTTCCGACTTTCAGGTTTTAGCCAATGCTATGTCAACCCTCAATGTACATCAGTAATTTTATTTCATCCATTACAGAGACAGTTTCATGAACACTGGCAAGCACTATTATTGTTTCAAAAACAAATGCTTTGTTTCGAAGGCTAAAAGTTGCTTAGTTAAACCTGGTTTTGTTTAAATTAATTTCTTCCTTTCTTTCCGGTTAAATCGTGTACAAGAATTAGTTTAACCGTAAGCTAAATTATGTATCTTATAAAGAGGATTTTAATTCTTGAAGCTGACAGTGCACAAATGCATCAAAGATGTTGCACACAACCGTTCGAAAGCCAGCCATTCCAATGGAAAGTTGCAAACGACTTCTTCGGCTTTATCAAAGGACGGTTGTGTGCAATATATGGGATCTATGGCAGCCGATCAGGGCAAATCATGTATAGTTCGTGTTGCATTAGTGTTGTATCACATGGTGATAGTGTTTTATCCAGATTTATATGCTCCGGGTGTAGACACGAAACATCACCATTGTCCAAATAAAAAGCGGGTTTCAGTGAAATTTTGATTCAGTCGATTTATTTTCTTTCAATTGCCTGAACCTTATTACCGAATCAACGCATTTTACTAATATTTGTGTTGAAGCAATATATCGTTGTTTTGTATGATTATCATGATGGATTGGAGGAATCACATCGTTGCCTACACAACATTTCACAGGATAATCTTCTTCAATTAACACACAATTGTCAATATTTTGGAAGCAACTGCGCACTTCTGTTGTATATTGAACTGATATACTTTTCAAATCGTACTGCGTGTTTTACAACATGAATTTCCCCCTATACTGGCCAAGTGTCAGGAATAAGCGAGAACAAACCGCTTGATTAAACTGCATTAAATCAAACACAACTCCAAATAGTTACACATGTCAAAATCAGTTTATAGTAGTGAGATGGTAGAAATGTAGATGATCATGTTGCATATGCCAGCGATTAACATCATTTGTTGATATATATGACGACGTCTGTGACAGATTCATTATAATCTGCCAGCATACTCTGGTCGACTGATTTATGTTTTACGCACTACTCACGATTATTTCACTCAAATAAATCAAGTATGTTTCCGAATGTGTAAACATAACATGCTTTAAGCTTGTCTTTTTTTGCACTTTGACAAATCATTATCTTGTAAAGATACGAGTTAGTTAGTTAACAATGTTTTCAATTGTTATTATAGTTACCATGAAATGTTTTCGTAAAGCTGTATTTTCGATAAGGCCCGTGAACGTCGGCATGTTTACTAGCGAAAAGCCAACGGTTTAATATCGGTTTAATACATTAATCTTTCTTTCTGTGTTCGTAAAATATTGTCGAGTCCGAGTGCCTGTTGAAAAAATCGTTTTATATGTTAAAATAAAATTGGAGAAACTAGTTTGTATAAATATTGATTCCCTGAACTAAGACCACCTCTTAGTCAAATAAAAAATAATTAAAAAAAACTGATTAGTATAATTAAATGAACTCGATGTACCGGAATACCTTTGACAATCGAAAATCGCGAACGGAATAATTGGCACGTGTGTATCATGGAGTTAAAATAAATTGCTATACGTTTATCCATCAGGAATAATTAAAAAAAACTCCTAATATTTGACACATATCATCAGCAACTAGAATAAGTTAACACTGGAAAAGCCCTCAAACTTTGACATACGTTTATTTTAAAAGAACATGTCTGTTATGAGATAAAATATTTCGAAATAAACCCATTTATCTCATTCATAGATTCATTAGTATTTTTCAACTATACAATATATGTAATGTTATAAAAAAGAAATGTAATTTATTAATGCATTTTGATAGACTTTGCGGATTATGCGTTTCCGGAGTGCTTTGATAATCTACAAATGAAATTATAGGTAACAAAAAACGAATATCCCTAAATTAAGTTTCTGAAAATGGAAGATTCTGAATTACCTGATATTACTATGCGGTTATTTTGAGTATTAATACAGGTTAAAACATCTTTGTGCTGACGTGTAGTCGTATAAGGCAGTCAATATCTGGCACAGCAATTTTCGACATCTTTCCCTTCCCCGGCTTTTAATTTAGTTACATCTAGCCATTCGAATAAACTTAATTGTTGATGATGTGCGACAAACCTGACTAAAGTGCAGGGGTGGATGCAGCTGATATATACATTTAATTTAAAATGAGGCTATGATTCTTCAAAAATTTAAAGAGGCAAATTTCAAGTTGGCAAAAAGATTTTTACATACGAACATGTACAACACATACGTGATAGTATATTGATTCTGTCAGTGTAACAACATTACGTTTAGGAGTATCAAGTTATTTCAGTGTTTCTAAAATACCAAATAACGGAGATTTAAAACATAAGTCTTTACTTAGTTTTTACAGATTGCAATAGATAAAAGAATTAACAATAGCGAAAAGGCAAAAGAATGAGGTAGAAAACAGAAAGATGATGCATTTAAATACAACTAAATATTTCAGCATATCGTTAACCTATATATTACTTTTTCTTGATCAAATAACATATGGTTTCTGCATTTAGTTTCACACACTAAGAAATATTTATGGTATTTAGATAATGATACAGCAATAGTAGCAAGGGATTGATTGATTGATGTTTTACGCCGCAGTCAGGACAGCTCTTCCACATACGGATATCAAGAGATTTCGGATTTTCATGAGAAAGCTGTCATTAAAGTTGATTGAATAATTTCATATTATATTGTAAAATGAAACTGATTTATTAAATCCGTTGTCAGCAAACCAAAGCAGTGATTGATTAACACAGAAACACATTTGGATTACTGAAGCGATGCGATCAGAAAGGTAACAATTCGAACGTCTTGCAACTGGCTTCTTATCGAAATAAGTTGCTATTACTTAACAGCCTCTCAATATCGTTAGTTAATGTTACTCTACGCTGCTTTGTCCGTATATGGGTTCCCCTTGGCTTTGTGTGTTATCCCATCACAGAAACTGAGAACACTAATTGGGTATTAAGAGGAATTACGTGATACAATGTTGTTACAAATTAAAATAGCTGCAATCAATCAATTAAACCAGCAATTAACGCATTCGTTAACAAGTCATCCTAACAACTCATTTGTCAATTTCAAAACACAAAACTCGACTGAAAGCAGAGTAAATTGGCGTCACCGAACTAAGACAGACACACGTCTATAAAAGTGGCATGAGCTGCCAGATGACTGGGAAATTTCGTTGACACAAAATTAGCTAATGTTTATCAAGAAAACCAAAATAAGGGCTGTCCGCTGATACCAATCCTGAAGATGTACGCTAAATGATTTATGAACAGGGCCAAAACTGGTTTGTGCTTGTTTATGGACGAAATGTGTATTTGAAAACCATAAGTTGAAACGAAACGAACTTCTAGTTAGTTCCCTGTTAGTGACAACAAATTGAGGAGGAAATATGCATATTTTCGGTATTGTTCGTAAAAATCGTCAAAATGGACGGCATTCACGACATCAGATGTGTACAAACTGCCGCGAAGACTGCCAGAAACCGACACACCAAAGATAGCTTACTACATCACCACTCAGTCTGAAACTTCGGGCATTTACGTATACGTGAAATACCCTCTGATATACTGCAGGTCATTTTGAATGTGGCGACCAAAAAGGTAGCCATGAAACGTAAAATTTCAGTATTCTCTATAGTGCTCAACAAAAGTGTCACAGTGATAATATAAGAGAGCAAAACCCCTTGTTTGGTTAACTTTCAGTCTCAATCAGCTATATAACTGAAGCACTGGAGGATTCCTGATATGTACCGAAACTGCGTCTATCTTCTTTGCGTTACAAACCATGTGGATTCGCATTTAATAAATTTTAGAACCATTTTTTCTGGTTGTAGGAAAATATTTTGATATGTTTTGACGCCATTTGTATTAAGCCAAAAATACGGTGATTAAAAACGCAGACTGCCCCAGGCGTGACAAAGCCGACTGGTAGGGACCGAAGATAATCGAAGTGTGTTCCGACTGTGTCCGAGGCACGTCAAAGCCGACAGGTAGTGAGCGAAGTTTGTTCCGACTGCACTCTGAGGGTACTACACAACGGATGTCTTGTTTGACGTCATATGCCACTGAGATAAGTTTCGTAAGCATTGTACACGGTAAATGTAGCATTTAATTTTGTTCGTTCTGCGCCAGAAATTTAATTTTTTTTTGGTCAGACTTGCAAACTACATGCTCTACAACAATTAAAGCGAATTTGAAAACATTGTCATCAGCATAATTCTTTGGTTACTGGCGTTACCTATATTTTTGTTTGAACGTCAGTCGTTTGGTTTTATAGACTACTTCAAATGCCTAACTTCCCTGACAATCGACATCTATGAAAAAGTCTCAATTTTGGCAGCTCATGCGAATGTAAAAGATTATTTCAACATTTGAGGTAAAATACTCAGATATTTCTTCCTTACCAATGAAGAGCAACACAGGAGAAGTATATCATTGGAAACGTGAATATACCCAAACAAGTTTTTCTGAACAACGGCACTCTATAATCTCCAGAGAAGGCACTGCTGTGAAGTTCAATAAAGCTGCCAGTGAAAAATGCGATTTGAGAGACAGTGCTTGCATTTAGATGTCTTCATACGAAATATGTTTCCGTTTGGTATACTGTTTCGTTATTGTGTTGTGTGCGATATTTAAGCGTAAAAGTTAGACGATCTGGTTTGACAAGTTATATTTATATTCAAGATAACGTTGTTTGATCGAACACCTATGATTAATGAGTGTTAATACACTGGAATGATGTGGTGCTGTAGTAGTGTCCGTATGATAGCTATTCATGTTCTCCTGCAATCCACTCTCTTGTAATATATTTGCAGACACTAAAACACATGGACACAGGGAAAATCTTGCTGTCTAAAATAACCATAGAGACAAGTTTCTAATTGTGTTAATAAGAGGTATATCATTTAGACCCTTACACCCAATAATAAGCTGCGGCAACAAACCAAAATCCATGATATTTCATTAGTTTGATGACAGGCAGGAGCTTGGCCTTAGTCAGTAGAATTTTCTGCAACACGTTGGAAATGTCTACGGACCTTCAGCTATGGTAAGAATATCGGTAGACTGAGATTGAAGCCCATGGGATCATACGACAGACAAGTTTAGCCCTGACCAGTATATCTTTCAAACACTTTTTATAAGCAATGACTGTCCTCTGGGACAGAGGTCGAGCCATTTTACAGAAGTAGTTTGTATTTTTCTACTATAATCTTGGCCATAGCGATGCTGGCCTTGTTATACTGAAACACAAATGGTATCATTGTTTTTTCATGATATCTTCCCCGGTCAAGGTTCAAACCCAAATGATAGATATTTTGTAATATTTGAATCCAGAAACATTCCCTTTTCAAACGTTTTCTTTTCTTTTTAATTCACTGATTGACAAATATTTCTGTTAAAAATTGATTAAAAAATGTCTACGCATTCTCTCTACTGTGTCAAAGACGACTCATTTAAATAAATATGTTACCATCATAATCTACCAGTCTTTCCTTACTAGTAATCTTGATTACACATTAGTGAAATCACGGTTACCATCATAATCTACCAGTTAGTCTTTCCTTACAAGTAATCTTGATTAAACATTAGTGGAATCACGGTTACCATCATAATCTACCAGTTAGTCTTTCCTTACCAGTAATCTTGATTACACATTAGCGAAATCACGGTTACCATCATAATCTACCAGTTAGTCTTTCCTTACCAGTAATCTTGATTACACATTAGTGAAATCACGGTTACCATCATAATCTACAAGTTAGTCTTTCCTTACCAGTAATCTTGATTACACATTAGCGAAATCACGGTTACCATCATAATCTACCAATCTTTCCTTACCAGCAATCTTGATTACACATTAGTGAAATCACGGTTGCCATCATAATCTACCAATCTTTCCTTACCAGCAATCTTGATTACACATTAGTGAAATCACGGTTACCATCATAATCTACCAATCTTTCCTTACCAGCAATCTTGATTAAACATTAGTGAAATCACGGTTGCCATCATAATCTACCAGTTAGACTTTCCTTACCAATAGTCTTGATTACACATTAGTGAAATCACGGTTTTCATCATGATCTACCAGTTAGTATTTCCTTACCAGTAATCTTGATTACACATTAGCGAAATATTTGTTACCATCATAATCTACCAGTTAGTCTTTCCCTACCAGTAATCTTGATTACACATTTGTGAAGTCACGGTTACCATTATTATCTACCAGTTAGTGTTTCCTTACAAGTAAACTTGATTACACATTAATGAAATCACGGTTACCATCATAATCTACCAGGTAGTATTTCCTTACCAGTAATTTTGATTACACATTAGTGAAATCACGGTTACCATCGTAATCTACCAGTTAGTCTTTCCTTACAAGTACTCTTGATTGCACATTAGTGAAATCACGGTTACCATCATAATCTACCAGTTAGTCTTTCCTTACAAGTAATCTTGATTACTCATTAGTGAAATCACGGTTACCATCATAATCTACCAGTTAGTCTTTCCTTACCAGTAATCCTGATTACTCATTAGTGAAATCACGGTTACCATCCTAATCTACCAGTTAGTCTTTCCTTACCAGTAATCTTGATTACACATTAATGAAATCACGGTTACCATCATAATCTACCAGTAAACCTTTCCTTGCCAGTAATCTTGATTACACATTAGTGAAATCACGGTTACCATCATAATCTACCAGTAAGTCTTTCCTTACCATCATAATCTACCAGTAAGTCTTTCCTTATAAGTAATCTTGATTACACATTAGTGAAATCACGGTTACCATCATAATCTACCAGTTAGTCTTTCCTTACCAGTAATCTTGATTACACATTAATGAAATCACGGTTACCATCATAATCTACCAGTAAGTCTTTCCTTACCATCATAATCTACCAGTTAGTCTTTCCTTATAAGTAATCTTGATTACACATTAGTGAAATCACGGTTACCATCATAATCTACCAGTTAGTCTTTCCTTACAAGTAATCTTGATTACACATTAGTGAAATCACGGTTACCATCATAATCTACCAGTTAGTCTTTCCTTACAAGTAATCTTGATTACACATTAGTGAAATCACGGTTACCATCATAATCTACCAGTTAGTCTTTCCTTACCAATAGTCTTGATAACATATCAGTGAAATCACGGTTATCATCATAATCTACCAGTTAGTCTTTCCTTACAAGTAAACTTGATTGCACATTAGTGAAATCACGGTTACCATCATAATCTACCAGTTAGTCTTTCCTTACAAGTAATCTTGATTGCACATTGGTGAAATCACGGTTACCATCATAATCTACCAGTTAGTCTTTCCTTACAAGTAATCTTGATTACACATTAGTGAAATCACGGTTACCATCATAATCTACCAGTTAGTCTTTCCTTACCAATAGTCTTGCTAACATATCAGTGAAATCACGGTTACCATCATAATCTACCAGTTAGTCTTTCCTTACAAGTAAACTTGATTGCACATTAGTGAAATCACGGTTACCATCATAATCTACCAGTTAGTCTTTCCTTACAAGTAAACTTGATTGCACATTAGTGAAATCACGGTTACCATCATAATCTACCAGTTAGTCTTTCCTTACAAGTAATCTTGATTGCACATTAGTGAAATCACGGTTGCCATCGTAATCTACCAGTTAATCTTTCCTTACAAGTAATCTTGATTGCACATTAGTGAAATCACGGTTACCATCATTATCTACCAGTTAGTCTTTCCTTACCAGTAATCTTGATTACTCATTAGTGAAATCACGGTTACCATCATAATCTACCAGTTAGTCTTTCCTTACAAGTAAACTTGATTGCACATTAGTGAAATCACGGTTACCATCATAATCTACCAGTTAGTCTTTCCTTACAAGTAATCTTGATTACACATTAGTGAAATCACGGTTACCATCATAATCTACCAGTTAGTCTTTCCTTACAAGTAATCTTGATTACTCATTAGTGAAATCACGGTTACCATCGTAATCTACCAGTTAGTCTTTCCTTACAAGTAATCTTGATTACTCATTAGTGAAATCACGGTTACCATCATAATCTACCAGTTAGTCTTTCCTTACAAGTAAACTTGATTGCACATTAGTGAAATCACGGTTACCATCATAATCTACCAGTTAGTCTTTCCTTACAAGTAATCTTGATTCGATTGGTGAAATCACGGTTACCATCGTAATCTACCAGTTAGTCTTTCCTTACAAGTAAACTTGATTGCACATAAGTGAAATCACGGTTACCATCATAATCTGCCAGTTAGTCTTTTCTTACCAGTGATCTTGATTACACATTAGTGAAATCACGGTTACCATCATAATCTACCAGTTAGTGTTTCCTTACCAATAGTCTTGATTAAACATTAGTGAAATCACGGTTACCATCATAATCTACCAGTTAGTCTTTCCTTACCAATAGTCTTGATTACACATTAGTGAAATCACGGTTACCACCATAATCTACCAGTTAGTCTTTCCTTACCAATAGTCTTGATTACACATTAGTGAAATCACGGTTACCATCATAATCTACCAGTTAGTCTTTCCTTACCAGTAATCTTGATTACACATTAGTGAAATCACGGTTACTACCAGTTAGTCTTTCCTTACTTGTTCTAAAAGCTGTTGATCTACAGACAAGACTTTAGACTGTAGGAACAGACCATAAAGTTACTGGATTATTGGATGTAATTACGACTGTCAATTGTATTGCTTCTAAGCTTAGCATTTCTTTCCTTACCACCATGTACTCAAGTTATGTTCAACAGTTTATAGGATTTATAGACTTAGCAACACAAAACGATTATATAATTTTCAAAGGTCGCCGTTTTTAACGTATGTGTGACAAGATGACTTTAAAAATACACATATAATGGTTTGAAATACAGAGATACACATTAAAGGAAACGATCATGAGGGAGATATTTAGTCATACTGCTCTAAAGATACACACATTTATAATCTGGCAATTGACCCATTGCTTGGTGACGTCACTTAGAAATTACGCGCAAAGTATTTCGGGAGATTGAGGGATATTCACATAATTTTACAAAATGGCGGAAGGAACAATACTTTCTGATGATCATATTTGGTTTAATCTCAGTTTACCGGCATTCTTCTCAATGTATTACAAAGTGTTCCAGAAATTCTACTGACCAAATCCAAATTCCTGTTTGTCTTCAATGTTGGCTGGCTGAGTTTGGTTTGGTATTGCGTATTCATTTCTGCATCACTTGGATATGCATACCAGAGCAATACGTTGTGATATTATTATCTGTTATTTAACATTTAAGTGTTGGAGGTAAAAGAGTAGATAACTTGGGTAATTAGTTGTCACAGTAAAATTTTGCTGTTAAGCATGCCACACTCTATATGTTACCTTTAAAATGTGTTTAAAATGTACAGCTTACATAGCAGACAACGTCTACTCGATCATCACCTATTCTAGAGACGTCGGTAACAATGTCTAAATAACTTCCATAACGTGTATAAATATAGTCATTTGAAATTAGGTGTACAAGATGTGGGTTATCTTTCTTGAAAACAGAGTTACGTAAAATGTTGAACGTTTGGGGGGTCTTGATAAATGTCAGTTCGGTTGGACTTAAAATGTTCTTCTGGATGTGTATGAAATCAGGCAGGAATCGCTTAAACCGGACATTAAATGAATCAAACATATCATGGACAGAACTATAAAGAGAATCAAAGAACTGAGTCGATTTATAGAATATATTGGAGGCTGAATTTTTCACTGAAGAGAAGAGAAATTAGCCATACTTAACAGAACGAAGATCCCTTCTAATATGGAGTGAGAACTCCCTACAAGCCAACTGTAAAGTGATCAGTGCACTTGATTTGGCTCTACCAGTGCACAAACACAGTGGTTGGCACTGGATGGAATACAGCTTAAGTGTTTGACCATTTGACACTGAATTTAATTATCCACATTCGTAGTCAACTCTGGGGCGAATTTATGAGCTGAAAGGGAACTTTTATCAGCACCCCATCATGTACTAGAAACAAATCTATATAAATTTCACCATCTTTTACACTTACTTACAAAATGGTTAATATCACGCGTACTCCCAAGGTATTCAAATAAATCTGAGGACTGGGTTATAATATGGTCCATAGAGGATTTTGAACTAATATATTAACCGCAATAAAAATACTGCATTATAGCGCTCATTGTTAGGCTGTACTTCAATAGGCTGTATATGTTCTCAATCGCCAAATATTGTTTGTTTTATAATTAAATTGAGCTTTAGAGTCCATGCTGTACCATACGAGAGCAGCGAAAAGTGAAATACTTTTTATTTGGGCTGATAAAAAACATCGGAGTAGGCCTGTCGATAACTCTGAACATTGAATGCTATGGAATTGGTGCCCTTTTCTTCTTGACACCCCCCCCCCCCCCCCCCTCTCCTCACCCGCTGGCCAAATAGTATTCTGGATCCGCCTATGATAAAAACCATTTAAACTTGAGTTGTAAACATGTTGTAGTTGTACCAATAACACCCATTACCGAACGAGTTTAAAAGGGCAGAAATAAAACAGCAACATGCAATGTATCGAAATGGCTTCCATATAACATCATATTCTGAAGCTTTACAGTAGGAAAATGAACTGTAAATGAATCCGTTAAACACTTGTTCAATCGTCAGTAGTCAGTATGACTATAACCTGCAATATCAGCTGCAAGATTACCTTTTCTAAAATAAACAGAAGCTAGATAAGTGGCAAACATTGTGGGATAAGTTATAAGAAACATAATACCTAGATAAATGATAAACTTTGTAGCAAAATGTGTAGGAAACATTATAACTGAATCAATGATATACATTGTAACAGATGTTATATGAAACATTATAACTGAATCAATGATATACACTGTAACAGATGTTATATGAAACATTATAACTGAATCAATGATAAACATCGTAACATATGTTATATGAAACATTATAACTGAATCAATGATAAACATCGTAACATATGTTATATGAAACACTATAACTGAATCAATGATATACATTGTAACAGATGTTATATGAAACATTATAACTGAATCAATGATATACACTGTAACAGATGTTATATGAAACATTATAACTGAATCAATGATAGCATTGTAACAGAACTTAGACCCATTATAGCTATATCAATGATAAACATTGCAACATTTATTATATGAAACATTATAAATGGATCAATGGTCAACATTGTAGGAGAAGTTATAAGAAACATTACAACTGGATCAATGATAAACATTGTAGGAGAAGTTATAAGAAACATTATAACTGGATCATTGATACACATTGTAGGAGAAGTTATAAGACATATTATAGCTAAATCAATATTAGACATTGTAGGAGAAGTTATAAGAAACATTACAACTGGATCAATGCTAAAAATTGTAACAGTATTCGAAGTTATTAATAGGAAAGATAGTGTTTGTATGTATGGGGAATATATTAATAGGAGCTGTAAGAAACGACCATATGGAGCCATGGAACATAACAGAAACAAGCGAAATGTCGAAAACGAAAAAGTTTATACTAGACAATGTGAATAAATTGGGCACATTTTTGGACAAAAATAGAAATATATTTACATACTAAAACAAACAGTAAAAATATAGACATGATTTTAGCAAAGAAGTCGGGGGGTCATTATTTAAAAATAATGAGAATTTAAATATAGGCAAGTTGATTAACTTTCATCTAAAACCTTTTGATCGTGACAATCCAGGTAGGGCAATCATCAAAGTGGGGAACAGAGAAAAGCACAAAGCTGCTTGTACATGACAACGGATATTGTCATTTTGGTTATATTGTCGGTATAGACAACGGATATTGGCATTTTGGTTATATTGTCGGTATAGACAACGGATATTGTCATTTTGGTTACGTTGTTGGTATAGACAACGGATATTGTCATTTTGGTTACATTGTCGGTTTAGACAACGGATATTGCCATTTTGGTTACATTGTCGGTATAGAGTATAGACAACGGGTATTGCCATTTTGGTTACATTGTTGGAATAGATAACGAATATTGGCATTTCGGTTATTTTATCGGTATAGATAACGGATATTGGCATTTCGGTTACATTGTCGGAGTAGATAACGAAATTTTGCCTACATTCTCGGGATAGATAACGAATATTACCATCTCGGTTACATTGTCGAGATAGATAACGAATATTACCATCTCGGTTACATTGTCGAGATAGATAACGAATATTACCATCTCGGTTACATTGTCGAGATAGATAACACATACTGTAGTTCCGATCCGCCTAAACTGTCATAGCAAAATAAACTAAAAGTTATAGAATCTGCCGGGTAGCTAGAAAAACACACAGTCATTTAAACGCATCGGATGGAATTTTTTAGAAATCCCTCAGAAACAAGGCCTGCGGTGACCCAGCTGTGCAACTTTTATTTTCTACATCTGAAACCCTTAGAAATGAAACTAAAATATTCCCGTGCGGATACAACTTAAATTTATATATGTTGGATTTTTTGGTTTGATTAGGGGAGTAGTGTTTCCTTCCGTTGCGTATGCTACCGAGAGTCCAGTCGTGGTTCACTCAAAGACGAACAAAGGGATCTCAGATGGTGAAGGAAGCTGTCTTAATGTAGCAACTAGCTGGCGGTCTAATTGTCTCGGCACACACAACCGATTTATGGTGTTTCAACTTCATAAACATATCACCTGGATAATAATGATTAGGACGAGGTCGGACATGAGCTGTAAAAGAAGTCACAACTGATTCTTCATTTGTTCATGACAAATGAGTGGATTCACGGGAGCTTTCGTAATTACACGGCATACACATCTCTCTTGAAGACTACTGGCTTAAATGAGTCTAAAACTGAAGAATCTCATCTCACTTCGGATTTCTTTTCTTACACCTTTCTTAGTTCGTGTCTTCCAGAAAGGTGCGAGGAATCATAACACTTCCATAAATAAGGAACATTCTATCGCAATACAAGAAGCCAATTTTAGTCACAGAGTTTCAAAGCAAATAAAAACTGCCTGTGCCAAATTGTATATTGCATAATAAAAAGTTAACCATTTTTTAAAGGAATTATTCTATTAATCTCCAATTTTATTATTAGAAATAATTATATATTTTGGGTTTTGTTTTTGTATTTTACTCACTCGGATATAAATGCAGTTGATCATTTAGATTTTAGAACTGAGTTTAACGTGAAAGCAATAAGGGATTCAGATTCAAGTTTGGAATGAGATAGTATTTATGAAATGTGTTAACATGGACTCACTGACCAACTTCATTAGTGAGTCATTCTCTAAGGGCTTTGTGTGATTGTAAGGTTTGGCTCAGTCAACAAGTCCGCCCATCCCACCGAGAGAAATAGAAAGGCCAGATGGAGGCTTAGAAAAGAGTTACATAAAGTGGTGTGAATCAAGCAGAGTTTTCTACAGTGATTAATGAAGATATTGTTATATTGAAATGAGATGGCTACACCTTCTCACTTCTCTTATTCAAATATTAACAAAAACTAATCAAATATAGCTCACAAAATCGTGTATTTTTTCAAAATTTCATAATAAATTTAACATTACCAAATAAAATAAACGTATGGCCCTCTGCAAGAGAGCGATATTAATTTCGAAGAAAGGGTGCTGCGGCGTTCCTTAATAGATATTTATATAAACGATGCAACATAAAGTTGAAATCCATATTGAGATTATGAAAGGATAAGACATTAACCCATATTATCTCAATTGTATTTTCTTGTTGTTTATGAGAGATGGATAACCTTGGGTTCAAAATTCCGTTCAAAATATTTTTCTCTTAATATAGAGAAAAACATGTCCCATATTGGCCTGTCACGTAACGTGGCACTCTCTCTAAATAAGAATGATTACGTTCGATTCCGTGCCAAACCGCAAAAACCAAAACTTCCAGCGGAAAAGTGTAAACTAGCACCTCCACTTAATTGTCCTTGTTGCGAGAAAAAAACCGCATGGGTGTGATCGAGACGGGATGGAGACTTCTTTTTCCACACTAGCTCTCGTGATTCTCACATATTTCAATAAATATGTTTGTCTCTTGTAGATTTATAAAGAAAAACTGTGCTTTTGGAGGGTTGTGTAATACTAATCCTCGGCGTGAAGAGATGGTCATTAGGCCTGCCTGCATTAGTTCTTCATATCTAATATCTTTCTTTTACCACCTTGGCTATGGTTAACAGCACATTTGGGTCCTTCTTTAGCCTATTAGACAAGAAACATTTTCCATTCCGATCGCATTTCACTCATAAATTAAGTCCAGTTAAGAGCAATACGCCATTATAGAGAGCAAAATCTGTGAACATACGTCATATTGCAAAATAGGTCCTTTATTTCGCGTGGAATGGGAATTATTGAATATTCGTCTTTGGTCAGATTAACAATTGAAATGTGCATTTTTTTAAAAACAATTATAGAACAATGAAAGATAAGAAACACGGTAGGTTTACATGTACTTTTGAATGCGGTTTATATTTTACACAACTTTATATATTTGAAAGTGAGACCAGTTCACGTTTAATACCTCTATCAATTTATACGTTGGTGCCGCTGAGTGATGTCATAGGCAAAGCTGGACTTTGAAGTGAGAAATAACAAATGACTAAAACACACAACAATCAATAAAGCCTTTGAATTTTCGATACCTTGGGTTGTAGTTTTTTGTGTCCATCATCATAAAAATAAACAGTGTTACAGGCAAAAAATAACAGTGAAGAGAATCCATACATCAAAATTACTTACTTTTACAAATTAAAGTGGCATGAGCTGCTAAAATTCACACTTTTTCATAATTTCTGATCGTCACGACAGTACATGTAAGAGACTTTGAATGCTATCAAAAAACTAAATGAGTAGAGTTGGAATGAAAAAAAATCCATACAGTATGTGGCCTATGCGAACCGGAATAGTGTTCGAAAAGTAAAGATTGAAATAACTGGGACGACCATTCGTTCATTCTAATCCAGAGTTAGTTCAAAACAATACCTTATCGTACATTATCGAGACTAGAAGCACTAAAAAGCTTCAGAGTTATACGTCTTGAGAAAAATAGCCGATAATTTCAACATTCTGTTTTACGTCAAAATATCAACATTTTGGTAGCTCATGTCACTTTAAGAATTTACAGTTCCGAGGTAGAGATCTGGAATCCGAGTTCACTGGTATAGCAGTACAGATCTGATGAACAGGAAATATGAATCTACAGAATGAAATCCAGCAACCATACTGGTTAATTTACAGAATATAATCTTCTTTAAACGCACTGGTAAAGTATTTGCCCAGATAGAATTTACAAATCAAATAAATTACTGTGTTACTCTCAAGTTATTGCAAGCCGAATTTTAACATTCCATATCGCATCCAGAATACATAACATATTAAATAATATCACCAAGAAGGTGGAAACTGACTGATACAATGCAAGCAAAGCGTTTTAAATAGATTCTCATAAATTCCGGTACAATCCGACTAACACGCATTAGCACAAATTTGTATAGCTATAAAAATTTGACATAGTGAATATCTTCTGACTTAGATAACTATGGGGACATGTTTCCAGTTGCGTCAATAGGGGGGGGGGGATATGCCATTTGGGCTCCTACAATAATCACAAGTTGTTGCCACAAACCCAAAACACATGTCATCTCACCAAGCCGAAGTTACTAGAACTGTCCGGGTACAGTTTTAGCCGAGAAATATTGGCTCTGTCGAATTTTTTTTTTTCCGTGTTCGTCTTAGCCAAGATCACTTCCATAGTAAAAAAAGGATATATGTGAAGGAGACGCGCCGAAAAAATCGGCGGTGCAAATTTCACAACAAATAAGCAAAGAATAAAATATTTACCACTGCATTCCGATAGTATAGACCACGAAGAAGGAGTTTGTCAAACTTACGCCGCTGTAAAGTGGTAAACTTTCCCTTATGCAGTCAATATTTTTGTCGAAGTCCACTGGCTTTCAACCTGACGTAACCGCCATAGTAAAACATTTAAACGACCAGTTAAACTGTGCGGGGCGTCGTAGAAATACTTCAATCATATATCTTTAGTCACTTTACAGCGGCATAAGTTTGACAAACTCCTTCTTCGTGGTCTATACTATCGGAATGCAGTGGTAAATATTTTATTCTTTGCTTATTTGTTGTGAAATTTGCGCCGCCGATTTTTTCGGCGGGTCTCCTTAACATATATCCTTTTTTTACTATGGAAGTGATCTTGGCTATGACGAACACGGAAAAAAAAAATTCGGCAGAGCCAAGATTTCTCGGCTAGGTACAGTTTGTAATAGATTGTCAAGGCTGTATGGACCACCAGTCACGGCATGGATACCGACACACAGAACTCAAACAAAATATGATAATGGGGACAGAAAATGGAAATTTTGGTTCCATCAGAAATATACCCAAAGAAAAAAGTTAAGCACCCCCCCCCCCCCCCCCCCCGGAAAATCTGCACCGACCGATAAAATCGTTGGTGTAGGGAGATTGTTGGCAAACTGATGTTGCAGAAACGATTATGTTCATAAAGGGCAACATTCTGGCGATAAGTAATCACCATTAAAGGCAAAAGGCTATACAATTTATTCAGATTATCGTTAGCCAAAACAAAAGTGTATTTTAACACAATAAAAAGATGCTTGTGAGTCCATCTGGCTTCACAGGGCGAACATATTGAAGTAACAATGTCACTTTGAGTGTGTAGAACACATCCCTAGAGCAGAAGGTCGATAGCGCGTATTGTCTCCATTAGCTTCCAACCTGTGCCTCAACCCTCCAGTTAGACGTCGGGTGTGTTGAAGGGTTAACTGTGCGGATTTGAATCCTTTAGACCCCTAGAGCCTCCTGTACAAAATCTGCAAGAATTGGAAGCCGTATTACATCCGTATTGGCGACAGTTACCCCTTCAACAGAACCGACGTCTCACTGGAGGGTTGAGAGGCAGGTTGGCAGCTAAGGGAGGCTATAGACGCTATTGACCTTCTTCTCTAGGGATGTGTTCTATACGCTCAAAGTGACATTTTTACTTCAGCTAGACTCTGAAGTTTCCTACTTACAAGCATCTTTTTATTTTGTTAAAATGCGCTTTGATTTGGCTAAAGATATCCTGAATAAATTGTATAGCTTATTGCCAACAATGGTGATTCCTTTTCGCCAAAATGTTGCCCTTTATGATCACAATCGTATCGGTCGCTGCAGACGTTCCAGGGGGTGCATAACTTTGTGTATACATAGGCAGAAACAAGGCAGTCCAACCCCGACCTTTATACTTCCCAAACTCTAGTTGCTTCATTAAGCCATGACTGGGCTCAGGTTAAATTGTTTTTATTGCTCTTTCAATGTCTTCATTTTTCAAGGGGCTGTATGTTGGTGCCTTTCGATGAAATGCTTACAATGTGAAATTGAATTTATACTGGAGTTAAGTTATGTTTATTCTATTTGTTTGTTGTGTGTCTTTGAAATTAAATGTTCGCAGTATCCTGATGACGTAGGTACACGTAATCGATAAACATATATGTTTATGATCACTAAAACACACGGGCACAGGGAAAATCTTCTTATAACCATGTTGTTTGTTATAACTAATTGTAGGCTGGGAGATGGAGTTTATAACCATTTGCACGTTATAACTGTGCTGTTTGTCATAACAGTGTGTTGTTTGTTAATTGTAGGTTGTGAGATGCAGTTTATAACCGTGTTGTTTTTTATAACTAATTGTAGGTTGTGAGATGGAGTTTAAAACAATTTCTTTGTTATAACTGTGCTGTTTGTCATAACCGTGTCGTTTGTTAACCGTAGGTTGTGAGGTATAGTTCATAACCGTGTTGTTTGTTAATCGTTGGTTGTGAGATGGAGTTTATTACCATGTTGTTTGTTATAGCTAATTGTAGGTTTTGAGATGGAGTTTATAACCATGTTATTTGTAATAACTGTGCCGTTTGTCATAACCGTGTTTTAATTGTAGGTTTAGAGATGGAGTTTATAACCATGTTGTTTGTTATAACTGTGCTGTTTTGTCATAACCGTGCTGTTTGTTAATCGTAGGTTGTGAGATGGAGTTTATTACCATGTTGTTTGTTATAGCTAATTGTAGGTTTTGAGATGGAGTTTATAACCATGTTGTTTGTTATAACTGTGCCGTTTGTCATAACCGCGTTTTAATTGTAGGTTGTGAGATGGAGTTTATAACCATGTTGTTTGTTATAACTGTGCTGTTTTGTCATAACCGTGCTGTTTGTTAATCGTAGGTTGTGAGATGGAGTTTATTACCATGTTGTTTGTTATAGCTACTGTTTGTTTATTACAACAATTTATGGGATATAAAGGTCTAAATGATATACCTCTTTTTAACACAATTAGAAACTTGTCTCCATGGTTATTTTAGACAAGAAGATTTTCCCTGTGCCCGTGTGTTTAGTGTGCATAAAAATATATATTTCGTACAGTGTCTCAAAAAACTCATATGCTGTGTGGACTGAGAGGTACAGATTATATTCCAACTATTTCGGTGTGACATGGTGCCGATCACGTCTGCCATGTTAAAGTTACTATAACGCCTTACAAATGCTCGTTTAGTACCAGTCAAACACAGGGTTAAACTGACCCAATCTGAAGCCACCTAATAACTCAACGGACTTTCTACGCTTCCACAAACCTCCCCTAAACCGAGAAAGTCGGCGTTTGAAGACAACTTCAAAGGCGGCCACGATCTATGATCACCATGCACGCGGCACATTTCATGCGATTATTGACTGGGCAAGGTCTGGGAACATCTTGCAGTCTACACCCACGTGGCCGCAGTAAATCACTGTCATTTGCTTAGCTTTCACACAACTTCAGCTTTCACGCCCCCTAACAAAACAACACCTCTTGTTGGCCCAGACACTGACGGTGGACAATCGATTTTTTAAAAACATTTTCTGTTTGTTTTTTTGTTGCTCAGTCATTCAAAAATATGTTTACTGAAATTGCAGTACAATACGCGAGTTAAATAATCTGCATTGTTCCACACGGGCCATAATATTGACTTTGTTGACAGTATACCCGAACGTTCAGTCTTCTGTGACGTTGTTCTTCGGTGTAAATTTTGCTTTCTTTTGTCTCAAAAATTGCCCCCATTTAAGCGAAAGAATCTTGTAATCAGAAAATAATCCCTTAAGCTGACACAGGCCTTGCATAGGTGGGTAGTGGGTTCGACTCACACAAAGTCCAAGTAAAGTTGTTTTTAAGTGGGGTGTTCACTTGGTCGCCAGCAACCTATGTTAAATGGTTCCTAAAACTCGGTTTTCTCACCTACTAAGTATGGCAACGCCACCTCATGAAGAATTAATTCGGCTTACAAAAATCAATCGAGGTTTGAAAATTTCATAAAAATCACATTGGATCATTATTCACAGTCTTGGTATAATAAAACTGAAAAAAAGAAAACGTTGCTTGCATGAAAAAAAATGGTCTCTGCACATTAATGAGATTTTACCTGTTTACTATTGGAAATACTGTATAAGTTAACCTTTATGGCAGTTTGATGGTCAGACATAAAATGTGGATTTTAAACGAAAATTGTTCGATCTTCATCATGTTAGAAATGATATTCGTTAGTTCGATTGGGTCGCTCGAGTTGTGTCCCCTTTATAACACGATCATTTTCATAACGCATAAATTGATAATTTTTCATGCTGATGTACTGTTAAATTCAGGGAACTTAACAAAGATTATCAATATCAAATTTGTTTTGCTTTATTTTATGAATTTGTTAAAGATATTATGGCTAGCACACAAGATGGTGTAATGTCAGTTTTCCTACATGTTGGTCAGTTATACCAGTTCGCTTTTCAACATCTAGTGTTGACCCTGGAATTGATTATAAAACTAATACTGTCACACAGAATGAAAAAAAAAAATTAATCTATACTTTTATGAACTTGAATACTATTATCGTTGTTTGTTTTGAAACTGAAAAAGAAGGCGGCTTAGTAACAACCAGGTGACACGACAGCATTTTCGCTGTCGGTCAGAATAAGGCTGTCACCTTCGAGGACCGCTGTCTAGTAGAGGAAACAGTCACTTCTTGTGTATCTCCTCTGAGTTTAACAGGCATCGGGCTACGCTTAGACGTATTGTTGGGCAACCGAACCTTGGATACTTTAAATAACGTAAGACTTTCGTATGGGTAACACACTTCTAGGTTTATTTAATGATGACGTTTCTGTCTTTCTCCGAAGACTGTTTTCAAATCATGATTTGAAAACAGTCTTCGGAGAAAGACAGAAACGTCATCATTAAATAAACCTAGAAGTGTGTTACCCATACGAAAGTCATGATTTGAAATCATGATTTGAAAACAGTCTTCGGAGAAAGACAGAAACGTCATCATTAAATAAACCTAGAAGTGTGTTACCCATACGAAAGTCTTACGTTATTTATCTATACCACCTTCTAAATGCCACTAAAGACAGTCTTGGATACTTTGTCTCCTGACGAAAATTCGGCTAAGGTATGTCAGGACGTCAGTATGCTGTGGAACTAAACAATTCTAAAACATAATTTTTGATGATGTAGCATTTTAAAGTGGCATGAGCTGCCAAATATATGGGAAATTTCGTTGAAATAGAGTTAGCTAACTGTGGGTGCTTTTTATCTGACATTATGAAATAAGAACTTTCAGTTGATACCAATCTTTAGGATGTACGTTAGGGTGGTTTTATAAGCAGCACAAGTCCCAAAAATGAACTCGTACATCCCGGGTATTTCCTTTAGTTTTTCAAGATACTTCATACATTGAACTTCTGTTGACAATCATAATTTATGAAAAAAAAAACGAATTTTGGAAGCTCATGCCACTTAAATATAATGTTGTGGCGTAAATCAGTCCTATATTTGGACTGGCACACGCCGATAAATCTAATCACCACCACTACCACGGCTGTCGGTCACTTTCTTACCCCCAAGAGCGCACCAAGAATACTTCTTATTGTCCTGGACCGTTTCTTTGGTATTTCCTAAAGCCCTGTTTTCTTCGAATAACTTAACTTTATTAAAGTCACGTTTTTGTTGTATTTCCAGATCCTTATAGTTAATTGGAGATCAAATAAGTACACCTAACGCCCGATGATTTTTGAATGGCAAACTGGCCGGGGTTAGTTTTGTGTGTTTTATATTTGTAAACAAAATGTTCAACGAGTAATTCTGAGAGTGATATCAACGAAAAGCTCTTTATTCGGGTTGTTTTGAAAAAATTGTAACCTTACAATGTATTTAGAGCATTTCGTGCTTAGTACAAATGAAATAGTATATCAATGTTAAAAATTTAAAAGATGTACAGTAAACGACATGCATTATATAAATGTGTTCCATATTTTTCTTGTTTGTTCGAGTGGTGAAGAAATCGTCAATGAGTACCTGGCAACTCTTTCACATACTGCGATCGATGTGTGTTTTAGGGTTCGTATAAGGATTGAGTTCAATGTTTCTTCGGTTTATCAAGTTATGAACGAACTTGCCCTATGTGCAAACTAAATAAAGTGTGAAACGTCCCATTACACCATTTCCACGGCACAATCTAAAATTAGAAGTTCACTAGCCTAAAGTCCAAATTTAACCTCTAAGGCCAATGGTCGACATTTTAAAAAGAAATATCCATTGGAATGTGGTTGGAGAGTTCCCATAGGATGTCAATTGATCATGGGATTTTTAAATATTCGTTAAAGCAACAACATCATGGAATTTTACCTGACATTTGCTCGCATCTACGTGTTTTTCTATTACACTCTTACACTTAAAGGCACACTTGCCGCGAAAATCCAGAATTCTATTTACATAAAAGACAGTGGGCGATTTTCTGTATTTTTCCCAGGCAGACCAAGTTAGGAACTTTATATTTTTACCAAACATAGAAAGTTTTGACATCATTTAGTATTTTTAATTTGAAAATTAGATTGATCAGGTACTCGCAATGTAAACAAACCCGGAACCTGAACATGCGCCCAAGCGTCCTAATGTTTGAGTCGTGTGAGTGATAACGGCACAGTATAATTTTACGTACTTTATCTGAGACCACAGACAAAAAGGCCTGAAATGAGGGTAATCCAGCCGCTAAGTTAACCGACGCTGATCGTTGTTGTTGTAATCAGACTTCCTTTCTTTATTTGTTTTTTACCCTCATTTCTGCATTCTAAACCTAACTGGACATGCTGTATGTGTCCTATGTTTAATTTTAGGGGTTTTAGTCTTAGTAGGCTCGTGTAAATTGGTTTTCTTGACAAATGTACAACAGGCTACGGAGGCAAGTGGGCCTTGGGCTAGAACTATCGTTAGTTACATCGCACATTTAAAAACTGGCAGCTATTGGAAACGCCCCATGGGGCCTAGCACAGTTCAGTTCAAAGTAAATCGGATCGACAGGGAACGTCGCCATTTTGCGTGTTTTCGTCCAAATGGGACTATTTCGTAAAATTAACTCTAGGTTTTTGTTACTAGTTTAACGTTTTCTTAAATTTAAAGGATATATTCACGTACAGCGTGATGTCAGGATTTTTATATTTATCTGATAGCTTTTAAAAATGTTACCATAGATCGCACGCGAAAATCCCTGCGCTATGTACGGTAAAGGCGTACGAGGTCTATCTTAGCCACGTCTAAAGGAAATATGGCGAGAATACGATTGATTCAAGGCATTGACGCCTTTTGATCCAAAGGCCACGATAAACAGCGCTCTCTCTCGGTTAGTCAGAGCCCGTGGCCTTTCTTCTCTTCCTGGAATGAACTATTATGGGATGCAGAAGAAAAAACATGGCGAACGTTTTGAATGTGACTAGATGGAGCAAAAGTTAAAGTTTCCGAAGAACTTCATATTGTTGAAAATGAGACAAGAAGCCTTGTTTAGAATGATTTGAGTCGGACTTTAGATATCGGAGTAGCGTGCTCGGTAAGGTTTTTATAAAGGCCAATGCATTTTCCGAACTCCGAACATGATGGTCCTATAAGTGTAGAATGAATTTATTTTCTGATTTGAAATTGCGCAACCGTTGACAATTTCAAAATCTACCACGCATAAACGTCACATAATGTAGTATAAGCTGGCCGAAGGGGTCAGTGCCCTGGAAATGGGGTAATGGGACCTTTCACACTTCCCCATTCATAGACTGCTGATGGCATGTATTTTTGTTTTGTCGGTGTTTCACACACTTCGTCGTCAATAAACGGCCACAGTGGTGGGTGAGGCTGGCTCAATCATCGGACTATGAACGAAAGCAGATTAGGCAATACAATTCCAGTATTCGCCCTAAACATACTGGGAATTAAATTCAGAATATATGAAAATGTTGTTTTGTTAAACTCATAAAACTTAAAGTTACAAAAAATCACTCAGAATGATTTCAATTGCAGCCCACGCCGCATCGTTGGTAGACCTGTGTCTGATTGAGTGATTGACCAATGTCAGTCTGCTGACTTAGCCACCGATACAGAATCGTCCGTTTTTTAACACAATTTTTTTAGAGACGGTCACCATAAGTTTTAAATCCACAAGGTATTCTCTAAGGCAGTGTGTTTTTACGATAATAATTCGGGCTCTATTTGACAAAAACCTGAAAATACTGATTTTCGAGCTACTTGTAATCTCTAATGTTGAACTGTGTGTATACATATCCTCAATGTAATCAACTGGTATATTCTTAATGTAATTAAACTGCAATATATGACACATATCATCAGTATGTATACAAAAATATGTATAAACTACTTCTAATTATTGATCAAATACTGTCGATCTTGGTGAACAATGTGTGCTTGGCAAAATATTTATTGACAAAAGATTCTAGTGACATATTTCATAGTCAATGAGATGAATATCAGATATTAATAAGAGTAGGTTAGAAATTTTATTTGGTGAAATAGGGATGATAAATGTGTTCAATTGGCGACTATAGTACTAGATGGATTATAGGTATAATGTGTGTAAAAGGCAATCGTGAAACAGTTTGGCTTCGGCAAGTTGATGTTTAAGACACTGTGATCGATAAATAGCATTTATTTCATAAGGATAGGCTTAACCCACTGTTTCATAGGGGAAGTTGAAAAAATCCTGTCAAAGAAAAAAAACGACAGTAAGAGAGCCTTCTGAAGTCAGGCGGTCAATCTAATTACTCAAACTAAACCAAACGAAACGGGAATTTGTAAAAACAAAAAGAAAACGGACCCAAACGAAATAAATAAATGAATCAGTCTTCAAATGTATGCATACACACGGCTAATAACGTCCTCTCGACATCCGGTTTGAGGGTCGGCCGTTTAAAACATCTTAAAATGGAAACGTTGCAGTGAACTCTGTCCTTTCATTATATATTCTATCACCTTCAGGAGTAGAAAATCACGATGGTACAATAAGTGCCAAAGTATTGAGTCTTCGTGAAACCGTCGTTTATCGGATTATCATCCCCCTCTCCGAGACAAATTGTTAACGTTTACCAAATTCACCTTTCATCCTTAACATTTTATCTGTATGCTTCAGTTTCAAGATTTATGTAATTTTCACGAATTCAGGTTATCAAAATGATAGCTCCACAACACATATTATATCGAGTTATGAACAAATATATAGAAACTTAAGGTGCCTGAGAAGTTAACCCAATTCAAACAGCCGTGATTCTCGTCTATCTATAATCCTATGATATTGTTAAGGTGCATTTTTAGGCCTCCATTCTGCGCTTCCATAAAAGAAATTGACAGCTCAGACCACTTTATAAAATCCCAATTCCCAAAATGTACTTCTTTTATTTCCTTGATGACGATTTTCTACAGCCGTTAAGGTATTTTTCATTCTTATAAGACCCATCTAGTGAATTAGCTTTTCGACATAATGTGATCGAGGAAGAACACTGTAAAGACGCTCGTATCATTGACTATGTGTCTATTTAGGAACACCAAAACATACGGGCACAGGGAAAATCTTCTTGTCTAAAATAACCATTGAGACAGGTTTCTAATTGTGTTAAAAAGACGTATATCATTTAGACCTTCATACCCAATCATAAATTGTTGTAAAAAACTAAAACTATGGTATTTCATTAGGTTGACGACTGACAGTAGCTTGGCCTTAGTCAGTAGAATTTTCTGGGACCCCCAGAAAATCCTGAGTAGAAGACAGTCAGGGGAGATTAGCCCTGACCAGTATATCTTCCAAAAACATTTTTTCTAAGCAATAAGCAACTGGCCTTTGGGTCAGAGGTCGATCCATTTTACTTTGCTGTAGTTTGTATTCTTCTACTGTTATCTTTGCAATAGCGATGCTGGCCACAAATGGTATTATATTTTTTTCACATCTTTCCGGGTACAGGTCCCGACATCTTCCGTCCCTACATCTTCCCTGGTATCTATTGACGTGTGTTCGGGTGCGTGTGTTTGGGAGGGGGGGGGGTGAAGTTAAAGCAAATTTGGTATATTTTAATGTAGATCCATTGAAGGGGCCTTGCGCCTTGTTTATTCTCTAATCTTCAAATCGATACTGAAACGATATAAACCTTAACACATTTCTGACTTAAACGATTTATGAATAAGCATGCATCCACGTATGATTAAAGCTTGAGTGTGGCTACAATTCTGTAACAGTCTTAATTATTAAAATTCATTAAATCTCTTAAAATGATTTATTCAATTCTCAACATGCACCAAGTACCTAACTGGACAGGCGTATCCAGTCAAACGCTCCATGGGGTCAGGGCCACACCAATTATTCTTTTTGAAACAGAAATGTGTATCCGGCCGTTTCAAACATATATCCAAGGTATATGCTCTATGGCAAGTTAAGGGTCCCTTGGTCAGGTGTTATAGACTAGGGGTGACTGTGACGAGACATGCATTAAAGGATCTGTAACTGATAACTTGCCTCTTGACAACACTACTGATAAGGAAATGGGAGCACATGCTGATTTAGTTGTTGTCATCTAATAACTGACTCGTTTTATCTCTCTTGAAGGTATCCTTTTATCTACATAGTGACATGGTCAATTGTTCAGAATGTCCTGCAACTTATTTGACACAGTTGTCTTCAAGGGTGTCAACAGACTTGGGCGATGCTGTGTAACTCAATTAGTCCTTTAAGAACAATTACCGGCGTGGGTAGCATATTTGAGAGATAGTAGACTTACTTGAACATATACATATGGGTTGTTCTTTTTCCTACGAATATTATACATCCCTTATTTCTCTGAGTCAAATGAGCTTTTACATAGGATAGGTATACAGTAATTGGCAATATAGTTAGTGGAAAGATTCCTGTAAATACCTTTAGGAATCTACAGCAAAGAAATTAATACATATATACGCCATCACGATTCTATTCCACCAGCACAAAAATACAGGGACATGTTTTCAGTGTTAAAATCCATTCGTTCCACTGACTAGTTTTACGCAATACACAAGTAGTGATAACCCGAAAAACGACAGTTTTACGATGACTCAATATTTCGGCATTTATTATACCATCTCCTGAAGATGGTACAATAAATGCCGAACTATTGAGTCATCGTGAAACTGTCGTTTTTCGGGTTATCACTACTTGTGTATTATGTTTTCAGTGTTAGTTTAATACATTTTTGTATTACAATATATTGGGACATGAACTGTTCAGACTTGAACCGTTTAAATCTGACTGTAAATCCAATTTCAGTGTGTTTATTAAAATCACAAATTGATAATGTGTCAATAATCCTAAGTATTGTTTATATTAAAAGACGATTTCTGAATCTTTTCTCAAACAGAATTACAATCATTTTGTTTATAAGAATAAATTTAAAAATTAGGTATCCGTAATATTAACGCCGACCCAGGGGGTGTCAAATGATTTGATTGATTGAGTGACTGATTTTTTACGCCACACTCAAGATTATTTCACTTATGGTGGCATTGCCAGGTTTAGTCAGGGAGGAAACCGGGTTCTTAGTTTTGGATGAAATTTTATTAATAACCAACGCTTTGCATTTGAAATGAGGAAATGCATAGTGTGTGACCTATACGCACCGAAATAAAATCCGAAAGGTAAACACAATTTACTAAATATTTATATACATATTTATGGCTAACTGGGACTAAGTTAGTTGAAAACACTTGCCGTGTGGATTATCTAGACTAGAAGAACTGCAACACTTCTGAATTGTGGCGTCATAAGAAAAAATAGACGATAATTTGAACATTATGTTTTAACGGAAAAATATCAACATTTTGGCAGTTCAGTCCGGAATAATTCATTTACAGTGACTGTATAAAATCATAGACCATACACGGTGATTCCGTCGGTCTCTTTAATAAACATCACATTTCCCTGAAGCATTGGACTTAGGTATTTGACCAAAAGGATATAAATTTATCCTGCAGAGAGGAGGATGCTGTTTTGGGCATGATTTCAAATGACAATCCAAACACATCCAGTCTCTTCAGTAGACACGAGCATTCAGCAGGCTGCAAAAGTAAAAAAAAAAGAGAAAATAGTATCATAAGACAATACGAATCAAAATTTTATACAACTCTCTCAATTGATAAACAATAAAAGGAAATCTAACCTCGGCGTTATAGTGCAATCAATCAATAGCATTTGCGCAATATTAAAAAGTAACAAAGCGATTTTGATTCAAAGGAGAACCAATGTGCTAGTATGTAAATTTATTGTTGTAGTTAGCCTGCAATTATCTTAGAGAAAGACTTCATTAAGACAGATACAACGAGGTGGCTTTAGATGCTATGAAGTTGTGCAGGGTGGACAGAAGCCAATGCTCAGATGTCACCTAATTACACGAGATATAGTTGTACATCAGTTTTGTACAACGGAAACAATTGGGCGATTTTCTTGTTGGCTTCAATTCATCGCCATTTCCATGATTTATACGACTGTTGAGATGGAAATGCGTGTCCTCAGGAACAAAGCTGATTGGCTACCAGGGCTTCAGTTGACGGCTCTCTACTCACACTGCTTTGAAATTTTGTGAACGATTTAACATAATGGAGCGAAGGTTGTAATTTTGTTTCATCCTTGACGAACACCAATTGAAAGGATTGGATTGACCTGATGTTTATAGCCAAATACATAGACATTCACGAGAATCTAAGTGAAAGAAAGTGACTAGGAAGTGTTAGTAATGAAATTGAATGTGTCGCTAATGTTGAGGTTTTATTAGGCTTAGAGCATTGTTTTCGGTGAGGATATAACTGATTGTAGTTATTACAAACTGCGTCATGGGACTCAGCGTGTAAT
Source organism: Lepidochitona cinerea (assembly GCA_963971465.1). Classification (NCBI taxonomy): domain Eukaryota; kingdom Metazoa; phylum Mollusca; class Polyplacophora; order Chitonida; family Tonicellidae; genus Lepidochitona; species Lepidochitona cinerea. The sequence goes on along the minus strand of OZ020551.1, from coordinate 104,508,518 downwards.
CACAAACTAAGTTATAGTACATACTTATCGTCTACAAAAAGGAAAAATCATACGTTTTATTTTCAGGAAAGATCGTCATCAACATTAACATGCGCTGTCTTCGCTCATCGCTACTCGAATTGAATACATTTCTGCTTTTATAGCACGTTGTTATTAAGTTTCTTAATATAACCCGATCTTATGGAAAACAGGAACCCGAATTCAAGTGTGGGTGAAGTTTTGGTTTATTTTTTCATAGTTTAATATTACATTGAACTCTTTAATGAAAAGAGAATTTCTGTTATCTCCCACCACGTAGGGTATACCAAAAATAAATGTCTTGTGTATCAAGTAAATCAGCTTGACATAAACACTTGATCGTGTATACAAGTACTATAGGAACACATGTTGAACAAACCAGATAGTTGTAAATAGCAGTGAGAGATCTTTCATCATTGATGTTAACACATTGCCTTGTACTTCCAAACACAGGTCCTCGCCAGAATCTCGGCTCATTCTCCCTAAATAATTTTGTCTTACCAGCCTTGTTTTCTTCAGACCAGATTTTAAACGGATACCTTCTGTAAATCTATCTGGTTATTTAATAAACGCTAAAACTAAACCAATTACCAAACAGGTGGATAAATAGACGGGTGGCTGTACAGTGTCTTATGTTCTTCCATTCTTAAATGTGTCCTTATTGATTTCACTCACTGAACGTACTAACAATATAAGAACAAAATACTTGGTAAAACAGTTTTGTATATATGTACTTATATTTCATAATTATAGAGAAGTTAACAAATACTTTAGTGTTTCTACAAGTTTTTTATTAAACAATGGTGAGCTTTAAGTTTTTTTTTAACATTCTCAAAATCGAGATCGACAAAATCATTTGCCTTATGTACATATGTGATCGATGATGTTACTCGGACTGTATGTGATGCCATACGAATTAGCTCATTGCACGCTAAATTACTTTGACGGCTGTCATATATCAACGCTATCAATTAAACAAACACTACCGATATTTTCAAATTTTAGTCAACTGATATTATGACATTTATTGGCCCTTAGAGATAGATATGAATTATATGACTATATGACAACCGTGACTGAAGTCATCTCAGTCCTGTGTTCGCACTGTTTCTGTTTTGGTACAGAAACGTGTCCAACCATGTTATAATCCGTAGTTTAAACTATAACAAATGACTAGTTTTACCCTTAAACTTAGCTTTATAATATGTCTTTAAGCTTAAAACATATAAAACAGCACAATCAGTTTGGTTAACGGTCAATAGAGAGATAAATATTGACGTTAATCTGCCAAACCCGAACTTGGAGCAGGATCGGCCAGTAAACATTATTCTTCCCCTGAATTCCCTTTTGCCTTCTCCAGTCTCGAACTCTTCGCCATTGATGACGTAACACTGTGTAGCGGTTTTTCAGTTTTAAAACGTTAAATTCATTTACCAAAAGCTAAATTATTCATGTATGTCGCAATGACACTATTCGAGTTAGTTATATTGTTATTTACCGTATAAATCGGGCCGTAAATCGCCCGATCAGAAGCGAACAGTCTATTCCGACTGTTTGATTTCAATGAGCCCTGACTTCAAAATACGACCGTCAGTACAAAAAAAAGTCATTTTGGAGTCAGAAACACGGAATATATATATTCAATGTATAAAATGAATACATATATATAATTCATATAAAGATTGTCTTTAAATTGGCATGAGCTGCCAAAATTCATACTTTTTTCATAATTTCTGATCGTCACGACAGTAAGAGGCTTTGGAATCCATCGAAAAACTAAATGATTTGCGTTGGAATGAGGAAAACCATACAGTATGTGGCCTGAACGAAGCGAAAAAGTGAGCGAAAAGTAAACAAAATTTAAATAACCGGGACGACCATTCATTCATTCTAAGCCAAAGTTAGTTCAAAACAATACTTTACCGTACATTTCCGAGACTAAAAAGCTTCTGAATTATATGTCTTGAGAAAAATAGCTTGGTGTCTGAAGGTAAACTCTACTAACTTTTGTTAATTTACATGTATCAAAAATAGTATGGATATGGAGCCTAGTTATGCAACGCTTCTTACAAGATAAATAATTAACACTGCTACTTGTTATATAACAAATCACACTAGAGATTTGCTGGAATCCAAGAACGTTTATATGTTTGCTAACTATAATATACCATTCTTCCGGTTTATCAAACACATTAAATATTTGTTGGGCATATAGCAGAAGAATCCATCTATTTGACCTCAAATACATTGAGAATTCATCTTGCTGATTATTTTTGTCCCAAAGGTATTCCTTGCGCCAGTGTGTTTTGAATTAAAATATATATTGTAGAAGAGTTCTACGTTGTGAATAAAGCTTTTGCCAGCGTTGATTTACAGTAAAGTCCCTGTAGTCAGTGGGGCATGATTTACGAACGTTAAGTAACTTTACCGAGAAATTGAACACTGTTAGGAAGGTGGTAGTACCCAGTAGCGGTATGTATTCTGGGAATTTCTGAATGTCATTTCGAAAGAAACTCATTGTTGTATTTATCATTATTTATATTCCTTGTTTGAATGAGGAATAAAAAATATAGAAATGTCGGTGTCCTGTCGGTTTATGGAGGACTGTTTTTTTCTGATATACGCAATTAAATTTGCATCACCTTGGTGACTGAAAACAAACCGTTAAACATGGTCCTCAAGACATTGTAAATAACAGTATTTTTATATTCAAGTTCTGGTAGAAGAGTGTTCGGATTGTAAATCATTTACGATAAGGTGAATTGCCTCTCGCTCCATGGTACGCGTCTACTTGATAACGGCGGGTATAAGAGGCTGCAAAGACAGGTAGATCGCACATTAGACACGGGAATATAACACCTGGAAAACGTCCCCTGGTTCGAATATAGAAGGTGACCATAATTGCTGGCCATGTAGACATACACTTGTGTCAACTCCCTCCCCAAGAGATGATCTTATAACGGTAGGCCCAATGTTTCTTATTATCTGTAAATTTACATCTAACCACACCATTCACATGATCAATATGATAATATCGGAATACTGTAAACGATAAATAAGATATAAGGAATGTTTGAAACTCTCTTTCACATGTGTTTAAAGTTCGTGTTGTTCATAAAAACTTACTTCGTGGCGATGCCTTACACTTAAAGCCACTATCTTTAGGATGTAACGATATATAGATTATAATAAGTACAAACAATAAGTCTCCGATGAAACTGATCTCCTCCAGGTGAAGGTATAATTTTCACAATTTGTGTATGCTAACATTTTGAACGCCAACTCTGCAGTCGTTCAAGGGTAAGTCAAATGATGTTTTCGTCAAATGGTATGGATGTTTTCTTAAAAACAGACCCATACCCCCTGAAAAATCTAACAACAACCCCTGCGCCAATACAACCCCTGCCCCTCAGTAGTTACCTGAGAGGCTACCAAACAGTGGTGGTCGAGTAAAAATATTTTCCATTTTCTCTTTTTAGGCTGGGTGGGATTCGAAGCCGGGACATCATCGGAAGGCTCGCGCACAAATATAGGTACATTCTTTTACATTCTTAAAACTTTTTAACATTTCTAAAACTACATTTTAACATTCCCAAAACTTAATTTGAATTTCAATATAATGAGACTATCAGCTAAAATGGATCTTTATGTCGATTACAGTATTCATATGGTGCATAATGCTGGGTCTTCTACCATTTTATTTTCTCCCTCTTCCTTTTCTCTAAAACAATCACAAAATGTATGGATTACCTATAGCCTTAAGTTTAGGATGCATATTGGATTTTTAGGTCAAAACTAGTCCAGCAATATTTGAATAAGTCAGTTACGCCCGTCCTTGAAAATCTTATCTGAAAGGCAATAAATTCAGTTATATATCTCGTATCGTAAACTGTCTTTTCAAACAGCAATATAACTTATATCGCACAGCCCTCCGAAACAAAGGCAATGCAACCGGAGTAAAAAAAATGCAAACAGGCACATCTCTTTTCTATTTTTTCCTTCAGTTGAAAAAGGAACATGTTCAATGTTTTTCGCCAATGGGATTTCTGTTTTAAACTATGGCAGACTGGGAAGTTTAATAAAAACTTTACTTTTAAATTTAAAAAAAACTTTACTTTTAAATTTAAAAAAAAACTAAAAAAACAAACAACAATTATACTTTCTGGTGGTGATCAGTTGATTTCCAAAGATTTCTTGTTGGGATAACTTCAAATGGAGACTTTATGTTAATACGTTCATTATAATGATTTCGTATCTTTAATGCAAGATAATTGTACAGTCTTTGAAACTTGAATCGTATGAAGCTCGGGTTTTTCTAGGTAGTCTTAAACCCTATCCCAATAATTTTGAAGGCTATACAAAAACGTAGAAAGGATAATAAAAACTGCTCATGCAAATGTCGTTGGACGAGCCTTCACTGTCCCTCATACAAATCTCTCCGCCACTCTTCCTTCATTTACTGATTTATTGTGTTGACTATACTGGGCAGATTTACCATACCTCGATCACAAAAAATTCTCCTCGCAATATTTAAAGGGTTTTATGAGTTTTATGTGGCTTGGTCTCCTGCTAAGAGAGAATTTTATTACCCAAGCCTATAGCCCCGGGTGAATCTGAACGCTAAGCCGATTGGTCAATAGGTATCACGTGTTCGGAAGATCAGAGGTCGCTGATTCACAATCAAGTGGCTTCTCGGTTTGGTAGAATATCATGGCAGAATTAATCAAAAAGACGCCGGCTACTTCACTATCCCGCCTTTATTTCATTGTTGTTTCAAACTCTGGCGACCTTTCCACAAGCAAACCTTGGACGTAGTTTTAGATGTTACGCAGACCGGTCCACAGTTTGGTTATGACATACAGGAATAGCAACTGGCTATATAGATCACACTTCAAAAGGACCATGCTGGATTAGTGAAATTCCAACCATCGGTAAGTTTACTATAATTATGATCTCTGTAATGCCTGATATTGTCTATGTGTACTTCTTCTGATCTTGAGGAGTTGTAGTACTGTTGACAGTAAGCCGATAAACACTGCCGTTTCCGAAACGGATACTATACTGTTCACTTATAAGCCGATCAGTCTGGATATATCCTAGCGGCTTAATGTATCCACATAGCATTATCATAACAAATCCCGTCACAGCCTTAACCAATAAACGCTCTAGTTTACAGATACCCAGATGAATCAAAGCAAATGTGATGGCATCTCTGAAATTGTCAGAAAGTCTTTCATGCACAAATGCCATTTCACTCTACCGGTATTCCCAGCTGAAAATTCAAAGTTTTGTGTTTGGTCTATATACGTTACTAAATTCTAGATTTAATTATGTCTTAATGTTATCATCAACATAATCTTAGAGAAAGTATTAAGTCATGAATTATCCGAAAACTGAAACCATAATTGAGAATGATACTCTGCTTTTCAACAGATCTAGGTAGCTATGATTGGAGATCGACTGACCACGTACAGTGGTTCTATTTGTTTTTGTCATCAGTTGCCAATGTTTAAACTTTATATTAAATTTAAAACTTGGTGGGATTTCCTTGGTGGGAAAAATTAAACGACTAAGTCTACGGTTAAACCTTGTATACATTATATTTACTATTCCTAAATCTTGATCATACTATCCTTTAATATGATAGCAAATATCCGGAATACATGGGTTTTTTTTACATATAAATGCTTAGAATTTTAAAAAAAGTTTTGAGAGTTAGTGAGATCATTAAGTTGATATAAGGTTACTATGGTCAACCCGGGAGAGAACTTGTGGGAAATGACAGTGATGATCCCTCCCTTGTAATTGAGCGTTTCTTTATGGGACACGAATAACCCCATCTTCTTTATTAAACACTATATCAGAGTGTGTTGTTGATAGTACTATAGGTCATTGAGAGTCCCGTGGATAGCGACCCAACATTGGCCAGCTGATTTATGGGAAAATGAGTGGTTTCTCCCCTCTTACAAAACTTTCCACCCTTTGATCTCGACAAACCAATGATAAATTTCCTCGCTGAACAGAAATATAATTTCAGCCAAAGTTGATAATATTAGGGCTTAAAATGAAATCATGGTAGAGTAATAGAAATAATACTCGATAACAAAATGACAAATGGATAAGGTACATTTCCAAAAGAATAAAAGCATGATTTATTTTTCTGCTTGATTGGAGATTGGAGAAAATTTAGTTTTCCCGGTTTTACACTATATATTGAGTATAAAAAGCCTAAAACGAATGGTAAATATTGCCTGTCTTGTGGGTATATACTGAACAACTATATCCTCACCAAGCAATTGGTCGTACTTCGATAACTGATCGTTGAAAACATTTGTAATATAAACATATAGTTTAGGTAAAAGGCTTTAAATTTCGATTGAATCATTTTCAAATTAAGCCTTAAATGAAAACGTAAAATGAGTAATTTTACACACAATATGTACCCCACGTTTTAACTAAATTATAAACTTGTCTTCGTGGTTATTTTAGTCAAGAAGATTGTTCGTGTGTGTTAGTGTTCATAAATATATATACGCTATAAGTCCCTAATATAATCCAATCGGTGCAGATAATTTTGGAAACAAAATTTTGGGTCGCATTTATTGGAAGACGGGTATTTGTTTATACTGAGGATACAGTTGTTAAAATAGCATGAGCCGCACATTTTTTTCATAAATTCGAAAGATGTTCAGCGTTTGAAATACCTTGAATTACTAGGGGATTTGGCTGAAATAAAAACGGTAAAGTCTTATATATCTGTACGAACATAAGATGCGTGAAAAGGGCTGATGAAATTCAAATAGCCAGAGGTAGGAATTTGATGTTGGGAGTTTTGTTGCTTATAAAACTACCTAAACGTATATATAAATTTACAATATTAGTATCAGCAGTAAGGTCTTATAATTTGTACGTTTTGATAAAAATAACCAACAGCTAGTTGTTTTTTTTTTCAACCCAATTTGCTCCATATTTGGCAGCTTAATGTGGCATGAGTTGCCAAAAATCGGATTTTTGCATAATTTTTGTTTGTCAAGAAAAGTTGTACCTTCAAAAACTAAAAGATTGACGTTGAAATAAAAATCAGTATAGCCACTAACCCTGCGAGTCGAGAATGTGTGCTAATAACGTACAATATAACTAAGCTGAATGAGCGCATTTAAGGGAGTTTGTTGTTTATAAAAACTACCTTAACGTACATCCTCGAGATTGCTATCAACGCAACAAGCTCTTATTTTTACTTCTTAATATACTAAGCGGGCATAAGCTAATTCTGTTTCAACGAAATATTGCCTATATTTGGCTTTATAAAGATGTTCGTAATTGTTCATAAGCGGGATGGCAATGATCAAAATTGCTCTAGACGATATTAGCAACTCAATTTAAACAACAAAAGTAAACATATAGTTGGACCAAAATCACAAATCTAACTAACTTTTTTCAAATACTGTGTTCCTAACAAAAACGCATTAACATATATATTTATATTTACTAAGCCAAATACATTATGGCTTTCAAGGTGGGATCTTTTAGAACGAATGTAAATTGTATAGAGACAGTTTATTGTGATTCTATATCAGTTAGGTTGCAGTAAACAGTATTTGTCGAGCCTTTGAATTTATGGTATTTTCATGAAACGGACACGATGTTTGAAACAACAAGAATGACTAATCAAATTTAGTTTTTTAAAAAACAACTACAATGTTAATATCAGACAAACAATTGTAATTCATCTTTGAGAGATGTACAACATTGTTTTTAGTATTTTAGTAAAGTTCTTTGAAATATACTCAAATAATTCAAACTCGTACTTTTTTTATTATTCCTTGAAAAATTAAATTTGATTTAATTTTCTAACTTTTGTTTACGTTCGAATGTGTTTTTTATCTTATAAACAACTTTTTTTCCTTTTTTATATTTTAGTTATATATTTAGTCGTTGTTTTGTTTATTTTTCACATCTATAGTTGAACATTTTTATTGACTTCCCTAAAAGATTGTTATCGATTTGACTTTGCAATGGTATTTAAACTCCTCTTACATCAAACTCCTTGACATTCGTCGAACTTAAATTCAAGGAAAAACTAAAAACTCAGAACTTGGCTGAGAAGTGTATAGTTTCTTTAATATGATGATAAGTAAATATTTTCATATATATGAGTTTATGATTAAATTTATCTTATGTTGAAAAATATTCAAGTTTACTTAAAGTTTAAATTACTTGGCAACTATTTTTCAATAAAGGAATTGGAAAGAAGTGATTCTTTTTACCTGCCCCTAATTTCTGAAGATTGAAATTTTAACATCTACCACTAACTACGAACAACTTTACAGAACTCTTTTGGCGCCAAATCATGCAGTAGTATTCGATTAATTCGTGCGTATTGATTTTACCCTCATCTTTCATGTTTAATTTTGGCATATCATTCCTAATAGATTCAATGTCGTAGTATTGTACATTGTGTGAAATCGATTCGCCAATCTCCTCACCAGAGCCAGTAGTATCTCTGCCACCCAAGCAAATTACTTTGCTCGACAAAGAATTCCTACGCGTTAGGGTATTGAGTGTATCCATTCAGATCAAAGCGTGTTTTTACACATAGCAAAATGTCATTCAATGACTTCTGATTTCGAACGGACAAAGGGAGAAAACTCATAGTCAAAACAGCAGTTGTGTTTCATTTAGCAAGTGCTCAGCTTTGTGATCGATTTACCAGTGACGTAAACGCTATTTGCTGTTGAAATGATTCCATACATTTCCATTCTATTAATAAACGGACATTGTACTTTACTTAAGTTGAGCAAAACGTTATAATTTCATAGAAATGGAATGATAGCCCACAATGGACCAGTCCGATCGACGATCATACTAATCTAACTGAAAGTGGCAAGGACCAAAGACCGGGAAAACTATAAAAGCAAATTCAATGACGGAAACAAAAAACAATCAACTGCATCCCAGCCGAATATTATTCATTTTCCAAATAATGTTTGTTGTACAAAATTAAAACCTATAAATCAGCAGGCCACACATTACAACAGGCATTTCGTTCGCATGCTTTATGAAATGAAACATAATTTAGAATAAAAGAATAATATATATTTTATATTTAACATATATCACTTATAGGAATAGGAAGAGTTGAATTACTTTATGAATCAAACGTTTTTATGAGACAGACTTACTTTATGAATAAGACTTATTTTATGAGACAGACTTGCTTTATGAATAAGACTTATTTCCTCAGACATACTTACTTTATGAATCAGACCTATTTCCTCAGACAGACTTTCTTTATGAATAAGACTTATTTTATGAGACTGATTTACTTTATGAATCAGACTTATTTTATGAGACAGACTTGCTTTATGAATAAGACTTATTTTATAAGACAGACTTACTTTAAGACTTATTTTATGAGACAGACTTACTTTATGGATCAGACTTTTTTATTAGACAGATTTACTTTATGAATCAGACTTACTTTATGAGACAGATTTACTTTATGACTCGGACTTACTTTAAGACTTATTTTATGAGACAGATTTACTTTATGAATCAGATTTATTTCATAAGACAGACTTACTTTAAGACTTATTGTATGAGACAGATTTACTTTATGAATAAGACTTATTTTATGAGACAGATTTACTTTATGAATAAGACTTATTTTATGAGACAGATTTACTTTATGAATAAGACTTATTTTATGAGACAGGTTTGCTTTATGAATAAGACTTATTTTATGAGACAGATTTGCTTTATGAATAAGACTTATTTTATAAGACAGACCTTTTTATGAATAAGTCTTATTTCATGAGACAGATTTACTTTATGGAGCATATTTATTTTATGTGACAGACTTACTTATGACATTTGTACAAATACTTACTTTGAGAAGAGGACTTACTTTGTAAAGCAGATTCGCTTAGTAAGCAGACTTACTTTATAAAGCAGACTTCCATATTGAGGCAGATTTACTTTATATACCAGATTCACTTATTAGGCATACTTCCACGTTGAAGCGGATTTACTTTCTAAAGCAGATTTGCATGTTGAATCAGACTTACTTTATGTACCAGATTCACTTATTAAGCAGACTTACTTTATGTACCAGACTCACTTATTAAGCAGACTTACTTTATGTACCAGAGTCACTTATTAAGCAGACTTACTTTATGTACCAGATTCACTTATTAAGCAGACTTACTTTATGTACCAGATTCACTTATTATGCAGACTTACTTTATGTACCAGATTCACTTATTAAACAGACTTACTTTATGTACCAGATTCACTTATTAAGCAGACTTCCTTTATATACCAGATTCACGTATTAAGCAGACTTACTTTATGTACCAGATTCACTTATTAAGCAGACTTACTTTATGAACCAGATTCACTTATTAAGCAGACTTACATGTACTTTATGAAGCAGACGTATGAAGTAAACTGTCCAATATAGGGAAAATTGCATTTGAACAGAATTATTAAAATGTTCGATATGTTATCGAGTGGTTAAAAATGAGAGATTTCCCACTATACCAGTCTTGGAATATACGTTAAAGGTCGTTTTAATAAGTAAGAAAACTCCTACATCTTGGCAATTTGAGTTTTATCCGTTATCAGCACATAGCTTACACTGGCTTTACCAATCTTGTTTATACCAACGTCCATTTTTATTCTTTCAATCTTTCAAACGCTGATATTCTCTTGACAATTCTAATTTGTTAAAAAGTTGATTTTAGCAGCTCTTGTCGACTTACGTTATGAGGCAAAATTACTTTATTGAAGCATATTTACTTTCTGATGTTGACTTATGTTATGAAACACACATGACATAGCTGTTTTAAGCAATCAAAATCACAAAATGGACACACACATCCCTGTAGTTTGAATTTTGCCCGTAATTCACAGACACCTTCGGTTGCTATGGGTTACTGACATAACATATTTTTCAAAAGTTCTACCGAATGTTTTAGATTCTCAATGTTCCTCAAACGATCGCATTTTCTTGACATTCGTGATTCATAAAAATCTGTGAGTTTTAGCCTTGCATGTCGTGATTGCACTAAACTTTTTAAAAAAAATGGCACCGAGAGAAATAAAATTATGTGACCGTTTTGTTGGAGCATGGGCGGGGCTCGCAGGTATATAATGAAGCTGTTGCTTATTGCTATGATATATCAGATAACTTGTTGATTGTTTTGACTTCTCAATAATTTGACCTTGACCTCTAGATCTATGAAAGATGGCAGAGGTGGTGTGGAAATAGCCAGAAGTATGGGAGTTAAACATCAAAGGCTGCATTAGCTGGGATGGGTTGTAAAACTCCCAATAAACAACAAGCAGGAGTAGAGTTGAGGTTTGACGAACTAATTAATTGACCTTTTCTATGAATGAGGCCGAAGCCAGTCAGACTGGACCATCAGTCCTCCCATAAACCAGTTAATGATGACCATAGCAAATCAAGACCGCCCAAGCAAGATATACTTTTCCGATAGACTGACCAGCGTCCAGAATGGAGAGTGTCGATGACAACTTCATTAGTTATGGTCTACCACATCACCAGTATACACCTATATACACCAAAACTAAATTTGGGTGGTCGAGTTTTTTTATTAACTTTCTTAGTCTTCTTAAAGTCAAACATAGGCAAACAGTTTGATAATTATACTTCATGAAATATTACAAAACAATAACAGTTTCCAGACATGAACTCTGGTATGATAATGCCAAACTAGGAGTTATTTCCCTTTTTTTTGTGAAGACAAATCAAATCCCCCCTTTAACGTACAACTGTAGCCTGTAGGAACAAAAACCGTTTTGGTTTGTCGACGAATTTCAAGAAAAAAAAAATCTTATTTTCTTGTCGACGAAATATTTCATTTATTTTCTTGGAAAAGAGCCAAAACTAAAATGACATGAGCTGTAGAAACTGCTATGTTTTATGCATAAGAATAACATGGAGATTTTTCGCTATTTTTCCCAAATTCTGAAGGGTTTTCTTGATACCGGTCTCCGGATTGTATGCTATTAAAGCATTAAGCTACATGTATAACAGATTAACGATTATTTAGATATGATTTTAATTTTACAAACACTTTGACCTCGGACATGCCGCAGACTCACTGAGTATATTTTGTTTCGACGTGAACCATTTAGTTTCTCGACTATCTTCAAACTCGGAAAGTTGGAAAGCTCATATAACTGTACATAGTTGTATTTGTATCGTGACTTCTGTTGAAAAGATTGCCTTGTCGGTAGAAAACCCCGTTCAAGTGCTCTGGGTTTCTCAAGATGAGAAAAGAGCATCAGTGAGTAAGGCTAACGCGGTAAAATTATGAATAAAACATTTAATATTTTAAAGCTGCTAAATATGGCATTTCCAAATATGATTTAAATATTCCCCAAGATTTATTGTTTGTTGATGTTCAGATAAATCAAGACTTCAACGTCCTTTGGTAAATGTGTCATGTTATCAAATTTATATTTTTATACTGTTCAGTTGTTAGGGCTATTAATGCTTCAAATTGTTTTTCCCTGAAGATTGTTTCTGAGAAGTGTGATTTCTGAATAGTACGGTGTGAAATTGTGAACCACATTGTGTCCAATGTTGTGTTTGACCACGAACGTAGGCCCCTATACATATACTATTTTGGATAATATTAGTTTGTGGCATATTTGTTGAGATATTATCCCTGTTGTCGCTAAGGTAACGTTTGGTAGGACTGTATGTAGTCATGTAGACTGGTCATTCAGTCAATTGGATAACGAATCTTGTTAACAAAATTGAACTAAAATACAATTGCTTTCTCTACAGTAAATTAGACGTTGACCTCGGTGGTCTTAGCTTTACTCTTAAGTGTTCCTTTTATCGACTGGCAATTTCCAAGATTGACTTGGACTGCTTGATTCTTCCTCACTCTTACAGAGGAAACTTGTCTCGGTGGAACTGTAAAGTGTCCAAGAAATTTGCCAAAAAGGTTGATGAGTGAATCAATTGAAAGCCCTGAGAGAGTGCTTGTGGCTAGCCGCTAACGTCTCTCTCTTGGTTTATCACCTCCCTCATTTCAACTAAACTCTGTCTTACCGAGGGAAATAGAATTCCAATCACACAAAGTCTTGTTACTAGAATAGTTTTAAAGCAATTGGAATTTAGTTTTAACATTGAAATGATATCAGCTGTATTTGGAAAAAAAGAAAAATTTTTACGATTTTAGTTTACTTACTATTCATTGAAAACTAAATCTGAATTCGAAAGTATGAATTTCCCTGAGCAATTTCAATTTGTTTGCTGTTTTTTATGAGAGTTCTTGTAAGTCATCAATAGTTCGGTGGCGAACTTTTGGCGTGAGCGTATTTCTGGTCAAAGGGCAGACTACCCATGTCATGCATGGCTATAAGTTTTCGTATTTTTGAACGACCTCTGTGGAATGGGATGTAATGAATGTACTCTAATGTTTTATATCAAAATGTTTATTTACATTTATAAAAGGAAGAATTCTTCCTTTTTTTAAATTATACGTGGTTAACTGAATTTCTAAACAAAATTGTGTAAAAAATTGGGCCACTTGTCAATAAAGAAAAATAAGAGTTATATATGGAGTCATTTTAAAATAGCACGACCTGGCAAAATTTTCTTTGTTTTTAAACTTATAAACCTACTTAAAAAAACTCCTTGGTTATTTATCTTTTTGTATGTTATAAACCAAAAACATATGTTATTTTATGTAAATTTTGAATTTATATCAATCGTGTCATTTTAGCCAAAACAATTTTCACTACTAGAGTTAAACATATGCTAAGGGATTACGCTATTTAATCTCTCTCGAAAGTATATACATTTACAACGGTCTTTTGATATAGTGAGTTCAGGGAAATGTAATATGTATAGCGCATTCTACTTCCTATAAGAAATTTTATCTATTTAGTTTTATAAAGTTAAGTACATGTACAAATCTGTTTTGATTGGATTATCTCATTATAGGACAACTATTGGTTATAGGTTAACTATCTTATGATTTATTCTATTTGCATTTCAATATTTGGCTTAAGAAATTGATTGACGTTTAAAATGTCGCGCGCGAAATGAAATTGCCGAACTGTGAACCACCGGCCATGTTGAATTCTGGACTCCATCTGACACCATATTTTGGGTATGTTTCTTCTTTTCTTAACACCGCTATATTTTGTACTTGGGTATTTCCTATATAATGATTGTTTTTCTCTCTCATACGACCATGTCTTCTTATATTGTTATCCATCTGCGTCATTCCAAGTCAGGTTTTCCAGTTTGTCTTGTAAAACACAGACGTCCAATCGAGGGTACTCATAATGTGATATCTACCAACCTCCTTAGAAATCGCTTGTGTTAAGACAAAAATAATTGCCATCGATATTCGCATTTGACATAATGATAGATAACTCAGTCTTTTGATACACTAGTATATATTTCATTGAGAGATCGGAGTTGACCAGTAGTGAAACAGATAGGGCAGTTCAACGACGGTGACTGTAAGATGCGAGATGTCACCTTTTCAGACAGTTTGGTAGTTGGACTTTTTTCATTTACCGCATCAATGAATGATTTCAATTCCTTTCAAAAGTTTAAAGGGGGTTTTCTGGACTGGATACGCATCTATCTAAGAAATAAATTGAACGATGTCATTTTGCTCGGGCATCAGAAAAAATGAAAAAGTAATGTGTTTTTGTCATGGGTATGAAATGGAGTTTAGTGGATTGGCATATAGCTGGGATAACTTGGAATTTACTATACTTGTATTGATTTAGCGATCTCGTTCATTAAAGGCATCAATACCATGAACCGATTTAAAACAAACTGAATGCAGACCGTTGTTCTAGCAAATTATTTGACCCCATCTCAATCCAGAATATTTCTATTTCAGTCTTCATTCAACCTATTTTGTCAATATTATTTAACCATCGAAGTATAGCCAAGACGAGATTTGAAAGGAATAATTTTGTCGAAATGTCAAAGGTATAATAAACTGAATTATTTTGATCCAAAGGGCCTGTGAAATTTACATTTTAATTTTTTATAGGAAATTGTCAATAAAACTACACAAAATAATAAATCTATTAAAAACAATCTGAATTAGGAATCTATTGGAATTTTTTTTTTGGATTGACATTTTAATTCTCAGCCCTTAATAAATTATTTTAACATTTGTATGCGTTTCTGAGCATTGAAATGTGTACGTTTTGCCTAGTCTAGTTTACTTTACCTTGGATGGTAAATTGATATAAATTAGTGCAATTTTCCTTGGCAAACTGGGTTTAATTTGCTGCTTTGGCCAAACGTAGTTATGTTTTTTTTCGTACAAAAAGTTTTGTATTATTTACAGTCCCTGTGGTTGGTTGTAACATAACTCTAAATTTGCCGTAAGATCTTTTTAAAAAATATATCCAACAAAGATTGGAGACTATTGAAGCAATGCTTTTCCACATTTGGTTAGGGCATGACGACCTCTTACCAATAGATATTTAATCCTAAAGATGAGGGGAAAATCCATATTACCTTTATAGCACCATAAATCAATCCCGTTCCGATGATTTCCAATCTAGTGTCAGATTTCCAGAATAAAACGCTTATAATGTTTGCAGTGAGGAGGCAATGCTAAACAAAACTGGCTCCTGGCATGATATTCCTAATAAAAAAGAGAGTTTCGTCTCTTCAATACAAACATTACATTTATTTTAAGAACGATCCAATCCACTTTTGGATACTATGTTTGTATAATTATTTTATTTCCACGTCGAAATAAGACAAAGCAAATGCAATATAATCGTCTATATAATTTTCCTATTTATTCAGCTATGTTAGGTATTGTGTGTCATTTTGTATCGTTTCTTTAGCACGTATTTGCAGCACCATTAAAGCCCCAAGATATTTTTTCATTAAGCCTGAGTTGGACGAACCACGCAACCCTTGAGCAATCCGACTAGAGAGAATACTACTCGTGAAATATTTAAACACTATCTCTTTTCCGTTGCTCTTCTTTTTTGACGACACGTGAACTATGTCTCCAACTAGACCGGGCTAATCACTTAAATTAGAATTTACGAAGTGTATGCTTAATGTATTTGGACTTTCTAACCCTCTGCTCGTACTCGAAGACTGCTACAAAAACACTTAAACATAGGCGTAATTGATTTTAAATATTCAAACAAGTTCGAGATTTTTCACCCAGTCCTCTCACTGCTATTGTCTAGCTTTCAGAAAACTTCAAAGGAAATTCTCTGATTAATTGATTTCCAAGAGTCGATTTCAAGAGTTTTTTTCTAAATAAAAAATTGTTTTATGATATTGTAGAAAATAGTCCTTTTCAACTTTTGATTCATTTTATACAATTAGATCAACTGGAAGTAATTCCGTTTTTATTAGATACCTTTTTTGGAAAAAATCCGGAACGTTTTGGCCCATGTCAAATGCTATGAACATTTAATAATATTTCTTAGACTGAAATAATGCGTAACATAATGACGGATACAAAATTTAAACCCATTTACCTTTAACCAAAACATTACTGCAAATTTTGGGCATATTTTTAAATGCAGTGCAACTTGACACTAATAAATAAAATTAGTTTGTTTTCGTAATTTCCAAATTGATTAATCTTGGCATTTATCCAGGTTTATTTAAATGGACAAAAAGCTGTTACATTAAAAATCTCAAAGCATGGACGTTAGGAAATCTTATTGATAATAGGATAACTAAACCAGAGAGGTTACCATGGGAACAGTGAGGATGATTGACAGCTGATCTTTGGTAGATTAGAGAAACTTTAAGGGACGGCTTCGTCACGAACAATAAATGTCGGCTCAGCTTAGAAATAAAAAAGAAAGTCAGTATGGGAAGCTAACTTATTAAACCCAGCTTTGGTTTTCCTTCCGCTATTAGATTACTAAGTTTTTAATTTATGCAAGAAAATAAAAATCTTTGCGTTTTGACTCCAAAATCTATAATAGATTTATAGTTAAGAGCCCTTTTAAGTCCCATCAAGGTTAGTTTTAAATTTAATTTTGTGTTATCCTCAAGCGTTTAATCCAGGCCCAATTGAAATATCATCGTATATATAAAATGCCACCCGTTGTATCTTTTGGAATGATGGGCTGCGGTGAATAATTTTATTTTTGAATTACCGAAAAGGTATTTATTGTTTAAATTTTAATAACTTATTTATTCACGTTGTTGGAGATGCGGTAATTTCAGAAGTGTTGATTTTGCTATGTGAACCGCAACTTATCGATTTTCTCGTATACAAAGGGCTGTTAGTACGCTGTTTATCTTTTTCATTGCAATGACGTTTTAATTAAATTTTGTCAATACTGTCTCCGTGAAAGTGAAAAAGGCTAAATGAGACAATTTATTAACTGTGATGTTTTCAAAGCGAGAATGAACGGTGATCATAGAACAATATCTGTCTAGGTTGGCGTCTATGAACATAAATCAGATCAGCGCCCCAGGAGCTTGTTACGTGTTGCACGAGAAAAAAAAACAACCCTAATTGATATTTAATATTAATCGGTTATCCAATAACTATCCCAGAATGTGACTGTTCTGCCACACTTTTGTTAACAGTTGTTTATTTTTACGTAGGCTGCAAAGCCTGCAAAACTATGTACTCCTGAATAGTGCATGGAGTGGAAATTTATGTTTATAAGTAAACCGGTATTCTCCGAGATTACTCAGTGAAATACCGAAAATAAGGTACATTTTTCTGAGTTCAATTAGTTTGACCTGATATCAACCTTGGTGGTCTGCATGATACTCTCAGAAATGGATATTGCTTTTAGCTGACAATTAAAGCGTTCTAATATTAGAGATTTATCATAGAATGCTCAAAGAGAAAAGCATGGACGGTTTTTTTTTACAAAAAATTACCTTATCTCTTAAATACTTCGCTGTGCCAGTTAGTGTCACTGTTATTGTTGGATTATTTCATGTTGACCAATAATTCCATTTACAAGGAATTTCAGCATTTTTTCACACAAAAGTTCTACCCGCAATGCCAATAAGTGTAGAAATTGGCTATGCACACAAGCGTCCCTGAGTTATATAGGATATGTTTTTGTGTCTTATGATACTCTCAGAAATGGATATTGCTTGGCTATGAGTTTAGCAATATAGTTCATTTTTTCAGGATAGTGTTTTGGTTCTTGATAGATTTTTTGGATACAGTCCCTTGGGTCTGGGTATAGGCTTTTGGAATATAACCCATTAGGTCTGGGTGGGTTTTTGGGACATAGCCCATTAGGTCTGGATAGGTTTTTGGGATATAGCCCATTAGGTCTGGGTAGGTTTTTGGGACATAGCCCATTAGGTCTGGATAGGGTTTTGGGATATAGCCCATTATGTCTGGATAGGGTTTTGGGATATAGCCCTTTAGGTCTGGATAGGGTTTTGGGATATAGACCTTTAGGTCTGGATAGGGTTTTGGGATATGGCCCATTAGGTCTGGATAGGGTTTCGGGATATAACCCATTAGGTCTGGATATGTTTTTGGGATATATCCCATTAGGTCTGGATAGGGTTTTGGTATATAGCCCATTAGGTCTGGGTAGGTTTTTGGGACATAGCCCATTAGGTCTGGATAGGGTTTTTGGATATGTTTGGTTTGATCGAGATAGGGTTTTTGGATATGTTTGATTTGGTCTGAATACGGTTTTGTGATAAGCCTGAGTTTGGTCTCGATATGTTTTGGGTATTTAGATCATTTGGGCTGATAAGATGTGAGGATACGTTTGATTTGGTGTGAATTGGGTGTTGTGATATTTTTTAATTGATCTTGATACGGTTTGGGGATATAATTCATTTGATCTAGATAAAGTTTTGATGATATATTTGATTTGGTCGGGGTAGGGTTTTGTGATGTAGTTTTCTTGGGTTTCGATAGGGTTTGTGAGTAGGATATAGTTTGATTGATCCCTTAACTGCTGATGTCTCTTCCTCTATCAACACTTCATGTTCACTTTCACAGAGAAGTCTGGCCAATACAGATGTTTTACACGGTACTATCATCAAAGAGTTCCTGGAAGTTCTAGTGTAAAGCAGCTGGTATATTTGTTGATAGCTATACCATGTCTACAATCATACACCCCTTTCTACAAATACCCATATAGATTGCAACATCTTTCTTCTTTTCGCCAACCACTTGGTCAGACTTTTTGACAAATCGTAGGTAGACTGTGTAAACACGTTCTAAGTTTATTTATCCCTTAACGGTCTTGCTCCAAACATATGGTGAACATGATGAAGTTAACAGATCAGGGTTGTGAACGTATCTTAGATGATTTCTCCCCTTCAAGACACTCCTTAACAGTTGATTTCCCAGCACAGTCAACTCTCTTAAATGGTTTATCAAAAGATAAACACTAAATATTGTAAATTTTAGAGGTGTAAACTCAAGTCGTGATTCTCCCATAGTTAGGCGAACCTTAATATATGACCCCTGGAGTAATGGGAAAATACCTAGGCCTACTTCAAGGCTTGTGGCGAAAAGACAAATCAGTAAAAAAAAAACGTTGGAGAGCGAATTTAGTGAGCAAATGTAAATCATACCCATTTTAAAGTTTAAATTAACAAAATAATTAATTAATTGATGTGAGTTAAGAGGTAGGATGTCGATATTTTACTTTGAATATATGCACACAAATTGTTCCATGTTGACTCTATATACTTAGGAAAAGTATGTTTATATTTTAAGATTTTGGGTAAAATGTTTAAACTATATATACAAATATATTTATTTTTTTATCATGAATATCACACATGAGGCTATCTGTTCTGACTATAGCGAAAATAATTGTTACATAGTTTTACATTATGGTTCAAGTATTTTGTTGCCTAAACCGGTTTCAGGGAGTTCAAAAATTAAAAAAAGTTTAAAGAGTTTACAGGGATTTGCCGAACTTTCGTATGTAGATACAAGCTTTATACTCAGGTATACATTCCTATACTGCCTTTCTTTGATGTTGCTTATAGCTCAATTGTCATTCATATTTTTAACCCTTCTTGTAGCAAGATTTATCCGCCCCATGCAAGTTTTAGTAACAATTTCTTTTTCACTACAACTGCCAAGTTTAAATACCAAAATATTGACTAATTGCTTGGCTAATAATTTTATCGCATGACACAAAAAACTTGAAACAATTATTAAAATGGAATGAGTTGACAAATATTATGAAAAGTTCGTCAGTTTTATTAAAAAGTACCAAATATGTTTCCGTTGATACCAATCTTGCAGAAGAACGGCTAGATATATTTATAAGAAAAAAAAAACACAGCCAAAAATGTACATATGTATCGTTCTTTTCGTACGAGTTTTGTTTTGGTTTGGCAAATATTTTATATTTAAAGTCACTTTTTTAGCTTTCCTTGGAAACCCTAAATTTCTCTTATCAATCGGAATTTATTTTAAAAAATAATTTTCGGCAGGTCAGGCCACTGTAAGAAAATCATATGTATTTTATAAAGTTTGCCTTGACCTAAAGCTTGTGGTATACACTAATTTTATCCTCTTTTTCAACCCCTTTCTTTACTTTTATTAAACAAGGACGGCTCTCCCATCCAATAGTGTGGAGTTAAGGTAGCTGGGGCGAGATAGAGAACGGGTGATCAAATACTCGTGCCTGTGTTGTTGGAAGGAGTCAGGGTTTCTTGTAGGATGGAAGTTGCCTCCCTTCTGATGTCAACTGAAGAGTAAAACTTACTGTTGATTAGCTATTTATGCGAATACAAACTCGGCAATATTCATTTACCGATAAATATATAAACTGTGCTAAAGTTCCCGCCTCTCATTTCATATTTCATTACCTCACGCTAAACTGGCATAATGAACAAATAAAGTAAAACGTTTAATGATCGATTTGAAAAATAAAGTTTATACCTTTATTCACAAAGAAAAACAAGCTATGATTTCCTTTTGCAATTTGCAATGCATATCACAAATCTGTATAACTTGACTGATTCAATTTGCAATGCACATCACAAACCTACATAACTTGACTGATTCAATTTGCAATGCACATCATAAACCTACATAACTTGACTGATTCAATTTGCAATGCACATCATAAACCTACGTAACTTGACTGATTCAATTTGCAATGACCATCACAAACCTACATAACTTCACTGATTTAATGTGCAATGACCATCACACACGTACAGATCTTGAATGATACGATTTGCAATGCATATCACAAACATACATAGCTTGACTGATAATGTTTGCAATGCATGTCACAAACGTACATGACTTGACTGATACGATTTGCAATGTACATCACAAACGTACATAATTTTACTGATACAATTTGCCATGTACATCACAGACGTACATAACTTGGCTGATACAATTTGCAATGCACATCACAAACGTACATGACTTGAGGTATACAATTTGTAATGCACACCATCACAAACGTATATAACTTGACCGATACGAGTTGTAATGCACATCACAAACGTACATAACTTCACTGACACGATTTGCAATGCACGTCACAAACGTACATCACTTCACTTATACGATCACAGAAATGCTTAGCACTCTCACTACATGTCATAGCTGAGAATCTCCTGCAATACACATTGCCACTAAAATCGCATTCGACCAATTCGACGATACTCTTTCTGTTTGTAATTTACAGTATTTAAAGTTAAATAAAAGTTGTTAAGACTTATTCAATATTAAATTATATTCCCTACGGTATAGTCTATCCTCCTAAGTCTGATTGTCACCCGGGCAAAAACAATAACCGTTGACTAGTAGTGATTTTATTGCGACATAAAGATAATTATAAATAACCATTATATGCAAACTTAAATAGTTTGTGAAATGTGTTGTGAACTTTAATTTCATTGCTTTAATTACTACATCAATACGTTTTGATAAACTGAATTGTGAGCAATGAATTTTAATAAATATACAAATCCTATATTTCACCCTGCACGTTTTGAAGTACTAGATTAAATCACATTCAAAAAGAGTATATTTTAATTAAAATGAGATCACGCAGTTAAATGTACTTGAAAATAGAAGCAGTTATTTCACTGGAAAACAGAAAGACATTTATCGGTTATTGGAATTGCACTTAATTGAACTTTATTACATGCCATGTTAGAACCTTTTTTCAAATGTGTTTGTTTTTAAACTAGCACAAAATGCACATCGAAAAAGTTGCAACGATGCCATTGTTCTTCAACTAGTACTGAATATGTATTCAAAAAGTTGCAACGATGCCATTTATTTCACAAATAATTTCTTTGGGTTTCAATTGATATTGCTTATAAAGAAAATAACCCTTACCTCAATTAACATTGGTTACGAATGGAGGACATGTTTTTTCAAATTGTTATTGGGCACAGTCTTTCTGAAATTTGATTTATCAATCACTTTGCTTTGCAGTAAACTGGAAAAACGTGTGAGTATTTATCGTGTTGCAGCGCTGTTTGTAATTACACAAGATAGATTACTTCTGTTTTGTCGTCTGCACTGTTTGAAGGCCATTCTGTTTGTAGGCGACGTAAAACTGCCGTTTGTTCTCTAAAGGAGAAGCAGTGATAAATATAATAATGTCACAACAACAAATAAAGGCAATTCGAACTATGTGGACTCACTGCTCGTGCTAATGATATTTAAACTTATTTTATGTTCTATAAACCAGCAGAAGGTCGGGGGTTCCCTCCAGGCAGGTGCCCCGGTTTCCTTTCTGAATAAACCCTAGAACGCTCGCCAATATAAGAGAATATAAATCCTGACTGCAGCCTTTCGTCATTTGTTAGCCGCCTCAAAGAGTTTTGAATATATTCCGTATTCATCAGCTCGATATACAAGAACTATTACCAATAAAACAACATCCAGTGAACCTAACGGCTTAAACTACTGAAGAACAAAAAAGTGTTTAGATGTTGCGACCAAGTGGGAATTACAGCCCCTCTGCATCGTATTAATGATTATTGGCCCATTGTATTAATAAACCGTTAAACTGACGACGAGAAGAGGGTCCGTAGTATGGATAACTCTTATAACTAACTGTATAATCATAATTGTAATATTTTTTGACACGTTATCTGGACCACTTTAACAACTGAACTAGGAACGTAGACTCCTGGATGATTTTAATAACTGGCTCGGAATTGTAGTTTATTGTCTGAGCCACTACTATAATGGACTCATAAGTGTAGTCTCGTTGAATTCACATCTCTTACAATGGACTAGAAAGTTAAGTATCGTTGTCTGAGCCACGTTTAAAACTGAATCACAAGTGTAAGCAATCTGCCTGAACAACTCTAATAGATGACTCAGAAGTGTAGGCTTGTCTAAATCGCTTTATTAACTGACTCAGAAGTGTAGAATCGTCTGAATGACTCTAATAAATGACTCAGGAGTGTATACTTGTCTGAATTACTATAATAACTGACTCAGAAGGAACTGTAGACTCGTCTGAATCAATCTATTAACTGTCTCGGAAGTGTCTTCTCGTCTGAATAAATCCATTAACTGACTCCGACTTCGTCTGAATTGCTCTAATAACTGACTCAGTAGAGTATACTCGTCTGAAGTACTCTAATAATACTCGTCTGAATTACTCTAATACCTGACTCAGAAGTTAATACTCGTCTGAATTACGTTAATAAATGACTCAGAAGTGCATACTCGTCTGAATCACTCTAATAAATGACTCAGAAGTGTATACTCGTCTGAATTACTCTAATAAATGACCCAGAAGTGTATACTCGTCTGAATTACTCTAATAAATGACTCAGAAGTGTATACTCGTCTGAATTACTCTAATAAATGACCCAGAAGTGTATACTCGTCTGAATCACTCTAATAAATGACCCAGAAGTGTATACTCGTCTGAATTACTCTAATAAATGACTCAGAAGTGTATACTCGTCTGAATTACTCTAATAAATGACTCAGAAGTGTATACACGTCTGAATTACTCTAATAAATGACCCAGAAGTGTATACTCGTCTGAATCACTCTAACAGCTGACTCAGAAGTGTACACTCGTCTGAATTACTCTAATGAATGACTCAGAAGTGCATACTCGTCTGAATTACTATAACGACTGATTCAGAAGTGTATAATCGTTTGAATCACTCTAATAACTGACTCAGAAGTGCATACTCGTCTGAATTATTATAATAACTGACTCAGAAGTGTATACTCGTCTGAATCACTCTAATAACTGACTCAGAAGTGTATAATCGTCTGAATTACTCTAATAAATGACTCAGAAGTGCACACTCGTTTGAATTAATATAATAACTGACTCAGAAGGAAGTGTTTACTCGTCTGAATCGCTCTAACAGCTGACTCAGAAGTGTACACTCGTCTGAATTACTCTAATGAATGACTCAGAAGTGCATACTCGTCTGAATAACTATAACGACTGATTCAGAAGTGTACACTCGTCTGAATTACTCTAATGAATGACTCATAAGTGCATACTCGTCTGAATAACTATAACGACTGATTCAGAAGTGTATAATCGTTTGAATCACTCTAATAACTGACTCAGAAGTGCATACTCGTCTGAATTATTATAATAACTGACTCAGAAGTGTATACTCGTCTGAATCACTCTAATAACTGACTCAGAAGTGTATAATCGTCTGAATTACTCTAATAAATGACTCAGAAGTGCATACTCGTCTGAATTATTATAATAACTGACTCAGAAGTGTATACTCGTCTGAATCACTCTAATAAATGACTCAGAAGTGTATACTCGTCTGAATTACTCTAATAAATGACTCAGAAGTGCATACTCGTTCGAATTGATATAATAACTGACTCAGAAGGAAGTGTTTACTCGTCTGAATCACTCTAACAGCTGACTCAGAAGTGTATACTCGTCTGAATAACTATACCAACTGACTCAGGAGTGTATACTCGTCTGAATTACTCGAATAACTGACTCAGGAGTGTATAATTGTCTGAATTACTATAATAACTGACTCAGAAGTGTATACTCGTCTGAATCACTCGAATAACTGACTCCGAAGTGTATACTCGTCTGAATCACTCGAATAACTGACTCCGAAGTATATACTCGTCTGAATCACTCTAATAAGTGAATCAGAAGTGTAGACTCGTCTGAATTACTCGAATAACTGACTTAGGAGTGTATACTTGTCTGAATTACTATAATAACTGACTCGGAAGTGTATACTCGTCTGAATTACTCTAATAACTGACCCAGGAGTGTATACTCGTCTGCATTACTATAATAACTGACTCAGAAGTGTATACTCGTCTGAATCACTAGAAAAACTGACTCGGAAGTGTATACTCGTCTGAATTACTCCAATATCTGACTCAGAAGTGTATACTCGTCTGAATTACTATAATACCTGACTTAGAAATATAGAATCGTCTGGATTAGTCTAATAACACACTGAAAAGAGTAGATTCGTTGACAGGGGGCTGCTTTTTAGTTTTATTTCGTCTGAGTATGATTCGAGCCCGTGCCGCATCGATGGAAGGACTGAGGGATGGTCACCCTAACCCACTGGACCACCGAGGCCCCTTCAGTAGATAAACTGGAAAGGCTATTTACTAATTCAGTAATTTTCCTGATGATGATTGCTGATATACCTTCAACATTACGCTATCGCCATGCGCAAAGTTACGGTCGTAAATGTTTTGATAAACAGCTCAAAAGACCGAACCATTTTATAACAGTGGATCTATCAATTGAATATCTGTCGTGTGAACCAATCCCGTAAATGAAACACTCTTATAACCAACCTGTAAGTACAGATACACTGTGTGGAGCAGTCTGATAACAGTCTCTGATACATACATCAATAGTCAAGGAAATATAAATCTGAATTGTTCGATCTTTCATCCTTGTACATAACCCCATTTAACCCCCTTTCCCATCCCACTGATTGCTGTAAAAAATAATAGCTATTTAAGTTTGTCTTTTCACCATATATATTGCCCAGATAAGTGATGCATATGCCAATTTCTTATTTATAAAAGACTTACTGGACGACATGTCTTGAATATACTTCGTGATTCGATAGTAAGAGTGTTTTTCGCCACCAAATCCTCATTGCACTGCTCATATTCGGTTCATCTTTACTAATTATTTTTATTAGTTGTTTTATTATGTTCCCTTCTGAGCTTGTTCGAATGGACTTGGGTTGGTCGTTTTTACCCTGTAGAACCGAGCGAGTGATAGAAAGAGTTTCACTGTTCGGAACTGAGGGTGGCCACAACCAGCCTACTCTCAACCTTCATCAAGCCGGTCTGAAACACTGAGGTCTACAGTTAACCGTCTCCAAGTGAACCAGACAAGATCTGCATGTTATACCGAGAGATGTATACGAAAACTTGAAAATAATCATTGCGTTGTGAAAACATCTTCAACCTATCTATCCATGTTAGAGGATATTTAATAAAAGTGGACAGTTACAAAATTCAAATGTATTGTTCTGCTTAAGAATGTTTTAACAAACTTGATGATTTTAGTGCTAATGATTCAACATTCACGTTATGCTATTTTACGTCAAAGTTTTTTCATTGACACGAAGGCATACAGCTAAATAAATTGTATATCCTGCAATTTATCTTACTTGGGTGAAACTTAAGAAAAACGCATTTAATCCATAAAGAGAATTAACAAAATAAAACAATCTGTTCAAAGAATTTAATGAATCCCAGAAAAACTCATTTTCATTTTGTACACAAATAAACAGAATCAAATAATGTAAAGATAAGAAAATTAAACACATAAGAAAGGTGCACAAAACTTTTTAAAAAATTAATTACATTTACAGATAGTTTTTGGAGTAACTCGTTGTTTCTTATAAAGTCTAAAAACCCATTGGTCAATTTCAATACACAACTTAAATTAAATTCTCAGCAATTTGTCGTTTAATACTAATCGTTGTTAATTATTCCCCAATCAATTGAATACTAAGACAGATTATTTCGAATATTTAACAGCATAGACTTGTGAGATAAAGAAACGCCAAGGACTGTTTTTAGAGATATGAAAATCATATATAAGAAAAGCTGAAATTATATTTAAATTATATTGGCGATAAATGGAATTATCTTTCACAAATCGTTACCATTATTTAAGCTAATCTATCTTATTATTTGTAATTAAATTTCTACTTTTGAAATAATTCCGCAAAAACCTGCGGTAATATTCCCACTTACCTCTTCGGAATAATTAAAATGTCCAGGAAAGAAAATTCTGAAAATCTAAAACATAAAAACGAAAATAATGAAAATATAATTCGGTTTTAATTAATAACTGGATAATTTATTAGATCTAACGAAAAGAAAATGGGATGTTATTATATTTATGAACACTAAAACACACGGGCACAGGGAAAATCTTCTTGTCTGGATTGTTATTATAAGTGTGAAAAGGCAACAATTTGATTGGCGAGTGTTTAAACCTAGTACCGAATAAAACAAACCTTTCGCAGGGATTCCCTAAAACAATATAGAAATGTTTTTGTTACAGAAGACATCAGACACGGGCACAAGTCATGCTATTACAACTTGATTTAGACATGGCTTACGAAAATACACAGGGCCATCTATCTACATATAAGACAACAAAAGTTCTTCAAAAATCTGATTAGTACAGAATATGATATAAATAATCCTATTGCACAACAGGAAGTATTAAGTCATTTAAAATTCGGCGATTCGGAGATTACATATAATTAGCAAAGATGTTTTATATTTTCTGTTTTCATAACGCAATTGATTGGGACATTTAAGCGTTAATGCTCTTAACGAATTTAACAGAATACTTTTGAGACAATCACACATTTTTTTCTTATTTTAACGGAATATTGCATTATTTAGTTTTAATGATTTTTAAAAATATAAAAGATGAAAAAGCTTCATAATTGTCGCAAGTAAACAGGCATTATCTTCCGCAAATCATAAATACATTTTATAAGACCCCAATGGCAATTTCGTTTACGTGTGAATATAAGCACAAACATATTTAGAATAGAAAAGTCTGGAAGCCTACATTATGTATATCCAACCGTATTCATATTTTCACTTATCCCTTTATCTCTTAAACATTTTTTTCGGCTGAAGAATTTCCACATGCTAAATACATTAAGACTCGTCTAACTAACGTTGTTTTGTGGGGTTTAACATTTATGAGCCGTTTTTCGCAGAATTATAGATTATTGTACAGTTCATCAAAATGCATTTGTTTAGACGGAATTTACAGTTACAACATTTGTCAAATTTCTGTGCTGGTATTGTTTACAGAGAAAATGGTACAGCTTCACATAGAATTTTCAATAAGTTTTAAATAGAGGTTTCTTTTCACTGAGACTTGACGCAAAACAGATCAGGGCTTTCAAGGGGACAGCGCTCTGCTTGAAACAATCCCCTGTTCCCGGCGAGTAGAGATTTCTCTAAAGCCATACTGGATAGTTGAGATAATCACCTAGAGAATAGTTATTTGCAGTCTGTATTACTAGTGCCGCCCAAATTGTTGAGTTGTCTACGAAATGGCACATAATTCAAGCATTTCCATTAAAATGTCGAAGAAAAAGTCAAACAAATACTGGAAGTTAAATGCTTCTAAGAAGTTCATTTGACAGCAAAGTTACCTTTGTTAAATGGGCATTTGGGAGTAGGGATATTTACATGCTTCATGGGACAACAGTTCGGCGTCACTCAACTCCATTTCATAGGACATGATTTGCGAATATTTTCGCTATTTCACTTACAACAAAAAATAAAAATTAGCAGCTATTTTATTAAAAAATATTGATTATGAACATACTAGTCTCGAGAATTACATTCGATTTTAAAGCATAAAAACTAAGGCATAACATGAATGAACGTGCGTCGTCGCTATTTTAATTTTCATTTCGTTTTGAAACATTTTGTGGGTGCGCACAGGGGTTCATATTGTATGGATTTTCTTATTCCAACGTCAGCCCTTAAGTTTTCGATGAACCTCATCCTCATGTTCATTGTCTAATTGATAATCAAAATTTTTTTTTGAATGTTTGAATTTTGAGAGGTCTTCTCACTTTCAGCTGGACTTTAATTTATTAAGTTACCAGAATCTTTGTTCCTTTTAAAATAAATTAACAGTATATACCATCTTTTAAAACTATCCATTTACTATTAAACAAATAAAATATGCATTGTTAAAACAACTTGGTAAATTCAAACTCACAGTTAATTTATGACTGGGAGAAAATAATTTATTTTTGCTAATGATATATGAAAATTGTAGTTAAGAGATACAGTAAAAAAAATTAGATTAAACAAATACTATACTTATAACGAATGATTTTGTTTTAGTATTTTAGAGTTGAACATGTTTATCTCAAAAGTGTTTATCTCAAATTAAAAAAAAATCATGAATCCATGGGAAATGTAAAGAATTAAAAAAAATAGGTATATATTATTCATGAAATAAGTTTCACGTAAGATAAAAATATCGCATGTAAATTGAAATGAAAGTTTTTTTGTAAAAACAGAACACCTAGGACCGCTTGTAACTTGAACAAGTTGTCCTATAAGTTTTTGTTGTGAACTAAAATCGATAGAACTTTTGTAGTCATTTTGAGTTAAATGCTGGCAATTGATCTCAACTTGACACATGATAAATTGTATAAAGCCTTAGAATAGAATATAAATTAAATGGCAAATTATAACTTTAAATAAAATGTAATAAACAAACTCATGTTAACACTTCATTTTTTGCTCACAAAGTTAAGAGAAAATAGCTAATGATCTAGGGCAATAAACATTACATTTAGCAGGTGCTGTCGAATTTTAAGTTGGTTTTTATAATATTTGTATTCTAAGTTTATAGTTTTGTTTTAATCGAGTTTTGTCAGGTAATGCTATAAAATACAAATATCAGAAAAATGTGAGATTCGCATTAAACTGTCAGACGTAAAATTACCCTATCAACTGTCTGTAGTGAATTAATTTACGACTAAGGAAGGCTTTTAAAAATGAACTGTCTCCGATTTTGATCCATTCACACTTTTCCAGGTCAACCCTTGACACATCGCCATTTTGAGGGTCACGATTGAAAAAATAAAACGTTGATGGGGGTGAAAGTTTTGTGTATATAGAGGTTTTATTAAAATAGAGAGAGTAACCATAATGAAAATCAAAAAAGGGGTCGATCATTCTTGCTTACCTTCTATTCTGTAAGCTCGAGTCATGGGTCACTACTTTCTTGTGCGCATATCCCTTCCAATGTGTGCTTCGGTTAAGCAGAAGTACAGCCCTTCCTCATTTCTCTCCTGCATTCTCATTGGTTGATTGTCGAACAGAGATCTTTACTGAGCAGAATGATTTATTTTGGCCGAGTGAGAGTCTTCAATGCCACAAATCACTCGTTTCATAGCGCATGTAGTGCCAGATAACTGATCATAATTTTCACAGAATGAACTCATATTTTTCAGCTCCATTTTTGGCGCAATATTCGACTGATACGACAGCGCAATATACTGGTGGTTACGGTAGCAATGGCTACGGTTTGTTGTCTTCTAGATTTACGGATTCTTCTGGCGGATACCCACTTCACGGATGTGGGGGCTACTCCGGGGTGAGCGGTCAGAACCTGACCACTGGATCTTTCTCCCCACCACCAAGATCCAACGGCAACCTAATATCAGCTTCTAACTCCCCTAACGACGCTGGAATTTTAACCCTTGGAAGTCGCTCTGGGTCGGCAGATTCAAGGTCTCTACACGCCAGTTGTGGGGGAAGTCCTCACGGTGGAGAGAAAACATCTCCCTTACCTCCATCACTATCTCCCAGAAGGTATGGCTCTATTCCACAAAGAGCTCACTCACACACTCAAAATTGGACTAATCCGAATTTGGGCGAATCCCCCCTCCCCAGTCATATGCAACCTCATGATACAGGTCAGATCTCTATGAATGGGCACCGAGAAAATCAACCCATCGGAAGAACAGAAGAACTCGATTTAAGAACTTCCTCGATAGGACCCTCGCCACATCTCCACTACGACAATCACCAACGATTACCGCATGGTTCTCCATCTCAAGGCATGAACGCTAGTGAACACAGTCCTCCCATGGACAATTCCAGTTTCTTCCCATGGATGGGAATTGTAGGTAAGTAAACTAATATCCATCATATGCCACACCTGTAATAGCGTGTCCAAACATGTAAATCCTATCCGGCGAACTGTTCGACACTATGAGAATGATCCCCATTGAAACTAAAAAATATGACACTTTTTAAGTTAAATCGGATAAAAAACAACAGTACTCCGTGGAGTAATCGAAAAACCCGTATGTCTCTTCCGAGTCTCAAAAACTGCACTAACTAGGTTAGGCGAATTACTGCACCTATAATATAAACATAGCGTGCCTAATGGGCGGCCATTTTGATAGATTTATGACTGCTTCTCTTTTTTAAGAGCCAACATTTTTACATACACATAAACACGCAAGCTCTGGCTCATAAAATTTTATTACCCCATAATATTTCCTTATTTGACCAGTTAAAGCCGTCCGCTAGACTAGTCGTCCGTCTCGTCGGTATCTCTTTTAATTATTATGGGACAGTAAAACTTCAGTGCTAACAAGAGCCCCAGGCCAGAAACACCAGGCAAGCCTGGGTCTCTCGGATGTCATAAACTTTGCAAATAGTCATTTACTATCATTATCAAGTGACTAGGTCATAAAATAGTAGAAGAACAATAGAGCTCAGGTAAACATAGTGGCCCATCTCTGACTGACCAACTACCTTTATTGCCTTAGTTAGAGTCCTGTTATACTATCTCATCTGTCAAATAGTAGTTGGGTCGTCATAAAAATTGACTTTCTTTAGTGTAGACATCACCCCGCGGGACTTTGATCTAGGGCCTGGGGCACCCTTTTCCCTGCCACCCGGCCAATTTCGCTACTGTATGTCCAAAAGAAGGGTAATAAACTTTAAGGAAACAGTCTGCCAATTCTCTAACCCACATCCTCATGTCCAATGGAGCAAGTTTATGACGTACTTTAGAAATAGATTCTTAGAATGTGAACAACCTCTCCATAGCTGACCATTCAGGTTTAACATAACAATAGAAGTTGGGCACAGAACTGAAATCTCCAGTAGAACTTTTCCCATCGAATACAGTTCTAATCCCTCTAAAACATTTACCCATGTTTCTAATATGTATAACCCATAACTCAAATTTTGATCTGAAAATTGAAATAAAAAACACTTTTTATAGTATTGCATTTTATTGAAGAAACATCATATCAAAAGAAAGGAACGCTTGGTTGGATTTGAGTTAACGTTGTCATTTCAACTACATTAAGATTTGTAAACTTCCTTTATTCAAGAGAGGTTTTCTGAAATTATTATTTGAGATCAAATTGTCTCGTGGATTTTTAAATACTTTACCTACTATGTTCTACATGTATTTGTTACTCAAAACAAATTCTTAGCAATGGTATGAACTATGAACTGTTAGTAAAACCTCTGAGGTTAAATTTTGGGGGGGTAAATGCAAGAAAGTCCCAGATGTAGGTATAACGTAGAGAAACACATGTGGCTGGAATGCATTTTATTTTCTTTTGATTTGCTTTAGCAAAATTTTTCAAACTATATCATACTAGTTTCCACTTCCAGATGCTTATGTTTTACAACCTGGCACTACAAGTACTAGGCTTTCTTAAACAAAACTTTAAAGCTTAATGTGAGATTGACCCAAGCTAATCAAATTAAATACACAACACAACCAAATCAATAAATACAGAAATCAAAACCATGGAAGGTTGCAGAACTCCCAGAATATATATTGTTTTCTCTGTCCGGCATTAAGCTTTTATTAAATGTTTGATAACCGCTTATTTTTCTTATCCCATCATACTTCCAAATGTTTTACAGCACATGCTCTTTAAGTTTTAGTTATCTTACCACTTTGCTAACTGCTGTACGCTGAACTAAGTTCTTTCAATTTACTGACCACATTTTTAACTGTTTTATTAAAATCCATCTTAAATAAAATATCTCACCATATTGCAAGCCGCTTTATATAGTATCCAAGTTGATATTGTGGAGTGTATAAAATATTCGACCTGGATGAAAACTAAAACGTAACGATCCCACTATACAGATATTGTGGGGGGAAAAGCTGAACAGGAGAAACATCAAACCTGCTAAAAGGCTAGTTATTAAATCTTTTATATTTTCCATTTTGTGTTGATTTACCGCTTTAGGCTCTATTTGAAACTCTATTTGAAACTATTTGAAACTATTTTACATTAATACATAAAATGCATTATGATACTTATATGTATAATGCTATGCCTTGATGTAATAAACTTTTACTCAAAGAAAAAAAAAACATTAATGCATAAAATATCCATATGCATTTTGTTCCAAACATATGGTCCAAAAATAAAACTCAGTTATGCATGGTGCAGTATTTTAATCCCAAACTGCTCGCAACTGATTTTCTTCAGGTTAAAACTCATGTATAAGCCTTCAAAATGAGTATATGTTTATTTTTTCCCTTCCAAAATAAGGGACAAATGAGTTTAATTTGCCATTTTTTTATTATTTTGTTTACATCCGCTAAATGCCACGTGTATAAAACCGCTCATATCTAAACATTGTAGACTTGTCGTTTACCTATTAAATTATAGTTTTTCAAACTAATCATTTCGTAAAAGATACTTTATATTTTTTAAAATATAGACTAATACTGCATACGATCAAATTGCTCTAAGCTCCACATGTGTCTTTTTTTCAATATTAGAATAAACTAATATGAGGATCTAAATAACTAATTGCATTGATATAGACATGATGCACAGTTTGACGGTCAAAAGCAAGAGTTCAACAGTAAGAAAATGAACAGAGGATCACAATGCTTTTCATTACAAAAGTGTTCATAATAAAAGCATTCGACGTTCACGGTGTTTATTTCAATTTTTGAAATCTAAAAACTGTTCTGTTTCAATGCCATACAGATTCAACAGCATTTTTTGTATTTCGTAAATCCTTTATGTTTTTAGATAAATAGCTACTTTTTAAAGGCCAAAATAATGAGTATACGGCAAAAGTTGCAGGGATAAGTCTTCGTCCAGACGAGTCACCCGGTCTTTTCTTCCGCTCACTTCATGTTAATGTCCGGTCAGGAGATACATATCAGGAACTCTGGCTTGATTTATGAGAACAAACACTAATTACATTTTGCCAAGCCGTTCAAAGTTATTCTTTACCTTTTTATATGGTATAATTTATCAACAGAGCGCAAATTTGCCATCAAATGCACGAACAAGGCGACCAACGCATCATTTCAATATCAATAATAAAGATCAAAATATATTTTAACCTAAAACACAGTCGCATAAGGAAAACCTTCTTGGCTAAAATTACTATTTGGACGAGTTCCCCAATATACACATTATATGATTTTTATACATAATTTTGAACATTAAAACACACCGACACAGGGTATTATGGACACTAAAACACACCGACACAGGGTATTATGGACACTAAAACACACCGACACAGGGTATTATGGACACTAAAACACACCGACACAGGGTATTATGGACACTAAAACATACCGGTACAGGGTATATTTATGAAAGTATAAGACGTGTAACTTAGTTTGATTGACACAGAATAAGAATCGATGGATCGATGCTTTCGATAAAATATGTATTTAAAGGTTAAAGATGTGTGCAAGAATTGATCACTCCAGTGATCTGTCTGCTACTTTTTCTTTTTCTCTCGATAGGTATATACTGGCATTGGTTAATCTGTTGGTTATTATTGCAGAAAGTTGAACATTCTGATAAGATAGAACTTTTGACAATATTTTTAAATATGTTTTAACCATTCTTTTACCTATTTGGACACCGATTAGTAATACATGAAATTTGAAGACGCTATATATATTTATGAACACTAAAACACACGGGCACAGCGAAAATCTTCTTGTGTAAAATAACACTATATAGGTATACATTATGGTTGTAATTTGGGCAGATGTACACATAACTTCCTCAGTGGCTCAGTATAGGTAGAGCGTTGGACGCCCAATCCGAACAGCCTTCAACTAATGGGGTGTTCAAATCCCACTCAGTCCCCAAAAAATAATTGGAAAATTTTCTGACTGGGTTTTCATTCGAACGACCGATGTGGAATGGTTGCCAATTGCCGACGGAAGGTCGTGGGTTTCCTCCGGGCATAGAGCCCGGTTTCCTCCCACTATAAAACTGGCAACGCCGCCATATAAGTGAAATAATCTTGAACGCGGCGTAAAACACCAACCAATCAATCAATCCTTAAGTTCAGATTTTGTCTGATGTGTAGAAATGTTTATTGTTTAAATGGTTGAAATATTTGGATTAAAGTTTAGAGGTTTCATTCATATCCGCAAAAGGGTCTAATATTATGACAACCCATACAGAAGTATCTTCTCAATTACATAATGACTCAGATATCTTGTCTCTCTTTGTCTAATGATGCAGTATTATTACCAGACTGGAGTTCCCTCGTCTTTCTGGCTACCTTTCTACGGGCTTAATGACGTCAGGGATACCCTAGGAAGAAAGACTTGGGGTGATTTATGGAGATCACACGGGGAATATTAGTGTTCTGTCACCTACTAAGCCTATTATCATCGCCAAATAAAAACAAAACGGTTGGTTGTAAATCACGGCTGGCAACGAGCATGCCACCAGCTTCCTCTCTGAACAAAACCACTAAGCATCGATTTTTGAAGACCAGAAAACAATCGTTGTGAGATATAGACCAGATAGCTACCATTTAATATAACTATTTATATTGTGTAAGATAAGTTGAGTAAATAGAGGAGAAGTAAGTCGAAGTAAGAAAATGTCTGGTCCAATCAGAAACTGATCTATTATAGAGTCCTTTTTGTTATAAGACATAGGCACTCCGACATTCAATTAAACATTTATGAATCTGTTTACTAAGATCGGAAATATCTACCACAGTCTTGTCGCAGACATGTCACTAATTGTCTGATTGTCCATAATTCTAATTAAACCCAACCAGAATGGGCTTCTCATCTGATTTATAACCTATCCAAGTATTCTCGTGTTGAAGCCCGTTTCTTTAACCGATCTGTTTTGCCTGCTTCACCACCCCCTACATTTAACCCTGTCTAGACGGGTAATTTTTAACTCGTCAATATTTTAGTTCCACCCTTCTAAATACAAACGAAACAATTAACACAAACATAAATACGGGATTGTAATCAACTTCCCCCTTCGATCTATGTCGGAATAGTTTTGCTAGTTAACAATTTTAGCGCTAAAACTATAGTTCTTGAGAATTGCCCATGATTTTCAAACTTCTCTGGTAAATCATATCCACAGTGTGGATTTGAGGTAATAAACTGCTAAGTAATGAGAGTCCTGAGTAAATATATAGTTGTGAACATATCTTAAAGTAAATCTTGCCTCAACCCAACCTCTTCCTTAACATACTTTCAGTGGGAAAATTAACATAGTAGCAAATATGTTTTTATACAGTGAGCAATACAAGACCGCAGAAATAAAAAAAATATTTTCAAGATCCTTCTTAACTTACTAATGTATCTACATTATATGTTAATTTCCATTACATTAAAAAGCATGTATAGTAAGTACAAGTAGAATAAATATGTGTATTATTTTATCGCTTTTAAGTATCACATCTGTGCATATCTTCTGTAAAAAGCAAACTTGTGAACACCGTACCGGTTTGGGGACACAGCGTTTTGCAGAGGGATCATATACACCTCCGCTAGATTCATTACATCAGGTTCCCGTCAAATGACTGTGGTGCATTTGGTTTGTCTTCTATCAGTTGCAAAATTGATAAATGGTTAATTGGTTGTTTCGTTAACAATTGTACTATATTGCAAACATTTTTTCTCTTTCGCACAGGACCGAATTCTGCACAACGTCGAAGAGGACGTCAAACTTACAGTCGTTACCAGACGCTAGAATTGGAAAAGGAGTTTCAGTTTAACCATTATCTTACCAGGAAGCGAAGGATAGAGGTTGCACATGCGCTATGTCTTACTGAGAGACAAATAAAGATATGGTTTCAGAACCGTCGAATGAAGTTAAAAAAGGAGCGACAACAGATTAAAGAACTCAATGACACTTACAAGAAACCTGATATAAAAAAAGATTTGGATGAGTTAGCTAGTGATTGACAATAAGTTAGTACCAGTTTTACATATCAATAGTCTCGTTTTGCTAGAAATTCCAGACAGGTCAATACGAGAAAATCGCCCTTAAAACGAGATGCCAAGGTATGGTTACAGATAGAAACAACGTGGCTCTTCCTTGGCAACATGTTATTTTATTTGAAGAGGCTTTTGTGTACTGTGTGATTTGTTAATGTTGTACATATTCTATCAACATCGCTGTACATTTAAGAACATTTGGAAAACCAAAGCTGCGTGTTGTAAATGTAGTAGAAGTGAACTTTATTGTAATATTATTGTATAATGTACAAACTTGAAAGACTGTGAATATAATTGAACGTGTTAACTTAATCTGTGTTTAATTAGTGGTAAGAGAGTTGCTGACTGAATGTCCACACCTTTTTGTTGTTATTGTCTTTAAATTGTTATGTCAACTTTGTGTTGATCAAACGGGTAAATTTTCTGTTATGGTAATAGAAGTTAATGTATTTAGTAAATATAAAGTTGTACAAATAACCTTGACTATATGTGTAACGTTTAACATGTATTATACAAAGACTGAATATGAATAATGTAACTATTGATGATTTTAAAGTCAGTTTGACCAGGTCAACAAATAACAAAACTGAGCTGTTATGTTGGAAAATCACAAGAATATTTTTTGTTTCTTTCACAGAAAATTAAAAAATATGATTTTGAAGTACAGGGTGTAGCCTTTAGGATTGTACCTAACGCAAAACGAGAATAACTAAAAATCTCAGGGAGGCCAAGCCAATATTTCCTAACACGATAAAAACATATAGGTCTACTTATGTTTGCCATAAAAACAAGTTTGTGTTATTTTCATGTGCATCCTATAAATTCATTGTTTTTGTTCAGAAATATGTTCCAAATACAGAAGAAAAAACCCACAACGAAGAAAACAAAACTATTTGAATTATAATATGTCTATCTGAGCAATACTGATTTTAATGTATTTGCCCGTATTATATATAGGATCGCTAAATGATCGTTTTAGATTTAGCACGAAGGCACATCGCCTGTCAATCAATCGTGGACAAATGTTCATCAGGTCAATCAAATAGAACATGAGAGACAAGAAAATAATTGCTTGAATTTGAAAAATAGTTGTATAAACAGATGAAATTAATAAATGTATTTGTGAACATTCTTGGCTAATTCATTTACATTCTGTATGGGGGAAACATTAAATGACCACTTGAATAAGTCTCAAACAGTGAAATTACGAACTTCCTAAAAGCATTGTGGTCTGCATTTTGCCACTTTTTAAAGCGATGTACTATACAAGTCAATACTATACAGGCTATAGCATTTGATTGTTTGTATCGCCAATCGAAGGTTTGCTATAAATTACATGGTACCGTTTGTTGATTCCAGTCGAGAAAAGAAATAGATTTGATATACCTGTGGTTTTTAACGGAGATATAGAATTGGGAAAAGTCAGGTTACAGTAATTGTTGACCACCTATGTCCTTTTTTCCTTTGAAGTTGTCGGGTTTTAAGACTTTCAATCTGCCATCTAACTTACAGACCATATAACTAGGTAATAAAAACACACAATGTAGACTGGACACAAGCCATAGACCATTTAGACACAGTAATTGAGTCGTGGTCGCTAGAGCGTCTAGTGGTCATTTTATCAGCCATTTTATGACTACCTGGTCGCTATTCTTTATATCGCATAACTGGCCAACTTAGAGACCGTTAACATTAGACCCTGCATGCTAAAAACAGAGAACAATCCCTCAAGTATAGGAGGTATTGTTAACCCAATCTATTAACACTAGAAAAGTCGAATTTGGAAGATAAGAGTTTTAGCACTGTCTTGTGACCTTTCTTTCATATACAACCACCTTTCACTAAATTACCGCCAATGGCTCCCCGAGGCACTCAGGTATCTTTTATCATCTATCCTGAAAAAGTCAAACCGTAAAGTTGTATTTTGCAAAAAGCGAAACGGGACGTATATAGTAGAGTTCATTCAATTAACCCACGGGCAGTAAAATCAGCAAATGATAGCTTAGTTATTTACACGTCATTTAACTTATTTAATATGATGGAAATTGCTACCATCATATATATGTTTTAGGCGGTTTTGTTTTAATTCAGTTTATATATTAAACTATAAGAAATAATGCTCATGTATGGTAAGTGTTCGACGGCTTGACTGTTCAAGGTACAGAAAACACATCTATATATATTTAGACGAGAGAATTTTCCCTGTGCCGGTGTGTTTTAGTATTCATAAATATATATACTTAGAAATAAATATCTCTTCTCGCTTCCGCTGAAGATGCTAAACGCAAACGTTTGGAAAGAGAAAGTTTTTGAATTCAAACGTTACAAACATATTTTCACTTTGTTTTCCCATTATCATTTTTTGTTAAATTTCAGTTTATCCGACTTCTTGCCATAGCTGAGATTCCTTACAACTTTGTCAATAAATAACAAAGTATTTCAGAGAAAGAAAAATCACAGACTAAAGACTAATTCAACAACCTATCACTGAGCATGCAAACATATAATTGTACATAAGCAATCAAAGTGATTGATTTTAATTAAAATAAGATGTAAAATGACGCAAGTAGTAAAAGCGAAATATATCTTTTTAGTCAGAGAGAGCAGCAGCAAAAGTAAATTTCTGGTATATTCTGATCGGAACCAATACATGAATGCTGGATAGAGTTAATAAGGTTAAGAAGTACTGAATGATTCGGGTTAACACAACTTTTGTGTTACTCAAACGGCTGTGAAGTTCCATAGTTTAACGGGTCATTTAAAAAAAAATACATACAGAACATTCTATATGATGTATATGTTGGCAATTGCAGAATTGTAGGAAGTTGATTTGTATATAGGGTAATGAAATTATGTCTACAAGAGATCCAGGCAATGTTTAGTTTGTAAGTGGCGAAGAGTTTGCATTGCCCTACACGTAAGTTGTGCTTAGATACATTGCCCTATCCCTAAGTCATGTTTAATTTGTATTATCCTTCCAATAATTCCTGCTTAGTTAGTATTGTTCAACCCCAAAGTCGTGCTTAGTTTGTATTGTCCTATCCATGCCATGCTTAGTTTGCATTGCCCTACCCATAAGTCGTGTTTAGTGTGTATTGTCCTACTCCTAAGTCGTGCTTAGTTTGTATTGACCTACTCCTAAGTAGTGCTTAGTTTGTATTGCCCTATCCATAAGTCGTGCTTACTTTGTATTGCCCTATCCATAAGTCGTGCTTATTTTGTATTGCCCTATCCATAAGTCGTGCTTAGTGTGTATTGCCCTATCCATAAGTCGTGCTTACTTTGTATTGCCCTATCCATAAGTCGTGCTTACTTTGCATTGCCCTATCCATAAGTCGTGCTTAGTTTGTATTGCCCTATCCATAAGTCGTGCTTACTTTGTATTGCCCTATCCATAAGTCGTACTTACTTTGTAATGCCCCATCCATAAGTCGTGCTTAGTGTGTATTGCCCTATCCATAAGTCGTGCTTACTTTGTATTGCCCTATCCATAAGTCGTGCTTAGTTTGTATTGCCCTATCCATAAGTCGTGCTTACTTTGTATTGCCCCATCCATAAGTCGTGCTTAGTTTGTATTGCCCTATCCATAAGTCGTGCTTACTTTGTTTTGCCCTATCCATAAGTCGTGCTTACTTTGTAATGCCCTATTCATAAGTCGTGCTTAGTTTGTATTGCCCTATTCATAAGTCGTGCTTAGTGTGTATTGCCCTATCCATAAGTCGTGCTTACGTTGTATTGCCCTATCCATAAGTCGTGCTTACTTTGCATTGCCCTATCCATAAGTTGTGCTTAGTTTGTATTGCCCTATACATAAGTCGTGCTTACTTTGTATTGCCCTATCCATAAGTCGTACTTACTTTGTAATGCCCCATCCATAAGTCGTGCTTAGTGTGTATTGCCCTATCCATAAGTCGTGCTTACTTTGTAATGCCCCATCCATAAGTCGTGCTTAGTTTGTATTGCCCTATCCATAAGCCGTGTTTAGTTTGTATTGCTGCATCCATAAGTTGTGCTTAGTTTGTATTGCCCTATCCATAAGCCGTGCTTAGTTTGTATTGCCTTATCCATACTCAGTAGTCTAAATTCAAGCCGTCTGTAGTGTACAGTGTATGGAGGGTTTGGTTAAAACTATAACCAATGACTATAAATCGTACTTAGTTTGTATTGCACTATCTATAAGTTGATTGATTGTTTGGTGTTTTACGACGCGCTAAAGATTATTCCACTTATATGGCGGTGTTGTCAGTGTTATTGTTGGAGGAAACCGGGCTCTTTGCCCGGAGGAAACCCATGACCTTCCGGTGGTAACTGGGAACCATCATACATAGGTCGTTCAAGTGAAAACCCAGTCAAAAAAGTTTCCAATTTCTTTTTGGACCCATTGGTGGAACGTCCAACACTCTACCTACTGAGCCACGGAGGTCCTCTATCCATAAGTAGCGTATAGTTTGTATTGCTCTATCAATAAATCGTGCTTAGTTTGCATTAACCTACCCGTACGTAGTGCTTAGTTTGTATTGCCTTATCCATAAGCCGTGTTTAGTTTGTATTGCCCCATCCATAAGTCGTGCTTAGATTTTCTTGCCCCATCCATAAGTCGTGCTTAGTTTGTATTGTCCTATCAATAAGTCGTGCTTAGTTTGTATTGCCGCATCCATAGGTCGAGTTAAGTTTGTATTGCCGCATCCATAGGTTTGTATTGCCCTATCCATAAGTCGTGCTTAGTTTGTATTGCCGCATCCATAAGTCGTGCTTAGTTTGTATTGCCGCATCCATAGATCGTGCTTAGTTTGTATTGCCGCATCCATAAGTCGTGCTTAGTTTGGATTGCCGCATCCATAGGTCGTGTTAAGTTTGTATTGCCCATCCATAAGTCGTGTTTAGTTTGTATTGCCGCATCCATAAGTCGTGTTTAGTTTGTATCGCCCTATCCATAAGTAGTGCTTAATTTGTATTGCCGCATCCATAAGTCGTGCTTAGTTTGTATTGCCGCATCCATAGGTCGTGTTAAGTTTGTATTGTCCTATCCATAAGCCGTGATTAGTTTGTATTGCCTTGTAACTCCCAGTCATATTGAGTTTGTTTGTTTTTCATCATAACAATTTTAAAAAATGGAGAAAATTTCAAAAAAAATATTTTATAAGGCATATTTCATTAGACTTATATATCCACCAGTATTTAGTTGGCATATGTACACTCGACCATGCTATAATTCAGTTACTTTGATAGACAAGAAGATATTTACTTACGAACAAAATGATAAACTAAAAGATGGAATTTGTTTAGAATAAACCGTTTTCCAGAATATAATAGGAATAGTGCAAATTTAGAGACCCTTTATTGATAAAAATTGGAAATTTAAAGTACAATCCGTCGTAGTTGTTTGACAATATACAAATAGTTCAATGCGATACCATAAGGTTTTGATTAGTGACAGCACCTATGTCATTAATAATCGCAGGATACAATCATCAGGGACACTAAAACGAAAGATTTCCGTGATCAGAAAAGCAATTCATACAAGTTTCTATTATTCATTTGTATTTATATACACCAAGACACACAGGCAGACGGAAAACCTTCTTGACTAAAATAACCATGGAGACAAGTTTCTAATTGTGTTAAATGGGATACGTTATATTGACCTTTTTATCCAATCATAGGTTGTTGTAATAAACCAAAACGCATGATATTTAGAGTGAAAACAGACAGGAATATGGTAAAGTCGGTAAAGTCTCTGAAATACTTTGTAATATATTGACATAGTTTTACGGATCTTCAACTATGGCAAACATAGATAATTGCCTTATTGTAGTAACAATTTTTTCACGACACCCTTGTAATTTTGTTATAATGGGCATGAATTTAAAATGGTCCTGATTAATTTATATTGGTATGTAACCACGGTTCTAAGCCGCGATTCCTCTAATATAATTTACCTCTTTACGCGTACGAAATGCTTAACAAAATATGTGGTAGAAACTCAATGAATACCAGTTATATACAATAAAACACACGTGTATATGGAAAAACTCATATTCATTTTCTCCATAATCATTACATGTACAGGGATTTATTACAACAATTTATGATGGGGTATAAAGGTCTAAATGATATACCTCTTTTTAACACAATTAGAAACTTGTCTCCGTGGTTATTTTAGACAAGAAGATTTTCCCTGTGCCCGTGTGTTTTAGTGTCCATAAATATATATATTTGCCTGTGCCAGGGGTTCAAAATAACCATTGTTTTAAAACAAAAAACTATCCACACATTTGTACACGGTTGGAAGCAGTCTGCAGCATTGTTGAACTTTCTTGATATATATTTTACTTTTATCTTCTAATATTACCTTCCATCTTCAAACACTTCATTAGTTTTCATCTAAAATTATTTTTATCGTTTGAATTCTGTCTTTTAACGTTTAAATATTTTATTGCATTCAATATACAATAGGCTAGGTGTTCCCACCCTAGATTTCTTCTCCTACCTTATATTGTTTCTCTTCAGTTACTGTAATTTCCTTTTGATTTAAGCTCCTTTATTTCAAAACCACAGGATATTTATACCCCAGCTCTCTCTAACCATATGACCTTTTATGTCTAGACTTAACCATACCTCCAATGGTTATGAGTATAAACTAACTTTATCAAGCTTCCATGCTTTAGTTAAATGTTTTAATAGCTTAATCTTCCCCAGTTTACAAAAATATTCTTTAATCACCCAAGCCCTTTTTATTTCCTGTCATTTTTCCATATAAACACAAGAAATTCAACATAACTTTAGACTTTTTTCTACGGCTATTGATAAAGGACAGCAAATCCGAAAGGCCTCTAGCAAAACCGTGTGCGATCCCGTTTTCTGCTAAGTATTCTTTGCTTACTGTAAAACGTTGTATATATTACTTTCTTTTATATTCCTCTTATACCTTTTTCATCTCTTTATATATTTTCATTATTTAGGCATACTATTGTTTTGCCCTTTTATTTATGATTTAACCTTATCTTCCATTTACAGCCCTTGTATATTTTTCTTCCAAATTTTATTTCTAGGACTTCAGTATTATTTCCTGTTCCAATTGTACATTAATTTTAACCTTAGTGTCTTATTAAGTTGTTTTTCCTTCCCGCTCTATTTAGTCTTCCTATGCTTATATATCTCACAATTTGTGACTAGATTTATTACCCTTTTTACTTTAGTCCTTCTGTCTCCAGACACATTTTATTCTTTATCTCTGCCTCTTTGTAACATATATTTTCCAAATTCCATCTTTTTTGTCCCCTAAGTCAGCCAATTCAATTAGGTCCTTTTATCTCTAGTTTGTATCAATTCTTTTTGTTTCCCGACATATTTTTCCTTTCTATCTCTGTCTCACTTTCCCAACTCCATTTTCCCTTTTCATCTAGTTAGACCAATTAAGTATATTGG
This sequence comes from Lepidochitona cinerea, assembly GCA_963971465.1. NCBI lineage: Eukaryota > Metazoa > Mollusca > Polyplacophora > Chitonida > Tonicellidae > Lepidochitona > Lepidochitona cinerea. Next base: position 104,463,812 of record OZ020551.1, on the reverse strand, counting down.
CATTTAGGCAGAATGGCAAAACAAGGGCGTGGTAACAGAAGCAGGCAATTTTCAGTTAGCAATAGGCATGGAAATTCAAAATCTAAAAGTCCCCAATATTCAGAATTCTCGGCTCTGGTGAAAGCCCTTTTCAAAATTTTACAATGTCTTCACCACATTGGCATCTTTGAGGGACATTTACGTGACCAAACCCTCCCAAATTCCTTAAATAATAAAATTAAAGAGCTTGATTCTTTTCTTAAACCGGCTCAACGCAATCGGGAAGTTGATATTGCGTTTGACCATGTACACAAAAATTGGGCCCATAGGATCATACAAGAGATGATTTCACATTATGCGGCTTGTTTAAATAGATTAAAAGCACAGGTGACTTCTGCCAGGTCATCCAATGGTCTAAACTTTGACAGTGCTTTCAATAATGCTTTAAAATGGGGCAAACAGAATTATAAAGGTAAATTACAACTTTCGACCATTCAAAATTTTTATTCTTTTCTTTCCATCACTAAATCTGTCACTTCTGCTGCTACTACTCAGTTTAGTCCACCATCGTCTCCCCAACCCCATCCGCCTGTCAGTCCGTCGACATCTGTTATCTCACCTCCAACTCTGCAGTCACAGACTCCTAGGTCTGTAACTTTACCTTCTGTTTCCCCTTCGCCTTTCCCTACTGGTACTCCCCCCCTTAGACCTACTACCTCTGCCCCCTCTTTTTCTTCCCCTCAGCCCCCCTCCCCTAGACCTAGTAGAACATCTGTCCCCTTTCGTCCTCCGTCCTCTCCAGTTTCTACTAGGGTCTCTTCTCCTAGACCTAGTACATCTAGTCCCTCTGCTCCTCCCCCATCCCCAGTTTTGTCTGTCCATTCTCCTATGAGATATTCAGATGCAGTGAGATCCCCTCCGAGGGGTCAGCGCAACCCTCGGAATAAATTAGCTAATTCTAAATTTTGGAAATTTCGGCACACTTCCTCTAATTGGCACCTTCCTAATGTAACTAAGAAAGTTCTTTTACTTGGGGATTCTAATCTTTCTAGAATTAACCTTGACCCCCACCCTGATATGCAGGTAGAATGTTTTCCTGGTGCCAATTTCAATTCATTTCGGACTCTAATTCAAAAGTATCAAGGTCCCAAACCTGAGAAAGTTATCTTGAATATTGGTATCAATAACAAGACAACTACTGAGCCAAACACTTCGTTAACTCAAATGCGCAACATGATGACAGCGGTTAGGAAGACTTTTTCCAACTCGCTCATCTACTTTGTAGAGATCCAGTCATCCACTAAACTGCCGGCCAGTGAAGTTTCGAACCTGAACCTATATAACTCTTCTGCTTCCAAGATGAAGAGAGTTATGGTCATACCAAAAATCCCCAATTCAAAATTTAGAGTATCCACGGACAAAATTCACTGGACCGAAGATACAGCAAATTGCTTGTATACCCACTGGCTTCAGACACTAGATTTAAACTAAATTTGGGACAGGGCATGTGCCACCCTACTTTCGGCTTAGGAAGTAATATTGTTAATCTTAGTAACGAGGAACTCACTGCTGATGATATATCTCTACTCAATAGAGGACTCTCATTTGTGCCTTGCCCTAAAGCATTATCTGATAGGGACTTTTCTATTAGTAAATTAGTGCATGTTATGGAGTTCTCCAGAAATCTTAGTCTGGCTGATATCTACCGAGATTCTAGTGGGGTACGCAAGCCGTTCACATCTAAAAGCGGCTATACACCTCCTTCTCACATGTATGATCCAGAAATAAACATTAGTCGTGACTCTGTATCAAGGAAGTTTGATGCTTTAACTAATCAGAAAAACCAACATAACCTTACTCATTCAGAATGTCTTGCCTTAAGTAAGCTAAGGAGAAATCCAAACATAGTTATTAAACCTGCTGATAAAGGTTCGGCAACAGTTATTATGTCAAAACAGGATTATATTGAAGAGATAGAACGGCAGCTAAGCAACCCTCTTCATTACAAAAAACTTGATAAGGAAATTTGGCCTGAAAATGTTAGGAAGTTTAATAAAATTCTTGTTTCTCTTCAAGATAAAGGCTTACTTAATGAAAAACAGTATCGCTATTTGGAATCTGATCATAACTCTAAAAACAGGGTCTTCTATATTCTTCCAAAAATTCACAAACCCATTGAAAAATGGCCGAAGCCTACAATGCCCCCTGGGCGTCCTATTATCTCAGATTGTGGCAGTGAAAGTTATAGAATATCAGAGCTAATTGATTACTATCTAAAACCTATAGCGAATCGGCATCCTAGCTTTATAAAGAATACGGATGATTTATTGGCTAAATTGTCTGAGAAATCCATCCCACAAGATGTGATTTTGGTTACTCTGGATGTGGAGTCTATGTATACAAACATTGACATAGATTTGGGTCTTAAATCCATAAAATCAGCATTCCAAAGATATCCTGACCACCGTCGTCCGGATAAAGACATTTTAGAATTGCTGGAACTTAGCTTAAAAGGTAACGATTTTGAATTCAATGGGGAGATCTTTCAGCAAATTAAAGGGTGTGCTATGGGGAAACGTTTTAGTCCTAACTTTGCCTCTATTTTTATGGCTGAGTGGGAGAGTGATATTCTTCACAAATGTCACCTACAACCTTTTATTTACCTTCGGTATCTGGATGACATTTTTATCATTTGGCAACATACGTTGGAAGACCTTCATATTTTCATCGATACTCTTAATTCTCACGACTCAAGCATTAAATTACAGCCTACTATTGATCACACTTCTGTGGATTTTTTGGATGTAACTATTTACAAGGGTCATACATATCATACTACTGGGTATTTAGATTACAAAGTATTCTTCAAACCTACTGACACGCATCAGCTACTACATGCTGGGTCATACCATCCTCCTCACACTTTCAAGGGGGTCATTAAATCTCAGATTTTTAGATTCTATAGAAACTGTAGTTCTTTAGATTTTTTTAACCAGGCTTGTTCTGTTCTTTTTAAAGCTCTCCTCCCTAGGAAGTATTCTATTAGATTACTCCGAAGGATGAAATCTAACACAGTAAGACAAATCATGTTTCCCCCTTCATCCCCCGATACGCTTACCTCCCCTTCACGAGTGTACCACTACCGTCCAACATTTCTCTCAGGTACATCAATGAAATGCCTTAAGACGCGATGCAAACTCGATATATACGTACCCGATCGCGGAACCTTTTTCGGAGAACAAACTCGCAACAAATATCAAATGGCAGAGAACCTTAATTGTGACTCCTCTAATATCGTGTATGTAATCACGTGCAAAAAATGTCGCAAACAGTACGTCGGAGAAACTCAGAATTCTCTACGACAAAGAGCAGCCAACCATTTATCTAGCATAAGACTTAAACATGATGTACCCGTGGCACAACATTTCAATACTCAAGGTCATTCGGTCAAGGACCATTTTGAAATCATGCCTATTGAGAAAATCCCATTTCTCACTTCCGCTGCAGATACGAAGCACAAACGTTTGGAAAGGGAAAGTTTTTGGATTCAAACATTACAAACTATTTATCCTTTGGGTTTGAACTTGGACCCCGGAAGATGTCGTGAAAAAACTATAATACCATTTGTGTTTCAGTATAACAAAGCTAGCATCGCTATGGCCAAGATTATAGTAGAAGAATACAAACTACTTCAAAGTAAACTTGCTCGACCTCTGACCCAAAGGCCAGTCATTGCTTATAAAAAGAACAAGAGTTTGAAAGACATACTGGTCAGGGCTAAACTCCCCTGTCTGCCTTCTACCTAGGTTTTCTGGGAAAGGGTATGGGGGGGGGGGGCATACTATATAGTCTGACGATATTCTTACTATAGCTTAAGATGCGTAAGCATTGTCAATGTAATACAAAGTGTTCCAGAAAATTCTACTGACTAAGGCCAAGCTCCTGTCAGTCGTCAACCTAATGAAATTTCATAGGTTTACTTTATTACAACAATTTATGATGGGGTATAAAGGTCTAAATGATATACCTCTTTTTAACACAATTAGAAACTTGTCTCCGTGGTTATTTTAGACAAGAAGATTTTCCCTGTGCCCGTGTGTTTTAGTGTCCATAAATACATGTACAGGGATTCCAATTGAATTCATCTTTTTAATTTCTAATCGTCACGACAGTAAGAGGCCTTGAAGGCCATCGAAAAACTAAATGATTGGCGTTGGAATGAGGAAAATCCATACAGTATGTGCCCTGTACGAACCGAAAACGTGTTCGAAAAGTAGCAAAATTTAAATAACCGGGACGACCATTCATTCATTCTAAGTCAAAGTTAGTTCAAAACAATACTTTATCGTACATTTTTGAGACCAGAAGTACTAAAAAGCTTCTGAATTATACGTCTTGAGAAAAATAGCCGATAATTTCAACATTCTGTGTTTACGTCAAAATATCAACATTTTGGCAGCTCATGCCCCTTTAAAGAAACATTCTTATTAATGTGCCTTTGCCAATGTGACTTTATTTTCAAAAATATACATTATATGAGTGAGTATATACATGTGTTCAATGTTGACCCTAGGTACAAGGGTAGCCATTTCATAATTAGTGAAGTTAATAAAACTGCTTTAGTTGGACTTTAAATAACATTATACCTATTTTGTAAACATAGTATATATTTAGGAACGCTAAAACACACGGGACATATTATATAGCTATGGACACTAACACACACGGGACATAGTACATATTCTAAACTTTATAAAGTTAAAGGCTGTTCTGCAATCTGCAAATCAGAAATCACCCATCAAGATGTCACATTCAAGAATTAGCTTACATTTTAAACATACGGGGACCGAGTATGTATTTATAGATACCTAAACACACGAGTACAAGGAAAATATTTTTGACTAAAATAACCATGGGGGCAAGTTTCTAGTTGTGTTACAAGGGGGTATGTCATTTAGACCTTTATACCCAGTCAAACGGTTTTGTAATAAACCGAAACCCATGATATTTCATTAGGTTGAAGGTAACATAAATGTATAGCCATTTGGTAACCTGGACATATGCGCATGTAAATATAGATTCAAGGTAACCTGAAAACATGCATATGTTTAATTTTAATTGAGAAAGTAAACGGAAACACAATATCGCTTCCATTCGGTTAAAGCTATTTACTTAAGTCCTTATTGCCATATTAGTAAGGGGAGAAATGACAAAATCCTAACTAATCAATCAATGATAGATAACCGTATGAATTTATGAGCCCAAAATGCTAAATAACTACTTGGTATATACGCATGACTTAGTAAAGAATACGCATGTGTAAGAACCATTAAACGCAGATGTGAGGAAATAAGGACCATCTTACGCAAGTCTTGTCAATTTGAATACCGAGACGAACATATAGTACCGAATATTGTTTGTAAGGGACAGGTAATACAGATGGAAGTTCTTATGCCTGCTCACTGTTTACATAGAGGCCATACACGTAAAAGCCAATTGCCTTGTTATCTAACATTGTGCACTTAATTTTACCTGGGCCTGCTTTAATGACAGTTAAGCCTGTAATCTACCTAAACAAACAACGTGGCGCAAACAATTAACTGACCCCGTACCTGCCTTATTGACTTGAAGCCTTTTCTGAGGGTGCACTACCTATTCTAGTAAATTGGCTTCGGACACTTTGCTTACGTAATACGTCAGAGTGGTGTAAAGCGGATTAAGTGAAGCGAGAAGAGAGTCCACCCCGTTTACAGACCCTACCATCTTGAATAACTCAATTAAGAACATGTATTTCCTCCTATATGTTGTTTAGTCAATGGATTAAATAAAGACCAAGGTGTAATGTTGCTGGGTATCTATTTCGTAGTCGGTTATTGAACTCTCATTCAACTTACATGATAAACAGACGAGAGTAACACGATTGTTTACCCAAATTACATTCACAAACAAAGTATAATACTGAACGAAAGAACACTCTTGCGTATGGATTTATCACTTGATAAAGATGTTAGGAGCTACACCGAAACATCGTGTTCCCAATAAACCAAGAAGTTGTAAATCCATACGCAAGAGTGTTCTTTCCTTCATTATCATGCTCAACTTCTAGATGCCACTTAAACAAGTCAAACAAAATATACACAAAGAAAAAAGTACACCCCCTAAAAGTCTGCAATCATAGGGAGATTGTTGGCAAACTGGTGTTGCAGAAACGATTGTGATCATAAACAGCAATATTCTAGCGATAAGAAATCACCATAAATGGCAATAAGCTATACAATTTATTCAGGATATCGTTAGCCAAATCAAATTTGTATTTTAACAAAATAAAAAGATACTTGTAAGTATGAAACTTCAGAGTCCATCTAGCTTCACCGGGCGAACATATTGAGATAAAAAAGTCCCTTTGAGTGTGTAGAACACATCTTGAATAATCCTGAATAAATTGTATAGCTTATTGCTATTAATTGGGATTTCGTATCGTCAGAATGTTGCCCTTTATGATCACAAGTGTTTCGGCAACATCAGTTTGCCAACAATCTCCCTACACCAATGATTTTATCGATTGGTGCATGGGGGTTGTTTAACTTTTTTCTTTGTGTATATATTAATCGCAACAATCATGACGAAATAAAATGTCTCGCATACCATAAAAATGAACATCATTGATTGGTTATACAATAACATACCTGGTTTGGCAGAGAGCATATCTGCACCTGATAAAGATCAGTATACATAACCGCTTTTAAGGAATTATCTGATATATCCTCATCCCGGTATCCAGACATTTCGGCCTGGGACATTTCGGCCTGGGCCATTTCGGTACAGTACATTTCGGCCTAGGACAGTTCGGCCTGGGACATTTCGGTCCAAAGTGAAAAAGAGGACATTTCGGCTTACCTTAGTTATAATTATATTTGATTAAAGGTTTTCTCATTTCTTTCTCTTATTCTATTTCTATATGAATATATATATGCTCATTAAGTTGAGCTCAAGTTGATAAATAGGTTTATTTTTGTGGATAAAGCTAGGAAGTTTGCATGACTATACAATATGTTTCACGGAGCCAAACTGCCCAGGATAGACAAATTTATTTATATTTTCTTGTTAAAAGTTGTATAATAAAGTGAAAATTGTCTGCAGCACATGCCAAGGCATTGCGCATGAACTAAAAATTGAAAGCTTTGAAATTCATACCCGTTTGTAAAATACCTGTAGTAAAAAAATTAGAAAACATGATAATAGAGTATTGTACTAGAAACAATGGAAACAATTTTGCAAATTCGCACATCAATTTAAATTATTAAAACAATTTTCATTTATTTGAGTAAAAAGATATACCTTGACAAGTTGGACAGTCTGGTATTTGTTTAAAACCTAAATTTCAGTGGGGCTGACATCAGAATGGTTAACATAAAGTTCTGAAATCGACTTCTTGGTGTATAAATAACTAACATCAGGTGTTTACAGAGAGAACCCATATCTTAAACGCTTAACAATTTTAGAACTTAAGTTTCTGATAGACTGTCTAATTAGTTGAGGTAATACAGTATATAAAAATGTATTCATTAGAATCATTTCTAATTTTCGCAGAAAGCCTTTAGTTTCTACAGCAAACAAAATTTCACTATTTCTCTGACTAATACCTGTAACATATGTATCATGAAAGTTGGAAAGATTGTCCTGAAGCCCACTGGTATCACTGTTACAGCTGAAAAATTGCTGAATATGTAGAAAGAAATGAGAAAATATACAATTAAATAGAATAAAAACCAAGGTGGGCCAAAATGTCCCCTTTATCACTTCAGGCCGAAATGTCCCAAGCCGAAATGTCCCAGGCCGAAATGTACCGTACCGAAATGACCCAGGCCAAAATGTCCAAGGCCGAAATGTCCCGGATCCCCTCATCCCATATTGGATCGGATCATACTGAGCATATTTGTTGCTTTAGTTTAGTCAGTCGAACCCAATGTAAAAATAAAAAAATTAGAAACCCTCGCTCTTAAATTGTTCAAATCGACAATTTTCTATTGGAAAATACAGAAAAAAGTTATCGCAGAGAGATGGTTGCGACCCAAAATCGTTACTTTTCCGTGAGCCTTTCATAAAAAAGCTGGACTATAACAAAAATCAGACTGGTTCTCCAGGAAACTTCAATTTTCAAACTTCCCCTGCGATAAAGGATAAGCATCCGTGACCCAATTGTAGCGAAGAGACGGCGAATATATTCATCCATCCTTGGATTTAGTAAAAAAAAGTTAATTTACGAAGGAAATGGAGAAAGGACTGTTGTCATACGGTGCTTGGAATCCAACGAATTTTCAAGGAAAATAATTTAACAAGAATGTAGACCTGTAGCCTATTGACAGCATTTGGAAAGGCTAACTGCATTTTGTGCTATGTCAATTTTTTTTTCGTAAAAGCGACTGCCTTGTTACAGGCGAAAGTATAGGTCTAAAGCTTAATGACATCACTGAAAAAAATATGGTTTGAAGGAGTAGAGATATTGTTTGAAGTTACTACGACACGCATGTGTGCACACACATAGATTCTCTGTATTAATTTTTGCGCCATTCAATCCTTCCGATGACGTCATTAGGACATCGGTCTATTCCATTGAAATACATTGGATTAGAGGACGATGACATCATTAAGCAACAAGATATTGAACTCATGATTTTGAATTGTGTATTATACTGTATGAAACCAACACAACTTTACACTTCCCAAGCCCACACATATGCACCATCCCCCAATGGACATATTCAGTATCTTCTTTCGTCTGTAATAAACTATCTACCGTTATTTTTCATCTTGTAATATAGATTAGATTAATGAAAGGAACCCGTATAAGAGCACCAAATTAACTAAACTTATTTCTGTCATATAATCAGACCATTAAACCATTAATAAAAGGAAGTTTGCTGCTGAAAAGGGGCTTTTCGAGTTGAGAAAGAGCTTCGTTGTATAAAGTGGATATTTCAGCTGCATCTCGGAGACATCACAAGGCAGTCAGGCGATAAGGAGATACGGAATCAATGGGAAACTCTCACGGAATATCCCTGCTCGTTGGTGTCTTGTATCCTTTGAACAATTGAACCACCTCCGTCTCCTTTTTCCTGAAAGATGCAGGTAAAGTAGCCCAACTAACACGCGATGAGTCTAAAAAGTGTTTCGATATACAGGTGAATTTATGCAGGCTATATAACTTCTGATATATACGCTCACTAAAGTGGTGTGAACTGCCAAAATTCCTATTAAAAAAAAACACAATTTGGCCGTCGCGAGAAGTTGTGCGTTTGAAGTAAATTTTAAAGCTGAAAGATTGACGTTGAGATAAAAAAAAAAAACAAATCGGTCAGGCTGTCTGTTTCAACAAAAATGTCCTTACATTTGACAACGCATGCCTCTTTTTAAATTCAACTGTAGTATATTTTTACTTCTTGTGCACATGGCGTCGGAATCAAACGCTACGCACCATCAAATTGACGTAACTAGTCTTATGTTTGCTCCACTGTCAGTACCAATAGGGCCTGGGAGTCTACCGAGAGATTTCGCGATATCCGGTGACAGGTGACGTTTTTTTATGACGTTTTCAGTTCGATTGGCGTTTTTTGTTCCAAAACGTCAGAAATGAGCGTCATATTCGAACGACAAAAGGCTTCCCAAATGCGTAATGACAACGCCGGTGACAGGAAATTTGTGGAATTGTCACGTGACTCCCGCTCCCTATTGCTGCTTTGAACAATCGAGGTCATAATTGTGTGATGTTTTGAGGCGATGGATCACTTGTCACTGGCAAAATGCTCTGTATAAAGTTACAAGTGGACAAAATATCAGCCAACATATTGGACGTTGTATATTAGTTAGTTGTTGAAATATAGGCTGTGGATATTAAATCACAATAAGACGACATATTATCTATTCTTCCAGCATCCAAAGGGTTTCTCAAGGCTAATCAGTATATCAAACATTGAAATAAAGATACCTTGCATAAAGTTTCAGTTTTTAGTTGGCGATATTTTCAGCTTGCAAGAGTTAATATATTAAAACTTGTAGTTCTATCTTTGACTTTGTTCACGTATTCCTAGTGCTGGTGTTCAAGGGTTGTGATTTACGGGTCGATATTATTGCTGGGGTCTGGTTCTCCCCCGGACATCTGTAGGAATTACAAACAACCCTCCTTTAATGCTCGATTCGCACAGAAAAACACTCCAGACTTAATCTGCCCTTTATTTATTTCTCGCCACTCTGATGTATACAAAAAGAAACGTGTTGTATGTTGTATGGAGGTGTAGATATGTGGCTCTCGGCTACAAACGGATCACTCTCCTTCTCGTGAAAAGCCATACCTTGAGATTAATGTTTTCCTTCACTTCAAACGTAGGTAAATAAAGGCGGTCAGATAGATAGCCCGCTGAGGGAACACACGTCTATAATGGTCATTTAAATGGCCAGATAATTTAACATTAACAGTATAGATGAAGTTGAATATAGGTGTATCGTATTTCAGCCACGATGTATATATTTAAATCCAATGGATAAGCTTTGAGTGACTTTGATATTTGACTGATGCTGTGTTTTTTTATTATTAATCTACAGTTTGTTTCTTACAAAACAACAAATTCAAACAATATGCATGTATTATGTGAGGAATGCGTAATTTATTACAGGAATATCCATTGTCAAAAAATAAGCTGAAACCAGGAAGTATGAGTAAGTTTGTTTTCTCGAAAAGCTGCCACAATTCCTTCAGTGGAATAAACAAAAATAAAAAATTCATGTGAAATGTCACCTGCATGAACCAAAATTGTTTTGGGAAAAAAGGCAAAATATATATAAATAAACGAGAAGAACTTTCATTTATTTTCTTTAACGTACATTTTTGTGACCGACCTTCTAATTTTCACTTGTTTGGTACAAACACTAAAATTCTATTGACACTCGAAAGGTATTCGAAAAAAGGCGAGCAGGTAACTTGACGCTACTAATCAAATCCTTTACAAGGTATTTGTCGTTTTGACTTTGACGATAAAAGTGGTGGAAATTTGAAGTGCATTCACTTTCCGATATTCAACAACGGAAGATACACCAATATAAAACCAATTTGTAATAGACGTTTTTTTAGAAAAGGATCCACCCTCAATTTCTAACAGTTAGTGCTGGTACATGGTAAACTCTTTCATAATTTGTATAGGGTAAGAAAATGATATAACACAACGATACCGAGAATATACCTCGCATGTAGCATACTTTTAATAAAAAGGAACACTTATCACGGGTTTTAGTTTATTACAACACATTTTGATTGTGCGTAACGGTCCAAATTGACATACCCCCTTTTAAAATCAATTAGAAGTTTGTCTCCATGGAAATGTTAGTCAAGAAGATTTCCTTTGTGTCCACGTGTTTTATTGTCCATAAATATACAGGAATTCATCTCACAATAAACCCCAAAAGTCAACTAGTTTACCTGCAGAAAACTAAAAACGCTTTAATATGCCTTAGAAAGTACAAACCTGCGTCTGATGTATGTACTTGTATCATACATTAGTTACATTTAACTAAGTGCATTAACTCGTAGTTAATGTCTCTCGTTGTACCGATGGTTTGTATCGGCCAGTTTATCCAACAGCCGAGGATTTAACGTCCAGTTTTAGGTTTTTCCTACGGGAAATCATTGTTCTCTTGACCAGAACATGTTGGACCCGAAAGCCATAAAAGTGTCAAGGGTGTGCCAAAGATGTGGGTATGTGTTACCCCCAATCTACCCATTCCCATGATTTAATGACCAGCTTGATGTTAACTGAAAACTTTGCCTCTATCCTTCTGCCTACTGCCATTACCAGCAGTCCTCCCAAGTGACGCTTGCTCGGTCACTATGCATATATATGCGAACTGACCTCGAGGCTAAACCGTGGAATAAACTTAGGGAGTTTCCAATTCTGTCGAATTATTTTTTTCCGCCTGCCGTTGAAAATGGTTTGATATAGTATTAATTGGAACAGATATATTGACAATGGGGATTGGTTTGCTTTAATAAACTATTACATCAGTAAAATAAACAAAATTCTAACATTTTGACAACAAACAAGATCCTTTGTCATTAACCATTGGCATTGGTCAAGAAGGGTTGTGTCCTACTGAACGTAACGTTGTCAATTGTGTTGCGCTTAATGATGAGACACAACACATAACTCGACAAACTAAAATGACTGGGTCCTTTAGTCATTTTGGCCTCTTTGAAAAATTACATTCTGGTAACCGTATATTTGCAGTGTCGTGTGGCTGATAAGTACATAGTCAAATTGGGGAATATTTCCATATATAAGTACATATTGCTTAATAGTAAAATGACTCGACCACTGAGCCAACGGCCAGTCAATGCTTATAAAATGAACAAGAGTTTGAAAGATCCATTAGTCACCACTAAACTCCCTTGTCTGTCTTCTACCAAGGAATCATACATATTTTCACTTTTGTGTTTTAGTGAGTTTGACAGACATACTGGTCAGGGCTAAACTCCCCTGTCTGTCTTCTACCTAGGTTTTTTGTGGGAAAGTTGGGGGAGGGGGGCAAATTTTCACTGTCTTTTTCCCATGTCCCTATAATATATAGTCTTACGATATTCTTACCATAGCTTAAGATGCGTAAGCATTGCCAATGTAATACGAAGTGTTCCAGAAAATTCTACTGACTAAGACCAAGCTCTTGTCAGTCGTCAACCTAATGAAATATCATAGGTTTACTTTATTACTTATTACCTTATTATTTGTAATATACCTGTTTTTAACACAATCAGAAACTTGGTTTGGTTATTTTAGACAAGAATATTTTCCCTGTGCCTGTGTGTTTCAGTGTCCATAAACATACATACATTGGAGTTATATTTAGATACTAACTGCTTCGCTCCAAGGTTGACAACATATACTGCTATTTTTACACTCTTTCCAATTATAGTTTGGGTCTCGTTTGATTCATCAAGCCCTGTTCAAATCATACTTCCATCATACTTGGACATACAAGGTGTGTCCAAGACAAGCTGAAGAGTTGTCCTTTTTCTGGTACGGTATAGTTTTGTGACCTTGTGATGAAACCCGAAAATCATTTGTTAGTTTAAGGAATTGAAAGTGTTTAACACTTCCAGTTATACCGAAATAATTCATGACATTTGGAATAGATGAGGCCCAAAACACGAGAAATGCTATTTTTATTGGTGGGTTAATTGCCTTAAAGGAGAAGGAAATGAAAGGAGCGCTTAATTTTCCTTTCTAACGGTAACAAGACCATATCTGTAGGATTTGTCCTGTGCTATCAAAATGTTAAGGGGCATTATCAGAGACCGTCTAACTGACTCGGCAGTCAGTTTCACAGAAACGTTCACCTGTTAAATTCGATCATGTCGAGGCGCTAATACGATATTTTATATTTTGTCTAATACAAAAGACAATCACTCTAATAACTCTGAAATGTATACTGGCTTGTACATCAACCTTTGGAGAAGGCGTGACAGACTGTATTCCCTGTCTACTCGACTTGTGGGGGTCAGCAAAGGCAGTTTTACAGCTGACACTGCAGGTTTTAACTATACAGGATTCGATAAGCTCGCAAGGGAAGTAATTTACTAATACTTCTTCCTGTCAATTTGAATCTCAATGGCGAGCTCCACTGACGATCAAACACGAGCTTGTCTGGAAGATTCATTTTCAATGCATTTTCACACCGTAAACCACGTGCAAGATTCACACACATGAATACGATCGTCTATGGGAGCTCTTTCGGTACAATTACATACTGTTTTGTTGTTGTTGTTTTCTTCCCCTTTAAAACTGGCTGACAAAAAATGACGGCAATAGATACATTGGACGAATGGCCTTATTGGCCATGAACATAATAGAGAATAAAGGGATATAGTTAATTGTTCTTATCCTTTTAGGATGCAGTGATTGCTTACGGGGAAGACACTCCCTGTGAGTCGATAAACTTAGGTGTGTGCCGGGTAAACAACTTAAAAACAAAATTATAATTGAAAAGGGGATTGTGCCTGAGGTGGGGGGTTGTGGGTGTGGGTGTGCGTGCGGGAGGTCTTCGACTGAATCAAAAGTACATTGCACATTCGGTCAATCTGTATTCATATGCTGTTGCCAATATGTAACTTCAGATTGATTGATTAACTCCGCCCTTAAGATTATCTTCTTTCTGATGGCGGATTTGCCAGTGTTAGCGAGGGAGGAAACCCGGGTCTTTTCCAAGAGAACACCCCGACCTTCAGGGAGTACTTGACAACTCTTACACACAGGTTGGGTATCTTTAAAACTGATGCGTTCCTTATTAGTAAACTGCCAAAATATCAAACAACGACATCGATCCAAGCAGTTTTTAGTACTTGTTGCGCTGCAGTGTTTGGTTTAAAACGTGGACAGATAATAGAATTGTATCTGACGTTAGTTCTCGTCTGTTTGAGATTGTGGTTCTCGATTTCAACGTTTGTTTTCAAATGAACACCCAAACAAACTACAATTTTTGTCTAATAAAATCATTGTACCGTGAGTGAAATAAAATTTCTGAAATATTCAATTGCCATCAGAATGGGTTAGATGTTCCGTGCAATCTGCAAACGTTATCTTTGGCGTGTTGCTCTATCTAGATTCGACATAGAACTATGATTTGATTTTGTCAGAACCTCAAAGCCTATTATTATTTCTATGATGAGTTAGAATCTAGTCGGATACCTTCCAAACAAGGAGTCCTCCAAGATGGAGGGAGCATTTTTGGGTCATTATCGAGCCAAAAAACTTCAGCGCCTCGAATCTACATTGATTCAGATACTGTAAGCTTGTGTGTAAATTTTCCTTTCCAGTTGTATCAAATACTTATTTTGGGGAGTTTTTCTCGCCCAAAGTAACCAGTAGTAACCAGTTTCAACGATCTTTATTTAGAATTGTCTATTAAGTGCTTGTAAGGCTTATATATGCCGTAATAAAGAATACAAAAATAAATCCAATAAATTATATTTTTTTTCAAAAACGTTTTTGGAATGACGGATTCTGTAAAGCCTTCCTAAATAGCGCGATGGAGTGAAAGTTGACTCAAATTTTTTTAATTGTTTCATAAGCATTGGAATCTAAACCGCCACCCCATTAATAGCAATGGCCTATAGAAATCCCGTCCACAAGAACGTATAAGAAATAAAATGAATGAGTATAACCACACTCAAAAACCTCAATTCTGACATTATAACTTTCTGAAGTACAGACAAGAATTGCATAACACCAGAGTCCTCACCAAACATTTTAAACAGTGTTAAAAACAACATAATTTCAAAACAGGTAATCGTATGTGTGACACATTAGGAGTGTAAGAGTATTTGTAACTTTTGCCCATAGGGATTATCCCTGGGCACAGAACCCCCACAATGTACAGAAAATCGGAGGATGAATCACAAATTGAATCATTTCTGGACTCATAATCTTATATGGTATGCAGATTGGAGAAGCACTCAAATCAACACAATATTAACAAAGACCTGATTAAAAGTCTATAAGAATGGATAAATTGATTGATTTATGATTTAGTACCCGGCAACTGTCTTAAATAAGGCAGTCGAGAGAAAAAATCCACTCAGAAAATGTTCAAGTTTTATTTGTTCTGAGTATGATCCCGCGCCGCATAGATGGAAGGCTGAGGGACTATCACTCTAACCGACTGAGCCACCGAGGCCTTTGTTTGACTGAATGAATATCACTCGAGCTTACTGAGCCACAGAGGCCCCCGTATATATTGATCTCAGACAGGGTAGAACTCATTTGCATCCTTGAATTTATGAACATATATTTTAGATTAGAAGGCAATTTTTGCACGACTTTTGGACGACTGCGTGCTACTGCGTACACATCTTGTAATGCCTGGACTCGTGTAATTCATATCACTTGGCAAAATAGTGAACTTTTTGTTCCCTGTAGTATAATTAATGTATACAGCCTTGAACATAGATCTTCATACCGTTGTGGGATTAACGGCAGCCAAGACCGGACAATTTTAGACATGCCATTGTCCAGATGATTAGTAATTGAATTCAACTGCAGCTGGAAACTTAAATGGATTCTGATGAAAATAGTGTATCGTTGTGCACTACAATCAACCTTTTTTTTTTGCACTCATTTTTTTAAAACGTGTTTACATTGGAGAATGTCTCTATTTTGTAAAAACGAACTGTTGACTTGAAATTCGTACTATGTTCAATTATAGTAAACAATTTAGACACGATACTCCATCGTCAAACACTTTTACAGACACTTCTCAACTAGTCCTTTAATATGTTTCAATGGAGAAACGAAGCTTGTTAAAATGTGTGCTATTTGACTGTTATTCCATGCGAGATTGAATAACAAAAAACGTAGGCGGTGTAACCTTTTTAGCTAATTGCATTTCCTTTCTAATTTCAAAATGAAATTTAAAATCAATATCACAAATCTTTGAACTTTTATTAGCGTAATTTTTAGAAATGTGATTGGCCAATAATCTATTTTCTAGTTTTGACAAAAGCGTTTCCATGACATCATGATAGAAACATTAGACTGGGCAGACACAGTGGATATTTTGATGTCTTTTTCAGTAGAATTCAGACAATGAGTATTTGTCTCACAATACCAGTCAATCGAGCATATTGTATGCCTACACAATGTTCCTATCATGTAAGTTATTATTAAACATATAGAAAATGTCATATCACGGAGCCAGTTTTTTCACTTTGGCGTAGTTTTGGATACTTGGGTGACGTCGCTAAATTATGTTGCTGGAAATAACTGGCAAATGAAATATTGGTTTCTGCTACGATACAGTGCCCTGCTTCAGATAGTGTACCAGTGACTCCAGAAAAAATACCCCAGAGGTGCACACTTCTTACGAAGTCTGCGAATGGGGTTGTTGGTGACATGGCACAGGATTTACCTCTGTTCCATTGGCACCCGGCTGAAGTTGGTTCCCTATTCCCAGTTCCTTATTCCCAGTTCCCTATTCCCAGTTCCTTTTTCCTACTCGTACATTGTTCCCTTATTCGAAATGAGATTATTGATACCTATAGACTTTTGCCTGTGCCGACAGATCCAAGTGCTGTGCCGGGATAAATGCAACGCAAAATTGAAGTACTAGTTGTTGTCTACTTATGCAATATTTGTTTTGCCCGGCACGCCGCTTAGTTAGGACTCATACATTGCTTCCTTATTCAAAATTGCTAAATCTAACAGAATATAAAGAGCTTTAAGTTTTCGCCTGTGCCTGTGGATCTGTGCCGTGTGCCGGGATACAGGCAACGTAAACAAGTTCTGCTGTTCAATGCCTACTCAGACTATATATATTTTGCCCGGCACAGACAATAGTTTAGACTCGTGCCTTGCTTTCATTACCTAAGTTGGAATTGAGAAAAATATACATTTTTGCCTGTGCCGGCGGATACAAGTCCTGTGCCGGGATAGCTGCACCGCGAAATTAAAGTACACTTCGTTATCGACTTATGCAATATTAGTTTTGCCCTGTAAGCCGCAAAGTTAAGGATCGTATATTGTTTTCTAATTCGAGTTCTAAATTAATTTGTGTCATGGACCGAAAACGTTTTAGGTGTGTACTAAAAAGGGATTAAATCAGCCAACAAACCTTGAAAAAAAAACATAACCGGAATAATTTTGTCCATATGTAGAACCAAAGTCTTATTTGTGATTAATTACACCTATGATAAGAAAATTATTTCGAATAAGGAACTGGGAATAGGGAACTAGGAATAAGGAACTGGGAATAGGGAACTGGGAATAAGGAACTGGGAATAGGGAACCAACTTCAGCCGGGTGTTCCATTGGCTATATTTTACAGATTGCGATTCAAGGATAATGTTTTAAATCCGCTTACTGGGAAAATGAAATGCCGTTATAAAACGGGCAGATACGGGATATATTTTAAACGCAATATTTCTTGGGAATAGACTTGAAAACTAATAACTTGGTTCAAAATTATAGGAAGTAAAAAGCTAATATTTCGAAGAAAAAACCGCCATGAAGTGAGACCCTTGTAGTGACACGCATGGCTGAATGTCTATAATTTCTAGTGCAGAATTCTTCAATTCCGCCATGTTTTTTCATTTTTTATTATCATTTGACATTGGCGCTGAATAAAGAGTATATCTAATCTCTGTTTCATTGATCGAGAAACTGCATGACCTATTGAAAAAAATTAATTAACAATAGGCGACATCACGAGGTATGAACCATGGTGAATATATTGGGCCAAACTTTTTGTGATAGACAAATATCCAAAACACAACATGGCATCACTGAACCAAAATGAATGGAGATTAGATACGATATTGGTCAATCTGCCAATGGCATTTAGAAGTTGGACGGTTAAAATAAGATGAATAATTATTTTGGCTAAACACTTTTTGGTTTATTAGATGACGACGTTTTGATGTAGTTCTTACATCGTTATAAAAGTCAAAGTCATTGATTTTGATAACGTTGTACGAACTACGTCGAAACGTCCTCATCCAATAAACCAAGGAGCTGTTATCCATAAGTAATCCTCTTGTGACGATTTTTGCCTTTTGCCGTCCTAGCTGAGATGGCGAGCAGTGACGCAATCGGTTCGCCTCCCTTTTAAGACTCGTCTTTTTCCAGCACTGCACACACGTTCAGCAACATACAATCCGATCATTTATTTATAAACACTTCCTTGCCCAAAGAGTTAAAAAATAAAATACTTAGATTTATTTTTTAACTAAATTAACTCGCAATAGCGAATAACAAAAAAATCTGAAGCGTCTACTTTAAACCTTTAGCTTTAAACGTTTGGAGAATGGTTTAGGATTCTACTTCGCACTGCCTTAAGTCAGGGTGGGTAGTATTTTTAGTCTTTGATAAAGCATATAGGTCTAACATTTCTATGTGTAACGTGCTCTAAGTAAGATTTGAACCCTGATTATTAATCAATATTTCAGTGTTAACTTTTATATATCCAACATGTGTACTTTGACAGGTCCTGCTTTCATAAACATTAACTTGATTCCATGGCCTTGTGTCCGACTCTGTAATTAAAAGTGATCAAAGACATAAGAAACGGAGGGGATAAGACGGATAGCTATCAGTTACAAAAGGTTGAAAAACAAGTCTTTGACATGTAAATAAATAATTGATCTTTGTCACGCGCAAAAAAACACCACAGACGTAATATTGAAATTCCAATTTGCGAATGTTCAAAATCTGTCACTCTGCATGCAAAATTTACATGGTGCCTATTTATTTGCTGGCTTGTTACATTTATTTAAAAAAAGTGTTAGAATAATAGTTGATTCATATGTAAATTATGATCAGATTTATATTATACAAGTTCTATACTTAGTTTTTACCTATTACACTAGAGCAACCAATTTTAATAACGATCGCCTTTTGGTTTTCTCTGTTTTAGTAAGAGAAATAGCTTTTATATCTGAGTACATTTAAATCTTAGGCAACAATCTTTAAAATCAACGTGTGCAAATTTGTAGACCGTACATCAGGCGATCAAAACAAATGGAGTGAGCAGCTTACAGGGCCAGATAAACCATTAACTCTGATACACCTGGCTTCAATATTAGATATGAAAAAGGTAAAGAATTGTCAATGTGAAAGTGGTATCTAAACAGGTACAATCACAAAACACTATTGGGTTGCCCTAGAAAAATTAATCTGAGGACAGTTGGATGTTTAATAAGGTTTGGGTGTCGAGGGAAGACTTAGTGAAAGTTATCGAGGTTACTAAGTAAGAGGTAAGTACCTGGCTAAAGGCGGGGCATCTTCAAAGAGATGAAAACAGGTATGAGAGATAACGAGCAGACCTAACCAAGACCTGGGCAGACAGGGACAATCATTAAACTATCCTTTGTAACAGCGCTGCTTGGATCAAAAACATATTGTATTAAATTCTGCAGTGTCGTTTGATTTCAAAAGCTTCAAAGAAAGCCCACGACAGATTTACGAGCAGATGACGTCGCAATCTTCCGGAGATTATCGATCCTAGCCGAATCTCTCTTTTCATATGCTTCTGGTTTTCTTGTCCATGATTACACGAAGGATGATATATGCGAAAGTGGTTTGTCTGATGTCATCTTTGCTGTATGTCTGTTGTTCATTGTTATCTTTTCTGTATGTTTGTTGTCCATTGTTATCGTTGCTGTATGTTTGTTGTTCATTGCTGTTTTTGCTGTATGTTTGTTGTTGATTGACGTTTTTGCTGTGTGTTTGTTGTTGAATATTATTTTTGTTGTATGTTTGTTGTTGATTGTTGTTTTTGCTATATGTTTGTTGTACGTTGCTGTATTTGCTGTATGTTTATTGTTGATTGTTGTTTTTGCTGTATGTTTGTTGTTGATTGTTGTTCGTTGCTGTATTTGCTGTGTGTTTATTGTTGATTGTTATGTTTGCTGTATGTTTGTTGTCCATTGTTATCTTTGATGTGTGTTCGTTGTTCGTTGCTGCATGTATGTTGTCCGTTTGCTGCATAATTGTTGTTCCTTGCTGTTTTTGCAGTATGCCAACAAAATTAATACACGTCACTTTCGGACATCTTAGAATATGAATAAAAGCTTGGCGGAGATTTCCAAATGAAACAATTTAAACGTTCCTTTGCAACTGACTCTTTGCTGCTATCTCTTAGATAAATGATAACCTTTTCGGAAAGTGTCCGAAACAATACAATACAATTGTTAAGTAACATTGGCGGTTAAAACAGTTTATAATGTCCGTTGCAACAATAATTGACTTTTTTCGGATGAAATGATAGTAAAGGCAGTATAGGGATGACACGATAATTTGAGCAGGAATAAAGGAATTGTGCAAACGTAACATTAATGTACGTCTTGGGGCTCGTTCTGCTAAGCTGGCGTAAGTTGTTAAAATATAGGAACTTGCGCATGGTCGCAAGTCTGACGGCGCAACTCTATGCTGTATTCATGTACAGAACTTTGCGCCATATTAGCGTAAAACCCAGCCCCTGATGAGAAAAATTTAGGACACATATCGCAAACCATTTAAAAGCAAACATTTGATATTCCAGCGACCCTTTAATCAGAATTCAATGAGAACACAATTTAGTTTTTGACAACTGCTGTCTGCACAATGATTCAGTATGTGAGATTTATTTAGCAAAAAACAGATTTCTCTGGTATTATTGATCATTTAAAACAACATTATAATTTTTCGGAAACAATAATGCATTACTTATAACCCATCCGATGACTTTGATGCCACAGTTTACTGAGGCAATTGCAAAAGTTGTATATTTTCGTGGCCAACAATTTTAAATTTGACAAACAGTAAGAACAATTTTCAGCATAATATTAACAGATTCTTTTGTGAAAGTTTGTTAACGTAGGGCTTTGAAACGAAGCTAGTTTTCCTGTTTATTTTCAATTACCCTGAAAATATTTGCCTCCATTTCTCCAGAAGGAAAACCAGCAACATTGAATACTAGGCTAGAACATGTAATAATACAGAACGATTAAGAGTTTCATAAAATATAACTGAAAACAAAATCATATATGAAAACACCACAAAACAAAGTTTCTTGAAACAGTGGAAACAAAAACACAAAATAATGATTCATGGCGTTGTTTGTTTTGGTCATAAAGTACCATTGGCTTTTTGTACTAAAATTGTACATACATCGCCTTTCTTTAGTTGAAAATGAATGGTTTCTTATTTCGTATACACATGCACCGGAATATAGCTGACGGTCCGGAAAAGTATCTAAGAGTGAACAACACAAGCCACTATTAGCCCGGAAATAGGTTGGAGTCCATATGAATAAGGGACACAAGACCGTGGCCCTTTCATGGCGATCGATCGCTTGATTAGATGAACGCCTTGATTTCACACAATTTTCCTCTCCATACCAAGAGGGTGTTAAGAAAAATCCATCGGTCTGTATTATTCTGCACGGCCATTCCCTGATTGGGTCGAGGCAGATGTAAAGATGTATTCAACCATAACAGATTAAATGCCTCCCAGTTCACCCGATGGACACTACTGGACAACTCGACAGGAAAAACTTCCAATCGATATTCCAAGAAAACGTTTTCCGCAAACTGGATAGATGGTGTTGAAGAACTTACCATCCTGCAAAATCCACATTCCCCAGCCTATAACACAGTAAGATGTAAAAAGCGTCAAAATTCATTTTTTAAATTTTGTGTATGATTATCAATTTCTGAATTCATCTACATTGAAAATGTTACTTTGATAAAGGAAAAATACCAAGTTCTTTCTGATTACCTAGCGGTGATTTGTAACTTTAAATTGACTATATATGCATTTGAAAACACAATGTTGAAACAAAGCGAGCTTACCAGCGTGTCAAAGAAAACAAGCGATTGAAAATATGCATATCTGTTGTCATCAATCGGAAATATCCTATACGTCATACTTGACATTTCTTTTGGCCGAATTCGTACAGAATATGTTCTAGATTAATTGACTAAAAAATAGGAGGTATTGTCTTAAACTTGTCATTTATCCTTTAAGTTTGATAGATTTTCTAAAATAATGTATTTCAGTCTGTCAAATCATACACAGGCGATTACATTCGGTTTAGAAACGGATTAATAAAAAAAAAATAAACATCTATTTCGCCACCAATCATGCTTGAATATACGATGCTTTCAGTTCAGCTGTAAGTTTTTTTTGACCAAAAATAATGGCAATAAGTGTGTCAACCCTATCACAACTAAAAGGCGAACACAGTCCATGGTTCGGTGGTTAGAAAAACGAACAGAGAATCTCTAAAAATATTTTAAATACATTGTCGTATGGTTAATGGCATTGTACTTTTTATATCAGATGTAATTTGTAAGAGGCAACTTCTGTATGTAGTTTTAAAAATAAGCTATTTGTACAGGACTTTATATTGATTTTTGAAATAAAAAAATGTATCCATGAAGCAGATGTTAAACTAAGTATCTAAGCCGTTAATACATCTGTATAGTAATCTGACGCCATGTCTTATATTTGCAGACCGATTTGTATACTTCTTATTTTATCTTTTAATAATCTAAGTCAAGTAAAATTTTAATCTACAATTCAGATATCAGTATGACTGAAATCGCTGAACTCACTGATGATGGCAAAAGCAACAAAAAGAAATAAATCGCTTACGTCTAATGTTTCATCATTGTACCATGGTGCAACCTTTTAACAAATATAATCTCAAATACTGAAGGCAGCTGGTTACAAATTTGATAAGAAATATTTATCATATGATTAAAATTGTCACTATTAATATTTTAGTCAAAAATGACCCCGTCCACTCTGACTGAATTTGTTTTTTAGTATTCCATAACATTCTCATTTATCGCGAGACCAAAGAGTAAATGTCTTTTACATTGATGTTTCTGCTTAATAAAACTTTGTTATAATGTTCGTAAACATTTAAGTCAATATAAAGATGTACAGTTTAAAATGAGAACACGGTGAACATTTTCATATATACGCTTTTAAAACCGAGTATACACACTAACAGTTAAATTGATATTATAAGGTAAAACCATAGAAAACTTTCTCTAGTATACAAGCCTCAGAGATAACTTAGGGAAAATGTAGTAATTTTCATCTTCAAGACAATAATCAACTGATTCCCTACAAGGTTTTTATTGTGTTTTGTTTACCATTTTTTCTACCAAGGCAAATGTAATTATTTATGATTGCAGGTTATGTGGAAATGTGTTTATGTTAATGCTTAGGCATAAATATATACAACATAAAATTTAACTTACACTCAACAATATTTTTCCTGTAAATGTTAGCAGGGTACAGATTTAACACCAACCATCTTCATGCTATTCAAAACCATCTGAAATTATATATATCACAATGCTCAAGTAGGTTTCTACACAAGATTAGTTGCCACCTGTGGGGTTTTTATTTTTAAAATGAATTTGAGCATCCACATATATTTTTGATGTTTACAGCAATCGGAGTATTTAAATTTGATAAAAATAGCAGATTTTTGACAATTTGGGTTCAACAAATGTTCCACAAGTTTGCATCTCATTGTGGACTTTTTTTTTACATTTTCGTAAATTTATCGTAATAACCGAAAACCGAAAAATGAAATTATATTTTTTGGGGGTATTCATATACGGTAAATATAGAAATAAAAATATGTTTATATTTGGTTACCACACAAATAGTTGGTAAGTTTATATAAAAGCTGACTCACGATTCCAAATCTCAGGATAGGTTGTCTTCCAGTTTTTCATTCGCCAAGTCCACCGATAAAAATGTGTCAAACAACAATAGGTGTTGTGCCCATTGTCATTAAGGATTCCCACGGGACTGTATTCGTGCGCCTCTCAGTCATCCCTACTTCCTATTGGCCAGGGGTCAACTGACCATTATCCAATCAGTTACAACGACTCTCTGGACACCTGTTATAAGATATGAAAGAAAAACAGCTTTAACTACTTTATGAAAAAGCTCACGTTTCTTATATGTATTATCGCAAACAAATATACTGTAATTTATTTGCGGGACACGCTCATACACAATGACACACATACCAAATGATTGAACCGCAGAATATTGACTATCAGGAGATAGGGGGGGGGGGGGCGGGGGGGGGCGGGGGCATCTTGAAACACCAATCAATCTGTCTTATTATGCAGCTGAAAGCTCTTGATAAAATAAAATATCTTTGATACACAAACTAGGAGACAACATAAACCATTCGTACATTTACATGCTCAGCCATGATGAGTTTTAAGTTGTTTTATTACATTGCCTCTAAATTATATAACATCCATCATTGACAGCAGTTATTTACATCTAAAAAATAAGACAACTAAATGATCAAAGATACAGTCCTTTGTAAATATAATTATACCCATGTTAAACTCAAGAGTGTATCATCTACCTTTAATGTTAAATATAAAAAGCGAGGCTACAATGTGTGTGTAAATTATCATCGCAAAAGTACTTTTCTGCTTTTCCTTCCCTTCTTCCGCTGAAAAAATTCAGGTAAACCTCCTTGTGTTAAGTGTAGCTATAGGTTTAAGAACTCTCTATAGCACCAATATTAAGGTGACATGAGCTGATAAAATATTCGGCTATTTTCTCAATTATTACAATTTATAAGCTTTTCTGTTCTACTGCATGGTCTCGAGAAATTTCCTTAAATTAGTGTTTTGAACTGTAGCAAGAGGGTAAAATGTTATTTCCTTTTCGACACTATTTCGATTTGTACCGTCCACAGGCTGCATATATGTTCCCCATCCCAACGCCAATCATTTAGTTTTTTGATGAACTCCAAACCATCTAATTCAGAATTTATGAAAAAGTTAAAATTCTCGCAGATCATGCCACAAAATTAGTTGAAAAAAATATTTCTGCCGGTTTGTTTTCTTAAAATTCGTTAAAAACAGTTAAATATTCTTACAAATAAATTTAAATTAAACTAATTAAATATTTTAGATTTTTTTGTATATCCTACTAAATAATGTTTATATATGTAATGCTAGTACATATCGAAAACATGAATATGTATGTACAGGTAACATGATAGGTATGTCTGACTGAAAAAGGGTATATAGAATTGAGTATATATAAAGAGTAGATCGAACATATTTTGAGCACGAACAACTTTTACTAAATACATAGATACGTTCATGTATAAAGTATTATTTTCAAACGACCAAGACAAAATGACATGCAAAGATTTTTTTTAATGTTTTCCCAAATCAAGCAAAATACTAACATGAAGCGATTAAACGGCTAACACACTGAATTGGACATTCGATCATCAGACTGAGCTCATGCTTAAAAGCGGGTCATGCTGCATATTTAAAACAAACAAACCTTCATATATATCATCAGAACAGTCATTAAACGTTATATTGCAAAGGAAATAGAACACTACAAGATCATCTTTGACATATTGTCACATACTCAATCTTCAATGTCCGTGTCTTTGAAACAAATCGAACTGAAGTATTTAAAAAAACAATTAAGTTTTAGATTTAAAACCAAACCATATATATGATAGAAACATCATATAGTTACAAAAAATTCTAATCGCCGAGCTTGGTTGTTGCTTTAGACGTTATTCATATCCTAAACGTTTCTCATAAATATATTTGTAACTTATAGCAAGCACTTAAACTTCAGAACTATGTTTGTATTTCCACAGAATGAATTATACGGTGAACAGTTATCATTCATCATTATATTGTTTTATATAGATTATTTCAAATTTCTACATTGTTTTACTGACATTATTTTATCTTAAATATCTAAATTTGCCAAGCCATTGCTGTTCACTCCTGTGTTAAATTCAAGATACATTCCAAGGCTACGAAGCTGTAAAATAATGGTTAATACGAACCCATAGTTGAAATTTATATAAATATCTATATATTTATGGACACTAAATCACACATGAACAGGGAAATAACCATGGAGACAACTTCCTAATTGTATTAAAAAGTGGTATTTATACACTCTATGGCCTAAGATATTGGCTTTCAAAATTGCATAATAGCAAATATTAATTAGTGATTTTGTATATAGAAGTATAGGAGATAATTTGATATTTATGATGACATATCCATATTTTGTCTAGATTCATATTTTACCACTATACGTCAAAACCGCGACGGTTTTGATTTTATTTCATACTATAATATATATTTATGATCACTAAAACACACGGGCACAGGGAAAATATTCTTATATACATATGTTAAAGTACACTTATAGAGTTGTGGACTTTTTTCTCACAAGATGGCCAAATTTTACGCATATACAATCAATCCCCTGAAACTGAAGAAATTGTTGCTTGGAGGTTTAATTTGATGGTATTGAAGAGCTTATGGTTCCAATCCCGTCAAATCTTATAAGATTTAGACAAAATTGAAGGAGGATTGGTGATACGTAGATATATTATCTCGTTTGGAAAAGCCAATCCTTTCTAGTGTGCCCTGGTCGATCTGGTCAAGCGGCTAGCCTTTGATCTCACACAAACAAGCCTGCATCCTGGCACAAAATGGCCATACTGACAATTAAATAGCTATAAAACACCCGGCTCGCTGATCTTTGCATTTCTGATTTATGATTCGTTACTGACTGGCCAATGTAAGCGCGCATTGTGGATAGAGAGATAGACCTTACAGCCCGTTTCTTTTGCAGGAATACAAAATATATTTCACCCCCAAAGTTTGTCTTGAACAGATGTGTTAGTGTTTGTATTTGGGATACCGGATTGTCATTCTACCCATCAACCTTACCCTTAAATTATAAATCAAATTTCAAGAGGCAAATTGAATGCAACAAAAAAGTTTAGTTTTTTTTTTGGAGGAGAAGGAAGGAGGGGGGGGGGGGGGTGATTTAAGAGAGGAATCGCACGTACTCCTGTTATAAAATTCTACAGAATAGAAATGGTGTTGGACAATCAAAACATGCAGAGACCCGCCCGTGTTCTCATAAATTAACCTTAACAATATGCATAAATAATAACAACCCTAATGGATATGGACATACTTGAAGACGATATAATTATTGTCTCATAAATAATTCGAATGAGATCAACTTAGGGAAGCTATTGATAATTATTTCTATCAGCGTCACCGAGATATTTCCTCGTAAATAAGCTGTTTCACCGACACCTTGTGTGACCGAAAACCTTTACCCCCATGGTGTTCAGAAAAGAGCTTCGGTTCAACGCTCAGAAAACCCTATGGCACTGGCATTATCACAGGTAGCGTTTGTATATAAGCAAAACTGGTTATAGAACCTTCAATTTTACACAAAAAATCAACTTATACGAAGACTTGGCAACATGGGTTAGACGGTCACTGTATTGACCGATGCTAAAACAGGTTTTAAATACATGAACATGAACAGAAACTAGTGTTTGGTATGACAGTTTGGTGGAATTGTAAATTAGAGAAAAAAACACATACGTATTTCTAAATGCAATGATTCAATATCTCAACAAAAAACAAAAAAACTAAAAGAAAATTTCCACAGATTATCTACTGAGTAAGTGGGTATTTCTCTTGAGATTATAGGGGGATGAACCATTTGGATTGACGTAACAATAATAATTGTTATCTGGGAAAATAATAAGTTGTAGACACATTTGAGTTACATTTTAAACGTAAAAACGATTGGTATTTAGTCTGTTTCTCTCAAATATACATAGCGTATTTGAGAAACAACTCAAAGGTTTATTTAAAAGATATATAGACATAATTATTGTGCTCTGGTTTGTCGAAATTCAAACACGTTTATAGAAACATTCAAATAAATGTCCTTAATATGTAAATATTGGACTTAGAATATCTAACTGACTATCAGAGCTGTAAACCAATTCAATACTTTGAAAGCCCAAGTTTTAATGTGCTAAATATCCAGTACGTTGCCAAAACGTGCTTCTCATTTCCCCGCTCACAGGGGGAACGGGATTATGATTCGTTTGGCCAAAGAGAGTTATCGCCCTTGTTTGTCAACTTCTTGATTACGATTGTAGATTCTTGTCTTTTTTACCCAATTAATGGAGATAAAAACGAAACGATGAGCCATTTCTGCTTTTTATTGGAATACTGCTGTAAAATGTACCACACCATTGTTGTCCATTTACCTAAGTGCGCAAGCGTATATATTACAGATTAAACGGAGGAAAATACATACACAAGAAGGAAAATCACTCGATGGGCGACAACCCAAACAAAGTAGATGGAATACCGATTAAGATATATAGGTTAAGATAATTTTATTAAGATATAAAATTATAAGTTAGAATATAGGAAATGACATTAACACTTTTTCAAATTATCCAAAACTCCCGGAAATTAAAGATGTTTACATCGATAGTTTTCACTCAATACGTTAGTATCCGATCACACTGACATTGTATTATTCGATTGTTTGTACTAAATATCAAATAAAAATAACGTTTTCGTCATTAAAGACAGTTAGTGACGAAACAAGTCTATGGGTAATATATTGGGTGACAATAATGTTTTAGAGTATTCACTGTTATTCCATATGCTTCAAACACATACAAAATATAGACTGAATGGCACTTTTCAATACGAACACTTAACTCTTAATATTATAAACACTCCACTTTGTTCTGTGTTTTGAAGTATTTAACTTTTAAAATAAAATTTGTGTTAGAGGATATTATGTAATTTCAGCCAACTGTTGACGTTTCAAATGACTACAAATGCAGTCTTCCGTTTACAAAATATTATGCCATTTAACGACACAGGTCATAAAGCTTTCATCGGAATGGTTTTCTTTTTTATCAGTTTTGTGAGAGGGATGAATTGAAGAAAGGTAAGCCATGTGCAGGGGAAATGACGCGTGTTCCAGCATTTCCTTACTCCAATGGTTGCATTTCAGGGTGAAAAAATAAATCCGGAAGCCAACGAATTGGCCGTTCAAAAAGTGGCAATTCTTTACAGCCGTCACTCAATGATTGTTTTTTGTGAAAATAAAGTGGTATTATTCGGAGTGCCAGGGGAATACAAACTACAGAATTAAGTTCCAACTGTTACATCAGTCACTTTGCTTGAGCCGTCAGATTATTGGATACCTTTCTTCTTGACTGAAGCATTTGGGGATTTGAGGCACGCTGCCCTCTACAAGTGGCTGTATTCCATTTACTCCTTTTATTTACGTGATCTATTCCAATTTGCTAACTTTTCCCCACTTGTTCATCTTGGAGACCAGTGAGCAATAAAAGGCAATTCCATAGTGTTGATTGTACGGTTGACCAGTGCTGTTTATTAGCCCCGATGGCCGATCATTACGCTATCGTTTTCTTCTCTCTTGGAATAACATCACATCCCTGACAAACCATGCAATTTCAGGAGTGTCCATAGATCTAGTCTCAGGCTTTTAATCTTACTATCGATTTTAGAACGGTTCCAAGTCGCTTCGATGAGTTCGAATTAAACCTTGGTCGATAGAAGAGAACGGGATTAGCCGAGATTGGCATGGTGCTAGCAGTTAGCGTGTTTCGGCTTCAACCGATAAGTTCGCCATAAATCAGCCAGACGTTCTGGGAGGCAGAATGAAAAAGTCACCAGTACAGAGGACTGTAAATTGGTTGCCATGTATAGAAGCAGAGTAGCGTGTGTGCCTACATCTGCCCCCCAACCGGTCGGAACAACAATCGTATTCCAACCCATCCAATGACTCTAATTTTCCAAATTAGTCTATTTATTGGAAATTCCCTGTAGATTAACATTCTGGCTTCTATGCAATTGTAGTTTGAGCAGTTCATGTATGAATTATAATCCTCTCGAGTTTTACAAACTGAATATAACAATTTCATTTTTTATATATCTTAAGATATATGTTTTATGGTATCAGTTTAATTTAATAGCGGGTACAAAATAACATTTTCCAACAATAATCCCAATATTTGAAACTTTCACAAAGTTGTTCTTTTTGTAACGATTTTAAAGGTAACGTGGATAACAAATTGTTGGTGTATTGCGTGACGACGTTTTGATGCAGTTATGAAATTGATATCAAAGCCAAATGTACCCTAATCAAATATAAAAACAACATATAAACTACGTCGAAGCCATTGACACAGTTTGATGTCGAAACCAAAAAGGTAATCGGAAAAGGAACACCTTCCAAATCCTCGCGGGAGGCAAACTGATAATGTCAGGAGTTGAAACTCTCTATTATGATTGTTTATGTGTACTAATTTTTTCATTAATGAAATATTTACCTCCTGACGCTAATTGCATTCAGATAAAAAAAACAGTGATTCACCGTATCAAAAGTGCAGACTGTCCCAGGGATGTCAACGTCTAGTAGGAAAAAACTGAAGTGTCCTTTAAATGGAGTAATTTTACCGTATGTTGTTTTCTTAATATTTAACATTTAATACTTAATTACATAATGTTTTACCGGGAATCTGAACTCTTCTCCATTGTAGTGCTCCAACATGTTGCAAGTCTTAGATATTGTATGCTGAAACCTTCCTCATATTGTCCAAATATGTCAGAAGTTTTCATATCCGCTATTATCTTGCTCCAACATGTCAGAGGTCTTGAAATCAAAACTATACCCTTTCTGCTGTTGTATTTTCCAATATGTCAGAAGTGGTGCATATCGGACAGTGTGAAACTTTTATCTATTGTATCGACCCACTACATCAGCACACGCGGAAGGTAAGAGGTCTGATGTATGTACCAACTGTCGTGATGGAAGAACACACGGGAAGTTAAAGCTATGTTCCCATGTCTGATGTACCGACAGAAAAAATCACACGGACGGTTAGGCAACAATGTAAGGTGTACCGGTTGTAAAACCACTGGAGATAATGCTACTATGTTTAATGTACCGACCGGTGTGATGAAAAAGAAAACACTAGAATTTAGGTTACAATGTCTTATATACCGACCGGTAGGGAAAAAAACTACATTGGAGGTTAAGTTAGAATGTCTGGCGTACCGGCTGGCGAGGTTATGTTACAATGCTTAATGTACCGACCGATGTGATGGAAAAACACACTAGAAGTTAGGTTACAATGTCTATTGCACACATTGGTAGGGTGAAAAAAGAAACACATTGGAGGTTAAGTTAGAATGTCTGGTTTACCGGTTGGTGAGATGTAAAACCGCTGGAGGTTATGTTACAATGTCTAAAATAAACCAGTTGGTACCTCATGCATTGTACGGCCACCTTTAGTGTGTACACATTTCATCTTCTGAGTTTTCTTTTATACTGATTCTTCGATGTTGATACTAATGTTGAATAATTTGGTTTGGTCAAGATGTTAGCGCCTGTATCAAAACATTACCATCATTTCTAGACATACATACCTGTCAACGAATGATGATGACGGGAGAATCTTATGGCATTGACTCTTCGATATGCCACCCGTTGTGAACACCAGGGTTGTTTTACCTTTACAAATAGAATATACACTACAGTACTTGTGATCAGTTTCGTTAATACATGTAGACACTATTCTTTCAATTTATCATTGCCTGGCCATCTTCCATCTGAGCCTTGTTATATATGCTTTCGCCCTACGTAGTTAAAAGAAATGTTTCATCTGATATGAGAAAGGGCATCGTCATACTGAAGAATTGAAACCATAGGTACTACATTTTTGGGTTAGCGTGAAAAGACAAGGTGGGCTGTATTGTAAAGACTTCGCTAGGAAGCGTGCGTGTTCGTCGGTTCTGATACCTCATGTAATAAATCTGAGAGGAATTGAAGTGACTAGTTTATCTACTGTTTGTTTCGTTTTGAATAGTTTTGCCGGAGAACGGAGACCACATTGTTTAGACCGTTGGTTCTTTTTGCATTTTATTCTAGAGAATCGATGATGAAATTTGAGATTGACAGTTCTAAAGAAACAAGTGAAATGGTTTCTGTGCTACGTTCCACGTGATATAAACGGATATGGCCCCTCAACACGCACATTGCACGACGCATTCATATACCTGGGTATCGTTTTAGGGAATATAACACGAACTTATATCAAATGGGTGGGGCAAAGACAATTAATTTGTTGAATTTGAAGTGGCAAGTAACAAATTATATTTGGACGTATAAATGAAGAATCTGCTTCGGTTGAGAGACAGAGTATTTTTTCAGTTACTCTTCTAGTGTTTGGTGTTGACATTTCCAAATAAGCACCTAGTAGTCCCGAATCATTATCTAACTGCCCAACCTGTTGTGGTGAATATTGGTAGATTTTCTTCACCTTGTCATTCTTCTACTTTGACTACAGCTCTTCTGTGCCATTGACCGATCGATGCTTATCGTCGCGCTTGAGAATATTTCACTGATGTAGCGTACTGGCGTTGCCATGTTTAGTGGAGACAGGAAGGGTGTGTGTGTGTGTGTGTAGGATGGGGGGGGGGGGGGGGGGGCTTAAATTGAGTGCTAAAGCATAGATTAAGCTTCTGTTTTATGGAGTAATTAAATCCATTTCTAGAGTGACAATTGTTCCTTTTTTGTAGCTAAGGCCAAAAAAAAAAATACCTGTGTTTCCGCTTGCAGGCCTAAAAAAAATAGGGTAGGTAGGTAGGGTTTTTTTTTTTTTTTTTTTCTTTTTTTTTTTTTTTTCTTGGCACAAGAGATACATGCATGAAACTGGGCGAATGAATGAAATACTCTTACATGTATAAAACATACCATTTTCCATATTTAGTTTCTTTAACAGTCATAATTTTTGATCTATACCTATCAGAGAAGAATGCGATTTATGAAACAAAATCAGAGATGCTTCACTGATAAAGAAAAAAAAACCGAAAATGAACTTTTTTGGAATATATACAGAGGACACTTAAGGCATGTTCTTACTGTGTGATTTGTCGTACCGATTAAAATGGCCCTACTCAGTGCTCCAGATAATTATTTTCTCCAGCCAGTACTGTACCCGCCATATAAGTGAAATAATCTTGAATGCGGCGTTAAACATCAATCAATCAATGGTATGGAATATACACATTAATGAATGTGAATGTACATGCAAGTAACTGAAATAAAATAAAAAAATATTATTTATAGAAATTTATTTTTTATTGTAGTTTCTACGCATGGACTTCTTTTTATTTTTTACATTATATTTATTAAGTTAATAAAATATATAATATAGATATAATATCTAGCTGATAAAATTAGATAGTGCCAAAATGTTTATGTGTTCAACTTTCACGTCAACTTTGACACGATGCCGAATACGATGTATACTATATACACAACCTTGTCATGTACATGATGTAGGGCTACACCACTGCATAAGCCAGAAAAGGTGTATGTTCAGTGTTGAAGATTTAGTAATTTTAGGTCTAGTTTGACTTGTTTTATTAGAAGTTTCAACACCAAAAAGTAAAAGTGTAAACAATAATGTATAAATCAAGTTGTGAATGTGTGTTTTCGATGAAAACATAACAGAAATGTGTTTACCATCGGACCCTCACAACTCAGGACAAAAAATGCTATAAATAGCAAAGGGGAGTTAACTTTTGTCAAATAGAAAATTTCAACCAATCATTGATCTCCATTTTCGCAAAGCTTGGTCAATTAGGTCAAAAGTCAACCAATGAATGATCTCCATTCTAGATATTCCTTGGAGGTGACATATTTCACGATCTTCAGCCTCAGGTTTTAAGAAAATTTAACACTTTATGATGGACAACAACTACAAACAATAACATATTCTTTTTAAACCAGATTTTCCTATTTATTTTTTCTGTTGTACTGGCCATATTTGCAATATACCCGTATTTACCGTTTCAGGCAGTATTATTACGGTTAGTTTTCTTTCCTTGTCCGTATTGTGCAATTTTCCCGCCGTATTTACGCGAGTACGGGCCTTATCTGTAGCACTGGCCCTTCTCGCTTGGCTCTATTCTCTTGGCCCTACTCGCAACTCCAGGAAAACGCTCTCAACTATTTACCGATGGTACCACAACTTAAAAGTACAAACGTAAAACGCGTTCGCCGGACTTTTTTTTTTTTTTTTTTTTTTAACAGCCGTCTAAAAACTTTTGACTCGGCGTAAATTTGTTTGAGTCGGTCGGAAGACGGAAACACAGGTATTTTTTTTTTTGGCCTAATGGATCTCAACAAAATTAGCTATAGTGAATCAAAAGTTGACAAAGTAAGTTTGTAATAATAATAATAACCTCATAATCCTAAACCACAAATAAGGAAATAGTCTGTTTAGGGGTTAATCTGTGTAACTTGTAGGTTGGCTTTTATTTCAATGTAGTTCAGGCTTGCGATTTCTTATCATTCTAGATTTACTTATGTCAGGCGTAACTTTCGCCACCTTATTAGAACGTGCCCCGGGTGTTACAAGTCCAAATGCGTCAGATATAAGTTTGTCTGTTTAACAGATGCCAAAACATAAAATTAGGGTTTTTACTATCTTCCCAAATGTCCCATACCTGTGAAAAACGTTCAGGTAAAAAACACACTTTTCGATAAAATATAGCAAAAGGCTAATTCTTTTTAAATTGAGTACAAAACTATATATACATGCTTGTTTTCCTAAGATTTGGGTTCTAAACTTGCTTGCAATATTAACCCAATAGATTATTAATTACCAATAAATCAACCGGTCAATAAAATGAATCAAACAATCAATCAATTGTCCGTAAAAAATCATAAAGATCATATATATATATCCGAAATATTATTCTAAAGTACAGGAAGAATCCGATATTGCCTGATAGAAGATAGGAAGGTGGCAGAACATTCTACGCGTCCCAATCCCAAAGATGCGAGAACACAACAGACCGAATTCCTCGAACATTGGATACAGGTCAAAGGGAGACAACTGTAGCGGATACTCATGGATTTTCAGGACGACCGGTTAAGAGTTCGTTTTTCTACTATGAAGCTTGATTGTATCAACCCGATCAAATGAATAGTTCGAGAATTTTAAATCCATTTAGTATCACAATTCCCTTTAAAACGGAATGAAAAAGGAACATAATTGATCTCTGTAATATTCTAGATATTTTTTTATTTGGTGATAGTGTTGTCCGCGTCATCCACACAACGCAAAATACCGAGCAACTGACAAAGAATCAATCGGCTTTAGTTCTCTACAGTAGTTCAAACAAACTTCATAACCTTTGCAAACATCCATATAAACTGTCCTTACATGCATTATCACTGCTTGTGTGCTTCTATCTTGGGGCAAACTGTGGATATATTAACTGGAGGGAAATGTTTGACAACAGACTATAACCTCACCAAGCAATGGACATAGGATTCGTCTTACCACATTGGAGTGTCACTGAAGGCCTCGTATAATGGTACAAGGTCTCGGTTCTTCAGCTAGATATCTACATAGCAATATTATGTATATGCTGAACAAAACTTGATTTGTAAAAGTAAACTACATGTACTTGCATGACAACTGACTTATAAGCGAAGAGGGAATAGATCACGGGATATTGGAGAATTATAAACATTTTAAGGGACGTGCCCGGAACGAATATCGTTAAAATGTGTGCTATTTTACCGTTGTTTATATAAATATGAGGTTTCCAGATGGCCATTGGTAACTTTCCCAGCTCCAACGGGCCACTGGATACGGAGTTTTATTTGAGGATTCCAATGTCTGCATTGTTGTGATAAAAAGAAACGAGCATGCGCAGTAGAGCCTCTTCTGGCTTCGCGTTTTGTCTACTTTTGGCTGTTTGTTTACTGACAGTCAGACACAAAACAATATCAACCCTAAATAACTCGTTAAATGTGCAGTTTTGTCGGAAAGTTGATTTGCAGCCTTTTATTCGAGATCGATAACTCTGATAACTTTTTTACACAAAACTTCAGCGATGTCTCCTTAAATGACAACTTTGTCATCACAACACAAATATATTTGTCCATAGAATTTATATATATCCAATTAGTTGGAAGATTGAGCTACATGTTAATATTACATACCCTTTACTGGTATTTTAGTTCATATACCTTTGGAAGATGTCAAAGTGAGCTCTTGAATACAAATTGAATACAATCTGAGGTTATAAGTCACCACGTGAAGGTTACTTATATTATGATGTCATCATTTAAAGATGAGTTTGTTTGACACAAATCCGGCTTT
Organism: Lepidochitona cinerea; assembly: GCA_963971465.1. Taxonomy (NCBI): domain Eukaryota; kingdom Metazoa; phylum Mollusca; class Polyplacophora; order Chitonida; family Tonicellidae; genus Lepidochitona; species Lepidochitona cinerea. The sequence continues at coordinate 104,427,215 of OZ020551.1, read as the reverse complement.
TGAATTAAACCCATAACATTGCTGAAACAGGATTATGTGTTATATTGATAAATACCCCTCTGGACACATTTCACCTAATTACAAACGTTATAAACGACAGCTCAAGCACAAAGTAATTTCCCACTGTGTATAGACATTTTAACGTATACTAAGAAGACCAAACATATTTCTAAAAAGTTCTGCGTTTGTTGACAAACAAATTAGTTAATATCAAATTTCTGAAAAAATTGTGTCATTGTAAAATATTGAATAAAAAAAGATTTTGTAAAGTTTTCAATTATATGTATATCAATGGGTCTGTCTTAAGAATGTTTCATATGGTATTTCTGGACATGCCAGAAATTCTTTCTCATATATTTTACTTTCCTATACCAACTTTTATCTGTGCGTTACTATAAACGTTAAGACAATGGCTAAACAGAATCAATCAATCTGTTTACAACCAATCAATCAATAAATGGACCAATGCGTCAACCAATAAGTCAATCAATGTGTTAAACACTTAACCTTATCTAGCAGTCCATTTAACTAGCCCAACAAACTAACAAATTAATAGTGTAGCCGACCAAAACCATCAACCATAAACAAACCAATCATTAGGTTAGATTGTACATTAAGTTTTTATTTTGAGAAAAGCACATAGATCACGCACATTTATGCAATATATACTGCTAACTTGGCCATGCCTTTTTAACACCCAATGGTAAATTTTGTTTTCGTCTACCTGTAATCCTTTAAGCAAGAATCTCCTTTTACCGATTTTTGGATTATTAAATAGCTCACATATTTAAAATCCTTGATACTTTTTCACAAAGGGTAATTAAGAGTCAAAAAGAAAAGTCCTTGGTTGGAACAATTCTGTGCTGTCCTGTCCTACATAATTCCATTATCTTAGAAAAAATCTTTTCAGTAAAAGTAGTGTGGGGAACTTAATTTCCTAAAGAAATGCCCGAAGCGCATATGGGAATTGAAATAAACACAATATTTAACTCCATCGGGCAGATAAAACGTGTGTTATGGGAAGGGCACACATCATGTAAAAATAGTCTAATAGTATATTATACATTTGCCCCCTCAGAACTTGTAGTAATGATACTGATGAGAATGTCCAAATCATTGGCCTGTACAGATGAATTGTCATAGCATATTATTTCAGTAACGATGGCTTTATTTTTTAAAGCCATTGAATACAGTTTAGTTTTTTCTGACGAGCAAGAGAGCTACGGTATATTTGATTTTGGTACAGTATCATCATTTTAATGGTTTAATCTAATACATAAAAAAATATGACTTTATCGATGCCGATTTAAATTTATTTTTTTGCTAGTTTGTGGAATAGCATGTGCCAGGGTGTAATTCATTACAGACAAATGACCCAACAGTTTGTTGTAATTGGATGTAAATGATAGAATAGGGATTGAGTTCAAGAGCAGAAAACAACCGAATATGTTGATTTGAATATTGTCAGAAACGTTTGAAATAAGATCTGGCCGTAAATGGGTTGGGTCAATGCAAAAGCTCTTGTTTCAGTGTAGTTTCTTTCACCAATTATGTCCATATCCTCTCAGAAACAATCATAACAAAGGTTTCTGTTTCATGCCACTTTTTTGGCAAAAACAAAAACAATGAAACAATCTTCGGATGTAGAAAACGAAATATAAAAATTGTTGGTGATTGGCATTAAACAAGGGAATCACGGTATCTCCATTAATTTTGGACCTTGTAAACCATATGGGGGTGTTAAGATTTTGGAAAATAGTGACTGAAAATTCGGCATTACGAGAAATGGATTAAAATCATTTCGATAATATACAACATTTTTAGAATGAAAAGTAAACATGTCCAATATAAAGTTCATTTAATGTTTTTTTTTACAAATATATTACATATATGTTACGTTACAATTTTAGAATATTATTTATAGGATAAGCAATAAGTGGTACATTTTGAGAAAAAAAATCTCGCGTTGTGGCTTAAAAATGTAGTATTTTTATTTGAAGGAATCAAACGTTTTGAAAAATTTAAATTGTTCATAAAATTGTTTAAAATTATTTTTGTAAAAAGGATATCAACAAATGCACAAAAATAGGAGAAATATAATTTTTTCGTGACCGTTAAAGTGTTACTGATTTATATGCAACGTTAGTTAGGTTGTAGGTTATTTAGCACAAACACAAGACCCGCACGGTTAAGGATGATTTTTAGGAGGGGTGTCTACATATCAAACCAAATAGATCCTATGTATAAATGTTGATGGATATGATGTAAAAGATATATGTTTTACACCTCCTAAATATCCCAATGCCTCCAAACACAGATGTGGAAACGACTGGTCGTGATCTGTAAGATTCATGCGACCTGTCTGTTTTGTTTATGTTGATAAGAACTGATTTAGTTGATTGGTTGGATTTGACCTTTTTCATATAAACACACTGACAATATAATCAAATATTGTCAAACGATTGAGGGTTATTTATTATAACAAATAAATTGCGATTTTTAAACATCTCACTTTGATAAACAATTTTAGTACAAGTTGGCGGGGTGGATACATTTTTTGTTTTGATAAAGTATATTTGTCTTCTTCTGGGTTTTTTTCCAATTAAAACAATTTCAGATGAGAGCTTAATTATATTTCCTAAGCAGAGAAAAAAAAGCTTTCTAAGAAAATAAAACACGTATATATAGCCAATGGTATCATGCTACCAAACAATGTTATTTAAATGCAGAATGCGCTGCAATGTTTAAAAAAAATATACAAATTAAATTCTAGCCGCACCAAATACGATTTACTGGTTAACCTTATCGGTTTGTGTCTCGCATCCTCGTTTCGTTTCCTACATACCTCTCCGCCATCGTACAGTCATGCGTATTATACTTGCCAATAATTAACACAACTCTAGTTTGATAAATAAGTTTTCAAAGCCCATCAGCAGAACAGCAAGGTAGCCGCGTTTAACGAACGCTCGAAAATCCAGAAATCCCTAAACATTCAGTTTGAGGAGATATCGTCCAGAATTCCTCGTGCGAAAAAGAATTGTTGAGTGTCTGGACAGAACGCGTTTGTCATTTTCAAGAGCAGGAGAAAGAGTCAAGACCTTCAACCCGTAAAATTCTGTAACGCCAGTTCTGATTGGTCTTTACAAAAATATCACTGCACCCTTGCTTCAAAGGTTTAACAGTCCCTTGGAAAGTAGTTCCGGTTATCCCCGATGAATAAAATAACCCAGGCGTTATATTTAGTGGCAGCCTCAAAAAGTCAAGCTTTAAATTTTTACAGTAAAATCGAGCGAAATCCTTTGAATTAATGCCATTTGTTGTTTGTTGAGTGGCTATATGAGGAGAGCCCGTAGAGGTGCAAGTCAATACCAGGTGCTCCACTTGGAGGTGGCTACAGCCTTATGAGCACATATCATATGACTGATACCGACAACAGGGCATGTACGTAGATCACTTTTTATTAGCTTTTTATGTTCTTTCTGTCACAGGGTTTTATGACAGATAATGACGGGATTGGGAATATATTCGGGTAAGTTCATGTCAGATAAGCATCTTAACCCAAACCAAAATACCACCGTTATATTTCAAATTGTCGACCTAAATATCACATGCGATTGTACTTTTGAAAGACATAAATATTATTACAACAAATTGATATGGTGCATAAGTTTGGCATGAGCTTGTGTCATTGAAACATTGTGTAATGAATATATCAAGCGATGACAACATTTATTGTTTGTTGAATGACAGAGCGTATAACATGAGCTCCCACAAAACTATGTCATTTATGTTCATTGTAAATTACATTTCTCTGACAGATTTATAACTAGGTCTGTTCTACAGGCAACAGACAGCTTTCTTTTCTGTAACTGTGGGGTTTTATTTACCTGTTTTCAATAGTGCATTCGCTATTAACTTAGCTGGTTGATTCTGATATAATGATGAACCGTATACACCCTTATATAACCGATTCATCTTCATGATTTACCTGGGGCGTGGCTCTAATGAACTTCCATCACACCTGGTTGTTTGAAGTAATTCTTATCGCCTTTAACTGACAACCACGGAGATTATCCTTTTTCCTTTGAGTTTGTGACAGATGTCTATTATAATTCATTTTGTCAAGTTGTGAGAGAAGATGAGCTTCAACGTGTGGCAAAGTAATTGAATGAGCATGTATGAATATTTAACCAAGTGTCTGTTGCAGCTATAGTCTAATGCCTCTGGTTGACAATTCCTAAGGAGACAGAATTGTTAATAATTGACGGTAATGTGTTGAAACCATTACTGGAAAACATATGAAGCAACCCGTAATGTTCATTTGATGCTCCTTTGCAGTAATGTGGCCTGAAGAAGTAATGTTTTTGCCTCCAACAAAAATGAGCAAAAACTATTTTAAAATCGGTTTAACCATTTAATTTGCAAGGGTATAAGTTGAATGACGAGCAATTTGTGCTTTGTTCAGAAATTAAATTAATTCACATTATTTGACATAATCTGCCAAAAAAACATGTGTATTTTAACGGCATTCGAAATATAAATCGCAAAAATTAAGAACCAAATCATTTAGCCGATAGCCAAAACGAGCGACACACTTGTTTTGAGGAGTTATTTTTTAATTCTTAAATACCACCCCTAACGGCAATTCCTGGTATAAGCGTCTTAGTTGCCACTTTTTGCAGTTATACTTCTTTTACAGTTCTATGTATCAGCGGGATTAACGTTTTAAACAAACGCCCTCATAGTGAGATATTCACAAGCTATAAGATACCGCAATATAAATTTGCTTTTCCTTATCTATGGCCCAACAGAACTTTCAAAGTTCCAAGTTAACCAAGTTGCCAAAAAGTTGTAATTTTCATGAATTCCGATCTCACATTGTTTCTTTTCAAGAAACTGCAATGATAATATGTAATGGGTAATATAACTTGTGTGGACCTGTCCTATCTGGATGTATATTCCGATGGTCGTGTTTTATAAGATATAAACTCAAAAAGTATCTATATTGCATGGCTTTTTGAAAAAAAGAAACATTTCATATATATATGATTTAACGAAAATATCTACAGTTTTGCGCTCACGGTATTTTACAAATTTGAAATTATTGCAAAACAGTTGAAATTTAGAAGAAATTTATGGTTTCATCATAATTGTTAGACGAGGAATATTTAACGTCTTACGACCATTCCCGCCGCCTTGCTCTAAGAGAAATACGTCAAACCAAATAATGGACTAAATGTACCCATTAAACAAAGTCCATGTCTTTGAATGTGATCTGTGTTTATGTAAATCAAAATCAGTTTTGATATAATTTGTTTTTCCCTTCAATGGGTTTCTTCGTCAATCTTAATTTTATTTTTAAAGACTTATACAAATGTACATTCACTAACCATGTCGATCATTGAACATTAAGGCACAACAACTAACTGTAAAGTTTTGGCATCATTTGAGAAACGACTGAAGCTTTTCTATCCACACTGAATTTAACGGTCACTCAAACAACATACATTTACAGGAATAGTCAGATTTCAATGTTACATCGCTTCTTCCCTTTTTAAAGTATCCCCTTAACGCTGGGACACAGCTTCAGAATTTACATCTGATAACCCTTTAGAAACTTAGACAATGACTTTGTGTAAGGAAAATAAGATTTAAACGGGAAAAATAATAGTTATTTTTTGGACATGTATTTGACTAGTTTATGCAGTTAGGCTGGAAGGTGACGCGATCGTGTCTACATGGGCCAAAGTGTTGAGGCATTCAAGAAGTCTTTGCGTCGAATTCGCCCTTGGGACGTGGGTCGCCTTGTCTTGTTAAAAAAATCTTAGAAAACCGCCAAGAATCAGTGCCGATTTGGGAGCCGTTATTCAAGACATGTCAGGGTTTTTTCCCGTCATGGACACAGTGTATTAAAGGCGGTGGCCGTGAGATAATTCACAGCCTCCACTCTCCAGAGACGGTAACCGTTCCCAAGAAGCCAATAAACATGTCTACTCTTCTCTGGAACGTCACTTAAACCAGAATACTATCAACATAGAAACTCTGGGACGGACGAAAATTGGAAGGGGTATTAATGTCCTGTAACGATCTACGAAATTAAGTTTCTTTGCAAAAAAAAAAACAAGAAAAGATTGAGAGGAATTATCATTACATGGGGTGTAGTATACTTTTAAAGGATTTTATATAATATATAGTAATATAGAGCTTTACTATATACCATATGTATAAATGATTAGATACTTATGTGTAGGAATATGGGGAACAAATTGAGATGTATAAGTAAGCAACCGCATGCCTAGGTTAAAATATATAAGTTTCTTTTAAGGAGTCAATTTACGCAATAGTAGGACTGCTTTGGTCTATTTATTCATTTTTGTCTTGAAAACTGTACTACCTCAATATTGTGAATCCCAGAAGACTTCCACCTTCTCATAAATATAGAGCTTTATGGAATGGATGGCAAGTTAGGTCCCTTGACCCTCCAAATTGACTTCACAAGAAAATTATGGCGGCTTATCTGTCCTGCCCATCATTAATCTAGAGGATACTGGTTTGGGGAGGGCATTGTCTGTTGTATCTGTAACCAAGCAGATTCAGAAAAATATCTGACCCTAAGTGACATTGTTCATTTTGGGACATCTCATACTGAGAGGAACAGGTAAGATACTGTGCATGCATTCCCTTCTGGAATCAACGGATTTCATTCAAACGTTTATTTGGTGGACGTTTGTTTCTTATAGTTAATTTGGTATAACTACTTGTGAGTAGTCAGCGTGTAATACTAGTATTATGGATTGTTTCAAAGTTTTAAGTTTTTGTTTAATAATCTTTTCGAACCATCTTCTATGTGTGTGGTGAGAATGGGTTGTGGCGAGCACGTATGCCTGTACATAGTTTATAGTCTATATCTCTCAACCAATCACTAGTGATATTTGACATGTGTGTACTTATGGGCGTGGAAAGTGCTGTGAAGCGGAACGCACTAAGATAGAAACTGGTGTAAGGGAGACAACTGGTATTCGGATTTCTTAGGTCTCTATACAAAAGATTTGACTCTCACAGCGTCATCTGTGATACACTCGATCTATTTACGGCCTGTTTCTGCTGCTGTGATAGTTTTCTACAGACTAAAATATATGTTATCAAGTTCGAAATAACATTTGTAGATAAGGTGTTCAGTTAATCAATATTGATGCCCGTATGTACGACAATCAAATCGGCAATCAAAACAATAGCGGTTCAGGTTTTATTCGATGTGTAAATGACTGGTGGTTCAGGTTGTCTGTTCTTTATTCTCATACGACGTATTCTCCAATAATGCTATTATCTATCTAAGTTCCACACCTGATTCTTCATTGAAGTGTACACGGTGGGATGACATAGTGCGTAATTTGAGTGCAGTTCGAAAAGTCACTTATTGGGAGCAAGCATCAACCATACAGGTCCATTTATCTTACTGTACATGATTAATTGTTCCAATCAAACCATTTGCTGGCAGAGATTGGATAACACATTGTTACACTGAGCATAACCAACAAAGCATTGTAAATGCACATGCTTTAGATTCTGTAAAACAAAGGGTGGCTCTGCAGACATTTGTGAACACCAAAGAATTCTGGGTATAATTGAAGGGCCTTTTTTGGCGGTGTATGTGGCGAGATCCAATCAAAGCTAGACACTGGGTCAACCCAGTGATTGATCACATTCTTATTGAAATTGGCAGTTAGCTTCATACTGACATGTTTATTTCACGTGAATTTATCGCCAGCATTTTTAAGGAATCTAAAGCTGCGCATGTCTATCATATGTTCCACAGTTCGGCATTTCAATCTGCACGTGCACCCTGAGTGTTACTCGGCCGGCATACAGCTTCATGTTTATCCATGTTTTTAGAGCTTCCAAAACGTGGAGCTTGTGATTATTATAGAAACTAATATTTGATCCATAATAATACCTCCAAGAAATTCGGCTTAAAATTGCAAACAAACAGCATATTTTTGCTTTGTGTATTTAAATTGCTAAATCTACCTGCTGCATAATTGTATATAATTTAGCGAGCAGGCATATTTTGCAATAATACGTACAACTAACAGATGAATTCAGAGGGAACTTTGTTGAATAAAAGGCATGCAGGATTTTTGTTTTGCTAGGTTTTGTAATTATAGATTCTATTAAACTAGTGAAAAAATCAACTATTAGCTTTAACATTCAAAATCGATAATTAATATTTTTCTATCTGTATTTTATATTCTCTGCCTTTTTATAATGTTATAACTAGATTGGTGTGTAAATCTAAAGCAAAACGTTACGCCTTAATTATACAGCAGTCTAATTCATAGCAAAATATCGAGGCCACAATATGCCCTGTAGCTGTTTGTTACATGATAAACGGCAATAAACGAAGGAAAACTACCGTTAAGACATCGAGTTTATCGCCACTAAGTAATTTTGACGCAATAAAACTAGACTGTTATTGGGCAAAAAATTGCCTTAACAACTTGTGGGAGAAAGAAGTGTTGTTTATTAGGCATCGCCTTGGTTTTCTCTCTCTGCACAGAAATAAATAACATTGAAGCGACCGTTGGTGACTTAAAGTGCCTAACGCCTAATACAACCTGCTAAGGGAGTAGTAAATCAAAATGGTGCAGTCAAAAACAGGGCCGCCCGCCGCCATTTTACAACAACAAGGATGAAAGAGACACCGCGTCCGTTTGGAATTCGCTGGTCCAAAGAAAATTAAGGAAATCCCTTCTAAATGCAATTGTCGTGGTGGTAAACTAGACGTCTAGAAGGCCATATTCCCGCTCCTTTTCATTTAACGCTATTTATTTCCTCTGGGAGAAAAATGTTCAACGTGAGTAACCCGGACAATAACTTTGTTAACCTCTCGCTCTATCTTTGTGCTTGAATCAGCGGATAAACCCAGAGATTATAAAATACCATTAACCAGGTTATGATTTACTACTCTCCATTGCTGGAGTTTTGTAATTTATATAGATAATCGGAACTAAAACAGTCTTCACGGTTTGTCCCTAATTTGATATAATCTAGAGTTCTTATAGTTTATTTCTTTTCAAATAATAAATGTACAACCGAATGGAAAATATTGTGTGTTGTATGAGCTGCTATAATCCGTATTTTGAACGGAACATTCATCTTTTAAGAAACATTGATTTTTAAATGATACATAGATGAACAATTATAATAATTATTTAAAGATCACGCAAATTTCTTTATTTTTTATTTTTACTTTTGTAATTAAAGTTTAAAACTAGAAAAGTTCTATACAAAAAATGCATAAATTTATACATCCGATAAATGCATTAGATAAATATGTATTTCTTTCTTAAAAAGTTGTTTGTAAAATGTTTAAAAAGACTTTGATAAACTCATTAAAATGAGATTTGAAGTATACGTTTTATAATATAAAAATTCGAGTCAAATATCGCAGGAGGATAAAGTGAGCAATGTATTTTGTAGTTATTTTTAAATTTTCTGAGCTTAAGTTTAAAAGATGTTGACTTTTAAATATAAGTATTTAATATGTTTATGAACACTAAACACAAGGGCACAGGAAAAATCCTCTTGACTAAAATTTCCATAGAGCCAGGTTATAATTTACATGTTGTAAAAGGGTAATTTTGCGACCCTTTATGTAAAGTATTTAACAAGCTTTCAATTACTTCATGGCCTTAAACATATTGTAATAATTCGAATAATTCAAAGTGCTCAAGAGTAATGGAAACTTGCATATGAAGAAATTCTGACTGTATATCGATTTGTAAAAGAAAAATTCTACAACAAAATATTAGAAAAATAAAATCTTCACATTTCAAATCATTTTTCTGACAAATAATGGATAATTCTGATAACATATAGACTTATAGTACTAACCAATGAGTAACTTAATGACGGAAGGATTTATCATATAAACCATTCATTTTACAGTTATGATAGTTTCACACTGTTACAATAACCGACGTACGCAATACGGATTTTAATGAATATATTTTTACCTGTTATGTTCAAATACACATGACTTCCCATATTATCTAAAATCTAAAAAAGAGATTTGGTTTAATTTTAATACACGTAGGACTTTTTAAATGTGATTCTGTTTGCATCAATATTGTCACCAGAGTTCTTCGGTATCATAATTTGAAATATATATTACAAATATTACTGATGGGTTTTGGTTTTGTGTTTTTTTTCTGATAATTTCTATTTTTATTACACAGATACTTTGCAATTTGTACATTCGGTAGATTCAGCCGTATATTATTGTAAACAGTGGACACCATACTTATAAGTCTAAAATTTAGACTGATATAAAATATACCAATATGGTCAAACTAAACTCTTTTTTTAATAACCTCAAATTAATGATTTGCTACAAGCTAAGTTAACAACGCTATGCAAACTAATAATATATATATATATATACTTTAAACATATTTTTAGAAATTATTTTGATTTTTTATACAAGTATATCTATCCAGTTATGTTGTCAAATAAGGACGTTTGTATAACAATGATGTCCCCGTGCCCGTGTGTTTTAGTCTTCATCAATGAATAATATTAAATGACGAACGTTTTTTTTTATAACAGCAATAATTAAATTTATACTAAAAAAAGATAATATTTAGCTCTTATTACAAGTTTGCGTCGGTATTAAAATGCCAAAATAATTAATGACAATATTAACAAGCAGGGTTTGCTAACACTATGTCTGTGTCTTGGTAGGATTTACTTCCATTTATACATCTCTCCAAATAGATGAATTCCATTTTGTCATGATTTGTCTCCCCTGAATACATTTTAATACGCCCCATATTTTTCATATGCAGGTAAATGCATAGACCTTAGGACTTACCGATCTTTGTAGATTCTTCAAGTTTGTTCAGAGGTCTGGAGTATTATACAAAACAAATTACATTAATTTGTAAACGTTCTTTGTAATTATAGCAATTCTGTGCCGACATAGTTCGTTAGATTCCCAGATTCGTCTATTTTTTTTTCTCTTGGACAAAACATGACACACCAGGAAATTGCCATAGCAGTTATACAATATCTTCCTACTACGTTACGTCTATGTTTACCGTGGACTTACTCTGCTCGTTAATTTGTCAGCGGCTATGACGTGGTGGCGTAAACAGCATCCACTGGAGTTCGTTAAGAGAAAAGATAAGCAGGGTTCAGAGGGATCTGTTTCATGTTGAGATTTCCCTGTGTGGTGTACGTTTCCAAGGCAGTGTGTGTGGAGAGCGTTTGATTGGAGACCATCCACCAACTACATTCATTATATGATATGAAATACCGAGAAAACTACATTCAGCAGAAACACGTTAAGTGGAGGAGTTGAACTGTCTAATATTGAGACACGAATATAGTCTAGACACGTCACCTTAGATGAGATATAGATAACTGTTAACTTAGATATGTCAGATTTTTCTCTGGTATTGCATACGTGTATGCAAGGTAACCAATATCCATGGGCAGATATAGGCCTATTCTAAATTGTAAACGAACGCGCATGGAAATATATGCCCCCTTGGTTGATTGTTGTGCTTAAGATTATTTTAGACTATACTTTTGGGGAACGAACCAAACGGAATGGCTATTTCAAACTTTTGGTAGATTCTTCTATAGAAGAGCATTGGAACATCGCGGAATTGATCGATTTGAAGACCCAGAAAAATTGTAGTTGGCCAATATTTCTGAAATTTCAGTCAGCGAAACAGATATCTTAAAAGCATGTGGAAATTGTTACCTACATTTCTTGAGCAGCATTGGGATAAGGTTGTTTTGAACTTGTTACGAATCACACCCTTGCAAACATTGTATAGCATACACGAAAAGTGAAAATAAAAACCCCAACAAAACTAAATATGTAGAATACCAAATTGTTACGATCTATATTCAGTCTGTTATACTTTAGAGTTGTATACGATTTTTTTGTTAAAACCAATATCCCCTGTTTGGGCAACTTGTATTCGAAGGTGTGAATATATTAGAGTTTTTAAGAATATTTATCTGAAATGCAAGTCGAACATTGAATAAGCAACTTTCAAGATACACTATATCACACAAGACCAGTGCTTAGGGGTACAACTTTCATCAATCGGCCGTTCAATTGACTTTATAGTATACTTATGCAAATCGGCTGTTATTCTGTTGTTTGATTTGCGATTCTCAACTTACATTTCATACTTTTCATGAAATCGTTTTTTGACGTCGGAGTATTTTTCCAGTGTTTTTAGCGGCTCTATATCTTCCGATATACACAAATGTATATTTGTTTTGAAATAAAGCATAAAAAAGGACACACCCACTGCCGCTTTCATTAAACGCTTGTGTTAAATGAACTGCTGGTCGATGAAAGCTATACCCCGTAAGTCTGGTCTCGTGTGATCTCACGGGATTTAGACCTCACTTGAAAAAGGATTTTGCAACACAAAGAGCGTCTAACGGAAAAAACATCAACATCAAGAAATACTGCTTAATTGTAAACGTGTACGGTTGACAGGAGTTGTGTATCATGTCTGTAATATTCATATAGATATGCATAATTATATAGGTTATATTCGTCATTAATAAACCCTTATATAACTCATGTGAATATGCTCGTCCATCACAGGTTAAACAGGAGTAAGTTAACTGTCAATGTTCTAACAGTTTATGTTTATCTTCACTTGTAATTCATAGCGCGTTGTTACAGGGATGTCGGCAATGGCTTTTGTTAATTAAATAAAGTTCACAACTGAACTGGATTCAATGTTGTACATGAGTTAGAGAATGGCTAACTATTTGATGAGTGTCAGTCTGTCAGTTACGGTACGCCATCTCAGGTAAATCACAGGTTTATTGCCCTTATGGCTTATGTCACATAAATTATACATCATGAGCGTTTTTAGAGGTGCATTCACTTATCTCGAGAACATTTTTCTTAACTGAACTATTCTAACCTTGGTTTCCCATGCGCCAAACAACTTTTAAATTGTTAAATGCTATTCGACCATGTAGTATTCTTGGAATAACAGTCACTTGTCTTAAATTATTGTTGTTTACAATGATTACTTGCCGACACATTAACGAGTATCACAATTGAACAAATGTAGTATTATCAGACAGCTAACGCTTTTTTTTTCAGCCAGGCCTAAGTTTATCGTGAGTTGCGCAGACTGAACCTTAGATCAGCGCAGCTATCTTACCGCAAAATTATACTTGGTAAAATCGGGTAATGGTAAAGTCGGGTAATGGGAAAATTGGGTAATGGTAAAATCGGGTAATGGTAAAGTCGGACAATGGTAAAGTCAGGTAATGGTAAAATCGGGTAATGGTAAAGTCGGGTAATGGTTAAGTTGGATAATGTTAAAGTCGGGTAATGGTAAAATCGGGTAATGGTAAAGTCGGGTAATGGTAAAATCGGGTAATGGTAAAGTCGGGTAATGTTAAAGTCGGGTAATGGTAAAGTCAGGTAATGGTAAAATCGGGTAATGATAAAATCGGGTAATGGTTAAGTTGGATAATGATAAAGTCGGGTAATGGTAAAATCGGGTAATGGTTAAGTCGGATAATGATATAGTCGGGTAATGGTAAAGTCGGGTAATCGTAAAATCGGGTAATGGTAAGTTTGGCTCATGGCAGAGTAAGGTAAAACTGCCAACACTTTCAAACTGATACTTTCAAACTGAGCTCTCGTTACCTTTAGTTAACATGCAATCGCATGGAATAGCAAATTCCAAACACATTATAAGCTAAATTTTACTTTCTGTTTTTTCGACATTCTGTTTGACCTCAATCCGCATGAGTAAAACATCATTTGAAAATTAATCAAATATATAAGCAATAATCCAAATGGAGACAAACGCATTACAATAAAGCGATTCTCTGCTAATGATCAAACATTTCTTTTACACAAATCCAATTTGAAATGAGAACACTCTAAAGCCATCGACAAGGGGTGCCGGTATGAGGTCAAATATATATGTGAAGTAATTAGGATATTGAAACGTGCTTTTGTATAATAGATTTGGTTGCATTTGATAGATTGAAAGGTATTCCCATTTATAAGAGACGCAGAATACTCTGGTATTCGTATCGTCAATAACACAAATAAGATCGTTAAAGGAGAAGAAAACAAGAACACAGCATGCAATTGTATCGAACGCTCCCACATCGCATAACTTGTATCGGTGTGAATTTTACACGTGGTTTACTGTGTGAAAGAAAATTGAAAATTAATATATCAGACCCTCTGGTTCGAGTATTAATGAATTACTTCCCTTGCTTAAAACTGAAACTTCAAGACTGACTTTTGCAATTTTACTATGGACAAACATGCCGACACCCATCGCAGTCCAACTAGTCGAACTAGTCACACCTCCAAGCCTTGCTATATGAAGATGGTAATGAGTCAGCATGAGTCCTTCTCTGATAACGCTTTGAAACTTTCTCTTAGCATAGTTTGGCGACAAACCATGACAAACGTATGGTTAGGGGCGGTTGGAAAGGCAAATTTACCGTCTGTACTTAATATACCTATCTCTTCTTTTCTTTTATAGCTTTACACTCAATACGAAACTTCTAGTAGTCTACTTTTGAAGGATTAGCCTCCTAAATGTCGTTTGTCCAGTCCGCAGAGGGATAAAATTCCACCCTGACACAGGATGGGTCGCGGGTTCAAATCCCACTCAAACGTAGTAGAATTAGGTGTTTCACTCAGTCGCCCTATATGTAAGAGTTGACAACGCGGCGCCTGAATGAATCCAAATTTATGGACATCCATGGGAAGCATAATACATGTAGGGACGACGGCAAGAGAATGCCTTTCTCACTTTTGGGTTATTTTACTGTCCACATGGTTTCTCTACAAGCGTCTAATATATTGAGTAGCTTGTAATGTCATGTTATTGAAAATGAAAGGCATGTGCTGAATTTGTCCGATATAAAACTCTGGATTTTTTTTCAGTTTTTTTAAAGAAAACCACCCAAAAGCATATTGGACTGGCCACAGGACGTCGAAACTTCCGGAACCTTTCCGACAAGTGTACTCTTGTCGAACCATATATGTGATATATATTCTATTTGATTAATAGACGATATAGACATAATTCTATTTTAAAAGTTTTAGTATTGATTTGTCATCCCAAATTTCATTTGATATTTAAACATACAGCCATCTCATTTTGAAAGTTTCAGTAATGATATGGGATGGCATACACATCATCCCATTTTGAAAGTTTCAGTAATGATTTTGGATGACATATACACCATACCATTTTGAAAGTTTAAGTAATGATTTTGGATGACATATACACCATACCATTTTGAAAGTTTAAGTAATGATTTTGGATGACATATACACCATACCATTTTGAAAGTTTAAGTAATGATTTTGGATGACATATACACCATACCATTTTGAAAGTTTAAGTAATGATTTTGGATGACATACACATCATCCCATTTTGAAAGTTTCAGTAATGATTTTGGATGACATATACACCATACCATTTTGAAAGTTTAAGTAATGATTTGGGATGACATATACACCATACCATTTTGAAAGTTTCAGTAATGATTTGGGGTGAGATATACATCATCCCATTTTGAAAGTTTCAGTAATGATTTGGGGTGACATATACATCATCCCATATTGAAAGTTTCAGAGAGATTTGGGATGGCATATACATCATCCCATTTTGAAAGTTTCAGTAATGATTTTGGATGACATATACATCATCCCATTTTGAAAGTTTCAGAAAGATTTGGGATGGCATATACACCATACCATTTGGAAAGTTTCAGTAATGATTTGGGATGACATATACATCATACCATTTTGAACGTTTCAGTGATGGTTTAGATGACATATACACCATACCATTTTGAAAGTTTCAGTAATGGTTTGGGGTGACATATACATCATCCCATTTTGAAAGTTTCAGGAATGATTTGAAATGATATATACACCATCCCATTTTAAAAGTTTCAGGAATGATTTGGGATGACATATATACACCATCCCATTTTGAAAGTTTCAGAAAGATTTGGGATGACATACACATCATCCCATTTTGAAAGTTTCAGTAATGATTAAACGTTCATTGGACTTAGATACTTTTAAACACTACTACAAAGTAAATTCTCGTCACTGGTAAAACTAGAAATTTCTTTCTGTTTTGGAATAGATGAGAGTAAATGTTGTTTTTTCGGGGGAAAATCTGTTTTATTTCATACATTCAGCTAAATCTATTCACCATTTACGAACTAGATTGAAATAGACAAATTGAGAGACCATAAACATAAATGGCAAAACCTCAATCCCTGGGTTTTCATATGAATGTAGTTTTAGTAAACTGAACATAAAACCTCTGCTACGACTGATTACTCTACATTATATAAAACATTTGGTTAAATTCCAGCGATTGAAATTCTATATTTATATGAAAGTTTTCATTTCTCTATTCGATGAACATGTATAGATGTATATACTCTTAAAAATTGTCAGTATCAGGTCAAACTTAAGAAGATATGGACTAAAAGAGAATATTACATAATATAACATAGATGTCGTATTATGCAACCGGAGAGGTCATAAATGCTTGACAATATACCATCTACCCATAAAGTATATGTTGTGAAAGAATTGTTCAGTTCGGATAAAAATTCTTCAAGTTATGGAGTGGAAGGGAACAAAGATATAAACTAAAAGATCATATTATATAATCCAATGTACATGTAGATGCCATGAAAATATCATGAAGGGATCATGACACATTATTCACCTCAAAAGTTATGGAGAGGAAAATAAAGAAGCTATATATTAAAAGGGAAAATTGCATAACCCAATGTCGATGGCTTATTATGCAAAGATGTGAAATACACCTTGTTGGGAATGACCCTGACGTACAGGCACACTATTGTAAATGACACTGGCATAAAGGCACACTATATTGTGGCACTGACATTCAGGCTCACTATATTGTGACACTGGCATAAAGGCATATTATATTGTGACACTGAAATTCAGGCATACTATATTGTGACACTGACATACAGGCACACTATATTGGGAGTGACACTGGCATAAAGGCACACTATATTGTGACACTGACATACAGGCACACTATATTGTGACACTGACATTCAGGCACACTATATTGTGACACTGGCATAAAGGCACACTATATTGGGAATGACACTGGTATAATGACACTGGCATAAAGGCACACTACATGTATACTGGGAATGACACTGGCATTTAGGCACACTATACTGGGAATGACACTGGTATAAAGGCACACTACATGTATATTGGGAATGACACTGGCATTAAGGCACACTATACTGCGAATGACACTGGCATAAAGGCACACTACATGTATACTGGGAATGACACTGGCATTAAGGCACACTATACTGGGAATGACACTGGCATAAAGGCACACTACATGTAAACTGGGAATGACACTGACATTTAGGCACACTTTACTGGGAATGACACTGGTATAAAGACACACTATATTGTGGCCCTGACATTCAGGCAAACTATATTGTGACACTGGCATAAAGGCACACTACATGTATACTGGGAATGACACTGGCATAAAGGCACACTATACTGGGAATGACACTGGTATAAAGACACACTATATTGTGGCACTGACATTCAGGCAAACTATATTGTGACACTGGCATAAAGGCACACTACATGTATACTGGGAATGACACTGGCATAAATGCACACTATACTGGGAATGACACTGGTATAAAGACACACTATATTGTGGCACTGACATTCAGGCAAACTATATTGTGACACTGGCATAAAGGCACACTATACAGGGAATGACACTGCCATAAAGGTACACTATACTGGGAATGACACTGAGTTAAAGGCACACTATATTGTGGCACTGACATTCAGGCAAACTATATTGTGACACTGGCAAAAAGGCACACTATATTGGGAATGACACTGGCATAAAAGCACATTATTCTGGGAATGACACTGGTATAAAGACACACTATATCGTAGCACTGACATTCAGGCACACTATATTGTAGCACTAACATACAGGTACACTATTGAAAATGACACTGACATACAGCCACACTATATTGTGGCACTGCCATTCAGGAACACTATATCGTGGCACTGACATTCCGGCAAACTATATCGGGAATGACATTGGTATTCAGGCACACTATATTGTGGCACTGACATACGTGCAAACTTTTGGAAATGACACTGACATACAGGCACACTATGTTGTAGCACTGAAATTCAGGCGCACTATATCGTGACACTGACATAAAGGCACACTATATTGGGAATGACACTAACATACAGGTACACTATATCGTGACACGGACATTCAGACACACTATACTGGGGATGACACTGACATACAGGCACACTATATTGGGAATGACACTGACATACAGGAACACTATATTGGGAATGACACTGACATACAGGCACACTATAATGGGAATGACACTTGCATACAGGCACACTATATTGGGAATGGTATTGGCAGACATGCACACTATATTGTGACACTGGCATACAGGCACACTATATTGGGAATGACACTGGCATACAAGCACACTATATTGGGAATAACACTGGCATACAGGCACAGTATATTGTGGCACTGACATTCAGGCACACTATATCGTGACAGTGACATACATGCACACTATATTGGGAATGACACTGGCATACAGGCACACTGTATTATGGCAAAGACATTAAGATAAGCTATACTGGGAATGACACTGCCATACAGGCACACTATATTGGGAATGGCACTGACATACAGACAAACTATATTTGGAATGACACTGGCATATAGGCGCACTGTATTGTGGTACAGGCATTCAGACACACTATACTGGGAATGGCACTGACATACAGGCACACTATATTGGGAATGGCACTGGCATACAGGCACACTATATTGGGAATCACACTGACATATAGGCTCATGACATTGTGGCACTGGCATTCAGGGAGATTAAGCTGGTAATGATACTGACGTACAGGCACATTATGCTTGGAATGACACTGGCATTTAGGGACACGTATGTTTTGAATGGCTATGATATATAAGCAAATTGATTCTTGAAATGACACTCGGACATATGGACATTTTTGGTGACATTGACACTGACATACGTGCACATTGCGTTAAGAATGGCCCTGGCATACATCAACATTGTGCTAAGAATGACACGGACAAAGAGTACATTACGTTAAGAATGGCAATCAAATATAGGTTTACAGCTACATCATATTAGGAATAATCCTGACACGTTATGTTAAGAATGGATCTGAAATAAATGCACATAATTTTGAAAATGGAACTGACATATACGGCCAAGTATGCTCAAATGGTTTCGGCAGATATGCGCGCTAATGTTGGAACTGACACGTGGGGAGATTTTTGTTGGCACAGTATGCTGGAAATGGCACTGGCGTAAAGGCACATTTTTGTTGGAAATTGCACTGACACATGGGCACATTTTACTTACACTGACACCTGGACAGTTGTGTAGGGGATATCCCTGACATATAGACACTTTGATGCTGGAAATGACTCTGTCACACGTAAACATTCATCTTGCGATATATAGACACATGTTATCGGGAATGACACTTGCAAATGAGCATAGTTATGCTGGAAATGGGAATGATACGGAAAGCTATCTACAACAGAATCTCTTTCGAAAATGACCAACCAATACATTTGGTTTGCATAAACCAACAGGTATAGCAAACATAATTAAAACAAATATGGTTTACATAATAAGACGTCCATCACATTCCACATTTATTGTGGCGTTCAAAGGGTTTATTTTGTAAGGGGCATATTTAACCAAAGAAGACAGCAAACAACATACAAATGAATTTTGATGACATGCAAAATTAACAAATATTGTCAAATCATAACTTCACATGGTTTCATTTGCATTTCGAAAGCATGCACTTTTCACAAATTGTGGATTTTGACAAAATAGACTTTACAAAAATATACATAAAATAAAGTACCATTCATAATACCCTAATGTCGGAAAAGGATACTGCAATTGCCCTTAACGCAGATTTAGTTGGATTAACGATTTGCGTTACTGGGAAACAGATATAAGTTAATTAAAAGGTAATGATGGGTTACCTTTTGGTTTTATTTCTGTCCAGGGTTATTTAATACCACTATTTTTGTCTTCGTTTGGAATTTAACATTACATCCTTAACTCACCAATGGCTACAGATTCTGCTAATATTACGTTTAAAAACGCCTATTATTCTGTTATTCTGTTAAATCGAGATATGTCCTCTAACTGGATGGGACATTCAGTGCTGACAAAAGGCACGTTACTCTTGGTCGTATGGTTTACTACGGGTTTGGGTACTACAAAAATCTACTTAGGCCTATAGCTCACAAAGTTTTAAAAAATTATAAGATATATAGCAAAATGGACGAATCGATGAAACACAAGGTATTATTGTATTCTCTTTATTTTTGGAATGACACTTCCTTGAAAAATGGCAGGACGTCTTGTACCGATTTTCAAGAAGTGTTATACCCAAAATAACGATAATACTGTTTTACTCATTTTCTAAAAGACACAAGCACATTAATCAATGTTTTATTATTTGACATGTTTAAATCGGACTATACACGTTTAAGAGATGTCAACTGTAAATGCTAAAGATATTTAGCCATGTTTAGAATATCCATTCTTATCATCTATGGGTTTTATTTATTTGTGAGTTCAATTGGCTATTTTTAACTGTACCTAAAATGTTCTGTTGTGCCATAACATAAATTTGCACTGACCTCAAATAAATATGCCAATTACACCAAAGTCTGTCAGAATATGCAGATATAGTATGTAGAACAATGCGCTCTCGCATTGGGGCGGGGAAACGGTACCAAGGGGCCATTCATTACATCAGGAATTGCCTGTTATTACCAACGTTTCTAACTTCCTGAAGTCAGTCTCACAGATTACACAACTGGCTATATGAATAGGGTACCAAGCTGTTATATTACCAATAATGTCGATTGCATCATGTACTCTACAATGGGCATACATTAACGTGGCATGCGCTGTTACTTTAAATGGTTAGTGAATGAAATATTGTCATGTTTGGGGTGAAACGCGAACGTTTATAACCACAAGAAATCTCACCATGGGGTACGTTAAATTTAACTCCAAAATCTAGGGGACGTGCAGCGCCAAAATGTCGTGAAACTTGACTTGTTTATGATGTAGCCACCCAACACTATGTCTGAATGAGTTAGGTATATCTTACCAGTCAAGCCTCGTTACGACCGACTTGGTAACTGACCACTACACCCATAGCCGAAGGGCAACTCTCCAAACAACCCATACTTGGAGCCCATAAGAGAAAAGTTATTTCATAAATCAAGACTTTTATCTATTAAGTAAACCCGACAGAGCTGTGTTAAGGTGGAATCAACTCACAGACGACTCTCTATCGGTGGAGAGTCACGCGCAAGGAAGTGACATGTTAAAGTTACAAATTTATGGCCCGCCATTATGTAACCTGTAGGAAAGCTTTCTCGGACAATAAACTTCAACAGGCAATAAACATAAATCCAAGACTTTAACGACAGTGCATTTCTAAAATACTTCGATAAGAAAACTATAGCTTCGAGCCACTGTTAAATCAAATTCACTTGAATCTAAGGAATTCTGTGACAAAAATGCCACTTTTCCAAAATTTAAATTATACATATGTAAAATATAGACTTAGGTTGACCGTAGGTAGTTTGGCGATTCTCTGAGAATTCAGTATATGATAGCAAAAATTGAAAAGAAACCCTTTCGTGTCAAACTATCCCTGTAATAGGGCGAACTATAGTATAAGTTTAGTCGACAAACGTGACGGAGCACCACTATAATTAGTTTATTTCGGACGTTTTGTGGCAATTCGAGGGATAAGACTGAACACCCATAGTTATTTGAATATATATAATAGCATATAGGCGTTATCTTGCAAGAGAAACATACAACATATAGCTTTGCAAAGGTGTGCTGTCGATTAAAAAAGACTGCCTATAACAGTAAGAATTTTGTCAATCATACTTTTTATGATTATGTCAATTTAAGAGGGATATATAGCTTATGTTCAGAATGCAAAAACAAACAATAGAGGTGAACTTTGTAGAAAGTAATGACAAAGTTAAAGGGCTGGTTTAAATTGTCTTGATCATTTTAAATTTAAGTGCACAAAATGAAAGTGTACTTCAAAACAATAAATGAATGCATGCTCTTCACAATTTTATTTTTTTCATAACGTCGAGCGATAAACTTGTTTTCCTGAGAACTTTAAGTGTTGACATTACCACACACAAGTAAGAAAAATTTGATAAAATATAGAGTTGCATGTGAATATTTATATATCTTGATTCTCAAGAAAAACGTCGATTAGAAATACAACCACAGCGAAATTACAGGATTTTGATATAGTGTCTTTAACAGGCCTTCATCTACTGTTCAAATTAAGTTTACATGTTTTTATGTATGGCTTTAGCTTCCTCTCCCGCTACAAACTTGGCATCGCCGCCATACATGCGAAATAATCTCGAGTGCGACTTAAAGTATCTTTCAAATCAAGTTATGAAAATTATTAATTTGCTTTTTCTTATTTCTTAACAAAATAGAATAATTTGCCAAAACATGTTTTTGTATACATAAATTCCGGGTTTTTTTTTAAATACCAAACTACAATTCAAGTCCAGTAAAATGTTAAAATAAAATTATTTTTAAAGTCTCTGGACGGATCATAAATACAGAGTATTTTTGATATATATTTATGATCACTAAAATACACGGGCACAGGGAAAATCTTCTTGTCTAAATAACCATGTAGACAAGTTTCTTATTAATGATAAAAAATTAAAGACATCACCACGTCCTCAGTTGTTTTTAACAACACGAGCTTTCGGCACCTGTGCCGGTGCCTTCGTCAAGTGTTACACTTGACGAAGGCACCGGCACAGGTGCCGAAAGCTCGTGTTGTTAAAAACAACTGAGGACGTGGTGATGTCTTTAATTTTTTATCATTAGTATGGAACCCACGTTTAAAGAGAGTTTCAAACATTTCTTAAGTTTCTTATTGTGTTAAAAAGAGGTATATCATTTAGACCTTTAAATCCCATAAATTTTTGTAACAAACCAAACCTATGATATTTCATTCGGTTGACGACTGGCAGCAACTTAGTCTTGGTCAGTAGATATAAAACATCTCACTATAGATTTAAGAGATATTATCATTCAGACATAAAAACCCCAATGTAACCTATCAGTAATTTGATATAAGATCTTTGTGTTTCTTTTGGTAACCTAAAATTTAATTGCCCTCAAAATTTTGAATAAATTAATAAAGCATATCTGCTTCTAGAAAAATGAGAGAAAATACTACAGAAACCATGCTGGTAAATATTAGTTTTACCATGAAGTGCAATGTATTTTTCCCAAAGAATTATATTGAAAACCTTTATCACTAACCATCAACAATAAATCCTTCCGATATATGTTATGTTATTGGATATAGTGTTAAGGAATTATTTAATTCTTAGCTTAAATATAGACATATCGTTAAAACTTTGGAATTTACATTTTCGGGAAAAGGGCCAGTTCTTTTAATATTTGTTTGAAGTGACATGAGCTGCCAAAATGTTGATATTTTGACTTTAAAACAGAAAGTTGAAATTATTGACTATTTTTCGCAAGACGTATAATTCAGAAGCTTTTTAGTGCTTCTAGTCTTGAAAATGTACGATAAAGTATTGTTTTGAACTAACTTTGACTTAGAATGAATGAATGGTCGTCCCGGTTATTTAAATTTTGTTTACTTTTCGAACACATTTTCGGTTAGTACAGGTCACATACTGTATGCATTTTCCTCATTCCAACGCCAATCCTTTAGTTTTCGATGGCCTGCAAAGCCTCTTGCTGTCGTGACGATCAGAAATTATGAAAAAAGTTTGAATTTTGGCAGTTCATGCCCCTTGAAATACATCCAGTATATAATGTCATTTAATAAAATCAACTTCTTAAAACCAAGTCATTGAAATAAAAACGTTCAGTCTCACTACACTACAACCACAATTTCCGTTAATCCTCACAAACTGTAAATCGAAATACTAAAACATTGTATATGCGTTTCTAAAATAAATTACGCATAAAGTAAAAAGCTCGTGTTCAGGTTTTGGAATTAAAAAGGTAAGAAATAATTCGAAAACTATATTGTATATTGTTATCAGGAATTGGTATAAGAACAAGTATTCTTGATGACAGCTACATTGATACAAGATAAATAATATAATTTTCTAGTGTGTATATTTGTAAAATACATTTTATATATGATTCGCAAAATATATTACCATTGGAGAGCCGGCCTTGTATCGACTTTATATGAATTAACTATAATTTTGTAGGATAGACATACATGTATTTTAATACCTTAAGTAAAGATACGCAGATTTGTTTTTTCAGATATGCGTTTATTTTGAAACCTTACGCTCAAATGTATTTAGATTTTAAGGTTTAAGATTTAAGAATAAACTTAAGGTGGAATGAACTGCCAAATATATAAAGAAAATATCGCTGAAAATTATTTGTTGTCATTTTTTATCGAGAAGTACCACTGGTATCAATCTTGAGAAAGTTATTTGCGCACATTTTAAGTACATACCCATTGCTCGCTTTACCAATATTTTTATATCATCAATCCTTTATTTTCTCAAGATACTTCAATCGCTGAACCTGACAATCAGAATTTTTTAAAAGAATTCTGATTTTGGCAACTCATGCTACTTGAGCCTATATAGTTGTATTAAGAATAGCTAAAAATACAATTTTCTTTTGACGAAATATGGCGAGGGATATGTGAACAGTATCTGATAATCAATATATTTTTTGCGACGTATGACCATGTACTCTTAAACTACATATTATAACATGCTGTTCTTATGTGAACGTACCTAAAATTATATGGAATAATTATAAGAAATGTATTTAAATAATAAATCAAGATAATATTGCACAACCCTCGCACTTACTATCAATATGACAAGTTTGTTCAGAGCTTGCCTTTGATGTACTTAAAATCACAACTTGAAGTATCACGATAAGTAAATATCATCATCTGTCAGAAAACATAAACATTGAAATATAGAAATCTTTATGGATTTAGAACAAATAAATACCACCAAAAATATAAAATTGAAGGCACTTACCAGATAAGAACGAGTTTGATTTTCCGTAACCTGGATTCACAAACTTAAAGTTATTCCATATTGTAGAATAGGTCTGAGCCATTTACGTCTGTGTGGCCCGACTGATTAATAGATAAATAATGTTTTACTGTTGAAAAAAAGTTAAACCCAAATCGATAAACATATCGCCTGGGAAGTTAACTGAGAAATGCGGTAGAGGCGAACAAGTCATACCCCCTTATGTGATGAAAATAGGAAAACAACCTGTAAAATTAGAAATAAGGAAGACATTTAAATTCTTTAGTTCGTTTTGCAGACCGGCAATAAATTTGGTCAGGGGCCATAAAATTTAGCCCGTATGGTTATTGCCCCGTATTTAATCCTTTATTGTAGGGCCATGACATATCGGTGTTTATCTACAAACCTTTGATCTACATCCGCCTCCATTGACCCAATACCACCACGTGTTGCCATTTAAATATAAGACAAATGCCACACTAACTTGATTAAACAAATTATCAAGCTGGAAATTTTATTTTACAGTTTAAGTGGGTGTGAAGAGTCACAGGGTGTTATTTCCTGTGAGTTGCTAAAGAGTTTGTGGAATTTTTTGGCACCTTTAAAAGTTTAAAATACGGCTTTATTCTTTGGGAAATTGACTTTGTTTTCTTGTATGGATTTCAGTTGAAATACGGCCATAAACAGTGGTGATATTACGTTGGGACATTATGTCGCTTTTAATGGTCATTCGGGTTGGATTGGTCATAGGTCTTAATGGCCATTTTATCCAGACGTCTAGGGATGTCAGCCAGCTCACAGTCTAAACGGACATCTGAGTGGTCAACTGCCTGGTGTAAGTGTCATAGCTAGACACTAATATACAGTTGGTATCTTACTGGACTAAATTACAATAAGACGATTTTACTTATGTGTAAATCTCACTGTATATAATGCTATGGGACTCACACAATACAGACAGCTCAAACATTTTAGCAAAAAGATATCTCCATGATACGTTTTTAGGGCTCAGATAAGACTTATTTGGATGTAACGTTTAGGTGATATATTTCTATACTTTTCCTTAAATTTACATACAATGTAATATAAAGTAATAACGGTGATAGAATCAGCTAAGATAACTGCTAAAATCGATTTGTACAACAAGCTATTGAGAAACAAAATGCCAGGCACATAGGAGTTTCATTTGCAATCTATGTTGATATTTGCTGGTGGTAAAAACGTCATTACTGCTCGTAATGATAACTCGTTAAGCCCAGGGCATCTTGTTGACAGATCGGTCATCGCACTGACAAGAAGCAGTGGAATCTCGGGTAATCAAGGTATCTTAGCAAAAATGATTTTTTGTAGGCAAAAATAAACATCTTTTAAATAGACAAAATATATTTTCTCGTAAAAGAAGATTCAGAATTAGTTTATTGATTTTTATTTGCAATAGACCAGACACATTTATTTGTTTCTCACAAAATAAGAATGCTGTTACTTTTCAAAGATATTTAAAGAAATTAAACTTACGCATTTGAATAATCTTGATTTATCGTAGGCGTTTAGTAAGACTCTTATGTCATGAATTTCAATGAATTCCCTAAAAACGTTATTGGTTTATTTTAGTTAAAACAAAAATTATATACATTTTCGTTTTGTAATTTACCTGAATTTCTAACAAGAAACTGGTATGTGTTGTCAACAATTTATTTTAACGACGTTCATCTTGAATATATTTAGTAAAAAAAACGTTTACTTTTTACACTTTCTCTTAAGTGGAAATTTGAGATCTGGATTATCTCAGATGTATATAGCTGTCAGCGATATGATTGGTATAAACTAAAGCCGGATAAAAGACAGGCGCTTATTTAGGACCCGCCTTTAAATCATAAACATCCAATAGCTCGATAACCTTATCTTGTCTTTTCAGACACAAACACGTATTAAATTATGCTCTTGTCGTATAACATTTGATACTTCGCAGGTGCAATTTGACAAAAAAAGTTAAACCCATTTACCCCGTTAAGGGATTAACTTGAATCATTATCATTTATTGGGGAAAAAATAAGTATATAACTTCTATATACTGCACACCCAAATTGGTTGGTTCCTTCGACGAGTTAGAAATAAATTATTTTTTCGTGGGTAATGTTTTCTAGATATTACTCAATTAATGTATTTATACAATTTTTTTATATTGTTGTTTTTGCTTCATAATGCATATATTCCGAAAATACAATTACTTAGTTATTTTATTTTAAAAAGATAGCTGAGTAAAATAGTTTTGAACAAAACAAAAATAGAATAACGCTATGTATGTTGCACTGAACTTGACATCGAAGCTGGAATAATAAAATAGATGGGAACGTTTTGGCGGTCAATCAATTGTCAGACCTCTTTCGGACGTCAAACCATTCAATTCAAGAAGAAAAAGCCAAGTCAATAAAGGCTCTTCGTTGATTGGCCAATTGAGATCACGTGGGTTTAACACTGGCTGCCGTTATTCTTGTGAACATCATAAATTTCCAGAGCCCGGTAAGAGTGATATATTATATTTTCTGTGTTGTTTATGATAATCGTACTTGTAGTTAAAGCCTGGAGGTAAAATGGCCGATTAAGCTTTATGCGATACACCGACAAATACTGGCAATTATTGTCTTAATGTTTTAGTAGCCATATTTTCTTCGCAGCGTAACTGATAGTAAACTGTTTTATGACATGGTTTCGTGAACGAGGGAGTTGTACAGGTTAACAACCCAGTGTGTCTGATTGTAAAGGGGTCGTGCTTTAACGAATTTATTCTCAATATATTCTTTATTGTTATCGCTTGGGTGAGATTTTTTGGGACTCCAGGGAGGCGAGAACATTTTTATGTTCACTAAACACTCGTATCGAGAGTAACGAGATGGTGTTGTAGTGTGCCGTGGCATATTTCATGTACCTTCTACTTCAGAAGCCGAAGTTATATACACGGACTAACTAGGATCATACCAAATTGTAGGGACGGAAGAAATTTTAGTAAACGTTGCCACATTATCAAGCCAAACAAATATTAAAATTTTATTTCAAAAATTATTTACTGGTTGTTTGTCAGGCTTGTTGCAGTTTGCCGCAATAAATAAAATATTGATTGTTAATATTTCCATAATGTTATTTTTATTATTATTTACTATCTGTCATATAATATTCTACAACCAATTCCAGGCTTAAATTGGTAAATTAAATGGTTGAAATAACTCAGATTTGTCCCCGGAGATGTACAATAGAATACTCCGCAGACAGCCAACTTGACTTCATCGTTTTAGCAGTAGAATTTCATTAAATATTAATACAGCGTTTTTATTTCACCCAATAAGGCAAATGATCAAAATAACATGAACAAATTATCCCTAATAAAATAGACAATATTTTCCAATAAATTTATAGATTATAATTTTTTTAAATTGTTGCAGTATGCGCTATGGCTAAAATCATTTTGGGTGCTAACATACCTTTCAAAAAAGCTTACCTCACATGGCCCAGGCGTTATTCTATGACCGTTAAGCTAATCATTTTATTTGATAGAAAAAGCTGTTTTGACGGAATTAATATGTTTAACTATGTGATAGATATAGATGACTTATACCGACAGGTTATGTTGGAAACATTCTATTATACGATTAAACAGTCAGATTATAGTGTGTATTTTAGATTACATTGATGGCTGAAATATATGTTTAAAATACATTCACTCTTCTACGCTTATCATAACGCATTGGCTCATATGTGGCCAATATAAAAATGATTTATTTATGTCGAATTATACGGCACAGATTTTATGTCGTAGCTTAATGTCAGATTATGGGTTTTTAGCGGTAACAATTCAATAATAGATGTTAATTCTCTGGGATCAGTTTACTCCTATATGCCCTCATCTTGTTATAGAATCTTTATCACCTGTAATTTGACAAAGCGTTTTACTTACATTTTATCACCAATATTTTTTATTCGAAGATAATGTCTAGTTCTCGTCAGTGTTTAATTTTATTGCCATGTCAATTGATGTGTTTCGAGACACTGTAGTAACACTTAGCTATCATGTCATACTCTACGACTTTACGACTATATTTTTACCTCAGAAAGGGAGTGCGTGCAGAGGGAAAGAAAATTATTACCCAAAGGTCGGGACGAGACTTTTCTCGTCCGATTGTGTTACTCCAGACAGGTGTGGGTTACTCAACTGAACATGTCAACGTAAAGGAAATAAATAACAACAATAGTTTTCTTGCAATGGTCTGAAGTTTGGAAGGTTAACAGATATGGCAATACGAAATAGTCGCTTAGACAAACTACAACACTTATCCACTTTATTTTGAATTGCACGAGTTCCTCCATTGTTGATTTGGGTCTAACAGCTAATAATCAAGTTTGAGACGTTTACAATTACACACAGCTGCTATAAACTGAATATCAACTCATAAATAAAATCAACTAAGCAGGTCGACAATTATTTTTGATTCAACTTAAAAGTCATTGGCAGTCTCCATTCGTATTAGGTGTGAAATAGAATTTGATTCTCGTTTTCTTCAGCCATATCAGTCACATCTATTACTGCATGTACGTGTGAGTTATACCCATATAGTTTATACCGATTTCACTGCGTGTATACTGCTGCTATTTTGAGATTTACCGAGCAAATATTCCAAATATACGTTTGTCGATTAAGAGAAGAATTTCTGAAATATTGGATGCTACCATTTGGTACGAAAGTTCTTATTGTGGGCGACCAGTTGTTAGTCAGAGCAGCGTTCTCCCTGATCTAGCTAATAAACAACACACCGCTTCTATACATGGACAAATTGAACATTCTTTTATTGTGAGATGGTCAAATTGTTTACCCTGACAGCCAGCTATAGCATTAATTTCCTCCTTAGATCGATAGTGAAATTAGATATTGACCTGGGCTGGAGAGAGTGACTCGTGAGACAAGTGCCTCGGTCTCTCACAAACACACCGGACTTTATAGCCCCGATATCCTCAACCAATTTTCAACCAGGATTCCTTATTTACTGATAAAAACCAGTTCGGCCTGGCAGTAGAGCCTATCTTAGAAAACAATAACAAAATTATAGTAAAGTATAATTTCCGTTTACTTTAAATATAGTTAAATCATTGGTCCATTTTACACATTATTTTAGAAAATCTCTGTAAGTGTCAATTTTTACTTTTATCTATGTTTTGTTTCAGAAATTGGCTTGTTGGAAAAAGGCAAACACCAGGAACCCATCTCAAAACAGCATCAGTTATAGGTTTGTTTGTTTCTGATCTTCCCTAATAAATACTAATAAATGTAAATAACCGTAGCTAATGCGACATGATTTTGCCAGTTTATCTTGGGTCTATGGTTGAATATCTAACTGAATATTTTTGCTTTCATGATAGTTTATCCGTAGTGCAGCATATTTAATTTGTGCATGTCTGATTTCGATTAAATGTTAATGAAATGTTACTGTTGGTTTTTTATTTTTTTTTGTAAATTTATATTCATTTTATTTTTTACTCTTACTACTATAGTCATTGGAAGGCCTATATAGTATGGATAAACATGTATCTCTATACGTGAAAAATAATGAATAAGTCAGTAGATTAGGAAAGAGAGAAGGGTACATTGAGAAATATGAACTTTATTATTTAATACACCATTTTCATTAATCATAATATATCTTTTAGAAGATATTGACATTTAATTAGTTGAACTTTTTTATTAACTCAATAAGGGCGTTAGTATATAATGGCTAGAATAATTTATATAATTTTCCAACAACTTTTAATCGTAAGATTATCTAGAATATTATGCTTTTTTCTTACTTTCAATATATTTTAACAATATTAACTCAAGAGGTTTATGGATTGCAACTTCTGTTTATTTGTAAAGTTGCAATCCATAAACCTCTTGAGTTAATATTGTTACCTCAACTTCTAAATGCTTTCACTAAGAATAAATACGTATACAGTTAAGTTGCTACTGTAGTAAAATATTGAAGAGCAAATATTATTTTAATGTCAAATATATAAACTTCTATAGTTATACTTTGCAAAAATATGAAGAAAGTATTTTTAGAAATAATCTTTGGCAGTTTTCTATAAGCCATCCCACTTAGCCGTCCAACAGGCCAATCCAAAGGGAGGGATTAGCTGAACTCGTTTGATCTAACCGACCATTCTGATTTATTACTGTTGGAAGAGAATATCGTATTTTTCAGCTGGTATTCTCGACTAAGTACGGCTGTTTGGGGGATGTCGAGTTTTGCCCTACCTATTTATAGGGTTCATGATTTACGATAGGAAAAGGTGTTAATACATTCATGTCTCTTTCAATTCAGTATACTATTGGCAAACATTTCATATATTGCAGATCTTACAATCAATTGATAAACCGTCTGAATTTATTATTATAAAGGTTGAAATTGTCCAAATAGTTCATTCTTCAACCGCAAAATCCATGTGATAAATTAGAAAAAGACATTTGAAAAGCAATTCTTAGGACGCACAGCACATGTTAAAGAAATTATTCCTCCAAGGGGAATAAAAAAACAAAACGTTTGCTTGGTTAAGTAAAGTGTAGACCCGGTAAACTACTTAGTGGGTGTTGATTTGACTTTAGCCCAAGGTCTCTAAAGTTTACCCGGGGAAGACAAAAGATCTACCTAGTTCCCCTGCAGTGAGCGTAAAGTCTTGTCCAGACAGCTTGAAGGAGTCGACCCTCCCGCCACAATTGTATGTTTCCCCCTGCAATAGGCCATTTAACACCAGGAGTAAACGTTTGCTCACAAAGTCTTTTGTGTTTAATGTCAATTTACAGGAAGCAAAAACCTTGTGTCCATTCTCACACCATACTTCTAAACTACCATCCTTTAAAACTATCTCATGTTTGTAATTTTCTTGAATATATTTTTTTCGGCAGACTGGGTGTATACAATGGCGCATTAATAGAGGGTATTGTGTCGGAATGGCCCTCAACCGGCTTTGATCTCCACCCAAGCCTTGAGAGAAAATAATATCTGCACAGAACAGTGAAACTTATACGATAACACCCATCCCAATCAACAGCAGGTAGCTGGAGGTGAAATACTCTGAAGATGAGTACCTATCTACCGAACTTTACATCGAATTTACACCCGAGTCCCATGGAACCATTTCACGGGGCTGCCAGCGGCCATCACGACTCAATGAACGACAGCTTCACCACAGTTCGGCAAATGTCACCATTCTCAACCCCATCGTCTCTATCCAGCAGCCCTGCCATACATGGTCACCAGCTTACCCATCTACACCACCCCACTCACCCTTCCCATCCCATGTACCCAAGGTTCCCGCCCTATGACCGTTTAGATATAAACCCTATAGCAACTAATGATGTCCAGTTCTTTAGCGAACATAACGGTAAGCTGAGTCCGGCCTCAGCACAGATAGTAGCAGGAGTAACAAATGGTGGACAGAAAAACTCACACCCATCTCGATACGACCAGTCTCCGTCTCCAGGAAAGTACCCAGAGTTCACGGAGAGGGGTCAGGCACGATATTCCAACAGTTCCCCTCAGCAGGCTAACCAGCACCCCATGTCTGCTGTACATCAATCAGCACACCACACACACGAAAGTCCAAACATCCCTTCAGTATACCAGCCCTCAGCCAATTCTCCGCACACCATCCCAAATTCCGCCTCCCCTTCTCCCCCGTCCGTATCCCCAGGAACGAACTCGACCTCACACTCTAACCCCACCTCTCCAAACACACTCCTGTTGGACAATCACGGAGTAGGGAGTATTTCCAACAACAACAATAACAATAATATCAACTCTTCAACTGGATTGCCCCTGTACCCTTGGATGCGATCTCAATATGGTTTGTATAAATCAGTTTGTTTAAATACCCATCTTTCAAAAACAAGTAACAATACTGTTTTTTTTTTAAATAGTTTTTCAACAAATCTAAAATAATTTATGAACAACCTTGTTCAATATTTTATAATTTGCGTGAAGTGTGTTTAAGAATATGCACATTGCAAGTCTTAAAAACGAAAATGAAATTTCGAAGGCAACACGTACGAAATAAAATGTTAATTGGATCAAACACGACTTACTTACACCCAAAGTGTGACGTAAAACACGAGCTGCGCTTCACCAACGCGTCTTCGTGGCAATTTGTACACACGTCACCTTCCTTTAAAGGTTTTTTTCGGAGTAGCTATTAAAATGCGGAATATATATATATGCTTTCAACGCATTTACAGATACAAACAAGTTCAAATTGTGATAAAGCAGTTGTTCATAAATTCTTTAGGACCATTCCTGATGGGAAACTTGTCCTACCTAGTCAAACAATTCACTTATACATAACAACTACTGTATGGTTTCCGATAAATCGCCGATAAAATCGACAATAATGCTCAAAAGACTTTGTAACTTTCTATTTTTTGCCAAAAAATGAAACTGTTGGCATCAAGGTATCATTTTTTTTATTTTGAATTGAAAAAAAATGTTAGATACCCACAGTTTCAACAAACGCTGAGCTTGGGCAAGCGCCCAAATACACATATAACGGGAACCGTGTTCGTGTTGTCTAAACAAGCTAATCGTTACCTGGGCTTCCATGATTTCAAAAAAAAATCTTCAAACAGAATTAGCTAGTTGTTTGCCATTAGACAAATATAATATATACTATGTTTAATATTAGTGATCGGATATAATAAGCTTGTTTAAGATCGCAATCTTCACAAATGTCTTTATTAAGAATAATTACCCAAGTTATTATCGGTACTTATTCTTATTCATGTTATCAGTAAAATACTGTTAAGGGGTCCTTTCCATTCTACTCTTTCATTGCCTTCTGCACGCCATCCACACAGATACGTGATTATCTCCCCTACACCAACTGTCCCTTTAGCTAGCCTATTTGTGTGTGATGTCATTTCATTACTTTTTGCAGGCCCAGACCGAAAGCGAGGACGTCAAACTTACACAAGGTACCAAACTCTAGAATTGGAGAAAGAATTTCATTTTAATAAATATCTCACTCGACGTAGACGAATTGAAATAGCTCACGCGCTTTGTTTAACAGAACGTCAAATAAAGATCTGGTTCCAAAACAGAAGGATGAAGTGGAAAAAGGAAAACAAGATGTTGGATTCTCCTGGGTCAGATGAAATAACCGGAAGTGAGACAGTTAAAGAAGGTTGACGTTTTAGAACATTCGACTTGCGGAAGAAAGAGCTAGATGATGCCCACTTAGAGATCGATAACAGAGAAAGTATTAAACATGTAAAAGAAGGCTCCGTAGAATGGCAATTACACGGGCACACGATTTGGTCAACAAATACCCCCTCTCCCGACCCGTCTACCCCAATAAAATGCCAAAAAAGAGATTGTTTTAAGCGAATGTGAAGAGTATTTAAGAGCTTGACCGTTTCAATGAGAGATGATTTGTAGCATTTAGGGTTATCTCCCTTAGAATACCAAAGAACAAGTTAATAGGAAAAGTGACATTTAGCACATCATAAGTAAGGAGATGACTGGAGTTAACAATTGTGTAAAGTTTTAGTAATATTTCAGCGAACGTCCCACTGGATCATGACAGGAGACTGACAAGATCCCGTTTATCATAAGTAAGATGCTGTAGATAACATAACTGAAATATTTGGTTTATCCATGTTGGTTATTTTGCAAGAATTAAAAGGCTCAAAGACTTTGAGTCAATATTCATAGTCTGTACATAGAAGGCCTAAGATTTTGAGTTGTTAAAAAACTTTTAATGATATAAAATGTTTGTCCTGATTTCCATTAATATATCTACTTCACAATGTTCGCTGTCTGTGAATACTGCAATGTCAGAGACATTTATCAAAAAGTAAATATGGACGGGCATTTTGCAGTCAGAAAATGAAACAATTTATCACAATAGTTTCAGAAACGTAGGTTTAAAAAGTTGTATGTGCCGGATTGAAGGCAATGCTGTGTTCAGGGATTTACTTTTTTAAACATTGTTATTTAGACATTAAAATTAAATAAAATGTTTATGATTTTGGATAAAAGGGTAATGCTTTAGTAAAGATTGTTTTGTTTATCAATATTTGTATCCGGTGTAAATAATTATTCGAAAAAAAGATTGTTTGGTGGTGTAATTTATCACACGAAGTGAGACCTAGCCTAGAGATAGCAAATAACTTAACGAGTACAATGTGTAAGTGAACAGTTATAGAATGACTATTGTAGTTGGTATCTTTCTAAAAAGTAGAATGTAATACCTTTAACGTGGATGTATATGGAGGACAATTTGTTGTGAAGATTTTTCTGTCTTTAAACTATATGGATTTAATTTAGGAGATCAGATGTTTTCTGGTGAGAACTTTTGTGAATAGGAAAGAGATTATGTATGTATATCATTGAGAGTACCCTTATAAACGAGAAGTTTTCCAATGTACACCAAAACGTTTATTGTTCTATGTGCTTCTAATTTTGTTCTGTTTTGTTGCTATTTTACACTTTTTTTTATTTTCTTGAGTGTGGTGAATTAGTTCACCGATATTAGGGTAAATGCAGTCTCCTGTGATACGTCCAATCCTTCTAATTAGGAACGAGAGTAAAAATATAAAGCCACTGGAATGTTGTTTTGTGTTAATTTTTTCGTGTATTGAATGGTTGATATTTACGCAGTTCACTACGCAAGTCAACTGTAAAGGTAAAGTGTCGAGTGGGGAGATTATGATGGCCGAGAAGGGACATCGCGTTTTACTTTCAAATCTTCCTTTAATCTTACTCACAAACACGATAAAAATGCGATGGTAAAGCGATGGTTAATATTTACCATCGCTTTACCATCGCGTTTCCATCGTGTTTGTGATTTTCTTTCAAAACCCAGTCCATAAAGTAAGTTGCAGTGATAATCCTTTCGATCCTAATTTCTATCGCAAAATACGTGTAGAACCAAGCTTTATTCAACTGAGAAACACAATAAAAACGCGATGATAAATATTTACCATCGCTTTACCATCGCATTTCCATAGTGTTTCTGAGATCAAAATATAGCCGGTTTAATAAGTAAAACGCAATGATATGTATTTTTCATCGTGTTTTATTTAGCAAGTGAGCCATTTCATAAAGTATAACACGAAAATAAATCTTGCTGTATTTTTCATCGCGTCTTAGATTTTGATTTATCCTGGTTGAGTATGTATAACGCGATGTCCCTTCTCGGCCTCATAAGATTAAAATAATAAAAGTGTAACTCGGTGGAAATTGCAAAGTATTTCGCGGTGCAAATTCCGAAGCATTACGCAACGGTAATCATAAAGTAAGACGCTATGGAAATTCCAAAGTAAAACGCGATGGTAAAGCGATGGAAAATCCTTTCGCTCCTCCCCCACAAAAGAGCGCACAGCTAACGAACTTTCATTTTCTGACGTATGATAAGTTAGACAGTAGTTCGTGGTTAGCAGTTCGTTATACGAGAGGGAGCAGTCATTTTTCTCTCTGATATACCGATTGGCTTATTAATGCAGATAAAAAGGTTTAATTCACTACACATACTTACAAGGGCGTATACTATATACAGTAGTATCTTCATAGTATATTCATACTTCATAGATTACCCACCAGGGAGCGCTTTTTGAATAACTGTCTGGATAACTGTCCGGTTTGTTATTCGCTTATTATTCAAGATAGAAAGTCCAAATTTGCTACACATACTAGTGATGACGTATACTATATAGCAGTAGCCTTAGTTTATAGATTACCCACCAGGGGGAGTTTTTTTGAATAACTGTCTGGTCTGTTATTCGCTTATTATTCAAGATAGAAAGTCCAAATTTGCTACACATACTAGCGGTGACGTAGACTATATAGTAGTAGCTTTAATTTATGGATTACCCACCAGGGGGCGCTTTTTTGAATAACTGTCTGAAAAACTGTCTGGTCTGTTATTCGCATATTATTCAAGATAGAAAGTACAAATTTGCTACACATACTTAACGATGACGTATACTATACCGCAGTAGCTTTAGTTTATTGGATTATCCGCCAGGGGGCGCTTGTTTGAATAACTGTCTCGTCTGTTATTCGCTTAGTATTTATGATAGAAAGTCCAAATTTGCTACACGTACTAACGATGACGTGTACTATATAGTAGCAGCTTATTATTCGAGATAGAAAGTCCAAATTTGCTACACAAACTAGCGATGACGTAGTACAAGCTTAATGCCCCAGTCACAAATCAGTTGCGATGCGTCGGCGATGGGTAAAACCCGGGAAATTTTAACAAAATCTTGAGACAGATCTCACGATTTTGCACCCGTCGGAGGCGCTAACCGGACGCCTGCGGCTTGTCGTAGATTTTTTAGGCATCGCGGTCCCCAACTTTGAACTTAAAGTTTTAAGATTGCTCGCAAGATTTTTCACCCATTTAAGCCACCCAAGACACAATCTCCAATGACCTACGGTGCCCTCCGATTAATCGTTGAAGTGACTGTTCTATGTACAACCAAATGGGGTACCACGCTACAGTGTACAGGAAGAAATACAGATGCGAGGTCAGAAAACCCTCCTTTCCCCCCACATATACCCAGGGTGGGAGAAAATTAAAAGAAAAGACCCTCGAGGATATCGTCTCCGGTCGCCTCCGATTTAATCGGAGACGATCGGAGGCTAATCCCACAATTTTTCGACAAAACCGGGTCAAAATCCTTGAAAAAATCTCAGACAATGTGACTGCTTCACTTTTATTAGGATTATTGATAGAATTGTTCAAGGATTCTTTATTTTCTACGACGACCCTCGGCCAAAACTAATCCACGACAGATCGCCGACATTGTGACTGGGCCATTAGTTGTATTGACCACGAACTCCATCGAGGCTGTAATAAAACATTGTAGATCTGTGTTCCTTCATCAGATTTATATTTCCGCGATGTGTCCGTGTTTGTATACATTGGTTAGCTGATAATCTCACCAAATGCAAAACCTGGGCTGCTGATCGCATGTACTAAACGTACAACGCTTATTTTTTAATTACTATTTTAATTACACGGGTGGTATTTGGTAAAAAAATAATATCAAATACAGGCATGATACGCCATAACCTGTCCGGGTTTTGCCAAATGAAGAGATTTTCAGCCTATTGCATTCATAAACACAGGAATTAAGAGAAGAAAGACAATGCATGTAGAAAAATATTATGCCAGACTTTGAAATATAATTACTAGTTACTGTCAGAAGTTTACTGAGGATTACCTGAATACTTTAATTGAATCCTTATAATTAATCGTTTTTAACAAGTAAGCTATAGACTGTCGTTAGTTTACGTTTTGTGAAATTTTCCAAGGATACATTATCACTGTCAGGATAAGTTTATATGGAAGTCCGAGATACTAATTGAAGGACAAGATTAGAGAAGCGAGAGTGCGTCAAAGTCTGGCTTTTTTCAGGACGTTTTCTCGATGTTCCTGCGTTTATGATTATAACTAGAGGAAAATCTCCATACTTGGAAAACATCGGCTGCTTGTGATGTGTACCAACATTCATTAAAGTATTTAATGTTTAGCTTTTTAGTTATTCGTGATGAAACAGGAGAGGGCGATTTGTTGTCCACACGATATGGTTTTATATCAGATCCCATGCAAACGGTTGATATTGTTGATTTATGGTTTTGTCGTTGATTTCAAAGTATTTAAAAGTTAATATATTGATCTGATGGTTGATATTTGAAGTGGTTTTGTAATTGATAACTGATATAACATTTTAACAGCGTTGTAAAATGATCACCATTGCAATGTTAGTTTTGGGACTTGCAAAAGCAAAAGCAGGCTGATGACCACATGTACTAAACGAGAAGCGTTTGTTTATTAATTATTCTTTGTAATTACACAAGTGGTATATTGGGTAGAAAATTGAACAAAAAAAGAGATGGCACCTCTAAGGCTCTCAGAAATTTGATACGCCATAACCTGTCATTTTTTTGTTGGCCAAATGAGATTTTTAGTTTAATGCATTCATAATCACAGGAACTGGAAGGACAAAAAAATGCAAGTAGAAAAATATGATGGCAAACTTTGAAATACAATTAATAGATACTGTCAATAACCAATATAACGTCTTAACAATGTTACTAAATGGTCACCATAGTAATGTTAGATTTAGGGTTTTTCGTTTGCCTTAACTCGGGGATTACGAAATGGTTACCATGGCAATGTAAACTTTTTTTCAACGTTTTTGAGTGGTTAAAAATTGTTCATGAAATTTCACAGATTTACCAGAAAGTAAAAAGACAGGCTGTGCACTTCTATCTGAATTAAAGTTATATTAAAAAAATGTATTTGTCTTGTGCCCAACCCTTCACATCGAGCACAGTCGAACATAGCTTTGATTTGTACCTATTTCATAATTTCAAAAAGTTAATACTGGGTAAAAACTATCGGCCTAAGCCGCCTAAGCATTCGGACTTTCTATCTTGAATAATAAGCGAAAAACAGACTAGACAGTTATTCAAAAAAGCGCTCCTGGTGGGTAATCCATAAACTAAAGCCACTACGGTATAGTATACGTCATCGCTAGTATGTCTAGCATATTAGGACTTTCTATCTTGAATAATAAGCGAAAAACAGACCAGACAGTTATTCAGGCAGTTATTCAAAAAAGCGCCCCCTGGTGGGTAATCCATAAGCTAAAGCCACTACGGCATAGTATACGTCATCGTTTGTATGTGTAGCAAATTTGGACTTTGTATCTTGAATAATAAGCGAATAACAGACTAGACAGTTATTCAGACAGTTATTCAAAAAAGCGCCCCTGGTGGGTAATCCATAAACTAAAGCCACTACGGTATAGTATACGTCATCGCTAGTATGTGTAGCATATTAGGACTTTCTATCTTGAATAATAAGCGAAAAACAGACCAGACAGTTATTCAGACAGATATTCAAAAAAGCCCCCCCTGGTGGGTAATCCATAAGCTAAAGCCACTACGGCATAGTATACGTCATCGTTTGTATGTGTAGCAAATTTGGACTTCCTATCTTGAATAATAAGCGAATAACAGACCAGACAGTTTTTCAGACAGTTATTCAAAAAAGCGCCTCCTGGTGGGCAATCCATAAGCTAAAGCCACTACGGCATAGTATACGTCATCGTTTGTATGTGTATCAAATTTGGACTTTCTATCTTGAATAATAAGCGAATAACAGACCAGACAGTTATTCAGACAGTTATTTAAAAAAAACGCCCCCTGGCGGGTAATCTATTAAGTAAAGATACTACTGTATATAGTATACGCCCTTGTAAGTATGTGTAGTGAATTAAACCTTTTTATTTGCGTTAATAAGCCAATTGGTATATCAGTAAGAAAAATGACTACTCCCTCTCGAATAACGAACTGCTAACCACGAACTCCGGTCTAACTTATCATACGTCATTTGCTGCCGGCAAAGCCAAGAGCTCTTCTTTTTTGGAGGCGAGAAACGATTTTCCATCGCTTTACCATCGCGTTTTACTTTGGAATTTCCATTTGGAATCGAGTTACACTTTTATTATTTTAATCTTATCAGGCCGAGAAGGGACATCGCGTTATACATAATCAACCAGGCTAAATCAAAATCTAAGAGGCGATGAAAAATACAGCAAGCTTTATTTTCGTGTTATACTTTATGAAATGGCTCACTTGCTATGTATAACACGATGAAAAATACTTTTCGTTGCGTTTTACTTACTAAGCCGCCTATATTTTGATCTCAGAAACGCTATGGTAAAGCGATGGTTAATATTTACCATCGCTTTATCATCGCGTTTCCATCGTGTTTGTGGCTTATCCTAAAAAGAGAATTTGTAAAATAAAATGCAACAGTAATCCCATAAAAAGTCTTTTTTGTCACATAGTGCAAGTGAAATCAGACTTTATTGGACTCAGAAATACTATGGAAATGCGATGGTAAAGCGATGGTAAGTATTTACCATCGCTTTACCATCGCATTTCCATAGTGTTTCTGAGATCAAAATGTAGGCGGTTTAGTAAGTAAAACGCGATGAAAAGTATTTTTCATCGTGTTTCCATCGTGTTTTACATAGGAAATGAGCCAATTTCATAAAGTATAACACGCAAATAAATCTTGCTATCTTTTTCATCGCGTCTTAGATTTCGATTTAGCCTGGTTGAGTATCTATAACGCGATGTCCCTTCTCGGCCATCATAGGAGATAACTATGACAAGTAAAAAACACAGACCTTCAGTGACTTCACTAACTCTACTCTGAAACTTCGGGATTTACGTACGTGAAATACCCTCTGATAGACTGCAGGTCATTTTGAATATGACGACCAAATTATTTTTATTTTCTTTTTTCGTCTGTAGTAAAACATTTTGATTTTTGCTTTCGACGCCATTTTTATTCAGCCCAAACATACTGTGATTTGCCGTATAAAAAACGCAGACTGTCCGAGGCGTGTCAAAGCCGACCGGTAGCGAACGAAGATAGCCGAAGGAAGTTCGGAGTGCACTAACTCTTGAGTCTTGAGTTCATTTGAAAAAACTTATCATAATCGTTTTTGATTTCCAATGGAGA
This sequence comes from Lepidochitona cinerea, assembly GCA_963971465.1. Classification (NCBI taxonomy): domain Eukaryota; kingdom Metazoa; phylum Mollusca; class Polyplacophora; order Chitonida; family Tonicellidae; genus Lepidochitona; species Lepidochitona cinerea. The sequence continues at coordinate 104,385,366 of OZ020551.1, read as the reverse complement.
AAAACGAAAGGAAATGTATGCTCATAATAGTTGACAGCCTTTTAAAATTATTTGAATATTAGGGTAGGTTAACACTTACCATAAATGGAACCATGACACTAAATTTTGAAGAAATTATCTCTTGGCCTCTTTGGTTTGACGTAACAATCATGTTAAATGAGAGGAATACACAAATTTAACAGTGATTCTCATTGTCCGATGCCAACAAATGTTTATTTAATGATTTTATTTACCGGAGCGGGGAAAACCCACAGAATATTTATTTGGTAACATTTACTGGACAAGAATTATACCGCCTCTTTATTTTCGTCCCTGAAAGAAGACACAGATATAGAATACCTGCCAGATGGTGGAGTTCACGGATAAATAAAATAAAACCATTATCTGATTTTGGTAGTATTATCTCCCCTCGACCATGGAAGTCTACATAAAGTGTTACAGTAAGATCAATTGATGAAGCAGTACCTCATCAATGTATCCTCACCTGAAGACGGACCGCAAAACATGTGGACAAATTATAATTCGTTGAGAATTATAAAACAATGATATAAGGGTGATACATTTAAAGATGATATTTATATCAGTAAAGATGGATTACTTGATTGATTTACGATATTGGTCTAGCTGTTTGTGTACATATTATTTTCTAGATTATTTATAAAAATGATAAAAGAAACCAAGTGGATGTTTATTTCTTCAGTTGATGACACCGAACATTGGCTTCTTTGATCCATTTCAGATCTGTTCTTGATACGGGAACAGGAGGTAATCTTAAATCCCAAGGTTTACCGTCACACTTAACAGCTATTATTTATTGTATTGAATGGGAACAATCGTATGATCCTAGGTTAGATTAGATAATCTATTTCACACGGTAAATCTACTTTTCATAATAGTATGATGGAAGTTCAAAGCTTTATTAGACTGTACAGCCCACATTGTTCAATGATGAAACAAATCTGGATTTCTCAGGAGGATATCATTAAATCACAGACATGTTCTTTGATGCTAATCGCTCTGCGTATAAAACGTTCACACCATGTAGCATGTTCCCAATTAACTCTTTAGCACTAATTTAGAGAGGTGAATTTACATCCATTATTAGAGTGTTTTGTTGATCTATTTGGCCCGTAGCTGTCACTTCAGTTTTCTACACTCATATATCCCATCGTCTATACTGGCGATTTATGTTTGCTTTCACATGCTTAATTCTCCCCCGGTTTTCGTTATCCTAATTTCACGTGAATTCTCGTCACTGGGGACATTTACACATCTGTTTCTACAGTCATCATACTCTCCCTACATCACGCAACAATCTCTAACAATTCACACAATAATTCATCTTAATCAATAGACACGATGCCTTCGTTAAATCTTAACAAAACATATTGGCTTTTATTATTGAACAATAACATCTTCAACGATATCCGCCATCACATTTGTTTTGCTTAAAAGCTTTGCTCAATTTAGGCATACTTTTGATTCCGTCAAAATTGTATAAAAGTAATATTTTTTATAGTGTAGTATCTATGATCAAATAAGTAAGCACGCTCAAAGTGACTGTATATTTAGTTCAATATAGACGACTACATATGTGGCTATCTTAACAACATTTCACAAATACTGAATAAACCGAGGTATATGTTTGTTCCGAGAGACTAATAAAGTGATTAGTGAAAAATCCACTGAAACTTGTAGTGCTTTTCGTTGGACTGTGTGGGATTCAAAGTCGGATGACCCACCCCAAGAAGGATTGAATCATTAACTGGTCTGTGTCTGACGGAAAGACTCAGTTGGGTGACCCAACGTAAGACGAATGGACGGATTAACTGGTCTGTGTCGGACTGAAAGACTTGGTCGGGTGACCCACCGTAAGACGATATGACTAATTAACTGATCTGTGTCTGACGGAAAGACTCAGTCAGGTGACCCACCATAAGACAAATGAACTGATTGATTGGTCGGGGTCGGACTGAGAGACGCAGTGATCCACCTTAAGACAAGGGACCGATATTTGGTCTATGTTGGGTGACCCACCCTAAGCCAAATGGACTGATTAACTGGTCTGTGTCTTACTGACCGAGTCGGGTCACCCAGCCTACAACGAATGGACTGATTAATTGGTCTGTGTCGGAGTGAGAGACTCAGTCGGATGAAACACCCAAAGACGAATGAATTTGGTCTTTGTCGGACCAAAATATCAGTCGAGTGACCCACCGTAAGAGAAATTGACTCATTATTTGGTCTTTGTTAACGATGGACTGATTATTTGGTTTGTGTCGGACTGAGAGACATGTGACCCACACTAAGGCAAGTTGACTGTATAATTGGTCTGTGTTAAACGGAGAAACGCAGTCGGGTCACCCAGCCTACACAGAATGGACAGATTAATTAGTCTGTGTCGGAGTGAGAGACTGAGTCGGGTGACACACCCGAATGAAGAATAGATTGATTAATTTGTCTGTGTCGGACTGAGAGACTCAGTCGGATGGAACACCCAAAGACGAATACATTTGGTCTGTGGTGGACCAAACGACTCTGTCGAGTTACCCACGCTAATAGCAATTGATTCATTATTTGGTCTGTGTTAAACGGAGACACGCACTCGGGTGACCCACCCTAAGACAAATGGACTGTTTAACTGTGTCTGTGACTGGGAGACGCACTCGGGTGACCCACCGTAAGACGAATGGACTGATTAACTGGTCTGTGTCGGACTGAGAGACGCAGTCAGGTGATCCACCCTAACACGAATACATTAAGTTATTGGTCTGTGTCGGACCATGATACTCAGTCGGATGACCCACCTTAAGACAAGGGACGGGTATTTGGTCTATGTTGGACCGAAAGACTTAGTTGGATGATCAACCCAAATGAAGAATGGATTGATTACTTGGTCTGTGTTGGACTGAAAGACACAGTCCGATGAAACACCCTAAGACGAATGAATGGAGTAATTAGTATGCGTCGGACTTAGAGACTCAGTCGGATGACACACCGAAAAACGGATGAATTGAGTAATTGGTCTGTGTCGGACTAAAAGACTTAATCGAGTGACCCACCCTAAGAGAAACTGACTCATAAACTGGTCTGAGACGCGACTGGGTGACCCACCCTAAGACGAATGGACTGATTATTTGGTATGTGTCGGACTGAGAAACGATAAGGCAAATTGACTGTATAATTGGTCTGTGTTAAACGGAGAGACGCAGTCGGGTCACCCAGCCTACACAGAATGGACTGATTAATTGGTCTGTGTCGGTGACCCACCCCAATGAAGAATGAATTGATTAATTTGTCTGTGTCGGACTGAGAGACTCAGTCGGATGAAACACCCAAAGACAAATAAATTTGGTCTGTGTCGGACCAAAAGACTCAGTCGAGTGACCCACCGTAAGACGAATGGACTGATTATCTGGTCTGTGTCTTACTGAGAGACTCAGTCGGGTCGTCCAACCTACAAAGAATGGACTGATTAATTGGTCTGTGTCGGAGTTAGAGACTGAGTCGGGTGACCCACCCGAATGAAGAATGGAGTGATTAATTTGTCTGTGTCGGACTGAGAGGCTCAGTCGGATGAAACTCCCAAAGACGAATGAATTTGGTCTGTGTCGGACCAAAAGACTCAGTCGAGTGACCCACCCTACAAGGAATTGATTCATTATTTGGTCTGCGTTAAACAGAGAGACGCAGTCGGGGGACACACCCTAAGGCGAATTGACTGATTATTTGGTCTGTGTCGGACTGAGAGACGGGTGACCCACACCCCACAGCGAAGCTTTCTAGGATCGAATTTTGCCAGTATGTCCACATGCCCAGGATGAGGGTACCAACGCCCGGAACTCTACAATGTATACGCTAGCCCAACACGCACCTAAGGGACATCGGCAAAATAATAATTGTCCATGCTCGTAAAATGTGACCATGTGGTTCATGTTTAGTCGTCAAACTGTATTACATCCAAGAAACTGGTAGTCCATTTTGAGCACAAGAACAAAATGATTTCGTTGGCATTGGTCCAACAGTAGTGCCTTAGTTGGTCAAAGTACTTCGAGTTGCGACTTTTTACCAAATTTTAAAAGATTTTCACAAAATATACACTATTCAACTCGGCACTGGCCAACACAACATCCATAAAATTTGACAATATCTTGTGAACATTTATAGCTAATTTATTCTAGACCTATCTCTTGTTCCAAAAGAAGTCCTTACTAGAATGCCTGTTTTAAAGTAAAATGAACACAAATATCGCTAGTGATTTAGGTGACAGTAACAAAAAGGCACGGATGGCTGCTTTTCTTCTAGCAGACATTTGTTAAAAAATCTCGATATTACTAGACCCGGGTTTTAAACTTCCCAGTCTCAGAACAGAGTTTCCATCGCCTTCTCGCCCTTGGAATCCTTTGTTTGGGTATAGAGTATAGCTTTTCTCAACCAAAAGTATTTGATAATTATGTCAAGGGTTAGTTTTTTTCTGATTCTTCACCGAAACCGAAGCTAGGCGTAGTAGGATATTAAGCGTCATGGCAAGCATTTACATAATTCCAAGGACTGTAGTCACGTAGGCCTACCTTATTATTGTGTTTAAAAGAGGTATATCATTTAAACCTTTATACCCCATCATAAAGTGTTGTAATAAACTAAACCTATGATATTTCATTAGGTTGACGACTGACAGGAGCTTGGCCTTAGTCAGTAGAATTTTTTGGAGCACTTTGTAATACATTGACAACGCTTACGCATCTGAAGCTATGGCGAGCATATCGACAGACTGAGACTAAGCCCCATAGGATCATGTGAAAAGACAGTGAACATTTTTAGAATACACATATGGTGTGTTTATATATCTCGCTCAAAATTGCAGCATTCCGAGGGCACGATTATAAAATAAATGACGAGAATCTATCAACCTATCACAACAAAGTTTTTTCCCTAAACCAAGTTCCACAGCAAATTCTGAATTTTGATTGGTCAATTACCGGGAGCGTTTAAATCAATACATTTCGTCTGAGTCCAGACCCGTCTGGCGGAAAACATGGCCGCCACAACTTCAAATGTTTACTGCCGTGGAAAACGAAAACTATGTCTTTAATAACTGTGCATAGTTTTTATTTCAATATATTCAATATTCAACATTCATCCAATGATCGATAATGTTGAGTTGCATACAGGGGACATAACTCCGTGCGTTGTCTGTTATGCCCAATGACTGATGTTCATATCTCTCTTGACAGAAACCGGTCCGTAAAAATGCTATCTTGACAGTTTAGCTAGATAAATATACACATACTATATAATAAAACGAAGAAAAAATAGAGCTGTTGAAACTATCTGCCAGATCTTTCCGCGCAGGCCTTTGGGACTTATAAATTCGTCATTGCTATCTCAATTGGTTGTATTTTTTTTTGAAGGGTCATAACGAGTCATATACCCAGGGTAAAATATTAAAAAGTAAAAATATCACTTTTTTAAAGAATAAGAAAATAATTGAAATGAATAGGACAACACCTGCAGCCATGTGTATCATTGAATGAGCTTTCAGCAAGACGATCACTTCAAACAAGACTTCTTTTATATTCCATATATGTTTAATTTGTGACATCAATAGACAATATGTCGATCAACCTACCAATAACCAACACTATGATTTGAGGAAGAATAATTTATTAAAGCAGATAAACATATTGTTAAACAATCACCTGAAATGTTGTGCCTGTTATTCCAATTGATATTGGAAGGACTAAAGTGTTGAGTTCCTTAAATGAAGAATGACACGAATTGAATTTATAAATTCATTGCCATTCTTCTTGTAGTTTGTCATTTTTTTAATTTTATTTTTCGGGTTAATATATTATACCTCATTCTAAGGAAGATATAACAGAACATTGACTTGAAGTAATTCCATTCTACCACGAACAGCAAGTTCTTGCTATTATGACAACTCCGTCTGAATACACAAAGGTAGAAAATATTACTCGAAGTCCAGGGCGGGTCCACTGGACATGGGGTGAGGATCACTCCGGACACGAGGGTCATAAATCCGTCCTTAATTCCTACCCCATCTCTCACTGGCTATCCATCACCCTCCATGACACACTCCCGGATATATGAGATCCAATGACAACGGGTTATACATCGGGTGATTTATTCACTAAGTACAACATAAATCACACCAGACTCTAATTTTGAATCTGAGAGAAATAATCAGCTACTCTGGCGATCTCGAGAAGATAAAGAAAGAAGGGCTGATCTTTTGAAGTGGATTGTGGGTAGCGGAAACTGTGAACAAACACTGAATTCATCTTATCATGGATTGGGTTGGCCTGGGAACCGTTAGATGGCCAGAGGAGACGGCCAGTGTCCGTTTGACGTTTTAATTGGTTAATTTTGCTTGGAGATGGTCGATCGGATCGATACTTGCTCTAGAAATTGAAGTGGTCAACATGACCTATGATGTACGAACGAGGCTTAACTTTGGAGGAATTCGTCAAGTTGTTGACAAACACAATTGTATGTTTCATTTTATGAAAACATTACACATTATTGTAAAAAAGCTTTAAAATTCATTGTACAGAGTGCAATTGTTTATTAATATGATATATGTGGCTTGAATCTTGTGGTTAATCCATTTTAACAACCTAACCTTAGAAATACAGAAAATGGTTTTCGTTTGGGGCACTCAGAAGAGCCTTCCGATAAATTTACACCGAATAGATTAAAAAAAAACAGACCTGGAATAAGTGCAATCCAACAAAGAAATTAGGAAGTTTGCGATCAATCGGTTTCTGTTCGGACTTCATGTTAGGTATGCCTTTACATTACTGCTTAGACACTGGATGTATTTGATGTGTCCTCTGTTTACTTTTAGCCGGAAGTCCAGTATTTTTTCTTTTAAGTAGTGTGTATTCTTTTACTATGATCGTATATCAATGCTGGCCTTGTTATACTAAAATACAAATAATGTAATGTTTTTTTCACGACATCTTCCCGGGTCTTAGTTCAAACCCAAACTTTAGCGAGTTTGTAACGTTTGAATCCAAAAAAAATGTCCTTTCCAATTGTTTTTGCTAAGTATCTGCAGTGAGACAAGGGACCTTTCAATGGGCACGATTTCGAAATTGTCCTTAACGAATGACATAGAGTGTTGAAATGCTGTGCAACGGGCCCATCAGTCTAATGCCAGATAAATAAGTTGGCCAGTCTTTGTCGTAGCGAACTATAAGTTATTGCTTGCGACATATTTGGCCCTGGATAGCATACACGATGTTAGAGGAGCCGCAATTACGATTCGCTGCCATTGGTTGAGGGATTGTTCTGAGCAAAAGGGTCTGTGTTCAGGCACGTATTCGTCGTGTTTGTATCGCGTCTTTAAGGTATTTCATTGATGTACAGGGAGGAAATGTTGGGCAGTCATGATAGCGAAGGAGAAGCGAGCTGAGGAAGGTGGAGATGAGAAAAGTGGAATGATTTATCTTAATGTGTCAGATTTCACCCTTCGGAGTAACCTAACAGAATACCCCTGGGAGGAGGATCATTAAAAAGAACAGAACAAGCCTGGTTAAAAAATTTAAAAGAATTTTTACAGACTCTAAAAACTTGAGATCAATGGCTCCCTTGAAAATGTGGGGAGGATGGTATGGCCCAGAATGTAGCAGCTGATGCGTATTAGTAGGTTTGATGGATATTTCAATCTAGATATCCAGAAGTTTGATATTTATGACTCTTGTCAAAAGTTAAATCCAAAACCCCAATAAGTGTGACCAGTATTAGGTTGTAGTTTAATGCTTGGGTCATAGGAAGTATGAGTGTCAATGAAAATATGAAGGTCGACCAACGTATCCTACCATATGTAAAACAATATCATCCAGATACTGAACAAATGTATGTAGATAGTCAATGTAAAGTTCAACATTCATATAGATTTGATACAGCACGACACCAGTGCTTCAATCGTCAAGCTGTGTACACATCCCTAATCAGATTACATAAATGAGAATATAAAATTATATGAGGTATTTTTAGACTAGGGCTAGCAACTGATCATCCAGTCGACATCAGATTAAAGGGCGAGAAATACATTAAATGAGAAATAACGTGCGTGTTTAGACTGACGAGCCCACAATAAAGCGAATAGATTTTTTGTCGTTTCAAAAGTTTTGGTGCAAGGTTTTAAACGTTTAACTGCTACCCTGAGATCCCTCTACATCTCTATATGGTATGTTAGCAAGGCATATAATGAACTAAACATTTCTATCAATCTGGCTTAAAAAATGTTTATTTTCACTTGAAATTTAAGCACCATACGTGTATTTACAGACCTTCAATACATAACATCGTGCATTAACAATACAATAATGTATCCCTAATTCTCAGCTCATTCTGTGTGATTTGGGAATTTCTTCAATGCCCAAATTGATGGATTTTTATAAGAAAAAAATAAGCAGCCCTGTCAACCCTTTTGCAATGAATTGTTTGACCAATCTATCTATCTATGCTTTATATCCTCCTGACACTCCGTTGACAGGGTCTGGAGTGTTAGATTTTAAACTATAAACTTTATTATTATTACGAAATACGCCTTATTAAGAAGCAGACTTTCTGATTCTGTGCCCGATATGCGGGGTTATTTAAAACCCTATTGTGGCCTCTGTCTAAAACGATCATAAAAATGATTGGTTCAATCCAGCGGTAAAATAAATCCATTAATATTATTCTCTGAGGGGTTGATGATTTAAACCTTGTATTAGCCCATCTGATACCCACAATTCCTGCGGACACACAAAGGTGATAGTCCGTAAGAATGATGTCCATTTATGTTCCACGTTAGTCGGCTTTCTCGGTGGAGGAAATCCATCAACAGAGTGCGTTCTTGATACAGACCATAGACTTACTGCACGTTCCCCAAGCGAACTGCTTCCGCCCGAAAACCGGTTTATTTGGCATAAAATAGGTAAACGGTCACTTGTATAAGAGAGTTGTGAGTTTTATTCACGCATTGTGTATATTTGTAAATAGTTAACATGCTAACGTTATTATGAATTATTGGATCTCTCATCACATTTTTCAAATAAATATTCTACACTTAAAAATAAGTCCAAAAAGCTATAGGTAGTTGGTCACGAAGATAAAATATCGCTCGATTTATGATTAAAAAAAAACCAAAACAATATTTCTACTCGCAGGTTATTCGCTATTGTTATTTCGATCAGCACAATCAAGATTACCGTTTGGGACATGGATTTACGCTCCATTCCCTTTTATCCAGAAGACATGATGGTTTTAGCCTCCAAATTAAACGACAACCAATCTTATCCGTTTATATACTATAGATTTTCAATGCAGATTACCTAATATCAACTGTCATATAATGAAACCTGCAATATGAAGCAAGCAGCTTGTATTTATCTGCTTGTATTTGTTATGATTGAGTTATTTTGAGAATTTACTCGAGTTACGAATTCTTTCCAAAAGTAAGAAGTAAGGGTTAAAGATATTGATTTTGGGGATCTTTTATGGCATAACAAATGTCGTCTTCACTAGTAAGCAATTTAGAAGTTTTCCAATGTGTTTTGTAAAACATCTAGTTGTAGAATCGTGTGAAGTAGAATGTGTATTGTGAGAAAAATATTATCTAACTCGAGCCCGTATATGCTTGTCTATTAATTTACACAGTCATTCTAGAGGCTAAAGGGGTTTTATAGACTCGACTTAACCTTTTTACACACCCGAACATTGTATAATTTAAAAAAAACAAGTTAAAGTATTTAAAAAAACTTTGATATTTTTTAGAATAGACATGCCCACAGCGTATTATTGAATCGAGTCTAAGCTGACACTGCAGAGATCTGAACATCGTGTTGCCGAATATGCTGAGGAAAACGAGCTAGCTCATTTTATTCATACTATGGGCAAATCCCAAGGAACGAACACTTTATATCAAGTGTATTCGTTGGTGTTCTATATGGGCGGCCGTTTGTGTCAAAATTAAACATTTAACACTCAACACAAAGTTATTACTTTACAAGAAACTCAACACAATAGTTTTTATTTCACGTAAACATTCTGAATATTTCATGTTTTTTATATTTGTAACTCTCTCTTTTAATTCAAAACACATAAGTTTTCGTGCAATATCTAACATTTTGCACTCTGTAAATCTTTTCGAATCGCGCGCCAAACATTTTGCACTCAGTAAATCTTTTCGAATCGCGCGCCAAACATTTTGCAATCTATAAACTTTACACGAACTGGATACTTCAAACACCACCAGGGGGCGCGCAACATTTGACAATCTGCAAACTTTACACGAACTGGATACTTCACACACCGCCAGGGGGCGCGCTGTTCCACCAGATGGAAGTCTACCTAAAATTCAGAGCAGCGCTGATTGAGCAAAACAAGTACGGGGGCCTTGAGGACGTTCTGTCAACGGCTGAATACTTTATGAAAATACATTTATTCAATTTTTTAAATAAATTATTCAGCCGTTGACAGGACGTCCATATTTACGGAAGCGTAGGGGCCTATTAGGGTCAAGTGAAAACAAATGTTTGAAATTCGGAGTTACTATCTCCTTGTGACTTGGTAACTCCGACTTAGCCGCTAATTTGGACTTTGGTCATTTTTTATGTAGCGACCAAAAGGTAGCCGTGAAACGAACTACCCATATCCTCTTCAAGCTTAAAGGGCCTCCAAATCTAAAATAGAGATTGATCCTTCTGCCATTCGTTGAGTCTCGTGTTGAAGATCTCGTAGAATGGCACGAGATCTCGATTGAGGGCCTCCGTGTTAGAGCGTAGGACGCTGAATCCGAACAGCCTTCCACCTAAAAATAGAATGATGAACTCCGGGTGAAATGATATCCATAAGACTATAAAGGAGGTGCTTCCTTTGAGTGGCATAGAAGGGACAATCAAGAAAGAAATGAAAGACATTTTCAATTTTTGAATGCCATTTTGGACCAGGCTGATCAGCTATAATATCATGTTTAAATAAATCAGCTTGAAGAGTGCTCAGCCCCATTCTCATTCTACACAGAAAAACTGAAGATAGATTATCAAAAGAATACCATAGGGCTGTAGAATCATTGGACTGGTTTTGTTTAGGAAAAAGAAATGACTCCATCTCTGCAACTGAAAAATTTATATTTTGGGTCTCAAAAGATTCCAGTCTTTAGTTGATTTGGGGGAAGATGAAGAAGAGAACAGAGTGATACGGCATTTAAAGTGGCATGAGCTGCCAAAATTCACACTTTTTTCATAATTTCTGATCGTCACGACAGTAAGAGGCTTTGGCGGCCATCGAAAAACTAAATGATTAGCGTTAGAATGAGGAAATCCATACAGTATGCATCCTCGGATACCCAGGGTTAAATTCTCAACAAGCTCGCCTGTAAAGTGAGCGTGAGCGTAAGTTTTAATCGTGGGTTTCGACGATGTACAGTATGGCCTATACGAACCAGAATAGTGTTCGAAAAGTAAAAAAAAATTAAATAACCGGGACGACCATTCATTCAGTCTAAGCCAAAGTCAGTTCAAAACAATACTTTATCGTACATTCTCGAGACTAGAAGCACTAAAAAAACTTCTGAATTATACGTCTTCAGAAAAATAACCGATAATTTCAACATTCTGTTCTTACGTCAAAATATCAATATTTTGGCAGCTCATGCCACTTTAAATAAACGTAGGTTATTTCTATTTCGCAAACTGTAAGTACCCCCTGCTGTGTTATAACTGGAAGTTGTCAAAGCCTTTAAATATTGGGGTGACAAACCATTAACAATTTTAGAGAATAACATTATTCTGTGTGATCTACGTGTAACTTATTAATTCATTCTGCGTAGGCTTACACTTTAATCCAATGGCTTATAGTACAATGGCTACTTCTAGATGATATCAGCATGTAATCAATTTGTAATTATTTTTCGTTTGTAGTAAAATATTTTGTATTTTGACTTCCTTTCGCCATTTGAGTATTGCTAAAAAAAATACGGTGATTTATTGTAGGCCTATACAAAGCCCAGACTGTCCGAGGTAATCCAACTGGTAGCGAGAGAAGACAAGTTTGTTCGGTCGATCTAGGGGAGGGGCCCCTGTTGACAGAATATGTCAGCTAGCTGTGTGATAGCCATAGCATAGAGGACGAAAGGACGAAGTCCACTTCATCTTGGATTGTCCGGCATACGCCGATCTAAGACTGAATCTATTAAATGATGTTCTATTCCTTCAAATGCCAACATATGGAGGAAAATTGCAAAACCTTTTTGAGTTTTATACTAGAAAGATATGTCAATATGTTAGATTAGCTTATTATGACAAAATCGCCTTTTCTCTGCTGTTAACCCTAGTAACCATGTATAATTTTCAGTTTAGAGTGGTTGATAAGCTCTGACAGGGCTGGGTTCAAATATTTATTTATATGAATGCTCAATCTTGTATCCTTGTATCATGGTTATTACCACTATAAATAAACATTTTCTGTTCAGACTGGGAGCATGTACTTATTTTAGTGGATCCGCGCGGCTCAGAACCTCTGATCGACTTCTGTTGGAACGGCGCGCCCCCTGGCGGTGTTTGAAGTATCCAGTTCGTGTAAAGTTTAGAGATTGCAAAATGTTTGGCGCGCGATTCGAAAAGATTTACAGAGTGCAAAATGTTTGGCGCGCGATTCGAAAAGATTTACAGAGTGCAGAATGTTAGAGATTGCACGAATACTTATGTGTTTTGAATTATAGAGAGAGTATTAAATATAATAAAAAAATGAAATATTCAGAATGTTTACGTAAAATAAAAAACTATTGTGTTGAGTTTCTTGTAAAGTAATAACTTTGTGTTGAGTGTTAAATGTTTAATTTTGACACAAACGGCCGCCCATAGTTCTACGTGTTACGTACAGCTGAACTGTTAACATATGTATCTATTTCGATTGTCTTAGAATTTTCTCGATTGTGACGTAATAATAATAATAATAATAATACTTTATTTCAGACACACAGGTCCATAAAACAAGGTTAACAACAATGTATTATTTGTACAGTATAGAGGATGTTAAATGTTTACACTACGTTGTTTGAAAAGTAATTCCTCCCATTTAGATACTAACAGAGAGTGATTTCTTACATCAGAGTGATTCAATATATATAACATGGAGTTGCTGCTGGTTTCAATTCTTGACTTAAGGCTATAAATGGACGACCTTAACAGTTCGCTGAACGATCTTATCCCGTTCGTCACAAACATCGAACTGGCGCTACAATCGCGCTTATAGTTCATTAACCATCTAAATGAATTGTTGTACATAGTTCTCATACTATTTAAGACAGATTTGCTAAACACGCTCCATAAGGAAACACAGTAGATATTGGTACAAAATGATCGAAAAAGAGTTTTCTTTACTAGAGGTGAACACAATCTAAATTTTCGTAGTAAAACATTTGCCCTAATGCATAATTTTCTTCTCTGAGACTCAATTTTCAAGATTGTAATGTCTATTTGTTTACGAAATGTTTCAATTTTGACCTAGTTCCCAACTGTTACTATGACGACTCCTTGGAAAGTTCTAGTCTCTATAATTTTAGTTCATAACCTGTTGTAATGCGTAGATCCAAGAAGATTCTCGAAATACTCTATTTGTATGCAAATGCTTAGATCTTTCTGGAAGTACTGAGAGTGTATATAAGACCTTGTTTTATCGTTATTAGTCAGTCAGTTTGCAGCTGGTCTCGAGTGCTATATACAAGCTATATTTTGTTATAGTTCAGATTTATATCTGGACTCTGTATGATACAGCTAGTAAGCTGCTATCTTGAATACGATATTCGTCTTATGACAGAGAGTCAGTTTTGAACTGGTCTCGATATACTTTGGATGCTACGGTCTGATATGAGTCAGATTTCTATCTGAACTCAGTTTACTATCTTTGAATAAGATATTCGGCCTGCTTTGTCAGTGATACCTGACTAATAAATTCTGTCAAGAATTTATTCTGTGGATATACCACCAGTGTGCTAAACCAGTGTGTTTTCAATATTCTATCCTGCGGATTTACCATTGTGTCTTCAAGTTCAAGAGTCATTCTGGGAATCTATATTTCGTCGATTTGTGGTCATCGGATTTAAACCAGTGAACTTTGTGAAGGATACAGATTTCTAGGAACTGTAATTACTTAACCTGTATAAGTAAGTCATATTGATATATGTTTTCTTTCCAACATTTATGTAATATTTGCCTGTAAATAAGTTAGTCCGTTTGCTTTTTAATATAAATCAAAATTTGTACATAAAATCTGCTGGTTTGTTGTTACTTCCTTTTATTATCATTCGGTAGCCTAACAAAATTGGGGGCTTTATCCGGGAATATTTCGTAATTCATTGAGCGAGATTGTGCTCGGGGAAAATTCGAAATTCTAAAACTAAATTCAACTAAGCATTTAATCTTTGTTATACCAGCAGATTTTATTCACCATGTCTGACTTTAATCCAGACGATTTCATGCAAGCGCCCGATCAGGATATTTTTGATTCTTTAAGTAGGAACGAATTATTTTTGTTAGGCGATTATTTAGGGCTAAACTTAAAAAAATCTTCTCGTAAACAAATATTACAACGTGATATTGCTCAAAATTTAGTTGAAATTGAAGCGTTTGACGAAAGTGCATTAAGTGAATATTTACCTGAATCAGATAAAGCATGGCTATTTCAACAAGAAAAATTGAAAATAGATAAAGAAATAGAAATGCAAAAATTACTAATAGAAAAAGAAATGAGGGAGAAAGAGCTAGAAAAAGAAATGAGAGAGAAAGAACTAGAAAAAGGAATAGAAAAAGAAATGATGCGAATGAAACTTGAAAATGAGAGGGAGATTGAAAAAATGAGAATTGAAAAGGAAATGGAAATTAGACATTCAGAAATTCAACAAAGGTCTGAAAGGGATTGTAAATTTGATTTAGCCCATAATATTAGATTAGTTCCTCCATTCCGTGAGAAAGATATTGACAAATATTTTCTGTCATTTGAAAAAATAGCTGAAAATTTAAACTGGCCTAAAGAATATTGGACTATGCTTTTACAAAGTGTACTTGTCGGTAAAGCTATGGATGTGTATACATCATTATCTGTAGAGCAGTCTAAAAGTTTTGACACAGTCAAACATAAAATACTACAAGCTTATAACCTGGTTCCAGAGGCTTATCGTCAAAAGTTTCGAAATTGTGAAAAAAATAAAGATGAAACCTACACTGAATTTGCTAGGAAAAAGGAACAACTATTTGAGAGATGGTGTCTTTCTAAAGAGGTAAATCAAGATTACAACAATTTAAAAGACATTGTTTTAGTTGAAGAATTTAAATGTTGTATCCATAGTGATATTAGAACATATCTTGAGGAGAAGGGGGTGGATAATTTAGAGTCTGCAGCGACCGCAGCTGACAATTACGCAGTCACTCACAAACTTCCATTTGAGAGCAAGCCAGGTAAACAATTTTCATTTAGAGATCGTTCTCAAAATTCTTTTAAACCTAATGACAAGCCTCACATTAAAAATCAATCAAGACCACAAAATACTGGTAATACTGGAAATACTGGCAAGACTGGTAATAATGGCAATACTGGAAATGAAAATAAGATTTCAAAATAAACAATTTAGTAGAGTTACATGTAACTATTGTAAAAAGCCTGGCCATCTGCAGTCTAATTGTTTTCAATTAAAACCAAATCGTGATAATGATTATTCTAAACCAACTGGATTGTGTCTTGTGGATACCGACAATACACAACAGGTAGTGACATGTACTTGTGGACATCCTCCACCTAAAGACCTTAGTAGACAACAAAATGAAGAAGATTCATTTAAACCAACAGGATTATGTGTACTGAATAATGATAGTACTAAACAAGCTGTTAGCTATGTTAAACCACCTAGTAAAGATGAAAAATTGGAATTTAATGATGGTGTAATGAAAGTTTTCAAACCATTTATTCACACTGGATCTGTTTCACTTAATAGTGATAATTCTAATGCTGTCCAAATTAAGATACTTAGAGATACAGGCGCATCTCAATCTCTTATGTTGTCTAATGCGTTGCCATTTTCAGAAAGTTCTTACTCAGGCAACGATGCTTTAATAACAGGTGTAAATTCTACATGACAATAGTCTTGATAATAATTATGCTGACTTAGAGGACACGTTTTTGGCTGATTTGTTTAATGCCAATTCATTTTGTGATTTTCTTACTGATTGTTCATTTGGAAAGCAAGAATGCTTATCTAACAATCTTGTAATTATTGAAAATTCTGAAGATAATTGTATTTCAAATCCTTTGGATACAGACGTTGTGTTAGACGCTACTATTTGTTTTTGTGAGTCAGATTCTAGCAAAACTGATCCTTATATTGTTGATAAGAAACTTAGTGATCTTAATCATTTAGTTAAGACTCCTGATCGGCGCAAAGCATGTCAATTGTGTCATACCAATAAAAATGACGTTAACAGTGAATCTATTTTACAAATTAACGTAGTTTCTACTGACCCTGACAATTCTTTCGTCGAAGAGTCTACATTCCAGGATTATGAAACACCAACGTTCCATTTCAAGTTACCGACACAATTGGAGGACTCTGAAATTCCTAAAACCATTTCCGTAAAACGGTGTCGTTTGGAACCTTATCAACAGGATAAACTGCAAACATTGATCTCTGACTTTTCACATTTATTTCCTGATTCTCCATCTAGGACTTCTTTTAACTTTCGTGATGTTTGTGTTGGCAAGTCTTCGCCTATAAAAGACCACCTTGACAGAATTGAACTCTTCCAGAGACTCAGTAAAGCCAATTTGAATATCGGTCTTGTAGAAAGCGAGTTTCGACGTGCCACAGACATTTATCACGGATGTGTCGTCGGTCAGGGTCAGGTCACACCAGTTCAAATTAAACTTAACTTAAAGTTGACGTCATTTCACATTTCCCGGTGCCTGATTGGAAAAGACAACTGAAACGCTTCTTGGGTATGGCTGGATATCTTAGGAAGTTTTGTAAAAATTTCTCTTCACTTTCTAAGCCTTTGACTAATTTGCAATTTATTTGGTCTGATAAATGCCAGCCTCTTTTGAAAAGATTAAAGCCATACTCTTTAGCGATCCAGTTTTCTTAGCACCTGATTTTTAATTCATTTAAATTAGAGTGTTATCAACCTATTGTTGTCTTTGGTGATCCTAACCCCATAGTGTTTTGAACAAGTTTCGAATTGTTTATCTAGATTGTAAATAACACTATCAGTATATATTTCTATTGTACTTTTTTTTTTTAAAGAAAGTTTTTGTCAAAACTTTCTTTCTCTGAAGGGGGAGGGTGTTACGTACAGCTGAACTGTTAACATATGTATCTATTTCGATTGTCTTAGAATTTTCTCGATTGTGACGTAATGTCTATTTGTTTACGAAATGTTTCAATTTTGACCTAGTTCCCAACTGTTACTATGACGACTCCTTGGAAAGTTCTAGTCTCTATAATTTTAGTTCATAACCTGTTGTAATGCGTAGATCCAAGAAGATTCTCGAAATACTCTATTTGTATGCAAATGCTTAGATCTTTCTGGAAGTACTGAGAGTGTATATAAGACCTTGTTTTATCGTTATTAGTCAGTCAGTTTGCAGCTGGTCTCGAGTGCTATATACAAGCTATATTTTGTTATAGTTCAGATTTATATCTGGACTCTGTATGATACAGCTAGTAAGCTGCTATCTTGAATACGATATTCGTCTTATGACAGAGAGTCAGTTTTGAACTGGTCTCGATATACTTTGGATGCTACGGTCTGATATGAGTCAGATTTCTATCTGAACTCAGTTTACTATCTTTGAATAAGATATTCGGCCTGCTTTGTCAGTGATACCTGACTAATAAATTCTGTCAAGAATTTATTCTGTGGATATACCACCAGTGTGCTAAACCAGTGTGTTTTCAATATTCTATCCTGCGGATTTACCATTGTGTCTTCAAGTTCAAGATTCATTCTGGGAATCTATATTTCGTCGATTTGTGGTCATCGGATTTAAACCAGTGAACTTTGTGAAGGATACAGATTTCTAGGAACTGTAATTACTTAACCTGTATAAGTAAGTCATATTGATATATGTTTTCTTTCCAACATTTATGTAATATTTGCCTGTAAATAAGTTAGTCCGTTTGCTTTTTAATATAAATCAAAATTTGTACATAAAATCTGCTGGTTTGTTGTTACTTGCTTTTATTATCATTCGGTATCGTAACATACGTCTCGGGAAGAAAAACATAATTGGTTTGGTATACGGATGAAATCCAACTATCCATGCTCCCTGTCTTACCTTTTGTTATGATCTTTAAAGTGATCATATGAAAACTCTATCTGCAAAAATCCAACAACATACTCTTTTGATCATAGAATTTTTATTTCGCTGGTTTTGATTATTTATACTGTGTGTAAAGTGGTAATTTTTCAAACAAAAGCATGGTTTTGACAGGAAGTTCTATGGTGAAATGACCCGCCCAAGCGCTTTGTTGTCAAGAAGCACCATTTGGAAGTTTTTTTGGGGACGCCAGTTAAGAAACACACATGTACAAAATGCACCTCTTACGAAGGTTGTAAGTGCAATGGGTGGAATTTTGATATTTCTGGTGTTTTGGGGCCCTTATAGGAATTAAACCACTGTAGTAACTTCTTTTTTAAACGTTTTTTTCACGCTACGGAGAAAATTCAAATGATTTCAAGATAAAATGTGAGTTATTGCGATGGAAAGGTTTTCTCCGTGGTGAAAACCTTTTCTCGGTGTGAGAATCTTTCCGTCCATGGTGTAAACATTTCCACTGCGGTGGAAGTATTTTTCTTGCGATTTTACAGTTTACATGCTTGTATTCTCGAATTTCTCTGCAAATCGTTTTACTTAGAGGTACGATTTATATGATACATTCATCAATTTCTTGAGATACAGAATATCTCGTTTCAAAGCCAACTTTCCAGTTGTGTAAAATTTTCTTAAAGACGAAAAGCACTGTCCACCCATGGCACTATAGGGCTAGGTAACCTCATTTAAATCATGTTTACGATGAATACGATTAGCACAAGCTAGAGGTTCGCTGAATATGTTTTCAACGTCGATTATTTAGTTTTTAACAATCAGAAGTCAAGTCATTTAATGCAAGCTTGTCTGGTATCCTCTGTAAATCCAACAAAATACTGACTACTTGATGGAATAATACTACGTTTCCTTAGGGTACTACAATTTATACTTAAACCTGTGCATAATCAGAGCTGTTTTATACTCGATTATCTTGGTTATTCTAATACACTTTTGAACAACCCTTTTCGTGATGTGTGAGCCAAGCAAAGCGTACCTCGTCAGCGTCTATGCTTGCAAAAAAACATTCTAAGCTGACGTCCCGATTGGGTTTCGTCCTTAACGAATTCTGTGACGCACAAATGCCTTCATTCCATGGTAATATCAGCGCGCGATACCTTAACTCCCGACCGATAAGGAATCAAACATATACACGGAAAGCACTCGGATACAAACTCACTTTCTTGACAAATGAAATCGAATTCATCAAAATACAGGCTATACGATGGAGGTAAATATTGGGTAACGTTGTGTCACTCAACGCACATGCATTATAGATGGTTTATGTATATGGTCTAGCCAGAAAACAAAACTTTATCGGTGATGAACTTGCTTTCAAAATACCATTCGAATTTGAGATAGAATACGTTGCTAAAAAGAAGAGTTTGTGTTGTCTAAAACAGGACAAAGTATCGTAGCAAAAGTGAATTAGCCAATAAAATTCATAGAAAATGCTCTTAAGATTCGATCAGTTTGAATGTAAAAAATCAGTGGTGAATTGAACCGAGATGCGTTTTAAATTAGTCATGTGATGCAACTTAGTCCAATGGCTTAGCTAAGAAATGACGCGCGGTTGCAGCACTGACCTACACATTCCGAACCACTCCTAAATTTACCATCATGATACACCACCACGTCGTCTTAAAGCGGAGAAATGACAACAGAAAAGCCACCGAAAAGGCATACTTCGGTCTCCTTAGAGGGTCCTTGTGGTAATTGTATCTCGTGATTTTTTTCAGTACTTAATTTTTAAACCGTATATATGTGCTCTTCCTTCAAAACAGGCTGTATATGCAGCAGCATCTACCATACATCGGCTGATTGACCTCGACATTCGCCGTGTCTTTGTTTGTTTTTTTTTTGGGCAGATTGGGATTGGAACCAATCACCCATCGAGGGAAGGTCGGTCTAGTTGTCTATTGCTTTACAAACTATATCATTAACCTAAATTGACCTTTGTCTGTTGCCGTTGTGAAGTATAGAACAATGTTTAATCGGCGGTTGTTAATTCAGTTCCAAACATTCACCGCCAATCACACAAATCACAAAGAATTCGTATAAATGGTGGGAAACATTATTTCAGATTTGACATTGATACGAAAAGAAGAAAAGTGGGAAAGGAAGTTTTGCGCTTTCATGTATGCGGGTTTACAATATGATAGACGGTTTAAACTACTCGTTATAACATCACTTGTAATAATTTAGAGTAAAGCGGAAAACCTACTGCTTCTATGACCCGCCTAATTGTACAAACCGAATCCTTTGAACACGAGTTGGCCTTGTGTTGATGTATCATGATAGCGTTGAAGCTGTTCTGTAAACTGGACGTGCCTTTAGCAACTAGACAAACAGTCCTGTCTCTACTGATTAATGGTATGGGATGTAACGGTAAGGGTAGGAAACTGAGGATCGGCCTGTCAATCGGTAAGGCAGTTAAACTAGTTCAGAATCCAATAGCTTTAGATCACACCGTCAGGTAACATCAAAGACCTACAATTGACCATCCTATATCAATCAACAAATGTGTTCCCACTTAGAGGTACAGAAGACTGTAACTGTAATAAACTGTGATGTAATATGGACGTAACAGAAGTAGAAACTACTCGATTCCAAAGCTATGGTTGAACATATTTGTGACAACTGTTGCAATATATTAAAAGCCTTATGTTACCGCATATATCCAGCTGTTCGGTTCGTAAAGATTTTGGGAAAATGTAACCGATATGGAATATAAGGTAAGCCAAATATAGATCAAAACCAAACAATTAAAACATTACGCGAAGTTACGTTAGTAGCAGCTCTGTTCTTTAAACGCCGGATTGTTTCATGTACAAGGTAAACCAATGTAAACACTTATACCTTCTGACAACCACCAGTGTTTTCCGTGGTTAGTATCTTGTCATATCACAATATACCTAAGCGTGCCCGTGTGTTTTAGTGATCATAAATAATATATTGGTTTTAGTTCGATGGATCGAGCATAGCATTTCAAGTTAAAATATTTTTTTGTAAGTGAAATAATACAGGATTGCGAGGAAGCGCAGCATGTAGCCTTACATTTTCCTGTGGGCACGAATGACAAAAGGGTACAGTAACGAGTCGGCCCGAATAACCAAACGGTACAGTAACGAGTCGGCCCGAATGGACATACTGTACAGTAACGAGTGGGACCAAATGACCAAACTGTACAGTAACGAGTGGGCCCGAATGACCAAACTGTACAGTAACGAGTGGGCCCAAATGACCTAACTGTACAGTAACGAGTGGGCCCGAATGATCAAACAGTACAGTAACGAGTGGGTCCGAATGACCAAACGGTACAGTAACGAGTGGACCGGAATGACCAAACAGTACAGTAACGATCGGGCCTAAATAACCAAACTGTACAGTAACGAGTTGGCCCGAATGGACATACTATACAGTAACGAGTGGGCCCGAATGACTAAACTGTACAGTAACGTGTGGGCCCGAATAACCAAACTGTACCGTAACGAGTGGGCCCGAATGACCAAACTGCACAATAACGAGTGGGCCCGAATGACGAAACTGTACAGTAACGAGTGGGCCCGAATGACCAAACGGTACAGTAACGAGTGAGCACGAATAACCAAACTGTACCGTAACGATTGGGCCCGAATGACCAAACTGTACAGTGACGAGTGGGCCCGAATGACCAAACAGTACCGTGACGAGTGGGCCCGAATGACCACACTGTACTTTAACGAGTGGGCTCAAATGAATAAACTGCACAGTGACGAGCCATTAAAACACTAAAAAGAAGGCGAAAAGATAAAATATGCCCACCGTGTATGCGGAAATGTGTTACATTTGTATTTTTTTCAGATTAATACTAAGTTTAACCTGATTGTTTATCAGAAGCGTAAGCTAGAAGCTTGTGAATGCACACGGTAATCATGTGTTCAGAAGTAACTTGGTTGATTGATTGATTGATTGGTGTTTTACGCCGCGCTCAAGATTATTTCACTTATATGGCGGCGTTGCCCGTTTTATTGTGGGAGGAAACCGGGCTATATGCCCGGAGGAAGCCCACGACCTTCCGTTGGTAACTGGCAACCATCCCATATAGGTCGTTCGAGTGAAGACCCAGTCAGAAAATTTTCCAATTTTTTGGACTGAGTGGGAATCGAACCCGCGACCTATTGGCTGTTCGGATTGAGCGTCCAACGCTCTACCTACTGAGCCACGGAGGCCCCAGAAGTAACTTGGAACTTGAATTAATGACCGCGACTATAAGTTATTTAAAGCTTGTTTACGCCAAGCTCTAGTATTATCGTCACTTCTGACTATTATATTTATGATGACTAAAACACACGGGCACAGGGAAAATCTTCTTGTCTAAAATAACCATGGAGACAGCCTTTTCTGAAAGAAAAATTAATGTCACCCGTTCTCATTATTCAAATTAGCAATGGAATACACAAAAAAAAAATTATTCATCTTAATTATAGCAACTTGAACACTATCATTATCCCGATTTTGGTTTGTTACGTTGTATGAATTACTGAAGATTTCACTTAAAATAAAGGTCGCCGTATGTGGAAGAGTTGTCAGGTACTCGCCGAAAGTCGGGGGATTCTTCCGTGCAATGAACCATGTTTCCTCCTCTACCAATCCTGGCAACGCCGCCATATAAGTGAAATAATCTTGAGTGCGGCGTAAAGCATCATTACATCACTTACAATAAATATGTAGTCATCTTCCAAACTACGTCTAGGGGCCAATATCAACATGGATAATGTATCGGATGATACGCAAACTTCTTCGAATTGGAAAGCTCAGATATATTTGGATGGAGTCTGACCGACATCGCTCTGCGCACTATAAAACTCCAGATTGTGATTTCATTCAAAGGCCATAGGTAACAGAGGCCTATTATGGTATGTTCGGTGTGTTTCGGCCGTTGTCGAGATTTTACCCGTGTGCTAACTTGTTCTCTGTATGTTACAGAAAATCAAGCGTGTATCATTAACAACAGCCGAAAATAGGCAGCAAAAAGCAGCCGAAAATGCACCACACGCTTACCCACAACAGGCTTGTACTGCGCATCTACTGTCCACTCTCAGTCAGTAAACAAAGCAAACAAAGGGTTCCCCAATTATAACTCGCTATTCAACGGCCAGCTAAGGAATTTACCAATGGCAATCTTGAAACCTCATCTACATGTATATAAATACAACAGTCAAATAGCACACATTTTAACGATTTTTGCTCCGGGTATGTAAAGAGCTACGTTCTTTTCCAAAAACAATTACCGTCGAGTCTGATGTCACATAGATTTGCGCAAAGCTTTCTGGGTAAAATGTACCTCAGTTCGCCATTTTGTTTATTGGAATGATGTCAATTTTTGAGAAAACATTGATGA
Source organism: Lepidochitona cinerea (assembly GCA_963971465.1). Classification (NCBI taxonomy): domain Eukaryota; kingdom Metazoa; phylum Mollusca; class Polyplacophora; order Chitonida; family Tonicellidae; genus Lepidochitona; species Lepidochitona cinerea. Next base: position 104,361,614 of record OZ020551.1, on the reverse strand, counting down.
CATAACCTTTGTTTATCCACACATTTTTCTGGCAACTTAACGCCATTTACTATGGAAGCCGAATACGGACATTTTATTCTCGAGCTTCGCGACCCCGCCAGACCCGCCAAAGCAATTGATTCGCGACTTTCTCTACCCCACCAAACTCGCCAACCACGCCAACCACGCTAATCAACTTAGTAAAAAAATAGTATTTTTTTTTAACATTTCATTCGCGTCCTTCGCTACCTTGGCGAGGCTGGCGGGGGCGAGAAGGTCGCGATTCTATATCATTCGCGACTTTCTCGACCTTGGCGGGGTCGCCAAACACGCCAGGGTCGCGAAACACGCTAATAAAAAGATAGTATTTTTTTTGCAATCCCGAATCGCGACCTTCTCGACCTTCGCGTGCTTGGCGGGGTCGAGAAGGTCGCGAGGGTCGCGAGGGTCGCGAAGGTCGCGAGGGTCGCGAAGGTCGCCAATCACGCCTAAGCTAAGCTATACATCAAGTCCACTCAACAATTCACTAGTTGGCGACCTTCGCGTGGTTGGCGACCTTCGCGTGGTTGGCGACCTTCGCGTGGTTGGCGACCTTCGCGTGGTTGGCGACCTTCACATACAGCGTGATGCCAGGAATATTAAAACGGTAGCCTTGCAGCTGATAATGCAGTTTATAGTCATAGAGGATATCAAAAAGCTCGGTAGGCCTACGCAAGTAATTCAACATTACTCCGTCGTGTTAATTGTTACTTGTTAAATGCGCGTCCCACTGATCATCGAACAAGAGATTGTCTGACATATTCATTTGTACTTTTCTTTCACACGTAAACCAAGTGTAAGATTCACACAAAATGATGTTCTATGGGAGTCCGTTTGACACAATTGCCTGTTTTTGTTTTTCTTCTCCTATTGTTTTTACATATAAATTATCACAAATAAGAATCCGAAATGTACGTGTCGTTTATTACTTTGATTTTCAAATCTATCAAAATGACACTCGTTTTTACTGCTCCAAAATATATAGGAAAGCACTTATACCTAAGTATGTAAGAGTCAGATTGACACACAATAGATAATCGAAATCAATCACGGTTACAATTGGAATATGTTATCGCACTGGTCTACTATAGGCCTACTCACTTTCTAAAAGACACTAACTAATTAAACTCAAGACTGCCTTTGTTTGCAACTTCTAAAGCAACCTCCACACGTCGTGTAGATATCCAATGCAGTGTGATTTACAAGCCAGTATATATGAGAAGTTACAGTGTTTGTATTTAGTGATCAGCGCCTCGGCATGATTGAAATTAGACTAAGTTTAAATACCAGTCTTTTAGATTCGACCAATTTATCTTACGAGCGGTAAATTGTGCGTCAGCTGATTTGACTGACGGGAGAAACTGCTTGGCTTTGTTGTGAAGATGGCTGCCGAGTTAGTAAGCCGTTCTCTGATAATCCTTGACCACTTTCCTTTAAAACTGTTGGCGGGCAAAAATCGTAGAGATATGATCTAATTACCGTTGGAAAGAAAAAATTGGAACGCCTGCACCGCAGTTACTTTCCCTCTCTTTTGCGTCTTTCCGTAATATATACACTAAGAAAAAAGTTAAGCAGCCCCCCCCCCCCCCTGAAAAGTCTGCACCGACCGATAAAATCATTGGTCTAGGGAGATTGTTGGCAAAGCGATTGTGATCATAAAGGGCAACATTCTGGCTTTAAGAAATCACCATCAATGGCAATAAGCTGTACTATTTATTCAGGATATCGTCAGCCAAATCAAAAGTGTATTTTAACAAAATAAAAAGATGCTTGTAAGTATGAAACTCCAGAGTCCATCTGGCTTCACAGGGCGAACATATTGAGGTAAAAATATCACTTTAATGCGCACAACACATCCCTAGAGCAGAAGGTCAATAGCGCGTATAGCCTCCATTAGCTTCCAATCTGCGTTTCATCCCTCCAATAAGATGTCGGGCTGTTGAAGTGGTAACTGCCGCCAATACTGATGTAATGCGGCTTCCAATTCCTGTAGATTTGGTACAGGAGGATTTAGAGCTTGAATGTTTCTGTCCATCCTACCCCAAATGTGCTCTAAACGATCCAAATCCGTGAAGTAACTCCTTCAACAGATCCGACGTCTCACTGGAGGGATAAAAACTCCAATTCGCCGCAATTTCAAACTTCTTGAGACAGGTGCCAACGTAACATCAGCCGCTGAAATATTCATGTTTCTTCCTTTAAAGACTTATATCTAGTGTTTTTTATCGGAAAAAATATGTATCTGGCAAATCGAACAAAGCACCTACATGACCAATACAATTTGCGGGTTGGCGAAAAATAAAAATAACAATTCATTCCAATTGGACACAAGTTGCCAACAGCCAGTTTACATTGCATGGTATAATTTGAAACAAGATATAAGTTTATAACACAGTTGGACCAATACAAATTAACGATGAAAAATGCAAACAAACCTGTGTAAGCGCTTCGCTGCAGTGTGGGGGTCGCAAACACTGTGTGTGAAAAATTGAGCTCCTCTGGAAATGAACAATAAAAAACAAACATGTATAATGAACAGGATGAGAATTATGTTTTTGTTGAAATCATTAGAGCTCTGTTTAACCAGCAATCATACATTTTTTAAAAATATCATCCATATTTTGACCATCGTTTTGCGTACGTCGGTGTAATGCAGAGTGTTCCGGAGAGTTCTGCTGACTGGGGCCAGGCTCCTGTCAGTCGTCGGCCTGGTGAAGTGTCATGGGTTTACTTTGTTACAACAATTTATGATGGGGTATAAAGTGTGTGTTTTAGTGTCCATAAATATATTTGTTATATTTATGAACACTAAAACATACGGCCACAAGGAAAATCTTCTTGTCTAAAATGGAGACAAGTTTCTAATCGTATTAAAAATAGGTATATCATTTAGACCTTTATACCCCACCATAAATTATTTGGCCTTAGTCAGTAAAATTTTCTGGAACACTATGTAATACATTAACAATGCTTACGTATCTTAAGCTATGGCAAGAATATCGGCAGACTGAGATTGAACTCCATAGGATCATCTGAAAAGACAGTGAAAATGCTGCACTTGTTCTTTTTGTAACCAATGACTGGCCTTTGGGTCAGAGGTCGAGCAATTTTACCTTGAAGTAGTTGGTATTCTTTTACTATAAGTTCAGACCCAAAGGATAAATAGTTTGTAATATTTGAATTTAAAAACTTGTTTTACACAGTGCAATCTTTTTCATATATTTGTAACGAAAAAGGGAGCCCACCTTTTTATGCCCACCCGATGTAAAGCCACTCTTTATTGAGGAATGGAGCATGCGAATAATGATTTGGTGTTGCCAGAAAATCTTATACATCATAAAACCGAATAGCCTGGTAAAACATCGATATTATAACCAATCTCTTCTTCGGGAAACACATGCATGTTTATAGAACTAATCTTCATTTCTCTATCAAGCCCAAATATATAAACAATCTGATCGCCGAAAAAAGCACACGCATATATAAGACCAATTTGTATTGCGGAATAAAACACACACGCACACAACCAATGTGTATTGCCGAATAAAGCGCACACACATATATAACCAATGTGTATTGCCGAATAAAGCACACACGCATATATAACCAATTTGTATTGCCGAATAAAGCACACACGCATATATAACCAATTTTGTATTGCCGAATAAAGCACACACACATATATAACCAATGTGTATGGCAGAATAAAACACACAAGCATATATAACCAATTTGTATTGCAGAATAAAGCACACACGCATATATAACCAATTTGTATTGCCGAATAAAACGTCAATATACTGTTTATCCTTTGGGTTTGAACTTGGACCGGGGAAGATGTCGTAAAAAAATAAATTATATTTTTTAGTATTACAAGGCCAGCATCAATATGTCCAAGATCACAGTAGAAGAATACAAACTAATGCATAGTCAAATGGATCGAACTCTATCCCAAAGACCAGTGATTACTTATAAAATTGATTGAGTGATTGTTTTACGTCGCACTCAAGATTATTTTACTTATATGGCGGCGTTGCCAGGTTTAGTGGGGGTGAGAAAATGGGGCATATTGCCCGGAGGAAACCCCCGACCTTCGGCGAGTACCTGGCAACTCTTCCACGTACGGCGACAAAGTGACAAATCCACTCAGAAATTTTGTAATTTTTATTTGATCGGAGTGTGATTCGAATCCACGCCGCGTCGATGGAAGGTCTGTGTGGGACTGAAGAACGATCACACAAACCCATTGGACCTCCCACCTAGGTATTTCCGAGGGAACCAAAAATTTCACTTTCTTTTCCAATGATGCTATTGGGTTCAATCTCGGTTTACCGACATTCTTACCATAGCTGAAGATGCACATACATGGCCAATGCTTTACAAAGTGTTCCAGAAAATTATACTGACTAATCCCAATTTCCGTCAACCGAATGAAATAGCAAGTGTTTTAGTGTGTTACAACAACTTTTGATTGGGTATAAAGGTCTTAATGATATACACCATTTTAGCACAATTAGAATATAATTCAGACAAGGAGATCTTCCTTGTGCTTGTGTGTTTTAGATAAAATCATACGGCTTTAATTTAAGTTTTCCATCGCTTTGTAAGACACAATACCAAACACAACTACTGATATAAAACACAAACGTGTTGATATGTAAAACATTGTTTTCTAGATTCAAACATAAATATATTTTGCTCCTCCATGTGGAAATTCAATCCCACTTATAAACGAAACTGAAAAAAGAAATAACTAGCTTTGTTTTACAGATATAGTAAAATGTATCGGTGAATCATCTTTGTCTATAATTCTGCGTTTTGAGGTATATAATTGTTTATTGGTCTACTGGTGGTTTCAAATTCCGGAAATTAAACATTAAGCTGATGAATTTATTTTCACAGTAAAGAAATCATTCAACAAGGAAATAACATTCTCGATTTTGACAAAATATAGTGGCCTGGTTTTATTTTATTTCAGACAGACTGAGTAACCGATAATAATATAAAGTTATAGTGTTTAAAGCTTTAGAGAAGGTTACAATGGACAAAGGCGATTCCTTTGGGACTCCTCAAACTTTGACTTGGGTTAAATAAATCCGAGATTTAACTGTCAGAAAATTTGCTAACGATTTTATAGCCCTCTTAATTGTCGTGTAGCAAATTAATAGGTGTATTGGATGCTGCGAGACTAATCAACATGTGTGCCTAACACGAACATAACTAATAGTTCAAGTCCATTACCTTGATTTTATTGTCATCGCCTTTACCACTTCTCCAGGTATCTCAAATTGTCGAATAGACTATTGTTTAATATTTGATAGCTTCAGTTGGGGATATGAGGTAGATGGGACAGTGGAGAGAACGGCGAACCCCTGGTTGATTGTTATCGCTGTTAACTTGTGTGAAGTTAGAGAGAAGAGGTGCGGTCCGTTATATGACATGGTTTGTAATTGTCAACACATAAATCTGACCAAGTGACGTTGAAAAAGGTGATCGATTGCTGTTCGACTCGTCTCTACCCTTTTAAAAGGACGCACTGTTGACTTACAGATCATCAAGTCGTTTACATCAAATTTGTTGCTGGCAATTATTGTTAAAACAGGCCGTTGACTGCGTGTTCAAACAAACAGTAACAACCCATGAAATGGAATCGTTCACACCTCGTTAGGGATTCGCTTATTAAAACCGTGTAGAGATTTTAGATTTTATGCGCAGTTGATTAAAATCATGTGGTATATCTCCCGCTTGGTTGAATGACAGAGAGGAACACAATTATTACAGGCTTTATCAGTCAATGAGTAGCTGTGTGTAAAGGATATCAGGTGTCAATATACAATAACCTATAGATCCACAAACATCAACAAAAACTCAGGTGCTATTAAAATAATGGATTCCATAGATGACATTAACACTAAACATATAACATAACCTACAAACAATTCCGATCGACTCTTAATAAAACGAATCAGATCTAGGAGTGGAAACAAATTAAGGCAAAACTGTTCATTTATGAAACAGTTATTTTATCAGCAAACATTCTGACTTAGCGGTACAACTCTTACAAAGAACTGTTAGAGATGAAAACAACTTCCAGAAATATAGATCTATAAAATGGAGAAACAAAACTTATGTTCCATATATGAAATGTTGAATATCACAAAATAGTTCAATAGTAATCAGACATAGGTATTTCAATATAAATCCTTAGTATGTTGAAAGTTAAATATCAAACCGTGTAGATTTGAGGGAAATTGACAAAACCACGGACACGAACAGCCAATTTGGGATTAAGAATTCTTCTGAAGTATCTAGAGTTCAATGTTATATCATCTGCTGCATAAAAAATTTCTTGTAAATGATAAATAACTTTTTGAAAATGATAGAGATTGGAATTATGCAAAGTGAAAACATCTACGAATAATAGAAGACAAACGGAAACAGTGAGTCGTATAATTCTTAAACGGACGAAGTGGGTTACACAGAATTGCGAATTAGTTCTCCTGAATAAAATGAAGTGCAAGAAATTTATAAAAACCTTAAAATATTAGTCACTTGTGAATGGCTCATACTGACTCTTCTGTGAAAACATTCCGTATAGTCCTGCTCTGTGTTTCCATGGTGTATTCAGTTCTAAGCTGGAGACAAATGGAAGGAGAACGTTACCCTATGGATGAAACAACAACTAAAAGTGATTGGCTCGCATTTTGTATTTTGATTTTTGAGATTTACTGATTGATTTTTTTAAATTCCCTTATATGGCGGCGTTGGCAGATCTAGCGGGAAGGATACTGGGCTCATTGTCCTTAGGAAATTCCAACCTTCTGCAAGAACAGGGCAAAGCTTCCGCAATAGGCGATTTGGTAAAAATCCACTCGGAATATTTTTTAATATTCACTGACTGAGTGGGATTCGAACCGGACCCATCGATGACCCGAAGTGAGGTCGCCCGAGACTACAAGTGTGGATACGATGAATAAAACACAAAAGTACCCCTAATGCTCTAGTCTAATCTAGAATTTGCAAGCACATTGTTGTCCTTTAAAAATCCAAACTTGCACCGACAAATTGGACTTCTTACTTGTTTAACTTCTTATTTTTCAAAACAGTTGATCATTTAGTTTGATGGGATTGTGATGTGTTTTGTTTGGGACGGAGGGAGCAATGATTCAACAGATCTTAGTATCCTTTAAAAGAGACCAAATAAACTGATAAAATTTAACTTTACTGATTTCATAACGACCATATACTTCTACTACAAAAGCTGCTCGAGTGTCGGACAACCATTACGAATAATTGGTCGAATTTTCTTCAGTTCACTTCGACGGTCTTTGAACATATATTAATTAAAACAGTTTCTTTCAACAGTAACCGGTAAAACATTGGCATAGCTTATCTGTGTTTTTGAAACCTGAGAATCATTTAAGCAACTGTGGCAGACAATATTAAGCGCTATGAATGTGCACACCCCAAAGTTTTGTCAACAGGGGTACATTCAACGGTAACCCAAATGGGGCAAAGATCATGGATGTTGACATTGAACGGTTGTTTTACGTTGCTGTGGCATCTTTTAACACCGGTACAATACATTTGACGACTGAAACCTTCAGATTAAAAAGCGAAAAAGTGTGATGTGACATTTTTCGGTTTTTAATATCGTATTTTGATGTTGTTCGGAGCAGAGGGATTAACAAGTTGGACTTCTGATCTATCCCACGTATATTGTTGAAGGTGTTTCAATGTAATTCAGTTATGATTGTATTTTAATTGAAGCAAAAATAATTGCCAGATACAACCAGCGGTTGCTTGGATAGATACAGTTCAAGGTTATTGGTAAAATAAATGCCGAAAACGGTACGGTTAAGTGATGTATAATTTAACTAACAGTGTAAGAGAGAGCCAGTGTGAGAAATGGTAGTATATCGTCCAATCAAACATATAATGTTCATTTTTTCAACATATCACAAAGTATTTCAAAAGATTTACTGAGTTAAGACAAACACCGGTCTTTCTTCAACATAATTAAACATCATAGGTTTTGGTTTATTACAACAACCTATGTCTGGGTATAAACATCTAAATGGCATACCCCGTTTTGACACACCTAAAAACTTGTCTCCATGGTTATTTTAGTCAAGAAGATTATCTCTGTGAGTGTGGATTTTAGTGTCTAAAAATATGTACTCTCAATTGTTTATTGAACAACTTTCTACAGTTTTGGTTTGTTGCTCAATTTGATTTCAAAGAGCGGAAGTAAACTGTTATGATGATCATTTAACTGAAAAGCAGCAAACGAGAGACAATGGTTTTCAATATATTGTTTATAACCAGTATCTTTATTGCTGCAATCTGGTGCTATGAATGTCAACCACTTCCAGTCTGAGGGAAATCGTAATCCCACCCGCCTCTTTGGTCAATGTAATATGGCCGAATTTGAAAAGCCTTCGATTGTAATCTATTTTTTTAATAGATGCGACCAAATCTCTCTACTCGTCTTCGAGACAATCGTTCAAATTATTCAAAGTTAAGTTAGAGTCATTGCAAAAATAATCTTTTCTGTGCTCCTCAATTCAGTTTTTTCTCTATAGAATGTACTTAAATGATTTGAGATCTACAAAAGACGTATTTTCGTGTCTGCTCAAATTATTTTATTTTATTTTATCTCATTTGTGTCTTTAAAAAGTGATAATAAGACTACCCTCGTTATTTTATGAAATTTTAATGAACGTCTGTCTAGCATTGTTGATGGGAGCCTGATTATAGGACGCGGGTTTGGTTCTGCAGTCTGGACATCAACCAAATCATGTGAAATTATTTCTTCCAATTTTCCAACAAAGTGAATTCCGAAAATTTCGGACGATGTTCATTTTTTCTAAATTGGATTAGCTAAAAATGGTTCACATGGATTAAGGAAATGTAACAAAGTCTGGGTAGATCATCTGCATTTAAATAAAAGTGTAACTGTATATTTATTGTGAATGACGCGGTGAGAAAATCTCAAATATCGCAGCAAACCTTTACATGGATTGTTTTGGTTTCGTTTTCAAGGCGTGGTATTTTCCCTTTCCCATAAACATGTGAGATGGCTGTAAGTGGTTTAAAGAATAAGTCGCTGCTGTGAAGCAGTTAGGAAACAAAGGGACGATAAAAGTAAAAATCCGTTTATGTCTCTAGCCTATAGAACGTGGTAGCACTTAAGTGGGATCAGACCCCCAACTTAGGCAAAACCTATTGTGTCATCGATCCGCTCACCTTAACTTTCGCGGCTTAGTTATTGAATTAAAACTATTCCCACAAACTCTATCTAAAACAACATTAAAATCAATTGACAAAAAACGTGTTTATCTCCGGAGGCATATGCTAGCAGGGCTTTTGTCTGGATTATATCGCGTTTATTTCTTAATTGGACAACAGAGGTCAAGTTGATGTAATCAAACGGTTCCTCGCGGAGAGTAATAAAGGCTGGTGAAAAGCGACCTGCCGTTCCTCAGGGGTGAACTAGAGAAGTATAATGGAATCACCGTTTACCCTTTTACCGAGCAGATATTCCCCATGTGAAATATAACTAGATTTATTTCTCGTAAACTTTGCTAATAAAAAGTTTTTAAAACCCCATCGGATAAGAACGAAAGCATCAATTCAGATTTATTTTAATAAATGTAGAAAATAAATAAATTTATCGGAGTTCAAGGATCTTAGTATTTGATTAATGTATCAGTTTATAATTACATCAGTAAACGTCTGGTCGGGGTATTTAACGGATTAAGTGTGGATTAGATTAATCCTAAGTGTTACATACAGGTGTAAAATAAACATTGAGCGGTGGCTTTATCCCCTTGTCTGTGTAGTAATGTATCTTTCTACTCTAAAGTAAAGACTGGGCTGGACTCTTTATAGTAAAACAGTTTCAATAATGTCAATATCATATATTTCATCAACATATTCGCACACCGCAAATTGTTGTGAAACGAAATTACTACTGAGGTAATATCATACGCAATTGTGTAAAATATAAACAGTGCAATACGACTAAAAGAGGTCAAAGGAAATATCAAAGAAATTTCGTTAACAATACCAAATTACTTTTAATTATTGATATGATTTAAACCAACGAATACGATATTATTACAATTAGAGTGAAAGGTAATCTTTTTCATTACCAATACAATTAATTTTTATACATGGTTTATTAATATGAGTGTTTTTTTCTTCTATGAACTTATGAATTAAGAAAAAAACGAGTTGAAGAGTGTTTGTTATTTCAGGGCTGTTATAGGGGGGGGGGGGGGGGGGCATTATATAACGAGGGTTATCCCCTTATATTTCTCATTCAATTGGTTACCATTCGAATGTATTTTTCACATGAAAGTATTGTTCTATACAATCATTTTTGTATTCCGTTGTAAATCATATATTTCCCAAATATCAATCTAGTCGATTATAACCCTAACATCGTTACCGGGTATATAAAGCACAATTCTCCCAGTTGACGAGCAGGTAGCAATGATGATAATTGCACACAAGAATCCCCATACGTGTTTATCCATTCTTATTTTAGTACATGTAATTATATTTGTTTTGTGTAGTAAAAAATACAGAAATCATTCTACTGATTTGAACTCGAACCGCGAACTAAAATTTGGTTTAATGTCAATTTTTTTAAAGTTTGAAATAAACATTAAGGATAATTGATGGGACGTCTCAACTTAGTGGTTGTCTGTATTTGACATAATGTTCAACGTTTTAGTAAATGTTATCCTAACACTATTCCTCTACTATTGAAAAACGCCAAGGGTGGAATTCAAATTTTTCTGACTTACTTAATTTTACCACGGCTGGTTGGATATGGGGGTTGAAACAACGGTTTATAGAGCGTTATTAATTCAACCAGACTTTTCGAACAGGCATATTGAGTTTTTACAACTAATTTATATCAGTTTCACGTCTTTTATTCAGCAGCCTGCCGATGGGCGAGCGATTCTGGTCGCATCCCCAGATGCTGTATAACCATACATTGGCAGTAAATGAACAGCACAACACTGTTTCTTTTGCAAATTCGTAACGGTACTTGTCATGAAGGTGAGCTATACCTTTACGTTAATATTGTAATTAAAATGTACTTTTGTGACTTTACGTGACATAACCAGATGGGTGCGAAGACAGGTTGAAACTAGGAAAACCAGCCTCCCAACGCTTTCTGAACGCCGATTGATTGACATGCCAACCAACTGGACAGCCAAAGGCTATTAGTGCATGACTCTTGCATTGACCACTCCTCCGCTTCACACAGATCTGATTGCCACTATCACGTGACATTAGCCTCCTATCTCATTGGTCAAACTATGTACGTCACGTGTGTTATCATGTTGACAGAAGTAATAGGCCTGTTCAAGACTGGATGGCAATAGAGTATGAGGACCTATGAAGTTTAATGTCACTTTTTCATAGAACCTATAGATCGGTAGAACGTTTGTGATACCTTCATTTATACATCTGGATATCTCGGTTGACACTTCAACATTCTTCTTCTGGACTCTAATATTTTTGGAAGTTTCGCAGGCTGTAAGTAGAGCGTTTTACATACCGATCCGCACTTATGAAAATCGACTGCAGAGAATCGTATGAGCGGACGATGAATGCGTATTATGGGAACATAATGCCGATGAGTGTTAGCACTCCTGATATCTACTATAATGGGGACATTAATATGAAGACTGAAGGAGGCTATTTAACGGGGAATTCGGCATCACCACCGATGTCACAACACAGCCAACATCTCAATGCTCCTTCCCACTACGAGCATGGCGATGGTAGTTCGTATACGGGAGGATACAGTCGATATGGTCCCTTTGACAGACTTGATCTACTGCCTTTGACCGGTTCAACAGCCTCTCCATCTACTAAACAAGTCTCGTGTGGCACATCAGCCTTATCTAACGGCCCTTCTACCGGTCATTGTAACTCTTACCCATCACATTCCGCTTCTCCAGTTCTTTCAAATAGTTATACTTCCCTTAATGGACATTGTGTTGGCACATCGAACACATCAGGTGTAAATTCATGTTTACCATACGAAGATTCGCCATTGCCTGGGGGTGGAGGTAACCCATCTTGCCTGGGTCTCACCCATCGGGATACTAGTCCTCAAAATGGCCACCAATCGATCTTACAACATTCCTCCCAAATGAACAATACTGTAGGTTATCCAGGAGCTGGTATGGGTGTAATGAATGGGATGTCACCTTCAGCTGGTCATATGAACATGTACCATTGGATGAGTCTACCAAGATCTATGAGTGGAGGTAAGATAAACTATCACCAAACTGTGGCTAAAGTAATCATTAGTATTCTTAAAGAATTCCAATTCTAAGAAGTAAGCTGTAAACTGTATGGGTGATGTAATGTATGGGTAAAGATGTAATGTATGGGTAAAGATGTAATGTATGGGTAAGGATGTAATGTATTGGTAAATCTGTTATTTACTAGCAATAAAAGGATTTCCACCAAAACGTTTATTCCAACATGTCTGTGGATAAACTGAAACACCCCTTCTTTTACAACACTGCACATCTTGCAAACTTATAAGTCACAAAAAATGTAGATGTAGATTTCACAGTAAATATATAATATAAAAAAGCCAATGACAGAATTGGAAGTATAGTAAAGTTTTAAACTATACAGAGAATATAGGTTTTCATTTAATAACTGTTGGCTAAACTTTAGTTTTTATCTAAGTTATTACAAACATCTTAAATTTTAAGGAAGTATTTTGTTTCATTACTGTAAAAATATATATGAATTTTATAACAACATAAGTGTAATAACTGTATAATAACAACAGAATCTTATTGTGAAATTTAACAATTCCATTAAATCTTAAAATTAATTATATGAAGAAAACGTGTCCTTTGAGTGTAATGGCACATTATAGTATTCGAAATTAAAGAACACCATAACAATACAAGTTTCATATCTATGTTTACGATTGGACATTTCAGTACATTATGCAATTAAAAGCTTTATTTTGCATTACAGGATGATTAGAAAATATTACCTGATCAATAATCTTCAAAACCAAAGATTTCCACGTTTAATTGAATTGTTCCTATGCAGCATTAGCTTTTGTATTTTATTAGGTTATAAGGCATATGTCATTGTTGTATTAAAATTCAACATCAAATTTTACGTCGGTCACACATTTTGCAGGCAGTAAAGGAAAAAAAGGAAATGTAGAACTTGTAATATGTTTGTTTAGAATGAGAAGTATGAGATATTTACCACAAAGCACAATATTCAATTTTATTCAATCCAAATAACCTCTTGAGCTTTGATTTCAGAGAAGCATATTCAGCACAAGTTGTTTAATCATTTTTTTAGATCATACATTTTAAAGTTGCTAAAATATTTTACCAAACATCCACCATAGAAACAACATTGAAAGCGTCCATTTTATAGAAGGGAATGTACACTTTCACTTATATTCTAAGAAAATTAAATAATCATATTTAGAATTTATTTTCAAAATGATAACAAAATTAATAGTAATTCGTGAATTTGAGATTTGCAATTTTCATAGCAAAAAGGAGGATGTGCTTAAACAAATAAATGTTGAAAGTAAAATAAACCTAAGATGAAAATTTTATTTGTATATAAACCGATGTTCTCCATCAGTAAGACATTTTATGACAATAAATCTTTCCTGTGTCCGCCTCTGTTAAAATAAGTAACTGGTTATCCAATAGCAGCCTTGTTTTCTACGGAGATTTGTAAATTAAATTGGGTTATTTATTGTCTAAATTTTACTCACTAGTTGATTTATAAGCTGTTGCAATTACAAGGAAATTTGTTTCAACTAAAAGAAACCGACAAACAAACCATAAATTTAAGTTGTTGAACATTTGCGTTTATTTCATGAGATACAGCTTGTGTACACTCACACCGTTTTTGACATATAACTTATTAACCAAGAATAAAGATTCCAGACATGGGACATAAGATTGAGTCAGTGGTATAAAATATATAATTAGTTTTGTGCCACTTTATTGACTAATTTGCCGGTCTATATCTTGATGAATTTATATTGTTTAACAATTTTATGGCAATTCTTCACTAAAGTCGTTATTTTAATTATAGATTTATGAACACTAAAACACACGGGCTCAGGATAATCTTCTTGTCTAAAATAACCTATGTTACAATTAATTTCTAGCCAAACTCTAACAAACTAAATTATTTGTACATTCAAAAACGTAATACAACTGCTAAACTGCTTTTGGCTTAGCACAAATTATGAATTCGGATTTTTGGTCCAACTTAGGAACTTAGTCTCCTTTGCCTTTTCTCCTTTGACAAGTTCAAATTATTTCTAAGATAAAATAGCCTAAGGTGATCTACGAAATTCACATTGACAATTAAAAAAGTTAAGTTTTTAATCCATAGAAAGCTTGGTCTTTAAATGGAATTTCCTTTGATATGCAAACAAGAGACTATTGTAACTTGCTTTTATTTTACCTAAATAATTTTCAAAAAGTCAGATTAATCAACGGTTAAGTGTGTCCATTATATCCCTAGTGCGTATTATCGGAAAATCAATCTAAATCAAGAACCACAAGCTAGCAAGCCATGGCTCAAAATTTAAAAATTTTAAGTAAAGGTTGAAATCTTAATTTTTGGAAAGGTAGAATTTTATCCTACTTTAAAATTGTGAGGTATATTTTTGGGGAGAGTAAGTAAGTTAATAGTATTGACCCCCTGGGCGGTCGCCAGAGCTTGTCAATCATGAAGGTTTTATACATGATATAGTTGTACCATTGTATTATCAAGTTAATGATATTAATCAAATATATGATTTCTATATTTAAACTTGAGGCGCCCAGTCTTTGGTCCAGTGTCCATACAACCATGCAGAGTATTTGTTTAAAAACAAACGCACCTCATGGTCAGTTTCGGGATAGATTGTATGTTTTGGCTACCATAGAGGGCAAATTGCCCCATGCCATCTTTCTTAATTCTACTATGGGATTGCACAATATTTTAGAATGATTTATTAGTCAATACAAACGCTATAATGTCGTTTGTGCAATTTTTAGCGATGTCATAATTGATTATAATAGATATAAAAATCACAAAATCAAAAGTAACGAGATGCCAACAAAACCATAATACTCATGTGTAACCCGGGTGAGTTCTAAACCAGCAGATTATAAATATTTAGAATGCAGTAAGACACTGAGTAAAAGTAGATTTTGAAGTTAGGTGTTGATAGCAACGCTTTTTTATTAATCATAATAAACGTAAACACATGTAACAAAAATAAACAAAGCATTGGCAATTGAAACAGAACTGAAATAGTATGCCCGTAAACAGACGGATTATAATAATTAGTATTTTTATTTTTATCTCTATAATACATAACTTCAATATAATTCACAAAAGTCAATACATTTGCATTATTGTTTTAGTAACGGTGTTTAGTGTTTGCTCTCCCTACATACAATTCATATTGACACTAATAGCAGATAGAGTCTCACTAAGAAGCGTTGAGGACAAGTTAAAATGGTATTTCTGACACATTTAAACCTCCATAAATGTTCGAAAAGCCCATTTTAACAAGTCCATTTTGTAACAAGTTTCTGCCTAACATCCAAAGTTTATGGTTGTACCTGTCACTGTCTCAATCCGTTTGATTTATTTTTATGGGGTGCCTGGCTATCTCTGCACTCATCAATGGAACGGTTACACAACAGTTGCAAAGTAGATAGCAATAACTGCTTCCCTCCGGTAATCCCTCTACCCAGCTGCAGAAAGTAAGAGAGATGGCGGGTGCAGCCACCCCTCCCTACATAACTTAGTGTATACCAAAGAGGAATACGGGCTACATGTTCGTTAGGGGTAGTCAAAGATAGTGCCCGAGGGTGATAGCCATGAAGTACTGTAAGCTTGTCAGTTAGGCCCATAAAAAGACAAAGGAAAGGACAGTAAATAAAAGATCAAGAAATTTTATGTCCTGTGTTTGTTTTAAATGATCTCTATCTAGCCCATAAAAGTCAGAAGAAATTGGGGAATTGAATTGAAGAGTTTTACCTTGCAGGTATGAACTATTCGGTCAAATAACAAAATACCAAAAATGTATAGAACCGATACATTGACGGCTGCATAACAAAACATTGTAGACAACTTATCAAGGACAGACATATCATTAGGAATAATCATACCTCATTGAATTTAATGGAGATGCTTTCCGAAGCGGGTTTCGAAATTTACATGTATTTGGCATTCTTATCATATTCAAGCAAAGTATGTTCTTTAGACCCCCGTTTATTCTCTCGATCGGTCCCTTAACAAATCCCTTGAGTTAAGTAAAAACTACTTCTGGTCTCTTCTCTAACACTGTCTATGTTTTCTTCTTAACAGAGGTACATTTCGAGACGAAGAGGACACGGCAAACCTATACTCGACACCAAACCTTGGAGCTGGAAAAGGAATTTCATTATAATAGATACTTAACCAGGCGTCGGAGAATTGAAATTGCACATATGCTAGGACTCACCGAAAGACAAATTAAAATCTGGTTCCAAAACCGCCGAATGAAATGGAAAAAAGAAAATAATATTCAAAAACTGACTGGTCCTGACCGATCAAAAGGGGAACCGCATATTACAGACTCTAGAAGTGTTCAACATGGGTCGATTAATTCTACTCAACAACACGGTTGATGGGTCGATTAATTCTACTCAACAACACGGTTGATATTTTCCCCATGTGCTGTAAAACATTCAACTATGTATCACCTGGCTCGTGGATTGTGATTGCGAAGGAGCTGTGACATGAAATTGTATTATGCAGTATGTCATGTTCATAAAATCTCATGAATTTGTTGCTCGGTGAAAGCAAAATAAAATCCTGATGAACCAAACAGCACGTCAACGTTTCTGTCGTTGGTGTAGGACCATGCGCTCCTGAAAATCAAGGGAACATTCGTCCATTCGTAGATGCCAAGACAAGGACACGTGAGAAGATCCAAAACACTCACAATAAACGTTTGGTGATTGAAATGCACGCAGGACCCGGTGATTATATGATGGAACCAACACACCCAGAACCTAGTGCTTTGTGGAACGGAAAGCCGAAAGCTCAAACACTGAAATAAATAAATAACATTTTAATTATGAAATTGTCACATCATTTACAGATTACAAAACGCATTATATCAAACATGCAATATGAATATAGATGTACTTTTAGGAGACGTTCTTAATTACCATTAGATCACAATCACCCTTTTGTACTTTTCATCTAAAAGTATTGAGAGATATAAGTGTTAAAAGCAGCCAGGTTCGATCTCATTCTATATAGTTACTGATATTTATTATAAAATATGAATTTGCCCCTATTATAAATGAAAATGAAAATAAGAAGTCATTTTATGTACATGTATATGTGTCTAGAAAATCGTCAAATGTTTTTCTTTTCATTGGTATTTGTAAGAGTCAATTTGAATATAAGACTGTTGGATGTTGTATAATGGAGTACATGGTTAGCTCCCTATAGGGAAACACACAAGCAGGGTAGATGTGTCGATTGTATATATATCTATATATATATTGAAACTTTTATAGTTATTGTATTCTGTGTTTTATTTTACCTAATTACAAAGAGATTTATCAGTGGTAAACATGCTGTTGTTGTTTTGTTATTGACGCAACTTAATGCTTTATTTATGGCCTGACGTGTATCAGAGAAATCGTGTTGTTTAGTGCTGATATTTGAAAGAAGCCAATCCCAACGGAATCAGTAGCTCGGTTGATAGAGATATAAGATCTAAGGACGGTAACAATGAGACGGGAGTTCGATTCTCACCCCCACCCGATTGCTTTCTTCGGTTATTTAAAATCCAGGCTATCAGCATCTTGTACTTCAGTTCTAAATCCGTCTTTAACACAAAACATACATCATGGCCTATGAAATTTATATACTACATTCAAACAAGCTGTAACACTGCATATAAACCGCCTCGATACGTCTTTTAAACGCACTAATTAATTAGCATTATTATCAAAAGTAACCCTTCATAGCGTATATGTATACATATTTATTCTCAGTTATTTCTGTCCCGAAAGGTATTAAAAGGACTTCATTTGTAATTTGCGTCACCTGAAGTTATGAGTTAAACATGTGTGAAGATAGCTTTCATTAGTGTTTCTATTAATGTCAAATGACCCAAGGCATGTAGGGTCACGATGGCCGACATAAAGAGATATCATTATAAATACTATCTACAAATACCCACACTCCCAGTCATTCTTGAAGTTATAAATATGGGTCACTAGGGTGAATTTCATGCAACATAGAACTTCTTATCCTCGTCTCGTTTTCATATCATATCGCCCATAATGTTTTCTGACATGGCTTAACACTTAGCTGTGTCTGAAAAGATCGTTTGGCCATGCTTGAGAGAACAATTGAAACAATACTAAGAATAATTAATCATCTATAATAATAAGTAAGCAATCATATCTACCTTGTCATGTGACATTACGGTGTTTTGTTGTAAAAAGGTTGAAGGGAGACATTTCGTTATATGTGTAAGCAGTTGTCAAATCTTGTCAACTTAGCAGAGTGGTGATGCCTTGCAGTCATGCCTCCAATAAAATTGAAATAGATAGGATAATAAACGGAAAAGAAAAGAATGAAAGTGTAAAATACGAATGCTTACTGATTGATGTGAACAATTCATATCACAACCCCAGGGACAAGATCTCTCTTTGATCATGTCTTAGTAATCGTTATTTTGTAACAATAAGTACGCCATTTTGGCAATTGGGGTATTCCGATGTGCCATTCTTATGACATAAGTTAACGCTATACTTATCACAAAATTTCAAACCAGGGATTAAACACACACACGCAAACGCTTATTGTGTAATATAGATTAATACGCCTAAGTTGATATATCTTCGATTGGTTGGTATGTCAAACTAAGCGTGCAACAATTTGAGCAATGCATCCCACCGATACCCAAAAGCTAAGACCTAATGCGGAATTATAAAACCAAATCTACACTTGGTTCGTATAAAGAATTTCATAAATATAACCAAGGGGTTTTCTTTAGCGCAGAGCATTTTTGTCTTTTTGAAAACAACTGTATAAAAGTTAAAAACGAAAAGGGATAAATTATCCAATACTATTCGTTTCTCCACTAAATCCAGATTCGCTTTCTTAATCAAAGGGGTTCCTTAACATGATGAAGTGATTCCAATATTTTAAAAGGGAAATCAACACAATAAAATCATTTATGTTCGTTAAAAATATTTTGTCGGCCAGTCGAAGGCCATTGGGATGCAGAATCATTCAAATTTAGTTTGAAACAGTGTTTCAAGTCTGTACTTACAGATTAAACGTAAATATCCAGAATAATGGTTTAAAGTGGCATGAGCTGCCGAAATTCACACTTTTTACATAATTTC
This sequence comes from Lepidochitona cinerea, assembly GCA_963971465.1. NCBI lineage: Eukaryota > Metazoa > Mollusca > Polyplacophora > Chitonida > Tonicellidae > Lepidochitona > Lepidochitona cinerea. The sequence continues at coordinate 104,342,133 of OZ020551.1, read as the reverse complement.
TGATCGTCATGACAGTAAGGGGCTTTGAAGGCCATCGAAAAACTAAATGATTGGTGTTGGAATTAGGAAAATCTATACAGTATGTGGCCGAAAACGTGTTCGAAAAGTAAATAAAATTTAAATAACCGGGACGACCATTTATTCATTCTAAGCCAAAGTTAGTTCAAAACACTACTTTATCGTACATTTTCGAGACTAGAAGCACTAAAAAGCTTCTGAATTATACGTCTTGAGAAAAATAGCCAATACTTTCAACATTCTGTTTTAACGTCAAAATATCAACATTTTGGCAACTCAGGTCATGGTTTTTGAATAGGTATAAAAATGTATCTTATAGAGCAATCAAAGGATGTATAACATACTTACAAAAATAATTAGAACGGGAACTGGTCAAGATTATCTTTATTCTGTTTCAATTTTGAAAATCCTGGATGCATTTTGTATCATATATCTTTACGACACAAATTAGAAATATATAAAACATGCATTAACTCACTTAAGTCAAGTGTATCGTTGGGTTTTAAAAAGAGAGAGGAAAAACTCTCTTCCTCCCAAAACAATTACCTGACAAACCTTCCACATAGAGCGGTCAAGTGAAAACTCAACTCAGAATTGTTTTTTCTTTCTTTAGATAGAGTGGGGTTCAAACTCACAACCCATCGAAGGAAGACTGGTCAATATAAGGCACCATCGATATACCTACTGAGTCATATATCAGAGAGATGCTACACTATCGCTAGCACCTGGTCACTTGCGACCAGCACTCCCCTGGAAAAGTCGTGGTTTTCCTGAAAAGATTTATGTTAACATTAGAAGCTTGCGTTGCTTTGCTGGTAGGATATAACATACGTATAAAGCTACAAAAACATCCCCAACTAACAGTACGGTAGCATTGAAAATTGAATCCACAATACATTGCAATGGCTTCGTCAGAATGTAAGTAAATAGACTTAAATGTTTGTTTAAGATGCGACTCATATGGCATTATGCAAATTGGGGGTTGGAAACCTGAACTCTATATACAGCCCAAGTCCACAACTCGGACAAGCGCTAAACATTGGTGGCATAACGGTCTTCATAGTAAGACATTAACCCGATGATGGCCATAGTAAGGCGAGAGACAACATTACCATCAAACTAAATGTCTCTGTCTCGTCAGCTTGATGGCTTTTATAATGTATGCTGATAATAGTTAAAGTTTGTGTGAACCCATTAAAACGCCAGTCAAAACAACCAAGGTCATGTCTACCTTTTTCCTGTTCACTTAGTGGGTCGGAAACGGGACGAAAACTTGAAAACATCGATGCTGATAATATTTTATCTACAAGAAGCTTTCCAACAAGATGGACAAAGGAAGAGGTTAGACTGGAAACAGCCGTTTGAATTTTGTAAAGGCAATTTGTCCATGGTTTGGTCAGTTTTAGTCCAAAGGGATGGCTTTTGTTTGCAGATGGCTGGGGAATCTGGATTAATGGCATTAATGTTAGAGACCTTCACTAAAAGATCCTTTGTTGCTAAATCAAGAACCCTTTCTTTCACTTTTGGATTAAACTGATTTTGGATTTTGATTTAGGGACATAAAACTGTCAAAGTTGCCACCCAAGAAAGGAGGACGCACCTGTCTGTGGTGAGACCCAACGAGGTTCCCACAATCGCCAGGCCGTACAGTATTACCATCGGGCAATATCCAATCTCTCTTGGGGTTGACCCCCCTCCCAAGCTATACTCCCCAGCTATACTATTTATATTTATGAATAGGGTATAAAGGTCTAAATGACATACACCCCTCCTGCTTTTAAACGATTAGACTTTAAGTCAAGAAGATTGCATTGTGTCTGTGTGTTTATAGACGAGGCTTTTTTTTTTAACTTCCTCATTCTCTAAAATGTACCTACCTTCATAACAGTTTACTTTTATTCTTTAATCTTTTTTATTAGAGATTTTTGTATTTCTTGCTTTAGTAATGTTAATTTTGCAATGCATAGTTTATGGTAGTTGCTACCCAAATGAAATACACATATATTTTAAGCTTTGTACAAATAAGGATAGAATGAAAAACGATTTTAGTCATTTATTTGTTTGGATATTTATGAAACCGACATGAGAAATTCTACAGCACTGGTTTATACAATATTTAACTGTCGTATAGCTATGGGTGGATGACTTTGATGGGACCGCTTGAATCTAACTGTCTAATGTAATAGTAGTGATACGCACTGATGGAAAGTTATTTGATTTTCATTTGGAGGGAAAATGGTCTTAAGCTTTCGTATATTATGTGTTCTTAGTTCGGTTTAGTTTGAGAAAACGAAGCTAAAAATCATTCGTGGACAAGCTGTAGAAGGGATATCAGGGCAGATTCATTTGTCTCTCGGGATTAGCGGTATCTCATTCCTAGCCAGAAGGTAAAAAGAGCTCGAATAAACTTTTGAGAACAGCACCACCATTAAAAAACACTTACGTCTGACTTGAGCTATTAGTCACACGGCTTAGGTTTATCTTCTGTTTGGTAGGCGGCTTCAGACCAACATGTCCACACTTTTAACTTGCCGCTTTTCGTTTTTATTGCCAGAGGCAGTGGTTGAAGACTAGGGGACAGAATGGCATACTCAGTACATTAACCTCTTCTTCAGCCATCTTTAAAATATCATCTATGTTGGGTTTGAGTTTTTCAGCAAACGAATCTAACGAATTATTCGATATAACATATATTTCAACCATAGTAAAACTGGTGCACGTTTTGTAACAGGAAACACAACTTTGCAATGGAATTAGAGACATAATTTTAACACTGGTAAACTCTTCTAGGCATCCTTGTATAATGTATATATTTGTATATGTAAAGCGAGTGGGAGAGACACCTTGAGAACTTCTACACACTAATGTCTAGGTAACCTCAATTTGTTATTTGCATTTGTTCTCTCCGGCTGTACAATTTTCAGAATTGTATTTAATCTGACTTCATTGTTAGATTGAATCATTTAGTTCAGCCAACATTATAAATTGCAAGAGATCAAAATGAAACAGCATGAATGAAATCACGGATGACTTGTTCTTTGTCAGAAAGATAGATAAAAGTTAACTATAAAGTGGTGTAATTGTGGCCGCAAATGAACAATAAAGAAGACGTTTTGCACAATGTGTATACGACAAAACAAAGCCATCCCTAAACACAGATCATACTTATTGAAGCAGATAGCTTCATATCTTCATCTTGATAATAAAATGGAAGAAGTACACTTGATACATATTGGTAACTTCTTACAGAAATTATGTTCCTTAATTTTCAAAGTAAATCACTAATCTATGTTCTCTTGCTTGAACTGAATGACAAAGTAAAGCTATTCTGTGCTAGAGTTCAAACAGCGTATGTATACTGGATTATAGAATAGCATTATCATTACACAAGAATCATGCAGATTATATTATTTTAATATTTTGTTTACAATGGCGAGTATTTGGGCTCATAACCGGCATTAACGCCATTGAACTCTGTGTCGTTTTCATCGAAGGTCAATTAGTTTAGCAATTAACTACATATTTAGCGGTACGGTTCAATGCTTGACTCGGGTAATTCATTACAGCCTTGTAAAACACAAAGTGTGTTTTTTACCTGGATGGTATGGAGCGCGTGATCCTGCTCCCGGGGGACGGCTGTCGTCCAAAAGTGTGAAAACCAGTTAGCCAGTTATCAGACATACAAATTACATGTACTCTATGTTCCTGGAAATAATAACAGTTTAATGATCAACTCATAATGAAAAAATCCTCGCTACACTTTTTTTTCATGTGCTACAGTGCTTGTCCCATATGCAGCACCGTTGAAGCACGTGTTGGACTTGATATCAGCTATTTGTTTTAAGCTGGTAAAAGGATGGATAATATCGAAGTGCCTTTGTAGTGTTTTTGTGTTATCCCCATAGTGTACACCTGAAAGCAAATCAACTCAAAACAGCAGATCAACGGTATTATGCATACTACAGTTTGATCTCTATTGCTCTTGATAAGCTCTATCTGACAGATGTGATTCGATGTATACCACGTGTCTTACCAATCGTATTTAAGTTGAATCAATTAGAACTCTCTCAACTATACACTTTTCATAAACATAAAACAATGTTTTTCTTTACACAAAAGCAACCTACAAAATACTAATTGTAGTGTATTTTGCCAACAAAAGACTACCTACTATAAAATGCGGGAAATTATTATAATCAATGTCGAGATCTGCCGTGACTTAAATGCATCGGAAAGCGGTATTCCTTTATTTATTCGGACAATTAAATACAGAGATTAAGTAATACACAAAATAAGTCTAAATGATATCCGAATCGGTGGTTACCCGGAATTCTTATGATAAATTACAGTAAAAGTCTTATCAGATAACTATTTTTCTTGTCTTAAAACATTACCTTTGTGATTACCAAGTTATTGGTATCGTATCCCTACCTTCCTATTTTAGGAATATCCCTTACTAACGTTACTTGAAATACTACCTGTAGTATAAGATTAATCAATAATTAATTTTTCGTGGATGATTATTATTCTGTATATATTTTTTTCATTTTATTTTTGTCACTATTTAAGTCTGGCTTTCCATGTCGGATAGAAACTCAGCAGGGGAAACAAAACAACGCAAATTGTATGTAAAAATATACCAAACGTAAAAAAATGTGAAGGAAAATTTCCATTTTACAGCAACACCAATGTGTATCAAATAAAGAAGAAGGCATTATTTGGGTTATGAACAATATATACAGACAAGTAACATGATGTAAAATCCGTGTAATAAGATAAATAGTTTTAGTATCCTTCAGTTCCTTTTTTTAAATTGCGCGAAATCTAACGAGATGTTTTGTTTTCCAAAGCCGCATTAATTAGAGATATTTCAAACCCATTTAAATGCTTTTCCGAATACCTATAAATCTTTTCTCAGCATGACGGCTTCCTTATCTTATATTATAGACAACGAATTTCATTTATATGTTCAAGTTAATTAAAATATACACTGAACAAATTTAATATATTCTATTATTTAATATATTTAATAACAATATATTTTATCATTCTAATAGAGTAATATTTTATTATAGTTCCATATTTTATGGAAAATATACTTAAATAGTTTTTAACTGATAGTATTTAATTTTAATTTAAAAAATGAGACTTTTTATCCGGGCGACTTTTTAGTACAACAACCACATAATATACTCAACGACAACACACCAAAGTCAAAATATAACAAACACAAATCAATCCGGAACCGGCCAAATGTCTAACTAAACCTCGCAAAGCCCCCATAATACTCAAATAAATTCAATATGTCCTGAAATATTAATCAGTCAACCAAGTGAAAAGGTAAGTAAACTCGAATAAACATGCAGCTGGGGTAAGGTTTGGTTAGGAAATAACGTTATTCTATGTCATATATATCAAATTGCCAATGAAGTCCTTAATCAGATGCAGGCAATACGTATATAAGCGTGCATAGACTGTTTGTATTTTGTATTTTCCGGTAGCCTTGGCCTCGTGGGTCTTCCAACTATTTGGCGTGTGCCAGATAACTTCAATCCTTTATCTTCCGCCATGAGTCGCCTCCAATTGTGAAACCTTTGATCCCATAAGCCCCATCCACTGGGTATTCATTGGAAGCAATCAACCATTATTGGGACTTCCTTTAGTGACCGCTTGACCATTGGTAAAGAAGATCTGTACGAAACGAACTCCAGCCAGTATATATGTCCATTGTTCCACCGGACAAAAGATGAAAACAACCTCAACAAAAGCTCAAATTGAGATAAAAAGAACATAAATATACCACTTGATACAGACAATTTTTCATTTTGAGTAAACTTCAAAGTTGCCAACCGTTCGCCGACATGCAATAGCATTAATCATATCTTACGGATATACATGCATTGTTGAAAACTTTATTTCATCTTACTAAATAAATAAAACTGTATATTTATCGATCGTATTTGGTAATAAATTAATAAATTAAACTAGACTTGTCTCAGCAAAAAAACATACCACACACTTATTATTTGGCATTCATTCTTTTCTGAAATGCGCCTATCTATATTAGAAATATTATATAATATTTTCATCTTATATTACCTAATGCTATCTCGATGCAAAAGACTATAAACAACCAAGCGCGAAATTATACCATATCATATGCAATCCTAGAGTGAACAAACAGACTGATTGTGTTCATAAACTATATCTATAACATTATGTATAATAGAAATTTCTGTTTTTAAAGATGCATTTTCAATCGTATGGTACAGTCTATGATCTGAATCAAAAATATAAAAGTACTGGTATTTTACTGGCTTAATTGGATTTTTGAAGATGGATAAACATTGCAAGAGTTAATAAAACAAAATTAGTTATTTGTTGTTAATTTCCAACAAGACGTACACAATAAGAACTATCTGTGGAAAATCATTCCATTGTTTAGATACTGTAAAGGCCCAAAACGTTCATGACAATCAGAATGTATGAACAGAATTTTAGCAGCTAATGCCACCTTAATTTAGTCGGATAACGAATGACAAAGTCGGAATACTGTTATACTAAAAACTCTAGCTTTCTTTGAAATATGTTTTGTATACTATTCCAGTGTCATACTTATATGTCTATCATATATGGATAGTGTCATACTCCAGTTGAGTGCCCATTCATAAAAAAATCAAATCATGAGGCGTACAAGAATACTTAGTGCAATTATATAAAAATAGGAAATTGTGTAAAGCAACAGTCTATACATTTCGTTTTAGTTTTTAATAAATGTGATTCTTCTGTAGGAATACAAAAAGTAGACAGTAATGATAATAAAAACCTGCATTTCAAGTCATTTAAAAGTTTATCAAGGGCAAGTCAACATTGCAAGGAGTTCATCAAGTGTAAATATAAACAAATATACAAGAAAATAACACGTTATAAAATCAAATATATTTTTTATATAGAAATTGATTTTAAATTTGACATAGAAAAAGTTGGACGGCTGGTTCAAAAAGTTCACAAACATACAGAACTGTTTCAGTCCCAAAGTGTTGTATTTATACCCCTCGGCACCGTTTAATCTTGCCGACTTACAGGTGTATATAATACGTCATACAATATCATTGTTAACACAAAGCGACATTTACACGATGGAGTACAGACGTCACTATAAACATATACATTCATATCGTGTTATGCTGTGGTTAATATGACATTCTCTCAACCATTGCAGCACTCAACATATGTCATAAGATAGTAACAAAATCGTAAGTGGCATGAGCTGTCAGTATTTGTATCGAGTATGGATGTAGAAGTCAGTCGTTTGGAAATATTTGAAGAACCCATTACTTAATGTGGCATTTGCTGCCAAAATTCAAACTTTTTTTCATAATGCCTGATCGTCATGAAGGCCAACTAAATGATTGGCGTTGGAATGAGGAAAATCCAAACAGTATGTGGCCTGTACGAACCAAAATCGTGAAACAAAATTTAAATAACCGGGACGACCATTCATTCATTCTAAACAAAAGTTAATTCAAAACAATACTTTATCGTACATTTTCGAGACTAGAAGTACAAAAAAGCTTATATACGTGTTGAGAAAAATAGCCAATTATTTCAACATGCTGTTTTAACGTCAAAATATCAATATTTTGCGCTTTCTGCAATCCACATGCAGTTGAAAAAATCAAATAACCGATTCCAATGTATAGAAGTCTGAACGATTAAGCATCTTTAAAGTGGCATGAGCTGCCAAATATAAGGAACATTTCGTTGAAGCAAAATTAGCTGTCTGAAATTACAAAATAACAACTTTCAGTTGATACCATTCTTGAGGATGTACGTTAAGGTGGTTTCATAAGCAAGTCCCAAAAATGAAATCATGCATCCCAGCTATTTGAATTTTGTCCTTTACTAGTACATGTCTTTGGTTCGTGGGGGATACTGACTATACCAATTGTTTTTTATTTCAACGGCAATGCTTTAGTTTTCGAAGGTGCATCATACGTTGACAATCAGAATTTATGAAAGAAATCCGAATTTTGGCAGTTTATGCCACTTTAAGCAGGTAAAAATTCTCTATTTTGATAGAATAAGGCCATCAGTTCCATTGATTGTCATTCCATAATCGTCTACTTTAACAAAAGGAAAAAACAAACGAAAAATAAAATATTAAAAAAAAATTGAAATATAATCAATGATTAAACGGTCAACGTCCTATAGTTGCTTACTCTCTCGTTTGAAATATAGTATTTTATTAAATTTACATGATTGTCGCTGGAATATAGAACTAAAAAAATGCCTTAAAAAGACGGGCTTCTTATTTTCCCCCATTGTTCTGTATTTTTCACATTTACAAGAGAAGAATAAAAATTACTTCGTGGTTCAGAAGCTTATTTTTCCTTTCTAATGGTAAGTTTATAAAATACCGTGATATGATACATACACAAAACAAATTGGTCAAAATCCCCCATTTAAACCCAGGTTAATTTCCCTCTGGTTAAAATATTCCTATCTCAAGAAAATTGAATTACAGAGGAAGATTTGAGCAAAATGGGGCTAGCAAAAACCTGGCCTGCGCGCCATATTGGTGAGTTACGAAGACCCTGAAGAGAATGAATTTAACCAAGGCTTGAATGGGAGATTTTGAAAATTGACCAATTAGTTGTGCTTATTGTGATATTCTATGACTTCCCTGTCAGGCGTAAAAAAAAATCGCAAAATATGTGTTTGGTTCGTTGGTAAGGAAACATTGGTGCGCTTCGTCTGAAACCTAAAGTGATTTTCTTGTTTTCTTCCCCTTTAAAGAGGTTAGATGCATTGCATTTTGTCAAAAGTCAAAGGTTTTGTTGTCTGGAAATACCAACAATGTCAACAAACCACATACAGGCCTGAGTTGCCCATACAACCATGTTATTTAATTATTTGTCAAGATAAAATAGGGTACATGTCGATTGCAATCAAGCAGTTACATGTTATTTTCAAATAAAAACATCCTCGTCCATAATAAATAATTGTACATTTGGTTTTAATGTACAGTATGAGAAAATATTTCCGCTAAATGAATAAGATTCTCAGTCCAAATATATTGACACCATTTGGGGCGCTGTTATCTCTAATTAAAAAGCTGTTTCATCTATACAACTTCATTTGCGCAACCACTCTCAATGTGATCTGTAAAGTGAACATACCACAAACGCCAGTACTACTGCTCGTATATGGGTTTCTCGAAACGGTTTGGACAACATTAACATTTTGATTTTGACGATTGATAAAGATTCGCTGCTCTAGTTTATCTGTATAATACGAACCGTCTTGGTAAATACCAATCCAGTTGTTTACAACACACCGGACCAGTGAATACTTAAATGATACTCTCTGGAACGAATCGGCCTTGCGGAATGCCATGGTAAAACTGTCATTAACAGAGGCAGTACAAAAGAAGTTGTTGTAAGGGGTGAGATAATCGGGTTTAGAGTACCCTGAGCGTCTTTATCTGCCACAGAAAGAGGTCTCTAAGACGTTCCCCAACAAAAATAGACAACTGGTGAATTGGTCTTAGGGCCCTCACCTGTCTCTAATGAGACAACAATAGCACCCTGGTATCCTAACTGCCAAATCGCCTTTTCAACCGCTTAAGTGGCACAGACAATAGTTGCATGGCAGGTTTACAGGGAGATGAGCCGCGTGCGGGAAACCTGTCCGCTAAATGGCCCTCTCTGCAATTAAGGGGATATAATACCTGCAAGAGTTGCGCAACTCGCTATTCTCTACCAATGATCCAAAGCTAAATGTGTGGAACGTTAAGTGGCGATTAAACCGACTTAATTGATTTAGAGACATGGATATAGAAAGGTGTCGTGCAGGGAGCCAGAGGCAGGTTGCTATCCTGTCAAAACTTACAGAATAGGGTTAATGGTATTAGAGACCAAGCATTGAAGTAAACATAACACTGACGTGTCAAGAAAATACAATAGACGATACAGACACCACCTCAAACCGTTTGCTCACTCTTGGTAGGAGCTCACTTTAAGAATAAACAATCAAGAAATTTGTCCTAGCTAAAGCAATGCATGGGTTTATTTGTGATTGATTGTGCGACATCTTGCGCCATATGATAACTTATTTTCCCTACAATTTGATGATTACAACATTAATAATACTGAGTTTTAGTGTCCATAAATAATACTGAGAACATTACACTGTTTCTCTGATACAGCAATATTAAAAAAAACAAGTTGAAACAATTTTCTAAAAATCGAGCAAATAACCATCTTTCTGAATAATACGTACTATACATTGAAACCCAAAAAGTGCATGAAACTTACCATCTCGTCATCGTTCATTGGGAAAATATGTTTAATGGCTTAAAGCCAACGTTTAAAGGTGACTCATACAAACAATTATCAATGTCAATATTTTACCATTGAGCTTGTCCAATTTTATTTACATTATTGAGTAAATTTAGTAAAAACTTAGTTTTAAACCCATCTTTAACCAGATCAAACTATGTAAAAAAACGCTAGTTGTATATTAATGTTTCATTGTAGTGCATTGTACAAATGCTCACGAATCATGACCAGGTAAATGCCTGAAACAGTAAATACTCATTAATGTTCATTAAGACAGAGTATACTTACCCATTTAAAGAAAAGTAGAAAGCCAGACGTGTCGTCGGTATATAACCAAGCACAGTCTATTTAGATGTGAAGAAGAGGAACACATTCGAGAGCTCAATCGACCCTAAACACCGTATTAGCTATAAAACATGTCGATGACAACTTTTATAACATATATACGATGTCCATATTGGTCATATTAAATGAAAGAAAGACATACAAAGAGGATCAGTGGATCTTTTATATCTGCAGCAAATTTTTGTTGACATGGACTGTTTTAGTGCCAGGAGTTGGTCGGGGAAATATACATAATATTGATATTTTCAATCCAGGAACACGATACAATTTTAATCAAACATAATTTGAGTAAACACAGTTCGTTTAAAGACATATAACACTACCTCGCCTAAAGGTGTTTGGTTGCATCATTTAAAGGGAAAACTCTGGAATTATGATCCTTTTTTAACATAAATTCCAGATCAAAGGATTGTCAGAAATCCCTTAGGACCAATTACACAACCCAAGCGACGACTTGATAAATTTGGAGACGAGAACACTAAGTTCGAGCAAATACAAGAATCGGTCGATTCAAACACAATGTTAAATAAGACATTTGGATATCCTGCCAAATTGACGCTGATTGATTTAACGGGGCTGTTTATCAAAGAATGCACAGAGGGCACCCAGACCACAGATTAATATTTTATAGGAGTCTTTACAATAAAAGAGAAAGGTAAAGGTAACTGTATCACGTCCAGCTGAGAAGAGGCTGCTTTCTATATCTTTAGACGAAGGTGCACATTTCCAGGTAAACAAATTTTATGCTTATCCATGTTCAGACTCATAAAATACAATTTATACTAAACTTAAGAGATAAGTGCTAATTTTTTGATTTGGATTAAATTAATTATCATTCTAAAAATATGCTACATGAATTTTTTGGAGAACCATTAGAACAAAAATGTGATGTAAACAGAGATTTATGAAATTCTAGAACAACAAAATATATGGAAAATATACGGAATTATTTCGAATCATAAATTTATGACCGGACAACGACGCTATACAATGTTTACATTAAACGTGTTCCTATTCCAAATCTGGAGCCTGTTTCACAAAGCGGCGTAGCGTAAGTTTTCACGTAACTGCCAAAGCAACCCATACTGTAGAGATATGTTAGTATGAAAGTTACGCAAAAAATGCATCTACGCCGCTTTATGAAACAGGACCCAGACCTGTTTTCAAAACAAATTATCTTAAGGCAAGTACTTAGAGACGTAAATAAAATATATCAAGTTAAATTTGAGAATAAAGAGAAAAATACACCTCTAAGCATATAACATAAAACATGACCAATTAGATATTTTGATAGAGAACTATCCAGTCTTCTAGATGTTTCGTATTACATTTGTTAAAACAATATTGGAACAAACATGTGTAGTGGTGTTCACTGCTTTTCAGCAACTCACTGGATTTGTTATGGCTCACACAAGTGACATTCGGCAGCATGGCGATATGATATGAATTTTGTCAACCCACAGTTGTCTCCCTTAAAAAGTCGAATTTGTTAGAAACCTATTCATTGTAATATCCCATCGTCTACTTTAACTAAAACCTGGGGTCTGTTTCTCAACATATTTACGACCGAAGTAAGTCCAATCCAAGACCTAACTTTTATGGTAACATATACCTTCACCATTACGCTGCGACCAAAGTTACGCCGTTGTTTAGAACCAGCACCCTGCTGATTTGAAAATATGTCAAGAACATTTCCATCGTCTATTTGAATTAAGGAAAAAAAAAATTAATTTCCATTCTGGGCTTTCATAGGAAATGTACCGCGTCATTTCCTCAACGTATTCTCAGGAAATTACATAACTTTAGTTAAATAGTAAAAAGGTGCAGGTAGTAAACCGCCACCATTCTACTAAATGCTAGCCCAACATAGCTATCGCCAAAATTTGGCTTTCATTATTTGATTCACCAAATCGTTTTAAGAGCAATCTGCAATGGCATAATAACAGTGGTTTGAGATCGCTTGCCCATAGAGATTAAAAGATTTAGGTTGCATGATGCCTAACACAATCTGCCTACCCCAGATTGTAACTCCTGCTACCTGTATGTCGGACAGAACGAACATCACCCTGTAGACTGAGTGGCAAGATCAGTAACCTTTGGACAAGCACTATGCCCTTATTCTGAGAGCATGCTGTTTAAATGGCGTAAGCTGACAAGAACGAGGAAATTATTTCAAAACGCGCAATTCAGAAGCTTCTTTCTTTGTGATGCTAATCTCGAAATTATACGTTAAGTAGTGTTTAATCGTATTTAGCTAAGAATGAGAAAATGTTCGTCCCAGTCATTTACATTTTGTTTTCTGTTTGGACAATATTTAGGCGTGTACAGCACATCGATCGTATGAATTTTGTTCATTCCAACGTCAATCGTTTAGTTTTCCACGACTTTCGAAACCTCTTACTGTAGTGACAATCTCAACTTTTGACAAAAAGTATTTTTTGTCGCTCATACCATTTTAATACAAGCCTTTTTTTAAAGGTCTCTTATTAGACAGTTGATTTACCGAACAACAATGAATCACCGAATGATGTGCGGGTGTAGTACATGGTTTGGACGGTTAGATGGTAAATTTGGTTCTAGAATTACATTATCGGGTGTTAGATAAACACATTGTACCTCCTTTTACACGACAAGTTAGATAACTCTCACTTCACATTTTTATAATTCCTCGTGTATTTTCTTATTATTGTTCAAAGTCTTCCCTCCAACACAAATCCGGCACGAATTCTCACGTGCCCTCCCTTGACAGAGTCTCACTTTCCTTCGTTGATAACTTTGCCTAGATCATGATATCCCACCTTCCAAACAGAAGTGTTGAGATATATTTACGTTATTCAGATCTGTACCTATAAGCAACAGTCCGACTCCAGTACAAAGTTTTGATGTCCTATGTATTGGAAACATCCCGTGGCCTACACGTAATTAGCGCGGTTTGATTTAATATTATGACCATTTTGATACAGTTTCATTCATCAGTGTAAACTCGGGGTAAAAAAAAACCCGATTGCCTAGTTCTATCTCTAAAAATCCGCCAAAAATCCTTAAACATTAGAATCATGTTTTTGTGTGTTTTTTATTCTTTCTTTTATGGAGAACAATCAAACACCCAATAACCTGGGAATGAATTTACCTGAAGACAACAGCAAGCTAAATTCATTTACGCAGCTTAATTGTCAGAAGTTGGTGTATTCCATCACCCTAGTAATCCATCAACCGTATTCTGTCCACTTAGCCCTTCAATGTGTATGGATTTATGACTGTACTCCTGGAACCTGACCTACTTGATGGCTTATATATGGCTTATATATGGTTTTCCTGTCAATGAGTATCATTCGTACATTCACTGAAATTGAAACTTTGTGAATCTCGCTTTTCTAAAGTATAATTCACAATATATTTTAACACTGAACTAGTCTTGGTGGGATTACTCCAGATGTAGCTCATATTGAACACGAGTTTGTACAAAGCAGTAGACGTTGTCATGTATGTTTTGGTAAAACAGATTTCAAATTTCATGAATGAATCATTCAAGATGTATGTTATATCTACGATCTTTAGCGATATTAAGAACAACTCAGTAGGCGTTCACTAAATTATTGTTCTGAAGCAAAACTCCAATATTCTCGCCAAATTACGAAAATGGTAACTTAACGCTAAAACCTAAGAAAAATATATATTTGTATAAAATACAATTTTTTATGATTATGTACTTTATTTCTTTGAAAAAAGCCAGAGGCAGAGAATGGTCCAATCTTAGGGTTTGAAGGGCTTGTGATTAAGATAACGTTAAATTTCTCACACGAAGACGACCATCATTATTCAAACGTTTGGTGATATGTGACAAATTAGGAATATCTAACCACAAACGGCATTTTTTCATTAATCACGGTGTGTTTCGTGGCTTAGACGGCGTTAGGCAGACCAGTTCTGGTCGTTGAAGCTCATCACCATTTAATTGCGCCCTACAGTGGGAAAGCTCTCCTGTGATGTCACAAAGGCTATATATTTTAAGACCGCCATAAATCCAAATTCGTGTTCTCTGTCAACGCAAACTACTGGTAATTATCGAGAACGGATGGAATGCTACAGATTTCAATTCCTAATCAAGGGCTGCCCGGTGTTCATCTTCCCGCCTAACGATAGACGAATGTCCTGGCGTGACCAATCACACCTCTATCAAACACATCTTAATCTTCCCTTCGCTCCAAACAGTTGTCCGATACATCGCGCACAAAAGTCTTGTTTGAACAATTTGAAAAAAGAAAAACTTGGAAAGTATTTACACTAAGCACAAGGTACCGCTAATGAATTCGGCCAACTATTAGGGAAATACTGTCCTGACTGTATAACTAAGTAAAGGCTTGGACGATTCTCAGTTTTGCAATTTTAGATTCTATAAAGGCTCGAATCGCGGAGACTTTCTAGCATAGTTTTTCGTATTACAGGTGCATTTTGTTGTAGGTATTAGTGTCGATTTTACTTAAACTGACTGAGCTTACTGAAGTAATGTGAAGTTATTAGATAAATCTTTTAAATGACCAAAATAACTGGTGTTTGAGATGGGGTTTCCTAACGTCCCCCGATTTTGTCAAAGTAACTGAGACAAAGTAATCTTTACAAAAATAACCGACGCAATCAAACGGATTGATCGAGGGAGGATTTTGTGTGTGTGTCAGAAAGAAAGAGACTGGATGGATTTCTAAATTTGAGCACTCTCTCAAAGTTGCTTACGTGACGGTTAAAGTGATGAGTCTACGCCCGACCAAAGTGAACGTACTTTGCAAAAACCGATCGCCGGATATGGCAGCCTAGAACAAAGCAAAGAGAGGTTTGGTTTCAAGGAGAGTTATGTCTTCTTTCATTCTCAAGGATCAGGCATCATTAATGTAGAATACGTAATGCTGCTGGATTCCCAGTGGTGTTGTGTTAGTGTTAGTTGAAGACACGACTCCCTTCACCTGTAGACCATACAACTCCCGGGAGTCAACCATCTCCAACTGTAACTTCCAGCAAATGAGTCTGTCAACAGTTCTTCTCTATCACAAAATAAATGTACAAGTTCACTCTTTTTTTCTCTAGAATTATTCCACATCGAGACAAGGTGTCGAGTTTATTATTTATTTGTTTTTGAGAGTAACCGATGGCAATTGCAAAAGAAACCGTTTGTTTGGAGGGAGTTTTATCTTCCATCTTCAAGGGATGGAATTCACGCAACACATGGTGCTAAGAGTTAACTTTGTATTCACCTTGTAGTCAGAAATTATATAAAGGTTACAATGTATAGCCTTATTTTTTCACATTGCAATTTTCTGAAATGCATACTTTCTAGAAGATTATTTA
Source organism: Lepidochitona cinerea (assembly GCA_963971465.1). Lineage (NCBI taxonomy): Eukaryota > Metazoa > Mollusca > Polyplacophora > Chitonida > Tonicellidae > Lepidochitona > Lepidochitona cinerea. The sequence continues at coordinate 104,326,087 of OZ020551.1, read as the reverse complement.
AAAGAGATTTTTCTAGACAAAAAAAAGAACCATAAAAAGAGAAAATCAGAGTTAAATTAAAATTGAAGACAAACAGAAGGGACAAGAAAAGCACGAGTGACAAATGTATTTTTCAAGCTGTTAAACGATATTAGCGAAAGATCGCAGATGGCTTCTCACGGACAGTAATCGGAGTGCACTTGTAACTTAACAGTCTCCGAGCCCCATCGATTCCTAGGGTAAAGGGTATTTACAAACAGTCACCTCCGTGTTGAACTGGGCACCCAAGTGAATTGTAGATTAAGTCTCGATAAGTACTCAGACAATATCGAATTTGGAAATAAACACCAAATAATCATATGTGTATTTCAACTCCTCATTCTAAAAAAATGGAAATGATTTGCATATAAGTTTCCGCAAACAAGATTTAAAAAGTACCTAGACTTTTGAGAATCTTTGTTTGTTTTACAAAGTTTAAATATGATAACAACATAGGCTGTGGGTTTATCAAGTTTGAATAATACATTGCCTTAGACTGACGTAAAGAGCTTAAAGCCCCAGGTCCGTGGTGTTGGCACAATGAAGAGAGACACACCCGGGGAAGAAGTCTAGTACAAGATCATCCTACGTGTGAACCGGTTTGTATTGATCGCTTTTTTCATTAGAAGTTGCTATCCAACGTAATCTGTCGTCATCAGGCAACCTTTATAACTCTAGCGCCAAGCAATCCCACAGATTTCTCCGTTTTAACACACTAGAGAGCATTTTCATCTGCACTAATTCAGCTAGGACCAATTGGTAATCAAACGGACAGGCCTTAGAATGATGCTTTCGAGTACTTTCAATCACACAGCTCAGGACAATAACTGTTCTATCAGCACTATCTTACAGTATAGAGCAAATTCCGTTAAAAAACACGAGGAAATAATATATAGAACATAGACCAGTCTTCGTCAGTTCATTACGCTATTTCATGGATCTATTTAACAAGACAAAGATGCCACAATTTATATCTTCAAGTCATATCCTCGAGCTTGGATGGCACTATGCAACGTAAAGATTAAAGAGACTATTTATCAGTATACCGTCCACATATCGGTTGCTCAATTCTGTCGAAGCTATCAAATCGTATCTTCACTGTCCTAAAGGACAAGAAATAGATGTTTTGGTGTATTGACTATTACAACACTGGTATCATTTGTGTGATTTTGAAAATAATTGAAGCTTGGTGTTTGAATGGATAAAATATATGTTGATTTTTTAAAAACGCTTATTTGTGAGGACAAACAGCCCTTGCTCTCTTACAGATCACACAATGTTTGAACTAACAAAGCTGTGTTAAATGGACGAAGTGTACCAGCATGTAAATCGAACACATTTAATACCAATTGATAAGTTATTTTGGAATTGCTTAATATTTGCTATTTACTAAAATGCTTCAATGATATTTAGAAGGTGAATGGTTACATTAAGATGGGGATTACTTATGGGTGAGCACGTCTTGGTTTATTGGGTGACGACGTTTCGATGTAGTTCTTACATCGTTTTCAAAGTCAATGACTAACAAAATTATTCATTTACATAACAGCCGAAAGCATTACAAGTTGAGACAGGTACTTACTAAGAATCTTCTTACTTTATTGGATGACGACGTTTCGATGCAGTTCTTACTTCCTTATCAAATTCAATGACAAACAACAAAATCTAGTTCAAGGTCAATGGCAAACAACACATTTATCAATTCATATAACAGATGAGAGAATTACAATTTGAGGCAGGTACATGATAAGCTTATATAAATAAATAATTGTGTTGTTTGTCATTGACTTTGATAACGATGTGAGGGTTACATCGAAACGTCGTCAATAAACCAAGAAGCTGTTATCCTAAAGTAAGTCTTCACTTTACTAGAATGCATTTAAGGAAGGTCGTGGGTTTCCTCCGGGCATAGAGCCCGGTTTCCTACCATAATAAAACTGGCAACGCCGCCATATAAGTGAAATAATCTTGAGCGCGGCGTAAAACACCAATCAATCAATCAATCTTTTAGATAGTACGTCACACTAAAACTGGCTAAATCCAAACGCCTGAGCCACAGAATTCAGTTGAAATATATATTTGAAACGATTTCTTAAATGTTTCCACTTTTTTATTCATAAAGCGAATAGAAAGTAATATAACATAAGACGATTTATCACTATAGAATTTATCACTACATTTACCATTTATAATTTAAACATTTAACCCACTTCTGCAAAACATATATAGGCAAGAGTTTGCTTTATACATTCTGGTTTCCGAGTACGAACTGAAAACGTATTTGTAAAATGTAAATCTGTTTGTATAATAACACCAACCCAAAGAATGCAAACATATACTCTAAAATGTGGTATAGCATTTTGGACATGTTAGATACATGTATCTAGTTTTCACATTTATAGAATTCTTTGAAGGGAATGTTTAGAATAAATTGATTGGGATCACGTTCTTTTTAGATTCAAAACTAATTAGTTATTTTTATAAACGGATGAGAGATGGCAAGTTATTCACATTCTAAATAAGATAACGTGTAATTTTGCTAAATGTTTTCTTGTAACATGAGCAGCCTTAAAGTGAATTGATTGCGTAACCATATATTATGCCGATGTCTTAAAACAGGACACGGATTTCCCTCCCATCTTCGAACTTATGAAAATCCGTAACGCAATCTGCTTATTATCAAGTCTTTACAAAAACTGGCTATGCCACAAAAATGAAAATGTAAAATAGTCAATCATCTGTGTATTGTTTTGTTGTTGTAAAGTTTATTGTTTTTTTCCCAAAGATAAAAATGGTTAAGAATATAGTTCGGGGTTTTCGGGTTTCTTCTCAGGTGAAATTGGCATGAGCTGGCAAATATAGGGGAAATTTCGTTAAAACAGAATTGTTTGTCATTTTAAACAGAAAGTTCAAAATAAGAGCTTTCCATTAAAATAAAAACTTGTAGATGTGTAGCAACTCCAAAGACGTACACTTACATCCCGATTATTTAAATTTTGCCCACCATTTGCACACATCTTCCGTTCGTACGAGTTACTGATAAGTAAACTTTAATGATCAACTTTTCGTGACATTTGGAATTCATGAAAAATATCAGAATCTTTGCAGCTTGTGCCACTTGAAGATGCTTTGATGGAACACGATAATGCTATTTTGAGAGAGAGAGAGATAAATGAGAGATTTTTTCAATTGAACCTTAGTTCGTGTAAGTTTGTTCATGGTGTAAAACATCAACTCTATTACACAGTATCCAGCATAGTTTTACTTATATTGAGTTGTCCCGTTTAATGAAGCCAAAAGCTTCGATTGTACCTTGTATTCTACAGTTGTATTGGTTTATTTTAGGAGAGTGGGGGCAGGAGGGGTAAGGGCACAGTTATTAAATTAGCCAGACCTAGTTGACTATCCTGCCATTATATGATAATTACAGATAGGTCCCATTCGCCTCCATACGATGGTTCAAACATTGGATCTTCTTGTCTTTATCAAGCCCTTCAGGATTTAAAAACATACTTTATAAACTGCTTGGGTTCCACTCTAGCAAAATCCAACAGGTCTATAAACTCACTCCAGGATCAGTTTTGTCATATGATACCTGTAGAAAGATTTGGAAACATGAAAATGGCGACCTTATAATAGTATAAAACGACAAAATTTTATATCTTAGACTGCATGGACACAGATTTTCCTCTCATCTTCGAACTTATGAAACCCCGTAACGCAATCTGCTTATTATCAAGTCTTTACAAAAACTCAGGTCTATAAACTCACTCCAGGATCAATTTTGTCATATGATACCGGTAGAAAGATTTTGAAAAATGAAAATGGCGACCTTATAATAGTATAAAACGACAAAATGTTATATCTTAAAACAGGACACGGATTTTCCTCCCATCTTCGAACTTATGAAACCCCGTAACGCAATCTGCTTATTATCAAGTCTTTATGGAAGACTTTTTTCCCACTCGCTCATCTACTTTGCATCTACCGGCCAGTGAAGTTTCAAACCTGAGCCTATTACAACTCTTATGGTCATCCCAAACAGACCCCAATCAAAACTTAATGTAGCCTGAGCCGCCCTATTTTCGGCTTAACAATATTGTTAATCTAAGTAACGAGGAGCTCACTGCCTTTCATATGTGCCTAAATCGTTGTCTCTTAGAGACTTTTCTATTAATAAATTAGTGTGTGTTATGGGCTTCCCCAAAATTCCTTGGGTGATATCTACCGATATTCTTTTAGGTCTTAAACCAGCTACACGCTCTTTGTCACATGTATGATCCCGATATAAACAAAGTCGTGACTCTGCATCAACGAAATTTGATGGTTTAGTTAATCTTAGAAAACCAAATAACCTAACTTATTCAGAACGTTTTTATTAAAAGAAGCATACACCTTTGGAATCGGACCTTAATTCTAAAAACAGAGTCTTTTATTTTTCGAATCCATTGAAAACCCATTGAAAAATGAGCCAAGGATTTTGGTAGTGAACGTTAACGAAAATCAGAGCTTATTGAGTACTATCTAAAACCTTTGACAGAACTAGAAACTTGTCTCCATGGTTATTTCAGACCACGTGATTTTCCCTGTGCCCGAGTGTTTTAGTGTTCTTAATATATAAACAAAGCTATCTAGTTGAATTCACCAACAGTCCAATACAATCTCCCATTTCACTTTCTCTACAGATACCAAGCACAAGCGTTTGGAAAGAGAACGATTTTGGGTTCAAACGTTGGGTTTGAACTTGAACCATGAAAGGTCTCGTTAAAAAGGTATTATACCATTTATGTTTCAGTTTAATATGGCCCAGATTATAATACAAACTACTTCGTTATAAAATAGCTCGACCTGCGAGACAATGGTGTCAATGGTTATACAAAATAAAGTTTACCTGACTTCTTGCCATAGCTAAAGATCCGTACAACTTCGTCAATATATTATAAAATATTCGCAAAAATTCTACTGACGAAAGCCAAACTCCTGTCCGTCTTCAATCTAATAAAATATCATGGGTTTTGGTCTAAATATAATATATATAATACCCAAATGCAAAGCTTATTGTCTGAAATTAGTTGTACCCTACTTAGTTGTAACGTCATCGAGACCAAGTCATCGGGAAATGTTCCCTTTGGTCGGATGCTTCATTTCAGAACATATATGTTATAATTGTGGAACATATTTTACCGCTGCAGAGTCATTTTTGTTTATGTATAAACAGGTTTATAAACACGTCAACCTAATGGAATATCATGGGTTGTGGTTCATTATAACAACTTATGATTGGGTAAATGACGTGCCCATTTTTAACACAATAAGAAATTTGTCTCCGTGGTTATTTTAGAGAAGAAGATTTTCCCTGTGCCCGTGTGTCATGGTGTTTAAAATATAAACAGGTTATGTTGGTTATTTTGTGAACTTACACTCAATATCTATATTAAGATACAATTGAGACTTTCGCCGCACGGTCAAAATACTGAAATCGATCACACGGTGGAGATAAAATTTTTCGGGCCGCAGTAGGATCGGAAAAATTACCGCAAGAAAATAATCCACTTTACGATTGGCCGGGGCATCGTAAGGACGTGGCAAGGTTCCCGCACGTTTTAATCCACGAATCTCTTGCGGCGAACCGCGCGAGTGACGCAAGCAACGCACGTCTAGCGCACGTGTTCCGTGAGACAGTTACTCGGAGGTACTACGTGATTGGTTGGAACGTGCGGCGTGCCGCAAGATGCATCATGCGTCATTGTTTTTCGCCGCGCACCAATGAGCGGGCGCCTTACGGCGTTTTGTCAAATCGTGTAGCGATTTTGGACTTCGCAGACGTGATTGCAGTATAAAAAGGCGCAGAGATCCAAAAAATCGTTAGAAAAAGAACGTCAATCCATTGAGGAAGATTTTGAAGCCCCCCAAAATATATACCTGTAGCACACCTGAGGGTATTTTTCGCACGGTGAACGCAAGGTGGTGCAAGACAGAGGCGGCGAATCGTTCAACGGTTTACGACTGCCGCAAGGTTGGCGGAACAAGAAATTTCACCGTACGGAGCATCTTACGACACAAAAAAAAAATCGTGCAACAACCGCGCGTCATCTTTAACAGCATTTTGCACAAGTTTAAACTTGGTTTAAAGACGAGAAATTCTGTATGTCGAAGAAAATCAAGAATGTATCATAAGAATCGTGCCTTCAAGTAAAACGATGAGAAAGTCGAAAAACGCATGTACACTGTCAAATCACAAGCGAAACACTTCCATCGCGAAAAACGTTCTCCCCGCGGAGAAAAGGTTTCCACCGCGGAGAAAACTTTTCTCCCACCGAAGACCTAACTTGCACTATATTCTAGCCTTCTTGCACGATATTCTAGCCTTCTTTCTCAAACTTGACTTTCATAAAAGCCAGAAAATGAACTCTGAAAGCTATTTTCTCCAATGTATGGCACGGCCAGACTTGACTGGCAAGTGTCAAGACACTACGTCACGAGCCATATATGGTAGCCGCCCTGTATGGATCCAGTCGGAACTCCCTTCGGCTATCTTCGGTCGCTACCGGTCGGCCTTCAGGCGCCTCGGACACAGTCGGAACTCCCTTCGGCTATCTTCGTTCGTTACCAGTCGGCTTTGACACGCCTCGGACAGTCTGCGCTTTTTATACGGCAAATCACCGTATTTGTAAGCTGAATAAAACTGGCGTCGAAAAATAATTATAAGTTTTTTTTAATAACGTTTAGAAAGATATTTGTTTATATATTTTATTTAGCCCGGTAAACCACATGTTGTAGACAGACGCAGTTTCGGTACATCCCCCAATGCTTTAATTATACATGTATAACTGATCGAGGCTGAAAGTTAACAAACAGAGTTTTTCGGTCCCTTACATTATCACGAGGACCCTTTTGTGGGGCCCTCAAGATGATTGGGGAATTGTACGGTTCACGGCTACCTATTTGGTCGCCATATTCAAAATGACCTGCAGTCTATCAGAGGGTATTTCAAGCACGTAAATCCCCGAAGTTATCAGACTGGTATGGATCAGCACGTCGACGTAAGGGTCTCCACGTGACAGGTTTGAACCAATGAACAGGAATTATTCAGTGTGAGGTGGGATAACGTGGAATACAAGGCTCAATATCTCGCATGTTCTTCACGAGTGACCCTGGGTTCGATTTTAAAATTTAAGAGCTGGCGGACTTTTTTACAAATGTATCAGGATCCACCTATCTACGGCACAGTCGATTCGTATAATGTAATGGATGTTTGTAACTTATGTATGTGTATTAAAAACCAAAATATGTCGAACAACTTGGTCTGCTGTATACATTGTGATATTCAAGGAGAGGGAAATGGAAGAAACTAGTAAATACTCTACAGGCGAGGAAATTTTCCTTTCCAACGGTACCAAAAACTATATCTCTACTATATTTTATAGCCAAGGTGTGCCAAAAAATGTGCAAAGTGCTCTCAGAGAACGACTTGTGGACTACGTAGCCACCTTCATAGCAAGGCTTAGCTGCTTGTCTCGTTCGGCCAATCAGCAGACACATAGCCCATCAGTCGCTGAAAGCTCGCAAGAGAAATTGGTCAACTCCGAAAGTCTGCCGTTAAACCTAATTTCAAGCAAACAGAGGTCTTGCTGGCCAAAGAGAAACTCTGTAACTTCTCTGAAATAAATACTGGCTTTTTAATGAACGATTTGAAAAAGCGTGTCTATAGGATTTGCGAATGACTAAAAATGTCGTATTGGCGCTGACATTGCAGGTATTAATTCACTAATACTTTTTCCTGTCAGTTTCTACTTGCACATGGAGGGCTCCAATGACGACCGAACAGGAGTTTGTCTGACAGATTCATTTTCAGTTTTCTTTCAAACCGTGACTATGATGCTCAACGTGAGCCCAATTGACAAAAACGTATGTTGTTTTCTTCTTATTTATTGCTACCTTTTGAGAGGAGCTACTCTCGTCATCAGAAAGTACAACAGTCCCTATATAATTACTTATGAAGAATGAAAAAGTAAATGCAGACAATATTCTAAATTTGGAAGTCCAAATAATCCGCAAGGTAAGCTTATTGTCTGAACAAATGTTTTCTGGCAATTTAATTTTGTTTCTACTGCTACAAAATCACTCATTTTTTTGTTCGTTTCTTTGCTCCTAACAGTTTATAACAGGGGTATAAATAATAAAATAATGTTCAGAACACTTTGGCGCACGGGAATCGGAAAGAAATTTAGATGGTTCGCGAACGCCTTGGCAAGACGATTGGTTATGAAACACCAACAGCTTGAGTAACAGTAAGCGTTTGTGCGGCGATTGCGGGTGGTTGAGCAATTATCTCGCCTTTGTCATTTACAATGTTGACTTTGATACATCAGGTAGGTATATAAAGAAACAGATCCCATTTCTGGGGTCATTTCGGAAAACCGAATTCTAATGCATGTAATTAGGCTGCCAATGACAAAGTAAACCGTGCATAATTACAACTTCTCAAACGAATTTTTTAAAAGTTGTAGATTCAGCTTCTAGACTGCGTCTGCAGATTTATCATTTTCCAAGGCATGTTCATGACTGCCCCGAGACTGACTTACCATGCGATTGCACGGCTTACGGAGCACATCTAACACACACCCAACCATGTAAAAATACAGGAGAAACAGTTTGTTTGTGAAATACACCAAACAATTAGCAGTATTACCAGTATGACATACAAGTAGAGAGGCAAATGCAGCTGGCAACCAAGTATCACTGGAAACCGCATGATGACCAGAAACCATACAACATACCTGACAATCAAAGGGTGTACTTGCAGAGAACATGGCTGCAGAGAGAATACAAATACGTGGTGTATATGCATGCTAAACCTGGCCATTGCATGTAACCAATTGCATGTGACTTCTAAATTTAGAAGTTACCCGAGTCATAAAGTCCAGATCTAACCTCTAAGGCCAATAGTCGCCATTTCTATCGGAAATAATCCAATGGAATATGGTTGGAGCGCTCATCTAGGAGGTCAATTGATCATGTGACTTTTAAGTATTCGACAAAACAACATCATGGACTTTTAACTGGCGTTGGCTCGCATCTACCCGCTTTTATGTTACATCTAACATTTCAAATACTAGCAACTATTGGAAACGCCCCGTGAAGCCCATAGCAGTGGCCAGTTCAACAGGAATCCGGTTACTAGGTTAAAAATGTTTTCTTTAATTATATATTCACACACAGCGTGGTGTGAGAATTTTTATATTTAGTTGATAGCTTTTAGAAATGTTACCCTAGCTGGTATGTGAAAATCTCTGCGCTATGTCCGTTAAAGGCACATGAGATATTTCTTAGCCACGTCGAAAAGATATCTCGCGACATTATTATTTTTGACCGATAAGGACATTGCAACAGTCTGAGAAGAGAGAAGGTGAACCTTTCTGAAATTTGCTATTTATTCTTATTTAAAGGCACACTTGCCGCGAAAATCCAGAATACTGTTTACATAAACAACTGTAGGCGGTTTTCTGTATTTTTCCCAGACAGAAGAAGTTAGGAACTTTCTATTCTTACCAAAAAATAGAAAATGTTGGCATCATTTAGTATTTTTAATTTGAAATTGAAAATTAGATTTATCAGGTACCCGCAATGTCAACAAACCCCAAACCTGAACATGCACACAAGCGCCCCCTAATGTTTGAGTCGTGTGCGTGATCTAACAGCACAATATAATTTTACGTACTTCATCTGAGAAATACAGACTGGCGATTGGGTAAGAGTGACTCGAAAAGCCTGCCGATAATTTTTGGAGTGTAAACCACAGATAAAAGGGCGTGAAATGAGGGTAATTCAACCACTAAGTTAACCGACACCGATTGTTGTTGTTGTAACCAGGCTTCGATTCTTCGTTTGTTTTTCATCCCCCATTTCTATATTCTAAATTCAAGTGGACATGTTTTAGGTGTCCTATATTTGATTTTAGTGGTTTTAGTTTTAGTAAGCTCATGTAAATTGGTTTTCTTAAAGGCCCACTTGCCGCCGTAGCCTGTTTATATTTGCTAAAAAACCAATTTACATGAGCTTACTACGACTAATACCACTAAACTTAAACATAGGACACATAAAACATGTCTAGTTAGGTTTAGAATGTAGAAATGGGGTGAAAAACAAACGAAGAATCGAAGCCTGATTACAACAACAACGATCAGTGTCGGTCAACTTTCGTGTTGGATTACCCTCCTTTCAGGCCTTTGTATCTGTGGTTTACACTCAAACAATTATCAGCAGGCTTTTCCAGTCGCTGTTAACCGATCGTCAGCCTGTATTTCTCAGATAAATAGCCCTACGTTCTAGCCTTCTTGCACGATATTCTAGCCTTCTTTCTCAAACTTGACTTTCATAAAAGCCAGAAAATGAACTCTGAAAGCTATTTTCTCCAATGTATGGCACGGCCAGACTTGACTGGCAAGTGTCAAGACACTACGTCACGAGCCATATATGGTAGCCGCCCTGTATGGATCCAGTCGGAACTCCCTTCGGCTATCTTCGGTCGCTACCGGTCGGCCTTCAGGCGCCTCGGACACAGTCGGAACTCCCTTCGGCTATCTTCGTTCGTTACCAGTCGGCTTTGACACGCCTCGGACAGTCTGCGCTTTTTATACGGCAAATCACCGTATTTGTAAGCTAAATAAAACTGGCGTCGAAAAATAATTATAAGTTTTTTTTAATAACGTTTAGAAAGATATTTGTTTATATATTTTATTTAGCCCGGTAAACCACATGTTGTAGACAGACGCAGTTTCGGTACATCCCCCAATGCTTTAATTATACACGTATAACTGATCGAGGCTGAAAGTTAACAAACAGAGTGTTTCGGTCCCTTACATTATCACAAGGACCCTTTTGTGGGGCCCTCAAGATGATTGGGGAATTGTACGGTTCACGGCTACCTATTTGGTCGCCATATTCAAAATGACCTGCAGTCTATCAGAGGGTATTTCAAGCACGTAAATCCCCGAAGTTATCAGACTGGTATGGATCAGCACATCGACGTAAGGGTCTCCACGTGACAGGTTTGAACCAATGAACAGGAATTATTCAGTGTGAGGTGGGATAACGTGGAATACAAGGCTCAATATCTCGCATGTTCTTCACGAGTGACCCTGGGTTCGATTTTAAAATTTAAGAGCTGGCGGACTTTTTTACAAATGTATCAGGACCCACCTATCTACGGCACAGTCGATTCGTATAATGTAATGGATGTTTGTAACTTATGTATGTGTATTAAAAACCAAAATATGTCGAACAACTTGGTCTGCTGTATACATTGTGATATTCAAGGAGAGGGAAATGGAAGAAACTAGTAAATACTCTACAGGCGAGGAAATTTTCCTTTCCAACGGTACCAAAAACTATATCTCTACTATATTTTATAGCCAAGGTGTGCCAAAAAATGTGCAAAGTGCTCTCAGAGAACGACTTGTGGACTACGTAGCCACCTTCATAGCAAGGCTTAGCTGCTTGTCTCGTTCGGCCAATCAGCAGACACATAGCCCATCAGTCGCTGAAAGCTCGCAAGAGAAATTGGTCAACTCCGAAAGTCTGCCGTTAAACCTAATTTCAAGCAAACAGAGGTCTTGCTGGCCAAAGAGAAACTCTGTAACTTCTCTGAAATAAATACTGGCTTTTTAATGAACGATTTGAAAAAGCGTGTCTATAGGATTTGCGAATGACTAAAATGTCGTATTGGCGCTGACATTGCAGGTTATAGCTTGGAAAGAAAGTAATTCACTAATACTTTTTCCTGTCAGTTTCTACTTGCACATGGAGGGCTCCAATGACGACCGAACAGGAGTTTGTCTGACAGATTCATTTTCAGTTTTCTTTCAAACCGTGACTATGATGCTCAACGTGAGCCCAATTGACAAAAACGTATGTTGTTTTCTTCTTATTTATTGCTACCTTTTGAGAGGAGCTACTCTCGTCATCAGAAAGTACAACGTCCGTATAGTTAAACAGTCCCTATATAATTACTTATGAAGAATGAAAAAGTAAATGCAGACAATATTCTAAATTTGGAAGTCCAAATAATCCGCAAGGTAAGCTAATTGTCTGAACAAATGTTTTCTGGCAATTTAATTTCTTTCTACTGCTACAAAATCACTCATTTTTTTGTTCGTTTCTTTGCTCCTAACAGTTTATAACAGGGGTATAAATAATAAAATAATGTTCAGAACACTTTGGCGCACGGGAATCGGAAAGAAATTTAGATGGTTCGCGAACGCCTTGGCAAGACGATTGGTTATGAAACACCAACAGCTTGAGTAACAGTAAGCGTTTGTGCGGCGATTGCGGGTGGTTGAGCAATTATCTCGCCTTTGTCATTTACAATGTTGACTTTGATACATCAGGTAGGTATATAAAGAAACAGATCCCATTTCTGGGGTCATTTGGGTTAAACCGAATTCTAATGCATGTAATTAGGCTGCCAATGACAAAGTAAACCGTGCATAATTACAACTTCTCAAACGAATTTTTTAAAAGTTGTAGATTCAGCTTCTAGACTGCGTCTGCAGATTTATCATTTTCCAAGGCATGTTCATGACTGCCCCGAGACTGACTTACCATGCGATTGCACGGCTTACGGAGCACATCTAACACACACCCAACCATGTAAAAATACAGGAGAAACAGTTTGTTTGTGACATACACCAAACAATTAGCAGTATTACCAGTATGACATACAAGTAGAGAGGCAAATGCAGCTGGCAACCAAGTATCACTGGAAACCGCATGATGACCAGAAACCATACAACATACCTGACAATCAAAGGGTGTACTTGCAGAGAACATGGCTGCAGAGAGAATACAAATACGTGGTGTATATGCATGCTAAACCTGGCCATTGCATGTAACCAATTGCATGTGACTTCTAAATTTAGAAGTTACCCGAGTCATAAAGTCCAGATCTAACCTCTAAGGCCAATAGTCGCCATTTCTATCGGAAATAATCCAATGGAATATGGTTGGAGCGCTCATCTAGGAGGTCAATTGATCATGTGACTTTTAAGTATTCGACAAAACAACATCATGGACTTTTAACTGGCGTTGGCTCGCATCTACCCGCTTTTATGTTACATCTAACATTTCAAATACTAGCAACTATTGGAAACGCCCCGTGAAGCCCATAGCAGTGGCCAGTTCAACAGGAATCCGGTTACTAGGTTAAAAATGTTTTCTTTAATTATATATTCACACACAGCGTGGTGTGAGAATTTTTATATTTAGTTGATAGCTTTTAGAAATGTTACCCTAGCTGGTATGTGAAAATCTCTGCGCTATGTCCGTTAAAGGCACATGAGATATTTCTTAGCCACGTCGAAAAGATATCTCGCGACATTATTATTTTTGACCGATGAGGACATTGCAACAGTCTGAGAAGAGAGAAGGTGAACCTTTCTGAAATTTGCTATTTATTCTTATTTAAAGGCACACTTGCCGCGAAAATCCAGAATACTGTTTACATAAACAACTGTAGGCGGTTTTCTGTATTTTTCCCAGACAGAAGAAGTTAGGAACTTTCTATTCTTACCAAAAAATAGAAAATGTTGGCATCATTTAGTATTTTTAATTTGAAATTGAAAATTAGATTTATCAGGTACCCGCAATGTCAACAAACCCCAAACCTGAACATGCACACAAGCGCCCCCTAATGTTTGAGTCGTGTGCGTGATCTAACAGCACAGTATAATTTTACGTACTTCATCTGAGAAATACAGACTGGCGATTGGGTAAGAGTGACTCGAAAAGCCTGCCGATAATTTTTGGAGTGTAAACCACAGATAAAAGGGCGTGAAATGAGGGTAATTCAACCACTAAGTTAACCGACACCGATTGTTGTTGTTGTAACCAGGCTTCGATTCTTCGTTTGTTTTTCATCCCCCATTTCTATATTCTAAATTTAAGTGGACATGTTTTAGGTGTCCTATATTTGATTTTAGTGGTTTTAGTTTTAGTAAGCTCATGTAAATTGGTTTTCTTAAAGGCCCACTTGCCACCGTAGCCTGTTTATATTTGCTAAGAAAACCAATTTACATGAGCTTACTACGACTAATACCACTAAACTTAAACATAGGACACATAAAACATGTCTAGTTAGGTTACTCGACTGAAACATAACATTCGCTTGTGCAAGCATTTCGGTTTGTTTACGTTCCGGGTACCTAACAATTCAATTTAAAAATACAAAGTGACGTCCAAACTTTTAAATTTTGGTAAAAATAGAAAGTTCCTAACTTATATTATAACTCACTTCGAATAGGTCACATACTGTATGGATTTTCCTCATTCCAACGCCAATCATTTATTTTTCGATGGCCTTCAAAGACTCTTAGTGTCGTGACGATCAGAAATTATGAAACGTGTGTGAATTTTGGCAGCTCATGCCACTTTAATGTACCTTTTTAGGTATGTGTCTATGAATACTTTTAGCACATTAGTATGACGTCGCCGAGCTTTCTCCAAAATACTTAGTAATAATAGATTCAGTATATTGTTTTTGAATGGATTCTGATATTTTTTCTACAACACTCATTTGCGTTTATTAATGAACTTTAACAGCTCACATTGCCTGTCCTGCCAGGTTATTTCATAACAAGAAGTGAAATATGTAGGACATAAGCATGCATCATTCGACCCATTACTCAAATCTGTTCAAACATGTGCAATGAAGCACATATGTGAGTCGTGACAATTATAGCATTTATTATCTATAACAGTACAATATTGTATCTGATATCATACACCCTTATTTTGTCCCTGTTAACAAATACATCGTCACGAGACCAGAGAGGGAAATTGTATAAAAGAAATAAAGCCATTCAATCAATCAGTGTTTCGTTTTATTTAGTATTTTCATAGAATATTTCTATGGCGGACACTCGAAGATAAACGTTTTTCACAGTTGTCAAACTGGATGTATTGATTGTGGTAACCATGAATGTATTTTGCATTTTTCTGATATTGGAGATTTTATTTTTGTTAATTTTTCAAAAAAAAATATAAGTTACAACCTCTTACTTTGAATACGGTCTCTTCTTATATAACGAGAAATAATATTAAACAATTGTTCTTGTTTGATGTTTGTTAACAACTTTCCCATCAGGCAAAATGGTAAAAAAGCATTCCTTTTTAAAGATCATCCAAATTTAATAAAGCTGTAAACTCAGTACGATATTACTTCATAAGGATGCCCTTTTACCCATTTAACTGCGATATTATTACTGAATTTACTTTAATAGCATATTATCTGTTGTTAAGTTCTCTAAAATGTCTCCACGGATGTACAACAGACGGTTTTAAAACTGATTTAAAACAATCATGTCACGTGTTCACTTAGGCATCGGCAATTTCCCCTCTCTGGCGTTTTAAAAGGTAGAGGAGACCTAAGTGACAGAGAGAACAGTTCAGGTCACATGAGAGACAATTTATTAGACAGAGTCGTCCAAAGACTTTAGGAAAAAGATAAGGGCGGATATTTAGGCAAACACCAAACGTGCCATTTCTTCCTTCTTTTCACTGCTTTAACATACAATATTTTGCGTTTTTACAAACAAAAATGGAACACCTAATGAGAAGAAAGTTTGGCAAAAAACAAAGCGTAGAATTTCAAACTATTAAACGTGTATGACGATATTTATTAACGTCTTTCGGTTTTTATTCAAAAGAAAACTTAATATATCCATGCAACAAGCTAAATACTACTTTCCAAAATAAAAACTATGGATTTTATAAGAGTGTTATGTTATGTTTTATTTTGTTTTATTTGCTTTACAATTTTAAAACAGATTACGTAGGAATTCTATTTTAGAATCTGCCATCATTTGGATTAGAGGGTGTATACGTGACAAGGAAATCCATTCTCTGTCTCATACCGTATTCGATAAGGGTAGAGGCTTAGTTCTAGGCAGTTTTCACGTACATAGGGCGTTGCAATAGTTGGAAAACTTGAGACACAGTTGGCTATTTTCATTTTACAAATGGGTGTGAGTGTTAGTGATGGATGTAGTTAATCCATCTTCTGTCACTTACCACTCAAATAAAGAGAGAAATATTACCAATGAACATTAAATTTCTCACTGAAAATCTCTTTTATACAATCCTATTGCTCACAAGCTTGTTCATTAAGTAAACTCTGCGAATTTCCTCGAATGGATCGAATTGATGCCTTTCAGCGCATGTTATTTATGTCTTCAAATGAGTTTTGTCGTCTTTATATGTAACTGATTGCAGCTTTGTGTATACGTTTGGCTTGAGTAACCAAGTCCGATACTGACAAATTTGGTCGAGGTACACATTCTTACCAACTCCGTCTAACATCTGTGATAGTCATCTTGACTTTCTAGCTTCAGTGCAAGTCGAAATAGAGGAAGTCGTTAGAACTTGAACAAGTGGTGGTCACACAGCAGTATTCAGATGGTACACACGTCATATATAGCAGGTAGAACTGAAGATTGAGAGTTGGAGGGCGGACCTAAATGACAGTAATGTTGAACGCCTACTGGACAGTTGCCGGCTGAGAGACGGGGATCGGGTGTACAGTTCGCGCCTCATCGACAAAATACGGCGAGTGTATGTGAGCGGTCTACTAGTGGCAGATAAATCCTTAGAAACTCTCAGAGAACAAGGTTAATGGTGTCTAAGAGGCTTTGCTAGCCAGCTCGTCCAGAATTATCAAGTGTTGAAGCTAAAACAAGAGAAGAAGTGAAACCCGACGAGAAGACAGAGAGGTAAATGAGCAGTTGATTACTGTTCTAGGTTGGATCTTCACTACTTCAGCTTCCACACGCCAGTGGAGTTCGTTAAGAGCCCGGAGGAACACCTTGTGGCTTGCTATGATCTCCTAATAAACGGTAGGTTTTATCACCTCTTTGAGTTAGCTGAAAGCATGAGGTCAAGAGCTGAGAAACTCTAAGTTTATTATGTCATGAAACTATCTTAATTAAACGACCCATTGGGACGATTGGAAGAGGTTTAGACGAGCAGAAGCCAAGTTTTATGGCCGTGTTGTATGAGGTAGCGGATGATTTTTATGACTTCACTGACAGCCGAACAGAGACTGGTGATTTAGGACTACTGCTCATTTCACTTGACATACACTTTTACCCGTAGTTCTTCTCTCGATGAATTTACCGATGTTTATAGAAGATAGCGTGTCACCTCACTCGGGTTCTTACCTCGTAATCTACTATCCGTGTTTGCGGAAAAGTAGACACGCACAATAGTTAATGTTTATGGGAAACACGAGGTTTGAAAACAGGTAATAATTAGCAGTAAGCATTGCAAGGCAAAAACGGCTGTTTAATTTATGAGTGTCGGGGAGAGAGCCCTGGATTGACAACTGCTTGTCATTTTTGTAATTTAATGTGCCTATGGATGCACCATTTTAATAAATAATTATCTAAATAGAGTTGGCGTCTTGGGTGGTATTTCCCCTGGATGTTATTGATAGACATTTTCTAACTATAGATTTTATATCCAATAGTAAAAATTTACTTTAATTTATCAATAAGAAAATTAGTTAATTTCTTAATTTGATATTTCTGTTAAAATTCGCTGTGTAAATATAATTAATATCATTATTCTATTTTTCAAATTGTTTTCTTAAAACTCTTTTTTCCATTGAACAATTGAAACTTTAGGAACAGGGATGCACCAAATATTGTTATTTTTTTTATCTTTTTCGATTGCGCAGTTAATAAAAAACATATAGTAGCATGAACATCAGTAAAAAAGTATTTACATAAAATCTTGCTCGGCAAGAAAACAATCGTTTTTGCTTCAACGGAACAAATTTTTGACATTTTACTTTAAGTGAGCGTTTGTGACAAATAAACGCAGATAACTGACTGGTACACATGTCTGAATAGGGATACTTGCTTACTTTACAATACGTTGATTTTGCAGTAATAAACTTATATCTTCATCATTTATTTGCAGGCAATATGATAACATAACAATTAAACCTTTAGAAACTAAACGACGCCCAATATACCAGGAACACGTTAGAGCAAAATGCTAAAATATAATGATAAATAAGCCTGTATCTTTACCAACAAAAATTGCTTCAGCACAAATAAAATGTTTGAATGTATACAACAAACACAAAGCAGATATCTTCTTATAAATATTTCATGTGATACATTTTCAAGATATTCCTACATGTAGAGAATGAGAGTTTTGCTGAACTGGGCGTTTCCAGTGTGCTGTAGGTCTCTACTTCTCCACGGTAAATCTAAACATTTTAACATACTCCCTCGGCCTCTTAATCTAGACAGTTAGTTATTGTTGACGCCATGACTTATCCAGATACACAGTTGATCAACAGTTTAACACTTCCCCGCCTTAAAACTATAACACTCATTTTGTTCAACTGGACTGCCGAGATAACGCGTCAATAAATAATAATTAAATATTTTTTATTTCGGATTTCTATCTTATATATATTAAAATTTGTATATGACATGTTATTAGACATTATCTTTCTCATTCAACTACACTGATTTGATAAGGATCGTTCTTAATAAAACCATAATTTAAAAATACTAAAATATACCTTACAAATGTCCAACGGACACTGGTTGTACCAAATTATATAACATAGTGAAATATAGACGTCACACAGATTATCTGCATTTATAAAATCTATCACTAAGTGCATTCAACTAGAATAAATAATAATTATTGGTGTCCACAATCAGCAGTATACATGCATTTGTATAAAACTCCTGTCAGTCCTTAACCTAATGAAATATCATAGGTTTAGTTTATTACAACAATTTATGGGGTATAAAGGTCTAAATGATATACCTCTTTTGAACACAATTAGAAACTTGTCTCCGTGGTTATTTTAGACAAGAAGATTTTGTCTGTGCCCGTGTGTTTGAGTGTTAATAAATAAAATATATACTACTACAGGATGAGGATTATCTTCATCAGTAGAAATGTATCATTCTCTAAAAATAAATCTATAATGAATAAACAAATATACATACTAGGTATGCATATTTCAGAATATAAATATAGTATAGTTTTCATTTTTAATAAATCTTGAATATTTCGCTGCTTCACTATCTACCAAAGCCATATGCAAAGTCATAGATACACCCACTACGAATAGAGTGCAAATTGAAACATATATTTATTTTAGTAGCATTTTGTTTTTTCTTAAAAAAAGTATGTAATAAATAATACAGTATAAATACTAGATATTTATTATTTCAAAATCTAAAGTTTAAAAAAATAAATTATTTAACCTCTGATTATTATGAATGGATAATTTACAAAAAATAAATCACACTTTCGTAAGTGAAACTTTTGCATCAAAAGACTTCAAACTGTATATTCATCAATATTAAATTTTGTTCTTGCAATTTTTTTAATATGCTTCGAATTATGGTTGATGCTACATTGGATTTTAATTTTAATATTATTACCGATTTTGTCGTTTGGAAATATACATTCTGCACGGGGTAGGTTTCTTTCTCGCGTATAAACGTAGTGGAGAAATGAAATATTATCTGAGTGCCTGGTATATAGAACAAAACTATTCGTTTCAATTGACGGAGATGATTTCCTGTTATAACGAAATCCCATCAACCATCAAACGTTCGTGGGTTTTCAAAAACTGTTCCAATTTCATGGATGTTGAAAAGTATACAATTGCGGGGTTTGTGTGGCTTTAAGACGGACTAAAATTGAGTGTTTTTTCCGTTGAATTGAATGATTTGTGTGGCTTTTCCCATTCAGTAACCAATCATATTAATACGACTCTCTGGTGGCCCTAGAGTTCGGCGAAACGGGATTCGCTTGATGGGGCGTGGTAGCTTGACCGATGACTGACCAGTCGATCCTTGGCTTATCCATTAACTTCATTCCAACATCTTCAAACACATGGGCAGTAGCCTGGAATGAAATGGACGAGTAAAATTAATTTAAAAGAACTAACAATAAGTATAGAAATGAACATCTGAATACAACACACATTTACAAAGGTGTATTGTTTACTAAAATATGAATAGAATCGAATTGAATAGAATCATATCTGAGTTTTTATATACAAAATGAACTATTGCAATCGATAAATAATTAGTTTCTTTCATTTTTATTTCAAAATTCAAAACATGAAACTGATATGCACCGTATTCATGAATGTACTTGTATAATGTTTGGCTATGTGCATCGAAAAATCACTTCACTATTGACATGTTTTATTGTAGAGAACTTGAGTTTGTTTTAAATCTTTCAAAGCAGTCTAGCTGACAAGGTATAGATTCCATCTACATATCACGTAGATTTGCGATTTACAAATACAATTTCATTAAAATAAAATTATTTGGAAGTAGCGCTATGATATAGACTCTCCTCTCTATATCTATCTAAATATCACTGTAAATCATTTTAATTTACGGTCTAGTTACAGAGGTGCGATGAAGTACAAGCTCAGAACAGTGAAACCAGTTTACATATTGGTGGTCGCTTTGATTCATGATCCGCTGTTACGGGTTCAGAGTTCAATCTTTCCTCACCAGCAATTTTTCCGTACTCGTTTTTGTCACGTTAATCAATTGGATAGGGTAAAGACATCCCTGGCTATAATTTGTAAATACAGCGTTCTGGACCAATCGCCATGGGTCGGTCGGAGCTAACGATCTGCTATGGTTCGGGACTGTAATTTTCTCTTGCACGAGCATGCATTTATCATGGCTATGTCGAGAAGGACAACGAATGTATACATAATACAAAACAGGCAGCACAATCAACGACTATACTGTATACCATACCATTTGATACTAAGCTTTTGATTTATGCCCATGTGAATTGTTTAGTTTCGGTGCCGTTAGATGCAGTTTTTCCATCTATTCATATTCAACAAAAACTCGTTTCTCTGATCCTATTCAAAATTATAAAATTTGAAATATTTAAATATATCGTTTATTTATCAATTTATCATTTTAGAAACAAAATGAGAATTTTCTATATGACCCAAATTGAATAAAAATTGATCCCTGACTGTCTATATACGTATACGTGACCTCTGCCAAGCTCTAGAAGCTTTATATATTGATTAGAATATACATGCATCATTATTGTATTATATGCTATCAACACAACAGCATTATTAAACTGTTTATGGTACTCAGAGAACGCGCACCACACTATGTAAATTTCACAGCTGTAGCGGTTAAAGCATTTCTATATATTCAATATCCATTTGTCAGTACCCCATGCTATTTCATCAGGCTTAATATTTTGGTAATTCTCAAGAACTTTTTCATTTTGAATGCTGGCAATCACGTCATTATTTGTTCAGAGGAATATAAAACTTATAGTCTGATATAATCCCATTTGGGATTTATCTTTTATGACCGAACTAACTGGTCATAAAAATGGTACTTTGACATTTCAATTTATTTTATGATATTCATCATTAATATAAATCGGATTAAATGCAATTAAAACTCAATTGCCACTATATACAGCTAGATTTGTTGACAACTATGCAAGTTATTTATTTGGTTTAAAAACCATTCTATATCATAAATATAAAATCACCATGTTTCACTACTATCCCCAATGTTTCAACTTATGTCCTTTCCGACGAAACTGTATGTTTTTTTACGAGGATGTTAAAAATAGCAAAATTCCTCAGTTAACACCGTCCGGTGACTAAAAATTATTTGGATGTCACCATGGAATAATTGAGCCAGGGATACTTATGTAATAAAACATACATTCGATTTATTTTATGTAGATCTTAGCGTGGTGTTTGATTCTCAATCAAGTGAAACAGATATCAAATATTAACAAAATTTGGAACTGTCGCCAAGGAAGAAACATGCATATATTCTGACTTTAGTCTGACCTTTGATTTTTGTTTGAGACGATTTATCTATTTTCTGATAATGTCTAAATCGACCCGCCCACATTCCATATATGGCATTTGGCCTAGCATTTGTCTTTTTGTAGCTACGCCCATTTCAGGCGTTACCGCTAACTTAATGTAGCGCTCTATTGATCACATGCCGGGTACCGAGCATACTTGCATCGAAATTAATACTGACTGGTAGCTTGCCCAGCGATCAAACAAAAAGCTTCTCTTTTTCTATTTGCACTCAAGTTTTAAATATATATGTCAAAGGGATATTTTAGGGATTTTTTTTCACCCGGGGCTTTGACAAACCATACTTAGTGTATAAAGAATATATTTTTGTTAAAGCTACTAACATCGTCTAAACAGAGTATTTTACTTACCACAAATATATGACTGTCAATTAAAATTAATAAAATTATAAGTAAATTAGAACACACTACTTTCTGAAATATATTGAAAGTTGTTTATATCTACATTTTTAGTTACTTTAACGCAATCATGACTAATGCCACTTACTAAAGAAATCCTTTATCATAGATAAAACGTACAATCAGATCAAAACGGTGTCATTTCAAATTAAGTTTTTGTAAACAGAATTTTGTAAGTACCAAAGGGATCAATTGATTATTCCAAGATTTGTCATATCAACTTATTATTCGTTTTCCCGAATTTTAAACTTTAGTTGACATTTTAACTAATTTATTGCTTCTTCAAAGAAGTATTATGTGTTATACAAAAATTTACGATAAAAATATTCTTTATAAATTTGTGCTATAGCTATCAAGAAATGAACATCAATAAAATAACTATGGATATCGCATGTTCTCCGGCATCTTAATGCTAAATGCAGCCAATACATTAACGGCTTACTTGGCAGTGTTTTCTTAACTGTGGGTGGCGCTATCTGACTGCCGGAAACGCAGGTTGGATCACTTCTAACATATAATACAGCTTTATGACGAGGGTTGAGCCCACAAGTGTTTTATGAGTATTTAAGAGAGGTTCTGATAGTTTTACTGCTCCTCAACATCACCTCAATCTGTTATGGGACACATTACAATTGACTTGCTTTAACAAACTTGTTTTACGAGACCTGTAACAGGGCTTTTCTGAAGATGGTACGTTCTTCTAGCAGTAAGTCAAGCCCGAGAATAGAAAATGGGATTTGAGGGAAGGCCATTGACAGACAGATCTTGGACAATGGCACTGAAAGGAGGGATACTAACGGATAAAACACCACAGCGATCCGATACTATAGTACTTCATCGAATTGAGCGTTTTTTAATGGCCGACTTTTGACCCATTTGGTGAGATTTCTGATTTACGATTGGCCATTCCTATCACATGACTAAATCTCTTGCCTCCATTTTCAGGTTTTCTGTGGAGCCCAGAAGTCGATGCACGTCGTCCAAATTACTCTACTCATCAACATCAACATAATTCATTCTGTGCGCGCCGAAGCCTGACGTAAAAAGACAGCTTTACGAGCGGGACATCAGCCAGCCCTGATGAGCTCCTATTTTGTCAACTCCCTCTCCACGTGCTACGGCCAAGGGGCTATTGACAATTGTAGCAGTGGAGAAAGTTTGGATGGTCACCCGAATTATAATCCACAACCAAGACAAATTTTTCACCCAGGTTACCCCGGGGCTCGATACCCGTCTTACACCCATAGTGCACCAGTGAGGGAGAGACATCCAGAGGAAAATGGCGACTATTATGGCACGTCCCGTCTAACACATCTTCCTCCAACCCATGGCTCCGGAGGCCAGTGTTCTCCCCCACTCAATCCACATCCAGCCCATGGGACAAGCCCTGGTCCAATGCCTCCCCAATCCTCTGAGAGAGTATGTATAAACAATAACAACAACAACAACTCGAACTGTTCCAATCCCCGGACAGAAAGCAGTCCGTTTTATCCTAACGGTCAGATGTCCAGGGAGCCGGGTACGCCATCGCCAGCCCATACTTCTCCGGGACAGGGAGCTACACCGGCGCCGGCCCATTCACCGGGAACACCTCAATATACTTCCCCTCCACAAATCTATCCTTGGATGAAGAGAATGCAGTATGGACAAGGTAAGTGTTTTAACGCCCTGTCAGCTGAGCAGCACGCTGACATAGGCCATTAATTTCAACTCGCTTTTTTTATAAAGATTTATTTTCATCAGAGTAACACAGATATAAAATTCCCAACGTGTGAAGTGCAGCAGTGGTTAATAAATAACCTTATACCAGTAGCAGTGTATTAGTTCAGAGGAGTCATTTATTTTGTCATCCCCGTAGGCATCCCATTAAGGATAATAGTTCACAAAACATCTATATTACACGAATACTGCCCGGATCACAAGAGGATTTATTAGCAAAAACATTACTCATCGCAATTACAAAGCTGTTGGTAGGCAATGCTAACCCGTCAATGGAGACACCCGATTACGGCAACGCTCATACTTTTGTTTTATGGTTGTCTGTGTCTGCTGTTTTAAATCTAATATATTTATTTGACGTTGTTTTAGTCATGATACATTCGTTTACCTGTATATTGCACATGTATTCAGCTCATGATATAATGGTATTTTCTATTTTCGAAGCCTGGGAACTATGTAGGGTTGCATCGTGAAGGGGTTGTTTGTGGTGGGGATGGTGAAATCTTAAGCGGTCGGGCAGTGTAACTGTTAAAATTGACGGAATCCTAATTGCTTTTGGGGTAACAGTTTTAGTTGCTTATTTTTTACTGGTGCCCATAATACTAATTACGCCACTGTATTCGAGAAAGTAGTTGATTTAATAATTAAAAATTTGGTCCATTGCTACTCGGACTTCGATTTAAAAGTGAGTGTAAATGTTTTAAAACAACTAGATTGACTCCCTGGACCGTTTACCGTTATTTGATACTGACAAATATCAAAAATGAAATATTATTAAAAACAGGTTCAATGTAGAATTTTTTTAGTGTTATGTACTGGGAAGCTTTTGGTTTGTCAAATTAGAGTTCAAAGAAACACTCCCATATATATAAATATACATATAATATGACAAGCTTTTTCAATCCAAATATTAGATTTTCAAACTTATTATGATAATTGTACGTATGATAACATACGGTGCATTTTTTGTAATCTGGACTATTTCGGCATTTCACCTTTAACTTGTTATACTATTTTATCAGGTTTTAACTGCCATTGAAATGATATCAGACACATAAGACTAATCAATTAGGCATTGTAATAATGATGGTGTTTTGGAAGTTGCATTGGGGCTGTCATAAATTACAATGTCTCGTTTTTAATCCTTTAATTAAATCCCAGCTTAACGGAATTCGAATTAATTTATAACAAGAAAATTGTCACAATTCAACTAATCGGATCCCAAATTGTGAATTGTTCTTTTCGTTAAGATTTCTATCAAATCGCAAATAGTATTTTCATGTGCAGGGCACTCTTTCATTTCACTTTAAGACGTTAGATAAATACAGCTATTACACGCATATTCCAAATATATCCAAATATATATATTTATGGACACTAAAACACACGGGCACAGGGAAAATCTTCTTGTCTAAAATAACCACGGAGACAAGTTTCTAATTGTGTTAAAAAGAGGTATATCATTTAGACCTTTATACCCCATCATAAATTGTTGTAATAAAGTAAACCTATGATATTTCATTAGGTTGACAACTGACAGGAGCTTGGCCTTAGTCAGTAGAATTTTCTGGAACACTTTGTATTACATTGACAATGCTTACGCATCTTAAGCTATAGTAAGAATATCGTCAGACTATATAGTATGCCCCCCCCCCCCATACCCTTTCCCAGAAAACCATACATATGCATGGATGGATGCTTTAAATAAAACACTAAGATGTGGGAAGCATGTCGAGCTATGATTTTACACGAAAAGTCATCTTGGATGATTTTGGCAACAAGGTTTAGTTCGTATTTTCTAGTTAACTACTAGGAACATCTCCCTATACGTTAAACCATGGGGACTAAATTGGCAGTAAAATATTGGGTCTAGTCACTATATGCCATCAAAAATAAGGACACATGTTTTAGGGCAAAGCTTTTTTCTCTATAATATTGAATGACAATGGTAGAAATCTAGGAACCAAATGCCATCTATTTTATACATAACATACCCCCACCCTCCAGTATATTTAACACGATCAGAAACTGTTTTGTCCATGGTTATTTTAGTCAAGAAGGTGTCCCCTTTGCCCGTGTGCTTGATTGTTCATAAATATACTCAAGTGCTTTCATGACCATGGAATTCGAGTTAATTAAAGTTTGGTTTGATTGAAATGTGTGCATATGTTTTAATATTTATGAACACTAAAATCTTCTTGTCTAAAATAACCATGGAGATCTCTAATTGTGTTAAACAGAGGTATATCATTTAGACCTTTATAATTTATAAATTGTTGTAATAAACTAAACCTATATGGAGTACATTTAATGCTCGTCAACTTATAAACTAATCCATTTGTTGTTAAGATATATTGCTAGAAACTGGATGATCTATCCCATCGGTAAGACAAAATCTCAAACGGTTAAAAAATATAGGAACTATACCTTCATTTTATCAATAAAATGTTATAACGGTCGTATTTAGACTGACGTCAAGCGAAATGTTTAGGTTTTGAATGAAAACTGATTGTTTGTGATAAATACGAATATTCTATTAATCATAGTTGATGTATGTTGTAAAACTTGATAGTCCATGTTACGAGCAGATTGTTAGTAATTCCGGTAATGATTGATGAAAGAAAAGAGAGTTATACACAAGGAAGATTTAGACTGATGTAACAGAGACAGTTTAGGGATTGCCGTTTCATCTTCTCACGACTTCTAAGGAATCTTGCAGATTTAAACTTTAAAACTAAAATTTAATACGCATTTACAATCAGTTTTAAGTTGTATCTCACTCAATATGAATACCAATACTTCCTGGCCAAAAATGGCGCAAAGTGTAACGAAATTTATACACATGTGAAATTTACAAATGCCTGTTTCAATAATGTGTACCATTTTTGTACGTTTAACATTAAATGTCAATAGATGCAATATATGAGAGTGGCTGATGCTGCTGTATTTGTTACTGATCTGTTTGAAGAGTATGTGAAATGATTAAGCTCTTTCTTAATCACAGACAAAGTCTGGTAATTTATAAGCCAACTGGGGATTAATCACTTAAAGAAAATAATTTATCTAAAAATGTACTTAATAATTTTTTTTGTAATCATTGTAATAGCATCATTTATGAAATAAAAACACTGAAATCCATGAAAACGTATTCTTGCAGAAGTTAACAATTTATGAGGGTGGGGGAAGGGACAGCTACATGTATATATGTACATGGTCCCTCAAACGTATTGATAAGAGCTTCATATGTCAAATAAAGTTAACCGTTAATGTAACATTCAAATCATTTTAAGAATTGGAGAAAACATGAAGCATCTAATATATTGAAACAATGTGTGATTACAGCTGTACTTTCTAAAATGGAATGATATAGCTTACAACTTTAATTTGATTTAGAACTCAATTATTTTAAATTCTCTATTTTTCAACTTAATAATTTAAGTTATGTGGCTATAATAAAATAGAATTGAGGTACTTTTATTATGTTTTGAACAGACTCAAAAATAAGCGTAACCAAAGCAGAGCTCCTATCCTTATGAGATTAATCCCAATACTCACTTTTGTTCAAGGTTCAGAATTTTAGTCAAAATACAAAGACAAAGGTGGACTTGTTGGTATACGACATTTAAAGGAATAATTCATTGGTAGCCGAGTTAATTTGGTCATAAGAGTAAGAGTAGAGGCATGATTGTCACTGGCTAAAGCCAGGGAAGATGGAGAGATTGGTGACACACTCTAGCCTATCAATCATCTTCAACGTCAGCCGCTTTACAGTCACTTCGGCAGACTACTTTGTCTTTTCTCTGGCCAGCTCATCTTTTGATAAGTCTATATCCCTCGTGAAAGCTGATCTCGTCATCTTTAAATTCACTGTTTCTCAGGAATTTCCAACAAACCTCTCGTGGTTCAGGAGCATGGGGTATACAGAATAACAACAAACATGGAATTTTAACGGACCGATTTTGGCTGATATTGACCCACATTGTCAATGGTATAATAAAAAATCAGTTAAATAGAGATATTAGATATATCTGAAAATGATGCAGTTGTATGCATTACTTTCGAGATCTGTATACAATTTATGCAGAAACCATAACATAATTTTCTTATTTTGTTACATTAAATACATAGAAGCAATCGGTACATCATCATCCAATTAAATTGTATTTGAGATATAGCGAAATATAAAGAGTGTGGTGCTGAGGATAGGTCAAATCAACTGGGTATCTGTGAACTACCCCCAGTACGTTAAGGCCACCAACGACGACTTTACATTAATCTTATGTTCAGTCTTAAATCAACAAACAATATTCCTAAATAGCAATCACTTTACCATATATTCCTTAGAAATTATTTATGCAATTAGTGTCACATTATAATAACCATTTTGGGAATATAACAGAAACTCTGAAGCGGTAGAAATTAAACACATGTTTAAAAGGAAGTCCAATTTTTTAGCGGTTTATAATGGGTGTAGAAATTCCTTACTGGACTCATTTGTGACACTTCTAAGTGACAAATGTCTCTCCTTCTATTAAGATTGTCTCATAATCGACCAATCTTTAATAAACTTTTATCGGACAACATTCTAGCTTGAAGGTAAAATACTATTATGTAATTCTGTTTTCGGATTAGAGGGCGAAATTGCGAAAGAAAGAAGAGGTCAACTCAACAAACGTTGACACAATTCACATGCTGAATAAATATTTTTTTAACACCAGTCATTCAGGTTTTTATGAAAATTCAAACCACGTGTTCTTTTGACAATCATAGTTCATGGAAAAGGTTGGAATATCCACAGCTTCTGACATTTTAGATAATTTAAACAAATAAAGTGGATGGTTCTGCCCTGTAGTTTAAAATAAGTGATACATTTGTTGAACATAAATGTACGTATTGTACTGCTAGAAGTCTTTTTTATATACAGACGTATGGCATGGATAAAGTCTCTCACACCAGAAAGATTTAAATGTAAAATACGTTTGGAATAGAGACAAAAATATATCTCACATAATTCCATTTGTTTTTATAACATTTTTGCTGCCATAGATTTTGAGATTGGATCACAGATATTACACCACGTTGTCTTTCATCAAATGGGCGGGACTATACTCAAATCGATTTATTTGAACTGCCCATCTCTTGAAATTGACAAATGTCGGCTAATGATGCCTGTATGGCTGCAATCTCGCCTTCCCACTAAACACAGAAGCGAAGACCAGGTGTAATTAAGCCGAAAATATAATTCAGTTTTATTCCTATATAGGAAATATTTCAAAGACACAAATCCAAATATATATTTTAAAAACAAGTTTTAGGTCTTGATAAAGCTCGCAATTCATTGATATACAGTAGTGAATCTGATCAGATTACTTGTTCCCATAATAACACTGCTTCATGATTTTGTATAGAGGTCGCAGGACACTGACTTGAAATTTGAAACCACTTCCAGTTATACAAACAATATTAGCAAAATATTTAACCATTTAGTTGTTGACTCCGGCTAACTGGTATTTGGCACGCTTATTGGGATCGTTATGTTAATGGATGATCTCAACGAGTACAAAATTAAACGTATTTCTGAAAGATAAATCCTCCACAGATAACATTGTAGGTAATTGCTAGCCACAAACTATCATCAACAAGATAAAATGATGTCGTAATATTGGCTTCATGGCTACCTTTGTTCGTAATCATATAATCTGATATGTGAGCTCAAACTAAAGTCACCAACCAGAACATCATGCTTTATATTTAATAGAAGTTGTATATTACAAACAATGCAATGATCTTTCCATCAATAAAAGTTCAATGCATATAGCAGTATGTTAACAAACTAATTTTCTTCCACTGGTTAAATTGTAGAGTTAGATAAGATCAGCCTTTTAAAAAGTTATAGTTATGTCGATGACGTCCAGGCGTTCTGTTTTGGTGTGATTATGACAATTCCATGTCTGATAACAAGTGGAGGCTTACATCGTCAGTTTTATAGCTGTCAGTGTTTAAATATTATCCCTGGGGTCGCGTGGGCGTAAACAACAAGCGATTAGATTGAACCCTTCTAAGGAACAATTCGGCAGCATTTGTTATCGATAAATAAGAAGCAATTGCTAACTACATATAATATGAATGCATACTGTATTATATCACGCTGCAAATCTTTGGTAGAGACAGATTGGCACAGCAATCTATTTTAAAGATATATAATAAGGCAACTACTGATATTCTCTTAAAACACTATATGTCTTTCTAAATATCACCACAGTTTGCAATTCTATCTTGAAAAGTTGTGCGCTTTCTTAGTTCCTGCTATCCTAAGAATTTATTCTTATTCGAGAATTACGTAATAGAAAATTCATTTATATCTTTATGAACACTAAAACACACATGCACAGGGAAAATCTTCTTGTCTAAAATAACGATGGAGACAAGTTTCCAACTGTGTTAAAAAGAGGTATATCATTTAAACCTTTATACTCCCTCAAAAAAGTAGGATTTTCTGGGACACTTTGTTATAGGTCACAACACCCAGTTTGTGTTTTCTCAGCCAATGAAAATTGACTTCGGTTATACAGGAGCTAGAAGGTGGCTACATAGTGATAGTTTGGTATCTGGGTTATTTGAATATTGGATTGAAACTAACATAGGTCTACTGTGCATACTTTAAGCTTTCAATCAATGCCTGATAACAGATTTTTGTGTGTGTTTTTTTAATGTTCACCCAATTTTGAAAATACCAAAGTTTGGCTAGAATAAGTAAGCCTAAAACTGTCAAAATGGCGGTACCCATGTTAAATTGTGTGTAGCTTGAAACCGGCATGCACTATGTCAACTTTATTTGGTTGTAAAGGATTTCTCATGTGTTGATCTATTTGGAAATGGTTAGGAAAAGTCTTAACGAGATTTAGGTAATTAGCCACAAATCAAAACGTTAACATTACCGCAAATGGGAAATGAAACTGTATCATGTAACCTATACACTGACAATGCTTATGCATCTTCAGCCATAGCAAGACTATCGGCAGACTGAGACTGAACCCCATAGCTAGGCCCACGGAAAAGAAAGTGAAACTTTTAGTTACCCCGAGAAAAACCTAGGTAGAAGACAGACAGGGGAGTTAGCCCTGACCAGTATATCTTTCAAACAGTTGTTCTTTTTGTAAGCAATGACTGGCCTTTGGGTCAGAAGTCGAGACATTTTACTATGAAGTAGTTTGTATTCTCGTAATATAATCTTGGCCATAGCTATGCTGGTCTTGTTATGCTGAAACACGGTATTATAGTTTTTTCACGACATCTTCCCGGGTCCAAGTTCAAACCCAATGAATAAATAGTTTATATCAATAGCCTGTTTTTTCTTTATAAAATCACTTAGTGGCGAAAGATATGATTTTCTGCACGCTTGTGTCAGACCCAGGCTATTTTCTAACCTTTCACTAGCCTCAAATATATTTCCACAGTATACTGGAAGCTGTACAGTTTTGGTACTTTCTCTTACCAAAATGTGTGTCTACTGTTTGCCATGGACAAGTTTTCTTGATATATTGGTAGACACATACACGTGTTTGGTATGCCTGCTTATAAACACAGGAAAGTTTCTACGTATATTAGTTGGTATAGGCCAGTTTTTTGTGCTCTCCGAAAAATTTATAGTCGCCGCTTTGTCCGTCCGTCCGTCCACATTTCTTGCCCGGGCCATATCTCTGGTAATTTTGTGAGGGTTGGTTTGAAACGTGGTTGGTATATACTCATTGCTAAAAAGTTGTCCAGTGTTATGTTTTGTCTTCATTGGCGATAATAATTTCAGAGTTATTACCCTTTGTTTCTTCAAATTGTCAAACTTGTACCACGGTTTATATTGTGAGGGTTTATTTGACATTTGCCTGGTGTTGTACAGTGTTACGTTTTTTTCTTCTCCGAGACGATGAAAATCTCAGAGTTATTGCCCTTTGCTTCTTCAACTTTTTGCTCAGATTTCTTGTTTGGCCAGTATCACATTGAATATTGCGAGTGTTGGTTTGAAACTTGCCTGGTGTACACTCATTATCAAGAAGTTGTGCAGTATTAAGTTTTTTTTTCTTCTGGACGATGAGAATTTTCCAGTCATTGCTCTTTGCTTCTTCAAATTTACTGTTAAAATTTTTTCTGTTAAAATTTTGTCTTGTTAGACTATTATTAAACTCAGGTGACTTACTCATAGCACTTTATACCAATGGATATACATATTTGTAGTTAATTTCCCGGCCCTTTCAAATCCTTACAAAATAATATTGAATATGACATAAAACACCAACAACGCAACTCAGTTTTGCTGATCCTTCTCTTGCCTGGGTCCGTTGCCACAAAAAATACATAGTTTCTACGTATATTTAGCTTCGCTTTGCTTATGTGGACCGTGTTACTCTAGAAGCTTGGTATACATTTTTAAAATGTACAAGATTATTTTGTCTTAAAGGCACACTTGCCGCCGTAGCCTGTTTAAATTTGCTAAGAAAACCAATTTACATGAGCTTACTACGACTAATACCACTAAACTTAAACATAGGACACATAAAACATGTCTAGTTAGCTTTAGAATGTAGAAATGGGGTGAAAAACCAACGAAGAATCGAAGCCTGATTACAACAACAACGATCAGTGACGGTCAACTTTCGTGTTGGTTTACCCTCCTTTCAGGCCTTTGTATCTGTGGTTTACACTCAAACAATTATCAGCCGGCTTTTCCAGACGCTGTTAACCGATCGTCAGTCAGTATTTCTCAGATAAATAGGCCTACGTAAAATTACACTGTGCCGTTAGTTCACTCACTCGACTGAAACATAAAATCGCCAATAGGGGGCAGTTCGGTTTGTTTACGTTCCGGGTACGTAACAATTCAAATTTTCAAATTCAAATTAAAAATACAAGGTGACGTCCAAACTTTTAAATTTTGGTAAAAATAGAAAGTTCCTAACTTATATTGTCTGGGAAAAATACAGAAAACGGACTTTCTTTTTTAATGTAAACAATATTCCTGATTTTCGCGGCAAGTGTGCCTTTAAGTTATATTATAAGACAAGACATAGCGTTTAGGTATGTTGTTGGACACAGCCAAGGTTGCTATATATAAGTATGGGCACATACAAGTTTCTGAATATATTGACAGTCAAAGATACTTTAAGCACAGGTAAAGTCTTTTTTATGGCTATAAGTGTACACAATATTTGCAGACACCGACACATTTTCTTTGTTGGATAGGAGACACAGTCAACTTTTTCCCCGGGTATATTGGTAGACGCATACAGGTTCTCTAAGTCTGTTGATAGACACATCGGTAGACATCGGTAGGCTTCTGGTAGACACATCGAGGTTCTCTATGTCTGCTGGTAGACGCAACAAATTGTATGTTTTAACACAGGCTACTTTAATCACAGGTAATTTGTCTATGCATAGTGTTGCTACAGCCAAGATTCCTATGTATGCTGGTAGACACAACCACATTTTCTCTGTCCGCTGGTAGAGTTTTCTAAATATATATATGTTTATAGATACAATCCATTTTTCCATATCTGTTGGTGGACATAGTTTAGTTTTCCTTGTTTGTGTTTTGACACAGCAAAGTTGTATATGCCTATAGGTAGACACACTCTGGTTTCCTATGTTTACTGGTAGACGCAACTATGTTGTCTATGTATGTTGGTAGACACTTCTACGTTTAACATCTCTGTTAGTTTTTACAACCAAGTTTTCTATAGATCCCTATTGGTGGACACAGCCGAGTTTTTGTATGTCTGTTGGTAGGCACAGACAAGTTTTTTTATTTCTGTTGGTAGGCACAGACAAGTTTGTTTTTTTTCTTTCTGTTGGTAGGCACAGATTAGTGTTTTTTATTTCTGTTGGTAGGCACAGACAAGTTTTTTTATTTCTGTTGGTAGGCACAGACAAGTGTTTTTTATTTCTGTTGGTAGGCAGAGACAAGTTTTTTATTCCTGTTGGTAGGTACAGACAAGTTTTTTTTTATTTCTGTTGGTAGGCACAGTCAAGTTTTCTATGTATGTCTATGTTCACAGAAAAGTTATCTTTACTTTGATGTTTCTACCAATATGCCTTTAAGATAGCCTATCACAGCTATCAGACCTAGAAAACTTGGATGTTCACCATAAACCTGGCTTTCTCTGGTAACACACGTAGACAACTTGTCTGTGTTCATCATCTAACATATAAAGTACTTACCTAAGGTGTATATACATAAAGTATAAAGATTACGTTTCTGTGTGCACAGACATAAATAGAAAACTTGTCTGTGCCTACCAACAGAAATAAAACTTGACTGTGTATATAATCTATGTCTCTTGGTAGGCACAGACAAAATCTCTGTGTCTATTTTAGACTCATACTAGCCTCCTCTGTGTGTTGGTGGGAGTCTACGTTTATTTGTAGACATACATGTAGTCATTTTTCTAGTTTACAAAGACAAGTTTTCTTGGTTTGCAAGTTTTTTCGAACATAAGTGGAAAACTTATCTATGGGTACTAAAAAGCTCTACAGACAAAATTTCTAGATCTGCGTTTTTGAATCGTAGCTGATTGCAAACGAATTAACTTGCCAACAACTGAGTGACACATTCTATCCGTTTGTAGGAAAATGAGCGTTTGTGTCATTTACATATATACTATTTAGACAAGAAGATTTTCCCTATGCCCGTGTGTTATGGTGTTCACAAATATATATATACTATATTACGTACAAATATGCATATGTCTCTAGCCTATAGATAGAAGAAAATTAGTATTAATGCTTAGGCCAGTGCGGTCTAAGTTTGTTTCATAATAAATGTTTGTTATAACATTTTGAATGACTTAATATAGTTTTGTAACAAGTCTGTTGTTATTAATTTGCTGTTTTTGCTTCTGTTTTGTAGAGAGCAGTGAGGGAGATTCTAAACGGTCACGAACCTCGTATACCAGACACCAAACCCTGGAACTTGAAAAAGAATTCCATTACAATAAATACTTAACCCGACGGAGACGAATAGAAATAGCACATTCGTTGAATCTTACAGAAAGGCAAATCAAAATTTGGTTTCAGAATAGAAGAATGAAGTGGAAAAAGGAGCATAAATTGTCTCATATAGCCAAAAATATGAATTTGTGTCAAACGAACTCTTTAGTCATGGAGAAACATATGAAAGAGTCAGATATAAAACCTCCATTATAATAGCAACCACAGATGACAATTCGTTAACAAACCAACTGGCATTTGCGATTCACATGATCTATCGTATCAGAAATCCAATCTGTAGACGAAACATACTTTCTTGGAGGTAAAGGAACTTTTAAGCTTAGAATTGGTCATTTCTTATTGGATGTAAGATAGCAAAGTTGTTTGAGGTTATTAATAGATATACATGTTGAAACCCCTATGTTATACAAGGGGATCGGTTACACCGATGTACAGATGATCTCTTTGAAACATGTATTGCCCCCATTGTATAAAGGGATACAATGGCCACTGACCAAACCCAGTGTTTAATTGAGCGTGTAATCCGGATCAGCTTTGGTCAAGGTTTTCCTCAAGTGGTCAAGAGTTACTAGACAGAACACGTTTGTACACTCCACTAAACATTGATAGAGAGAGTTCTGTTTAAATGGGATTACAGCTGGTTTTATCTTCTTATCCCACCTGTTAATGGCTCCCTCTTTATAAACAACTTTAGAAAGGAAATAATAGAAGTCAAAGGAGTAACTTTCAGCCTTTATTGAGGACTGTAAAGAGCTATTGTATCCAGTTGTTTTAGATCTTCTCTACCTATTGACAGCGATACCTGTCGAGCGATGTTAGAGACCACTATACCCCCACTTAAAGCAGATTCATCCCCTGACGCCTGCTAGCATACCAGAGACTCGTGGTTAAGTCATATACAGTTTCTGCCATACAGTATATCAAATTCATCGCACAAGAGACGTCCGTTTGGTATACATTATGCCATAGAACCCGCCGTTTAAATGAAATGTTGTGTGTATTACTATTCATAAAATCATTAAACTGGAGTCAATAATTAGATATGTGAAAGTTCACAGAAACTTTGTAATGTATATTTGTCATGTTCAGCCATTCACCTGACTGTTTACCATTACCGGTAAAAGGGTAAAAAAAGTATATTTAGATGGTATTTATTGTTCTGTTATATCTGACAAAATTTTGTTTAGTTTAATGTTCGTTTTGTCCATTAAACTTATTAAACCCTTATGGTACAAGTTAAATGTGCATTTGTGAGCAGCTTGTGTGTTTGTAAGTAATTGTCGTTGAATGAAAAGCAGATGGGCGCGTCCATGTTCTAATCTAACTATGTATGGATATCCAGGTTGGATGTCAAACAAGTTTTCTCCCCCAACTTTAGTATCTCATTATTTTGACAAAAGGGCCATTGGTTAGCATTTCGTTCTGATATGTTAAAGGAAAACATCAAAATGTTGTAATCCACCACCTATTATATTGTTACATAAAGTTATAAGCATACAAGTGCTTGAGTTATATATGTTAATGATGTGGATCATGCCAAAGCCACTTAAAGGCGAAAGTATTGACTATATCTACGATGTGTTTTGAATTAAGATCTACAATTTGTACAATGTTTGATTACCTTTAGTGCTCTTCCTTTGATGCCAAACCAATTTACAACTATACTTTTGTTTCTTTATCTCTACATTCTCTTCTTAAGTGCTTCTTTATTCAAATATACCGCATTTTCAAAACGTATCGTGGTGCAATCTCTTGACCACTATATTGGATCCCCTTGATAGATTACACAGACCGCTTCCAAGGTATATTTGTTTGATAAATCTGTTGGTGTATTTTGATTTAGACAAATGGTTTTCCGATAGGATCATTCAGTATCACTCATATAAATCACATGATCACGTAAATAGATCATGTGTATGGAGCAGCCATGGAATTAACGCCGGGATCCCTTACATAGATTATTTAGATCAACCAAAACATCGGATCCCTTGAAGTGATCACATGAGAAGACACCGTGGGTAGACCATATACATGTAAGAATTAACCAAAAATATTTCATTGCCATCGTTGTTTTTAACATTTGTCTGTATTTTCTTTGAAAAAGATGATGGCCCAGTTATTCATCGTAAAATATAATGCTGTAGATATTTGGTCTGACCGGTTTTCTGTGACTGTCCAATACATTATTGTTGAGGATTGTTTTGTTGCATTGGTATCAGAACAGGGTAACGTAGTAGCGGAGATTCCCACGTTCTCCTACTGCACTCGCAAAGGGTAAATTTGTATAGATTTATATATATATATATATATGTTGAATTACTATGTATTCAGACTGTGTTCTGTTTTAGTGTCATCTATATCGTCAATGTGCTGTATGTATTTAGAACAATATTAGTTGTGGCGTCGTCTAGATATTGCAAGAAGTTACTTTAAATTAATAAAACTGAAAGATTATGTTGTATTATGGCCTTCTTTTACTTCTAACTCTAGCCCCTGTGAACATGCACAGATAACTCTTGTTGTTATAACTCGTATTCTCAAAGTGTTAATTGCATAATCTATCTTAATAACTATTTACATGGTCACGATTCAAAACTTAAAATCGTGAACGGTTAAAGTATTTTTGAAGATTTGTTTCGCGGAATTCCGGGATATTGCTTATTTTCTTTATATTGATTGGTTGGTGTTTTGCGCCTCGCTGAAGATTATTTCACTTATATGGCGGCGTTGCCAGTTTTATTGTGGGAGGAAATCGGGCTCTATGCCCGGAGGAAACTCACGACCTTCCGGTGGTAACTGGCAACCATCGCACATAGGTCGTTCGAGTGAAAACCCAGTCAGAAAATTTTTTAAATTTAAAAGAATAAAAGAAGATCAACGATGAATATATATGTGATCCCTACAATTGTGTTAATATATAACAAAGTATTTCAGAAAAACGTCACTGACTGAGGCCAAACTCCTGTCTGTCTCCACCCTAATAAAAATATCATGGGTTTTCGGTTATAAGAACAACCTATGACTGGTATAATAGTCTAAATGATATATCCCCCTTTAAACACAACTAGAAACTTGTCTTCAAGAAGATTTTCTCCATGCCCGTGTGTTTTAGTGTCTATAAACATATACATATATATTAGCTGACATCGGTGGGTGTGCAATGAAGAGTTATCTCTCTTTCCCTGTTACCAAACTTCAGCCAGACAAATATCTGATCGGTCCAAACCCCAACTTTAGAATTCAAGAATACACAACTAGTGTAAGACCTTACGTCCCATCTTGTGGATTTCAAAACATGAACTGTTCATGTAACTCTGCTGAAAAACAAGATTCTTAATGCAAAATCTAGACACTTCAAAGCAAGGGTTTTCATTGCGTCATTGTGACGTCAGTATTGGTTAAAACATCTGAGAGAGCGTTCAGAACTCAACAATGTCATCAAATACCAGGCTTTTCCGGGCGGTGACGAAAAATCTGCATATTTTCGATCGTTTTCAAAAATATGACAGTCTACTTGCTTCTTTTTTTTAATGAATAAATAGTTGAATTTCATCAGCTAATATTAAATACCTTTATTCAGTGAAGCGTTTGAACTGCCTTAATATTATATTTAAGAACACTAAAACACACGGGCACAGAGAAAATCTTCTTGTCTAAAATAACCATGCAGACAAGTTTCCAAATTGTGTTAAAAAGAGGTATATCATTTAGACCTTTATACCTAATCATAAATTGTTTTAATAGACTAAACCTATAATATTTCATTAGGTTGACGAGCGACAGGAGATTGGCTTTAGTCAGTAGAATTTTCTGGAACACTTTGTAATATATTGACAATGTTTACGCATCTTAAGATATGGTAAGAATATCGGCAGACTGAGATTGAGCCCCATAGGATCATGGGAAAAGACAGTGAAAATTTTGCATGATTTCAAAATGGCCCTTGACCGAATGGGCTAGAGTCTTGTAATGCTAAGCCACGGGCACATCATGTTTAAGTCTAATACTATATGGCTGGCTGCTCTTTGTCGTGGAGAATTCTGAGTTTCTCCGACGTATTGTTTGCGGCATATTTTGCTCGTGATAACATGCACGAGGAGTCGCAATTAAGATCCTCTGCCATTTGATATTTGTCGCGAGATTGTTCTCCGAAAAAAGGTTTAGGCACGTATACATCGAGTTTGCGTCGCGTCTTTAGGCATTTCATTTATGCGCCTGAGAAAAATGTTTTGCGGTAATGGTACACTCGTGAAGGAGAAGCAAGCGTGTCGGGGGCTGGAGGGAAAGAAGTGATTTGTCTTAATGTGTCAGATTTGATCCTTGGGAGTAACCTAATAGAATACCCCCTAACGAGAAGAACTTTTAAAAGAACAGAACAAGCCTGATTAAAACAATAAGTGGGCGTTCGCCTAACGTCCTATTAATGTATACACGTTACCTGTGGCCCGATCTTGGACATGTGGACACAATCATGTTTGACCTTCTTATTGACTTAATAATAATGGTTTAGTTGACCAAATTTTGTCCGACAAATATATGCAGTTATAGTGATGTCAGACAAGCAGATGATTCAAGTCCATGGAAAAGGCTATTTTGGCCAAGGTTTCTTATTTAGTTCAAATCTAGGCATGCACAAAAGCGCCCTGATGATTCATACCGTGTGAGCAATCTAAGAGTACAGTATAAGAGCTTTATCTGACAAATACAGAAGATGTGGTTTGAGAGACGCATAAAACCTGACGATATTTTTTAGAGTAAGCACAGATGCTTTCTTTTTACGACGAAGATAATTTCGGTGTCCCGTATTATTTTATTTAATAGGAAAAACAATCCAACGGGTAATTGAACTCGGCCCTACGTATGTGGTTAAGAATTTAGTTCCATATCAGTAAAAAAATGACATCTGTACTCTTTAAGAGTTTTCCAGAATCTGAAGGCATAGTGGATAAATCAAAGAGATGACGCCGAAATCAACATCGATGGTCGTCTTCCATTTTTGCTTATACTAGTAATGTTCAATTTAAAACTCTATCTAAAATCACAATAAAATCGTTTGAACTGTCACCACGATATTGAAATGTTTTAAATATTAAGTATTAGTTTTCCTTACAGACTTAGTATTCACAGACTGTTGTTCTCAACATTGGATTGAACATAAAAGGTAACATGATATGTAAAATAAAACAATCTGGCCAGGTTGTTTAGAAGATAGGACGTTTTGCAGGCACCACAGTTAAGATGTCCACTTACTGACTGCTAATAAACTTTTTTCAATTGTTTGAAGAAAAACTGGTGCATTTAGGTATGATTGTTGTTGGATTGATACAGTTGGACGAAACTCCCATTAAGACCGTATCCATCGTTATTTCCCTATATGTTTCAAACCATTTTCGTCTCTGTGATAATTACAATTATCTTGCAGCCAATCTGCAGACGTAGTTAAGATTATATGCTACCCGTTTGGCCAAGGCAGAATACTTACCTGTTGCAATCCAACGAGAATGTTTTTTCCTAAATCCTATTTCTAACATAACCAATGTTGCAAAGAAGATGGATTAGGTTGCACAGCGCACAACGTCTAAAACAGACTTGGAATGGCCAGTAAACAATGCATTATAGCATCCAACCGCAACAATCACACTCAATAAATAGAAACCGTTGAACTAAAGTAAAACCTTTTCTGTGGCTTCTCTAGTTTTAGATGTGCAATAAACACTTTCAATAATCAGAAATGCAATTTTGAATGTATAACTTGCATTTGGCGTCACTTTTGTCTGTTAGGTGTCCGCCATTGTGGCGGTCTACCTGTCGGTTGGAATAACACGAGGTTATACAGTTCGGGATTCCTTTAAATGCCCAAAATATCAAATAATACCGTCTGTATATACGTACATAAATAAAATCCACATGATGAAGCTTGTGTTGGGCTATGGATCTGAGAAGCTTATGAGTTCAGAATAACCTGGAACCCCTTTATGGATCCAACGCCTAGCATTAATTTAAAGTGTCGCACCGAACATGGTTACTTTTTCCTTTACGTTAGATGGCGCTTGTAACCGAATGACTTCCGTGGTGCAATCTGCACACAATTGGACAATCTTATCAACTAAGATCTTGTCAACTTGACAATCTTGTAAACTCGATGGTTGTCATGTTCCACGGGTAGTCCTTCGGACACATGTACCGTTACCTCACCTTAAACCCCTTTGTGTCACTGCGTCTCTCTACAGGGTCTTTGTAAAACAACCAATGTACGTTATACCATCCGACAAGGTTTTCAGAAAAATGATGCCTGCGTTTGATAAAGTAGCTAGGACCAAACTAACTCTGCAATACGAACAGACGGCCTCACCTTGAGGATAACGCCACGTTACTTACATTTACCGATGGTACCTAACATCAGAACATTTACTCGGAGAAAACAGTTCTTGGACGCATGTTGAAAATGACACATTGTGTCTTCAAATGTTTAGGCAATAGCCGCGTCAATCGGAGTGTGTATACCCTTCAGCTGGCTTTGCTGTTTGAACAAGACTGCGTCGACGATTTTGAATAGATTGCAATGGTACAAAATATCAAATCCCACTCATGGAAATATTAACAATATAATTATTCCTGTCTGCTGGGAAAATGAATCCCTCTTGGTTGGACTGTCTTGACATTTTAACTAACGTGTGTTTTTTGGAGTCGCTTGTTTTGAAACAGTTTGTGTTTGTAATGGTTACATTCCATACAATTATTTTAGTGATAGATATGCTATTTTATGCTACAATTAAATGTCCACTTAATGAACGAGACGTTTGAGCAAATAAGTAAACAACCACTTGAATCAGGGGTAGATCAAGTGACTCAATGTGCCATCTTTGCGTCTACTTGTCATTGTTCCGTTGTTTTGTCAACATTAACTTCCAACCTCTATTAGTTATAATTGAATCAATGATTAGTTTCCATTTACGAACAAGGTTTGCATCCAGCATCAATGCATCTTCCTTTGACTACCTGGGATTACCCTACTTTATATAGAGACTTACTCGTACCTTGTCCCCGAATTTGACATAGAAGCAAGTTTAACTCATTAAAAGGCACACAATGACAATTAAGGAGTTGGATCAATGAACTGAACAAATGTGGGACTGAGGGCATAAATCCTAAAAGTTCTCTCTGCTTGAGAAACTATCAGTAATTTGGATTCACTAACTGCTCAGGGAGGTATGATGTACACAAATGTTTTCGAATTTATGAAAACTACTGAAATTTAATCACAATTACTAACATTGCATTCGACATAAAACCATTCCTACAATCTAAGCCATTGTGTTCTACA
Source organism: Lepidochitona cinerea (assembly GCA_963971465.1). Taxonomy (NCBI): domain Eukaryota; kingdom Metazoa; phylum Mollusca; class Polyplacophora; order Chitonida; family Tonicellidae; genus Lepidochitona; species Lepidochitona cinerea. Next base: position 104,283,690 of record OZ020551.1, on the reverse strand, counting down.
AATTTAAAGAATTCATAATTTAATAACTGACAAAATAATAGAACAAAAGCTGGAAAAGTGGAAATCATTGTTTATGATGAGGGCGTTTGTTAAGTTTGTAATATATCGATTACTTAATGATGTCATTGGAATATTGCAGTAAAGGTTCTTGTAACAAAGTGCCCATTACAAAACAAGAACCCCCTGAAATACTTTTATAATGTCGTCTTTTAAGGTTGACTTTTCATAGTTAGTTTTCGTAATGGACGTTGGTGATCATGTTTTGGTCTATTTGCTATACATAAATGTAAAGTCACAATTTAGAACTGGCCAGGTCGTAGTTGTTTTGTCGGCAATGTGAGTACATTTTTAATGTAGTAACTATTTATTTTGTATTGAAACTCCAGTGAAAATAAAACTGGAACATTTCGACATGATCGGAAAGTCTCTATATTAATTATGTCTCCAAAACCAATAATTTGCCAATTTTAACCTCGTCAAGACTTAATGATATTCTTACACAGGGGTTATCTTTAAAGGGATTTGAAGAAGAGAGGCTATAGTACGTTACATTTTGGGTGTGAGATGACAGATTTTAAGAAAAATGAAATATTACTTAGAAAGCGCTGGTTAACCAGACTATTAATATCAATGGACTCTCGATTTCTATTCCGAAGTATCAGTTCAAGCTGGCTGATATGAAATGCATTATGTAAGAGATGCTACCTTATGGAATATCTGTATCTTAAACAAGTGCAGAATAAATGGTAGCTAAACTTGGTATTAAAATCGCTTCAGATGTAGTTGACTTTTCTGTTCCAGTACAATTTAGGATAGTCAAATGCGGCGTTCCAGAAAAGTTCATATATGTCACTTGAGTCTGTCATATGTGTTCATGCATATTAATTCGACATTTCTCGTCGCTTAATTATTTTATCACATACAATGTGACACATCAACACACTAATAAAACTAAGACATGCACATGTCAGCATTATGTTATAAATAACATGCCTAATGTTAACAGGGACAGTTATTTTAACATTTCTAATAACCTTTAAATCAAAATAAAGGAAATGCGAACTGCAGACGACTATCAATGGTGATAAAAAATCAAGATGTTAGAAAACGTGGTGAAAATACAACTTTCTTTAATCAATAACAGAAATTGTATTTTACATGATTTTTTGAATGAAATGTTCATTCACGATTCCAATAGTGCCTAGATAAATCTGTGCAGTGTAAATGTCAAACTTTGACAATGTGTCGTGATTTATATTATCGTGATACTGTGTGATGTTGCAGACAAATTACACACCATTTTATGTGTTTAGAGACGTAGTGCCGTTGGCGGGAACACTAGCGAAGGTAATAAATCTGTCAGAATACATGGTAAAGAAACATTATGTTATCAGTTCGGCTGCAACCTAAAGGCTATCTAATTATTTCAGATATCATCAAGTTTTAAATGTACATCTCACGCTCTTGAAATCAAAGCCTCTTATGTTACATTATTATGTTTAACCTCCGGTGGAATGTTCAAAATTGGAACAAAGTTTACCTTGCATGACAAAAAGAAATCACACTTTGTTGACTGCGAGACCACACCACTATTTAAAGTGGCATGAGCTGCCAAAATGTTAATATTTTGACGTTAGAACAGAATGTTGAAATTATTGGCTATTTTTCTCCAGACGTAAAATTCAGAAGCTTTTTAGTGCTTTTAGTCTCGAGAATGTACGATTAAGTATTGATTTGAACTAACTTTGGTTCAGAACGAACGAATGGTCGTCCCGGTTATTTAAATTTTGTTAACTTATCGAACACTATTCCGGTTTGTATAGGCCACATACTGTGTGGATTTTCGTCATTCCAAGGCCAATCATTTAGTTTTTCGATGGCCTTCAAGGTCTTTCTGTCGTGACGATCATAAATTAAGAAAAAAGTGTGAATTTTGGCAGCTCATGCCACTTTAATACCCGGCGTTATTTGAAACAATGAAATATTGAGAACATGACGTCTGTATTGAAATATCCATCTAAAAACGATTTCCTCAACAAAAGTGCAGAAGCTATCGTAACAGAATGCTATATGAAGCCTCAGAAGAAACATCATGTTACAAACATGTTTAATTTCTAAATCTCATGCAAACGTAAGGCAATGTACCTAACGCGCGATGATTTAATATTTTGTTATGCTGTTTGTGGCTTTCATTCAAATCAGAATCCATGGAGTAACTTACAATGACAATTTTATTAAATATCTTTTTATCGCATAATACGTTAAAAAAGAGGCTTCATTGAACTAAAAAAACTCGCTGGGAACGAGATATTTTATATTTGCCATCGCTTTACGATTTTCCATCGCCTTTTAGAAGGCGGCAAAAATGTTGCATCGCTTTACCATTGCGTTGAACAGAAGTTTGGCTAATCAACCCGGAAACACCATTTACCATCGCTTTATGTTTTTATCGCCATTAATTTTGCGGTTTAGCTTTATAACAGAATTTTAAAAATAAAACGCAACTGTAATTCGATAACACGTTTTATCTTTCAGATTTTGCAAAACACATAAACACGAAGGAAAAACGTAGCATCGCTACGTAGCTATTCAACAATTTTATTTGTCTCCAAAGCACGTGAAAGTTTAGTGAAACCAACCTCAATGAAATGACAACAGTTTCAACTTTTTGAATGTTTTGTGATTTATAAAACGTTGTAGCCTAGCGAACAGCTGATGTCGTATTATCTAATTAGTCATCAGATTAGCTGTATTAGGCAATTAACCTGTCACGACTTGTTAGATAATCATTTGAATGCAAATAACTGTATACTTGATAAAAAACACTCATGCACGTTTACTTATTACAGACAAAGAATACGTTACTTTATTTTAGGGCATAACTTGTGGATCTTCGCCCTCAAAATAGAGTTTTACCATTCAATCATAGATCTATTGAGTCAATTGGCGGTCAACATGGAACCCCAGGCTTATATTGTACGATTATGATTTCCTGATCATCAAACTTTTAGAACCATTGGAATTTACCCTTTTCAATAAAGTTAAAACATAATGTTACAATTGCAATAAGCAGATATCTGTAAAATCTTCTGCCGAAGTCAAAGGGTTTAAATTAGGCCATCAATTATCTTGGACGTGCTATGATATCAACACGTTTTGTTATATTTTTCGTTGATTTATCTTCTATGTAGAATACCTTGAACATTTGACCAATGCTGGAAAAGTTTGCAATTACCGCCGAGCCTGATGACGTCACGTAGATTTACGCAAAGCTTTCTGGGTAAAACGTACCTCAGTTCGCCATTTTGTTTATTGGCACTCAGTAAGATGTAACTTTTTTTTTAAACATTGATATAACTTTTTATCCACACATTTTTTCTGGTAACTTTACCCCTTTTAGGTCTTCTCGATACAGTATTATTTCTTCCGCCATACTTTAAAATTATGTTACCGTACCTCAATCTCCCAAAATGCTTTGCGCGTAAATTCCAAGTGACGTCATCAAGCAATCGGTCAAATTACCGCCGAACCTGATGACGTCACGTAGATTTACGCAAAGCTTTCTGGGTAAAACGTACCTCAGTTCGCCATTTTGTTTATTGGCACTCAGTAAGATGTAACTTTTTTTTAAAACATTGATATAACTTTTTATCCACACATTTTTTCTGGTAACTTTACCCCTTTTAGGTCTTCTCGATACAGTATTATTTCTTCCGCCATACTTTAAAATTAGGTTACCGTACCTCAATCTCCCAAAATGCTTTGCGCGTAAATTCCAAGTGACGTCATCAAGCAATCGGTCAATTGAGTCGCTTTTGCCAAGCAAATAGATCATCATTGTTATCATTATATTCAACGAGAAACCTATCTCAGCTGTCTTTATGTGCAGTGGCACTTGCAGAATTGTTCGCCCTTGGTATTTGCAGAAGGCAGGGCTAGAAAACGTCTCCACAATTAGCCCAAGAATGCAAAGTGATTATCCAAACAAAATTCTCGCAACTTTTGTAACGGCTATGTGAGCTCTAGTTAAAATAACGATAAGCACCATTCGGATTTGACCTAAGTCCCACGAGATCACTCGACCATTGTTTAGGGGTATAACTTTCCAGGATTAGCTGTCTGATTAGCATTATGGATATCGGCTGTTACCCTGTTGTTTTACCTGTGATTCTCAGCTTACAATCCATATTTTTTACCAATGTCTTCTTCTTCAGAGATGTATCAAGATATATACAAAACCATTAGATATATTTTTTAAAGACAATAATAATATTATTATTTCTAGCACAAAGACAAAACAACGAAGTTGTGTTTCTGTTAATCAGTTATTGACATGAGCGACACGTAGATGCGGGATATAAATACTTTTATTGGTTATCAGTCGGCAAAATCTCAATTGATAGCTTCAGATATATATCAACGTTTATGAGAAAAATGGATGGTAGAAATGATTTTGTCAAAGACAAAGTAACAGGGTAACCTACATAAGCGCTCATTTTAAATGGATGGCTGGTCAGTGAAAATTCTAATCCTAAAGTCTGGTCTCGTGTTATCCCAAGGGATTTTGGCCCAAACCGAAAGGGTGTTTGGAGGTGTAGGAAAAATCCGGAATTAAAAAAAAACGTATGGCTTACTGCAACGAATTAGGATCCTCATATACATTATGAAATATTCCCAAAATGTACACAAATGAGTATAAACAAAGGTAAACTTCCTTAAACGACTTCCCCTAGGGCATAGGTGTACACTGCAATACTTCTTGGGTGATAGACTAGTATAGAACATCTAATTGCAAATACTGGCTCACAATTTAAACACTCCGTTGCGCATAGATAATACCCAAAGTTAAATATTTACAAAAAATAGCCAAGAACCATTACAGATAGTAGGATACGAAAAGGATTATTTGTGTGCTTTGTAGTAGAAAATCTTACATACAAAAGTTATCCAAAAAAGATTGTTTGTGTGCATTGTATATTAGAAAGTCTTACATACAAAAGTTGTCCAAAAAGGATTGTTGTGTGCACCTCGTAGTAGAAAATCTTACATACAATAATTTGTTCAGGAAGGATTGTTTGTGCGCCTTGTAGTATAACATCTTACATACAATAATTTGTTTAGGAAGGATTGTTTGTGCGCCTTGTAGTAGAAAATCCTTCATACAATAGTTGTCCAAAAAAGATTGTCTGTGCGCCTTGTAGTAGAAAATCTTACATACAAAAGTTGTCCAAAAGGATTGTTTTGTGCGCCTTGTAGTAGAAAGTCTTACATACAAAAGTTGTCCAAAAAGGATTAAAGAAGGATTGTTTGTGCGCCTTGTAGTAGAAAGTCTTACATACAAAAGTTGTCCAAAAAGGATTGAAGAAGGATTGTTTGTGCGCCTTGTAGTAGAAAATGTTACATACACTAGAATATCTTACATAAAATAAGTTGCTATAGAAAGATTGTTTGTGAGCCTTGTAGTACAATACCTTACATACAATAACTTGCTAAAAAAAAGATACACGGCGCGGGTTTGAATCACACTCGGACCAAATAAAAGTTGAAAAATGTCTGAGTGAATTTTTCACTTGCCAGGTTTAAGGTCGGGGGTTTCTTCGGGCAATGAGCCCGCCTCCCCCCTCCACTAAACCTGGCAACGCCACCATATAAGTGAAATAATCTTGAGTGCTGCGTAAAACATCAATCAATCCAAAGGATTGTTTGTTAGTCTTGTAGTAGAACATGTTGCAAACATTTTTAAACTCATGTTGATAATAATGTATTCTACTATACAACGTTCACTCACTAACTCTTTATGGAACGCATATTGGATTCACGGTATTCTGCTACAAGATTCACTCGTAGACATTTAATAAAACCATTAAGTGTTCTACTTGATATTATTAGTCACAGGGTTTGTTCGAGGGGGGATACGGAAATATATGGGGTCAGTAAACGAATATTGGGCGAGGCGTTAGCCGAGCTCAATATACTGTCGAGGTGGGATAATAAACACTTATGGGTTACCAAAAATGGCTGTCTGTAAACCTTGTAGTAGAATACCTTAGACAACATAGATTTTTTTTTAAATTCTGAATGGAGTAGAATATCTTAATGCCAGTATGGGTTTCAACAAAGAGTGTGTGTGAAGCTTATAGTGGAATATTTTAATGCCAATATGGGTTGAAGCTTATAGTAGGTTATCTTAATTCCAATATGGGTTTCAACAAAGAGTGTGTGTGAAGCTTATAGTAGAATATCTTAATGCCAATATGTGTTTCAACAAAGAGTGTGTGTGAAGCTTATAGTAGATTATCTTAATGCCAATATGGATTTCAACAAAGATTGTGTATAAAGCTTATAGTGGAATATCTTAATGCCAATATGGGTTTCAACAAAGATTGTGTGTGAAGTTTATAATAGAATATCTTAATGCAAGTGTAGGCTTCAAGAAGAGCATCTTAGTAACAAAAGTCAGTATGGGTTCCAGAAGGTTTGAGATTGAAGCCTTACTCAATATGGGTTTCATAACTGATTGCAAGCGACCCTTGTATTCGATTACCGTAGATTTGGTTGCCGAAAATGCCAAAATGTGTCCTTGCGTGAATGATATTAATAGACCTCCGTAACTCGAATTCAGAAAGGTGTTTTTCGTGTGTATATTACGTTTATCTCTGCTGATATGGGTTTTATCCTCAATTTACTTACTTGGACACATTTGTTAATACATAAGGGCAATATTATTTGCTATGTCCAGTATTGTCTAAACAAGTAAGAGTACGGCTAACCGAGTATATGAACTCAGAGTAACCAGATGTAAAGATTCCTCTATGTGGCTCCACCTAAATACAGTGAGTTCTTGACTGGACGTCATCTCATAACTGTAATTAATAGGTGATATGTGATTTATAGCTTTCCAATTCAGAGATCTCCCGGTCTAACTCTTTGCTTCACTGATTGCACTGATCCGAAATTCCTCGGGCTAACGGTCAACTGATCAATATATTAAACCCATAGAGTATTGGTCAACATTGATGACGAATATTAAAGAGAAGGCTTATTTAACCGAGTAGTTAAATGGAATCCAACAGTATTCAAATACCTTTCTGAGCAATGTCCATATTTCAAATCATTTTCATAAATATAAGGCAATTGCCATGGTTTTGAATGGAACAATTATTCTCCAGCCTCCAATCTGGGTGGTGAAAGCCTAAAATAATTAATTGATTGATGTTTTACGCTGAACTCAAGATTATTCCACTTATATGGCGGCGTTGGCAGGTTTAGGGGGAGGAAACCGGACTCGACGCGGAGGAAACCTCAAGCTTTGGTGATTACATGGAAACTCTTCCATATATGGCGAGTGAAAACTCCGCTCAGAAATTGTGGGATTCGAACTCCCGCTGCATCGATGGAAAGCCTGTGTAGGACTTAGGAACTATATCTTTGCCGACTGCGACACCTATGCCCCTGATGCCATGTAATGAAACATAAGCACAAATACGTTGTTAGATTTTGTAAGGCCCAATCTTACAAAATAAGATGCGCGTATACCTTTCGGGGGAAATTGAAACGTCTTATGAAATGCTTTTTCAATGTTGTTCTTTTCATCAAAGATTATTGAAGATAGGTTTTGCTAGTCATCTTGATATTATCTTCGATCTTATCTTAGATTTCAATTTGTATTGAAACATGTATATCACTTGCATCGTTATCATACATAAACCATTGTAGCAACTGCAAATCAAGCGTTATAGTTTAAAGAAAAAGTGTTTATGTTGCATTTAGATGATAACTTTATTAACATTCATTTTTTTACACTAGTCATTGATACGTTTTTTTATAGATATCATAGTTTATTAGAAAAACTTGTTTTTGTTTTACTTTGGGAAACAACGTACAAAAAACTGATTTATTCCTCTATGTTCAATGTTAAAGTGGCATGAGCTGCCAAAATTCACACTTTTTTAAATAATTCCTGATCGTCACGACAGTAAGAGGCTTTGAAGGCCATCGATGAACTAAATGATTGGCGTTGGAATGAGGAAAATCCATACAGTATGTGGCTTGTACGAACCGAAAACGTGTTCGAAAAGTAAACAAAATTGAAATAACCGGGACGACCACTCATTCATTCTAAGCCAAATTAGTTCAAATGGCATGAGCTGCCAAATCCACACTTTTTTCATAATTTCTGATCGGTACGACAGTGAGAGGCTTTGAAGGTCATCGAAAAACTAAAAGATTGGCGTAAGAATGAGGAAAATCTATACAGTATGTCGCCTATGCGAACAGAAAAAGGGTTCGAGAAGTAAACAAAATTTAAATAACCGGGACGACCATTCATTCATTCTAAGCCAAAGTTAGTTCAAAACAATACTTTATCGTTCATTCTCGAGACTAGAAGCACTAAAAAGCTTCTGAATTACACGTCTCAAGAAAAATAGCCAATAATTTCAACATTATGTTTTAACGTCAAAATATCAACATTTTGGCAGCTCATGCCACTTTCAACACACTACCTTATTACACATTTTAGAGACTAGAAGCACTAAAAAGCTTCTGAATTATACGTCTTGAGAAAAATAGCCAATAATTTCAACATTCTGTTCAAACGTCAAAATATCAACATTTTGGCAGCTCATGCCACTTCAAGCTCAATACTCAATGTAACCCATCCATAGAGCTATCATTGACAATGACTAATAGCTATTGAATCGCTCAATGTGTTTAAAAGAAAGTATAACCCGATAGGTAACGGGTATACTGTTACATAAACTTCTTTAAGATCAAAATAAAGAAGGTTTAGACAAGTGTGGGTTGTTTCTTCCAAAAATGAATTAGCAATCCAGCAACAAAATTATGTTTGTTAGCCAACATGCTATTTATAACAAAATAACTGAAATGTCCATGAAAAGAACGCCGGGGCTCTGTATCCGAAACTATGAATGTTGTGTGACGTATTCGTTAGGTGAATAATACTGCCTGTCATCTGACTTGACTTGTTGAGCTAGGGGCAGTTTGTTTATCACTCCACATTATGCATATTCATCCCTCTCTTCATCGACTGTATAATAGAGAAAGGCTGGGTCTGGGATTTGCCGAACTGTCGACACAAATAGTTCCACAGCTGATGGTACGCTGTGCCAATTCGACACGGAATTTGTTTGAAGTTTAAGTATTTCCCGTAAAATGGTTAGAGACCAGTTGTGGTTACCCACACACCTGCTGAAAGACTTGTTACGCAAGACACTGTGTTTAAATGTGTGAAATACTCCATGGGAGGTGTCGGCAGCAGGTGGACTCTATTTACCAAACAGAATCATCACTGAAATTGGCCACATTGCTCACATTATTACATCGAATGGTTTTCCCCTCAATTGGAAAAACATTCTAAATTTATCGAATAACCTGTGATTTTTTTTCTTCTCCGGAATATCACAAGAAGTAAGCTATAATTGCAGAGTTTGGGCAATCGTTTCCTGTGCTAATAGCTTTGAAACTCTTAAGGGAACTAAATGTTATCCAAAGTTTACAATTCCATGAGATTTTAGTAACCTAAAAGTGGAATTCGGCTATTGATAAAATTATCATCCAAATTCAAACCTTCAAAGATTTGCAAGTATGTTTCTTGTGTATTTAGTTACACGACTTCCAAGCGTGTGAAAAATTTCACGCATAAAAATGCTCTACTGTAGCTCTCTAATGCTTGAGATAGAAATGGTCTGAACATAAAAATGTCGGAAATGGCGAAGCCATATATCAATTTTATGGGTTAACTCTGTCCCGCAGCTGTCGTTCTCTCTGTCAGTTAGAGGCGGACCTCGAGTCCACACAACTAGCCTATGTCCCTTTCCTAATGTAATCGTATCTTCTCCACGAAATGACGTGCAATTTAGAGAAACAAATACTCCATCTTTGGAAAGGTATCAGATGTAGTGAGGGGTTGTGTAGAATGTGCTATCTGTAGAGGCTGGCAGGTCTGGGACTGGTGCTAACAGCCATATCCACACAGCAGGTAGGATTTGACGACAAAAGTAAACAATGCCATAGACTCCAATACTAACACATACCAGCCTACTAACACTTATACCGCAGCTTGTTCTACCAGATAAAGAACCTGGTATTGGAACACAAATATTAAATTCTGCTTTAGTAAACAGATGCCGCTTATCTACAGACGTAAAGAAGGAATTTCACCATGGAATACCATTACTGCCCTACCCCTCGACATACTACAACTCTCGATTCTTTTGTAAACGAATATGGTTATAGTGACTTGTAAACGTTTTCCTGAGAAAAATATTTACGTTTGCACAGTCACGTCTAGTATTTATAATATGTGTTTGCATGGTCTCAAAACGTAGTATACAAAATGTAAATACAATTTAATATATATTCTTATAGATACCCAAATAAGCTTATTCGAAACCCAAACACTTTTTTTAATTCGTAAATATATTATTTTTAAACTATCTATTTTAATTCATTTTAAAAATATTAAGGAGAAGGAAATATATTTATTTCAAGTTGACCATGCGCTGCCATTTTTAGAGATTGTGAAAAAATATGACGTTCTAAACTTATATATAAACTTACACTTTTGCGCGCTTAGAAATGATTTTATATTTTTGAAGACAATTATTAAGTATTTATTATAATCAAAAATAAATTCATCAATACGAAGTACACCTCGATTGATGGTTTAGAAGTTCAACCATAACACGGAATCGATTTTCTCGCAAAGTGAGACAATATAAAGAATCTTAAAAACATTGAATATCCTTTTAGAAAATTGGAGAAAATCTAACTACTGAAAACTGCCCAATGATATTTGCTATTCTGTTCCTAGAAAAATAGTTCATAAACTCCATACTGGATAAATAGAACGTCTAATAAACCATTTTTAAACATACGTTATAATAAAATAATATAAGTATTCATTCACAAGCCACATATTTCGGAACTAGCACGCTATATCCTTAAAGAGGCAAAGTAATTTCAAACCGAACATATAATGAACATCTTTCGCCAAAGGCCAATACAAGATAATATATCTGATCTCTTCAATATTGACAGAATTGGATCAGCTCAAGCAATGGAATAAACAGCGAGATAATAACATCGATAATATATTTCTACACAAAATTTGCGTTACTAATAAAATTTGTAAAACAGTAGTGTATACAGTGTATGTAAACAATAATACGTTTTTGGATCGTATGTAATAACGATTACATGTATTTATAAAGGGGTGATTGAATTTCTATTGAATTTAATATAGTTATTTTTTTTTTTCTTCATTTAATAATTATAATTTTGAAAATATAACTTCGAAAATCTAAACGACAAGCCGTTTGTAATAAAACAAAACATTTTATTTAGAAAAGTATTTTACTTACGCGTATATACCCCCAAACTGTTCATTTGACGAGTCCTTCCTATTGTTTTATCAGATGAAGATAATGGTTCTTTGCCTATACATTGGTTGTTTCGTAACCTTATATATTGATGTTTTGTGGAGATCCCCATGTCATAATTGACAGTGCTATCTCAAATTAAACCAATCAAATGTCAACTGTGTATTTTATGTAAACGTTTCGTGCAGAGAGATTCACCAGTTATACGACTATGGCTTTTTTAATTTAATAGATTTCAATTTGATTCTTGTAATTCCTATACCTGATATTGGATGATATTCCTATACCTGTGGATGTATTTTTAAAGTCTGAAGAAGCACCTCCTACTTTTCAATGTAACTACTCGATTGGATAGAGTAATTGGAGAATTTGTCCTGTTTTTTATTTCAAATTATCTTTTCTAAATTTGAATGAAATTAGATAATTAAAACTTAGTGTTGCAATGAAATCATGGTTCAAGTGTTCTGACACTTATTTAATAGATAATGCATGAATTTTAATCTTTAAATTTCGTTTTAAAAAAAGCTTGTCGATATATTTTTATTGAAATATAAGTGTTATAGTCACTACTGAATACTCATTTCGTATATGTGTCTAATTGATATCAGTAGGATTGAAACATTTTCAGCTGCTTTTTGTTTTGCTTAACTGGGGTTCAAAATTGCTTTATTATTATAGTCGTTTTGTTCAATTCTTACGAATTATTTATAAAGATAGATAGCAGAATTTTTTTTCCAAACTGTAGGTGATTATAGCCTTCTGTCTATGTTAAAACAAAACTGATAGCACAATGCCAAAATTCAAACCGTTTTATCTTCTTTCAGTGGTCAAATAATTTTCAAACAAAATTTTAAAACAATTAAAATGAAAAAAATATTATTAAAACTTGAGAGAACGGAAAAGGACCACGAAACACGATTTACACAATAATTATTTCCAAAATAAAATCATATTATATGTAACCAGCCAAGGTAATCTACACAAAATTGTCCCTTTTCGTATATAGTTAGTATGCTACATATAGCTTAGTAAAACTCTTGCGCACGCGTTAAAATCTGCGAAAGAAAGTAAACTGTTTTAATCAAAATAATGATATATATACATACTAACGTTACACACAAGTAAAAATGTGCTAAAATTAAGTGGAGTTTAGAAGTGACTTATTATCATGTTTCAAATGACAATAAGTATGTCTAATTAATTATATTAAAATGTTGTCTATAAAGAAGTGTTTAGGAATTAATTAGGAATGTACGAACAATTGCATCTATTTTCTCCAATTTCCTCCACGGAAATTTAAATTAATTTAAGTAATTTTGATTAAAACAAACCTTCAACAAGACTTCAACGTTTGATTTTAATTCTGAAAATGGATTTTAAACATACACGATTGTTCCTCAACAGATTTCAATATTTTTTGTCAACGAGAGTAAATACTGATTCTCTTAACTTTAATACAATGACAAATATATAATTTATTTTAATTTTATTTTTTATATTTTCGTTAGCGTGTACGACAGAGGAACCAATAAATAAAACGATTTAACTTAATACAGTTTCTTTGCAGATGTAGTAAAAGGTTTCGTCTGTATTATTAAATACGTTGCTATAAAACTGAAAAATTTTTGAGTGGATTTTTCACTCGGTCGCCGTATGTGAACAGTTGCCTGGTACTCGCCGATGGTCGGAGGTTTCCTAATGGCAATGCGCCCGGTTTCCTCCCCCACTAAACCTGGCAACGGCGCCATTTAAGTGAAATAATCTTGAGTGCGTCGTTAAACATCAATCAAACTTTTAATTTCTCCTTTTTTTTGGACTCAATGGGTACAACGTATTCCACTAAAACAGGATCATGCGGTCTTTCATTATGATTTAACCTTTGTGGAGTTTTGGTTCTTTCGTTTGTATTTAAACTATAACGTATATATACTACGATACAAGACATTCAGTGTCAGTCATTAACACAGAGGATGGCATTTCATACTAAATAGCACTAACTTAATTTCCAAATGTTCTTAAAATTGACTATATGTTAGAACTGCAGAATCTACATGACGTTACTAATAAACCGTCAGATATGTTATTGAAAAGTGATTCCGATTGCATACCATTCTTATTTTGGTAGTTGAGTGTATTGACAATCTGTTATTTAAAGTAGTTTGTCATTGGATTCATGTCCTAAAATGGAAAATGGTTGGAAATAACTGCGTTAAAGATGATCGATTGTATTGGAAGTTTTATGCATCTGCAAATTACAGTATTTTTTTATTTATTTGACACGAGCAGCAAAATCTAGCGAAAATTTCGTTGAAACGGAATTAGCTAATTGTTTTTCACTTTATCAAGAGGTACAAAATCAGAGCTTTCCGCTATTAAGGTAGTTTCTATGGTCAAAACAAAAACAAAGTTGATCTCATACATTCCAGATATTTGATTGTTGTCCCTTATTAGCACACATCGTCAGCACCAATTATCAATATTGTTCTATTTCAAGATCAATCCTTTAATTCATCAAGGTACTTTCGTTTTTAACCAAAATGTTCTGTTCGTAAGAGTTTCTGGCTTATGCGAATTTATGAAAAATCTCAAATATCTTGTGAAGACGCAACTAAGAGAGTAATAGTTGTAAGAAAAAAATATTGTGCTTCGAAATATAATTCGTTTTGTTTCATTTTAGTACTGAAGCTATATTTCAAACTCTCGAATATAGAGTTTATGTACATAAACCATGTCTGTGGTCTTTGTGGGCCCCGCCTACGTAAGGGTATACGTCGCCAAAGTGGCCATTTAACCGTCTAAATGGACCTGGAAAACCATTACGATAGCAAACTAGCCATTTAGTTATGTAATGCCTCTTAACGGCCTTCGCGAAATGCTGGTCTCCAGCTTCTGGCAGTCTCTTACATACACGATATTTCAATTTCCCGCTTCTTTGTGACACGTGACATTAGTACAGCCATACATACACTCGCTTCCATAGAGTATTCTACATGTATTCATCCACCACAATCACAGCGCCCATTAATTGAACTGTTATTTAAATGATATTCACTCTGCATATTTTGTTCGTTCTTCTGACGTAAGACTTCTAGAACAACTTTGAAAGGGCAATGAGGGTGGGCTGGGACTGGAAACTGAGGGTTAGATTATCACAAAGATTAATGGCTGATAAAAACTAAATGTGCAGCGAGCATTATACGGACTGTGGAAGTGTACATAAAAGCTATCCCCATTCACAAGCCAGCTCTTAATTGATCTTAGAATGAGTTTTATGGTCGCTATGTTCTTCACTGATTGGCTGATTTACATCACGTGAGACCTTAAATTGGAAAATTACGATAACATGTCGGAGGGTGTAAATCATCCCAATAGGGTTTAGTGCTAGCCAAGGAGAGAAATGCGAATAGAGAGATCCTCCCCTATAAAAAATATATAATGCCTCATTTGGCAGAAGTTGTTGAACTGCATTACAGCTCTGTATTGGTCTGATGTGCCGTCTGTTTGTCTTGTGTTTTTAGGTCTACCAGGCAAGTTGTTTTGAAGAGAGTGAGTAATGACACTAAACTGAAGGGTCCACTAAGCAAGCTTCGTACACAACACAACAATCTACACGTGAATAAGCCAGTAGAAAAATCAAGCCGAATCGATCGGCTATTAGCACGTATAGCTCAAGATTTTTCTCCTTTGTCTTTCTGGGATTATCGTGGATTTTACCTTTCTAATCAAGTCGACCAATCAGCCGTTTTACATGATGTGTCTCTATTCCATTAGATTGGTTAAGATCATCCTGAAATTCACCCTTCTCAGTATGTCAAGGCTGTCTTGTCAGCGATTAAAGGAGAGATGAAACTGTGTACATTTGCTGGTATCTCGTTAAATTGTGCGTGGTTCTGACTGTGAAATGAAGGTTAGATGAATTGTATTGGATGAATGTTAACAACTAGGCAGATTGACCTATCGATTACAGATGACGACGGCCTTCAGACTGACCTGTAATCACTTCAACCAATAGGACCCTCTTTAGGGAAAGATTGGACCGAAATACAAATGAAAGTCGCCGAATGGATGGAGTGTTTGGAAATCGCCGTTGAGTGCCTGGTAAGTGAAGGTGATCTCATTCAATCTGATTTGATTCCACTGCTTCAACAATCAAGTCAGCCTCTGCATACATTATCATATTATTCCCCATGACAGACATCACGACTTTTGGGTGCGTTTTAATTCACATGCATCTGTTTCGGTTACCATCGTTTCACTGTTGTGAAATCTGATTATTAATTATAATAAGAAGGTAACATAATGACTGTGGGGATGGGTGGGGGCTTGCCTTAAAAGATACGTCTCATTGTTAACAATATTTAAGATAAAAACACATGATATGGCTACTGATATCATAGGGTACTGTATCTTGGATTTCATGAGCATTTATTACACCTTATTAACTCGTCTTTTACGCTGGTATTATCCATATTTGATGTTATGCACTAACCACTGAGTATGTTCATAGAATTGTTATATGCATATACTGTATATACATCAAATGCTTTGCATTAAAAATCTCCTATGAAAACCATTATGTTATGCTTAAGTGCTAAAAAATTAAGAATAGTTCTATTCCGTACCCTGTTTTGATCTTAGTTCCCATTTTGTTTTGAGAGTTTACAAAAAATCGATTAGCGGCCATCTTGGATTTTGCAGCGCCCCCAAGTGGCTAAATCGTGAATCATCATCGAATATAGCTGCTCATTTTCTCTATGCCATCACCCTAATAAGCATTGGGAGACAGACTAAAGGTGGCATAAGATGGCAAAATTCTCATTTTTATGAACCCGGATTGTCAAGACAATAAATGTGTGAAATTCATCGATAACTAAGTTAAATTAAGTCTATTCCAAACGAAATAGTGCTCTCAAAATGAAAGACAAAATAATGTGGACGATGGTCAATTCATTTTAGCTCAAATCTACTCCTGAACACTATTTTAAAGCTTAACCTTCTAACTTGTTTTACTCCTTTGGAAAAGATTTTGTTTTGAAGGGAAAAACAGTAAGACAATTTGTTTCTATGCTATATTTTTTATTTTTATTTTTTTATATTTTAATTTGACATCGTTTAGTATCCTAATGAAATATATATTCATGATACCAAATATAAGCAGGATCATACCTAACATTTAACCATAACATCACGTATTTTCTTTGAATTAAAGCTCCTAGTTTTCCAATTAAATGATGTATTCCCAGGTGTAGTCAATTACACTTTAAAGTGTACTTCCAAATTTATAACTTGTCAATTGATTCAGTAGCTTTTACGTGTTTATTTTAGTTAAATTCTTTAAAAGGCCCCAAAAAATTCTGAAACCCCATTATACTGTTACTGATAGTTTCTGTAGCATCCCTTCAGCATTTGAGAATCGACTGATTCATTGTAACTTAATATTTCAACGTTTATCCAATCACTGCTTTAGGGAGTGATTTGATAAAATGTTATAAAGTTCTCGTTGAAGAACCTACAAAATAAATTATCCACAGAATTTCTAAAATAATTGCGCTTCTTTGACATGTGAATGTATATTATTGTTATTATAATCCATTGACATATATATTTTACATGGTCAATGTGTTTATCCCCCCCCCCCCACACACACACATTACGTGGTACAAAACTGGAATAAACATTTTATACCTGTTATGTAAGTGAAATAGCCCATACCTAGTACAACACTGGAACAATCATCTAATACATGTTATGTGAGTGAAATAGCCCATACCTATAGTACAACACTGAAACAATCATTTAATGCCTGTTATTTGAGTGAACTAATCCATACCTAGTACAAAATTGAAACAATCATTTAATACCTGTTCTATGTAAGTGAAATAATCCACACCTAGTAAAAAACTGGAAAAATCATTTAATACCTGTTATGTAAGTGAAATATTCCATACGTGGTACAAAACTGAAACAATCATTTAATACCTGTTATGTGAGTGAAATATTCCATACGTGGTACAAAACTGTAACAAACATTTAATACCTGTTATGTGAGTGAAATATTCCATACGTGGTACAAAACTGAAGCAAACATTTAATACCTGTTATGTGAGTGAAATATTCCATACGTGGTACAAAACTGAAGCAAACATTTAATACCTGTTATGTGAGTGAAATATTCCATACGTGGTACAAAACTGAAGCAAACATTTAATACCTGTTATGTGAGTGAAATATTCCATACGTGGTACAAAACTGAAGCAAACATTTTATACCTGTATTACATGTAAGTGAAATAATGTATGCCTGATACAAAACTGAAACAACCATTTAATACCTGTTATGTGTAAGTGAAATAATCCATACCTAGGACAAAACTGGAACAATCATTTTATACCTGCCTTACACGTAAGTGAAATAATGTATGCCTGGTACAAAACTGAAACAACCATTTAATACCTGTCATATTTAAAGTGGCATGAGCTGCCAAATTGTTGATATTTTGCATGTTATAATAGAATGTTGAAATTATTGCCTATTTTTCTCAAGACGTATAATTCAGATCGAGCTTCTTTGTGTTTCTAGTATCAAGAATGAAAGATAAAGTATTGTTTTGAATCAACTTTGGCTTAGAATAAATGAATGGTCGTCCAGGTTATTTATATTTTGTCTATTTTTGAACACTATTTCAGTTTGTATAGACCGTAGACGTAATGAATTTCCCTCATTCCAACGCAAATCATTTAGTTTCTCGATGGCCTTCAAAGCCTCTTACTGTCGTGACGATCAAAAATTATGAAAAAAAGTGTAACTTTTGGCAGCTTATGCCACTTTAAATGAAATAATCCCTACCTAGTACAAAACAGGAGCAATCATTTAATACCTGTTATTTAAGTGAAATATTCCATACGTGGTACAAAACTGGAACAATCATTTAATACCTGTTGTGTAAGTGAAATAACCCATACCTAGTAAAAAACTGTAACAAAATTCGTGTATTACTCAGTATATAACAGAAGTAATATTAAGATGATATCAAAGTCAAACAAGCATATGTTGCACCTATTGTATAAATGAAGTAATGCAAACCAGATACAAAGCTAGTACAAACACGCACAACATCTAACATGTAAGTGAAGTCAGTTCACATTGTTACAGAATTAAAGCAAGTATGTTTAGTAGTTGTGATCAGAGCTATATAAAGTACGGTTAGCTAAAAAAACTAAAATAATCATGTACAGCATCAGTTATGTAGGTTTATTTAAAACGCGGAGAGTCATAGTTCGTCAAAGATAGTGTATTGAAAGAAATATTAAGTTTCCCCTGAAAATATCTTACATGTTTTCTCCTATACTTGTGTTCAGTTAGTTTGGCTATAAAGGTCCAGTGTCCAGTGTATTTCAAGGGTTGAACTTAATGGGCGTTCGTTCAGTAGAACTTAAAAAGGCGCCGCCCCATTAACGTCCACAGTCCACTATGATTTGTGGTTTTCGCTTGAGTTACCACCTTGATTGTAGATAGATATCTCATGACCATCAATCTGTGAATTTTAGACAAGGGTTACAAGAAGTCAAACAGACGAAAACCAGACCAAACTGGCTAACTTGTGCTTTTAAAATCCTTGATAAGACTCTGTTAGGAAGAATGACGATCGCGGAGCTTTAATAACATTTTTCCTATTTTAAAAAAAATATTGTCGCTAATATAAGGCATACTAAGTTTTGCATGAAACTTGAAAAGCGTATGTCAGTTTTATTTTTCACGCTTGTTCAAGGGTTAACTTATCCCACTTGTGGAGTTCATCAATTCTTTCTCCAACAGTTTACAATTTTACTTTCTATTCTAAGCGGACATTTTCTTTCGTTTAACGTAAGATATCCTAATTTTATTAGCTTCGCATTTTTAAATTATTTAGCTTCTCTTTTTTTCCGTTTGATATTACTGGTAATAACTGGAACTATTTGACATAACAAACTCTAAATGGGCCTTTTAATGCTATAGAAATTAATATTAGAAGAAAAAAATGTTCTTTATACAAAATTTAAGAATTGTGTCTTTTTATATAGAAAAGCATCGTTTTAAAACCAGATATAATTTTAATTGTATTTATTTTTTAATCGCTCATTCAATTTAATTTTAAAATTCTTCAATTTTGTTTTGGTTAGATTTTACATGGAATATTTTTATATAACAAAAATATGCTTTTAAAATACCTTAAACTGTGAGTAATTTAGCCAGAATTGAACTTTGATATAATTAGTTAGCGAGATTGTCCCGTTCTGTATGCATTTACTCTCGCCTTTGTTTTGCTCGGTTGGTGTCTTCTACGAAGGCGGGCACGGTGAAATTGGGAGTTGTATTTTGGGACCCTTTGTCCAAGTTTGTTGTCTAATCGGATGTGTCGTAAATTGTGTTAGACTTTTTTAAGCTGACAGTGAAGAAATTAGCCTGCTGTTTGTCCCGACTCTGTCTGCTTTACTCAGCCACTGCTTTAAGGCTATAGAGGCTGTGCTTTCAAGGGGTCATATGCAAAAAAATCCGCTCCGTTTCTTAGCAACGCTGACGTGTTGTAAAGATATAATTTATCACCGGCCTAAATAGAGATCAACCGGCTTCATCCCGTCTCCCAATAGGCCGAGTTCACAACTAGAGTACTGGACTCTAGCAGCTTGAAGAAATTACTTCATAACTTATATTTTTAGGGTCTCATGTACACTTAATTGTTTCTGCTTAGTGCGGATTTATAATAGGCTGTTCTGAATTATTTGAAATACAAAAAATATTATTCAGTATTCAAATAATTACTTCCAGATAAATTCGATCTTATTTTTGGCCAAAGGGTATGTTTGGATATATCCACATTTCATACATTTTCCACAATTTCTTTTTTCATATTATTGCCAATAAGTGTTAAATATTCCAAGTGTTTTTGCAGAATTAACTATACTTAGATAAAATTTATGAGATTTTTTTTACCAAAGCAAAAGCTCATTAAGTTATTAAAATATTAACGAAATCTCAATGATCATAAAGTGATTTTGGGTTTTGTTTGCAATAAGTCGATCTAGTTTGTGTCACTTTTACCTGCTCATTTACTTGGGTTTCTGTGCAGATTGACAAACCTCTTTGAAAAGTGAAAGCCATGGCATTTGAAGCAAACATCAATGTATTTAAAACTTGAAATACATTATTATATCTAATCTATATTTTGTTAGTCCATAAGCACCTGTGAGTTTCCGATTAAAATAACAATTTGCCTCTTTCTCAATTATCCGGGGAGGACCGTCATCTTAGATGAGAATAACCTAGCCATTTAAATTCCAAATACTCGTATTTATTCTATAATTAACATGTCGGTCTAGCTTTATAAATAGTTGGATTTAAGAAGCACTTAAAAATTAAATATATCTACACGCACTGTATTTTTGCGTCAAAGACACGACTATTTAAAAGTGTGTGTATATTTCATGTGATTATATTTTTTTCGAATTTTCATATTAAGTTTTCGTTTCTTTGATTTTTCTTTGTGAATTGTGTCTGTTGTTTGTTGATGAGATGCCACACTGAGAAGCTGGCCTAAGGCATCATTTATTTGGAGCCAGATAGGCTGGTGCAAAGTTTAATTAGAGCTGCTCATATCACTGGTTCTCTGATCAGAAACACACCAGAAACAAGGGGAAATCGATAAGCAGCTCAAGTGTATACGGAATATATACGGCTTTTTAATGAAACTTCCTTATGTAGAGAATATCGATGTTTCTTCCCCATTTACCCGTCAAACGGGATAAGCTAGGTGATTGGAATACTTTATCAGATGTTCTTGGCCGGAAAAGCTCGGTCCAGTAAATCCGTCCAAACGACAACTGACCACTGGTCCAATTCAGCGGTCAGCCAATCGGGAACCGGTCAACTAGTGGAATTACTTTCGATCCCATTTCGATAAACAGTGGAAAGTTTTCTGTTTTATCCCCTTTATAGAGTAATTCCGTGAATATGAAAACAATACCTACATTCTTCTCGGAGGTTTTCATTAAGCGAGAAATGATTCCTCTCCAAAGACTAATGCCTATTGCAGAAAAACAGTTAGTTGATTTATTTGCAGGCTGTAATGCCATTTCCTGTTTGAATGGCAATGGAAACCCCGTAAGACCTAAGATGTAATCAAATGTCAGCATACACTGTTAACTTAACAGAGATGCCAGAATATTGCTCAGTCTTCCTTTGCCCGTTTGTAATTGGTTAGCGTTATTCGATATACACTTTACTGGAACAGTGCCAACACGATTCCTACTTTTTTCCTCTCCAATCTATTTTATTTCTACTTTTTTTTCTTTCTTTTATTAACAAAGTGTTAGGGTTCAGTGGTATAACGCTTATACATTTACATAATTTATATTATTGTGACATAATTGCAGTGAACATACTGAACATGCTGAAGTAAAAGTGTTCTATTTATGTATGATAACAACATAAATCGTCGAAATCTATCACATACTTTTTCAGATTGATCTAACAAATGACCCTTCACTAGAGGTAAAACCCTCAGATGAAACTTCTCGACAGACTAAATGCCGAACTCTAGCCTTCAATAGAAATGATGTTATCGGTCAAGGGGAGGCAACTTGTTATCTACTAAACAACCTCCGAACCCGGTGACACGGCTCTTGCAATAAGATAGTGTACAATATTTTTTTAAATCAAAACAGAACAAAGTATACACACAAGAAAAAAATAATAATTCATTTTTATTAACAAGGTATTCTTATTTATTATGTATTGTACGAAAATGTCATAATATTTAGGATTTTTTAAATTATTTGAAACTGACATCGACTGTCAGTTGTCTGGTTGTCACTGTAATTGTAATTTATCCCACAAACTATATGTATATCCATACCATGCTGCCATAAATGAAAACGAATTTAATAATTTATAAGAGGGTTACACACAAGCACTCTTGACATTATTTATAATTAAACATTTTTATTTTTTATTTTTGGTTTAAGACATATTTGGACCTACGGTTATATACAGACTAAATAACTACTTTTTTCAAATTATGGTTTTTGTATCAAGGATTTGTCATTCTCGCTGTAGCGCTGTGCTTTGTATTTTATACGCCTTTGCCCCTCCTACCATGCCATTTTTATTTTGGGCGTGTCTTATTTCAAACTGTGGGCGGGTCTAAATTTAAACTCAGGCTGTCACTCAGTGGTTGTACTCCCCCCTGTTAGACGTCAAACACTGTTTGATTAATTACTCACCAGACTCGTACGTTTCATTCTTAACCCTGTAAATCAGTATATACGAAGCTTAATCAAATCAAACGTGCATTTTTTATACAGTTTTCAGATTTTGTAGCTTAATTTGGCAGATTTTTTTCACACCAATTGTGTTATTAAAATATTTAGAAGGCTATTGCGGACATAAAATATAAATAGCGTATAAAGAATGACCAAATACATGATATTGTTGCAACCGGTAATCATTCATGCACTTCACTGCTTCTCGTTATTTTCTTTGTTGAAATTCTACCTAAATTTATAGGAGACTTTTTTTTTAAAGTAAACATTCAGCCGACAAGTAAAATATATACTTTGATATGTAGAATTTAGCAAAAATAATTATATCAGCACATAAGAGTGCCCATAACCGCCGCTTTCTTTGTAATTTTAATATATTATTTCTAAATGTACATTTTTGTATATTTTAAACATGGGGCCATCGTCTCCGGAAAGTATGAAGTAATCACATATTTGTTTGAAATGTTCGGTTTAATTAAGCACGAAAATAATAAATTTGTTTTACGTAGACAGTACCTCATTTTGATTAAATACGTGTACAGCGCAGACGCGTTCGATTTTTAGATTTCCAAGCCAGTATGGTTCTTGGTGTTTTGTGTGCAATCTCCAAAAAGTCATTTTTCTTCTGCCCCGTTGTGCTTAATGACACTTGAGGCAATTATACAACAATGGTTAGCAAAGTTCACAGAAATTTGCTGGTAATTTAAGTCGAAATAAGGATAGTTTCTCGAACGCATGAGTGGATGTAGAAGGTAGCAAGACAAACGTCGGCTCTGTCTTTGATTTCCATTGCAGTAGATAATAATATCAAATGCTTTCTAATTTAGTGAAGCTTCCCACTTATGCGTTCAAGACCGAAGATTTACACAGTATAAACAACGACAGAAAATGTATTTGTTAAAATAATGTAAATGTTTTGCCATTCTTTAGGAGTAGGCCTATGCATTCGTTTAGCATTTTTAATAAATTGAAACTCCCATATGCGACTTCTTTATTTATAAAGCTACATCATTTAGTGTACGCTTAAGAATGTTAGATTTACTGCCCGTGATAGTATTGGTTTAATTCTCTTTCTACCAACAAGCAACTTACTTTTTTATTCAAGTTCCACAATGTTACCTGATAAACTCAGTGCACAAGGAGATGTTTTCAAGGGAGGCAACTCGTACGACTCTAATACAGTTGTGAATCCGATTCCGCGGAATCAGCTGTCTTATCCCGTTTAAGTGTATTTATACAATTCTCTTGGGGGGTTTCGTTTGTTTTCAGCTTGTTGATGACATTTATTGACCCACATAATCCATTAAAGACCAATCAGCATCAATATGAAATGCATTGACATATTTTTATACTTATATGAAGGGTATACAGCATAAGTTGATGTTTTTTAATTCCATGTTTCATCTTGTGATATTTTAAATCTTAGTAGAATCTACCATCTAACGGTTAAGTATACAGTTATTACTTGATCGATATTGAAACCCTTACAGTACGTCATAGAAACCATTACACTAAACGTTTTATAAAAACAATATTTCAAATTTAATCTTTCTGTTTTAATGAAATAAAATACCTCTTTTCAGAATTGTTTTATAATATGTCGAAGCAAACTACACTTAAATGAAAACTTTAAAAATAGTTTTCCATTTCCATAAATGTTCATTTGCCTTTACAATATATTACAAACATAGATACAAGTTTTAATTTCATTTTGCTATGCTAAAGAAAAATCCAATTTTGTTTTAAACATATATATCAGTAAAAGCGCAGACTTGCATGTTAAATTTTCTAGTTTAAGTACTAATATTTACTAAAAATAGGAAAAGTGGGAAACGTCCACTTCTCTTGCATTTAAATCTATCTCTGGCAAACATATGTTCGACAGTTTCAGTTATTGTTCTCTACACACCCTAGCACAATACTTCCTAAAATATATCTTTTATTTGCCAGTTCAATTATTTTAATAGATCGTCCAAATCATGTTGTTTATTGCATTCGTAAAATGTTTATTCTGCTCTGAGTTGTTACCTGGTGAAATCGTCCCATATTTCATTCACATCTTCTTTCTTTCCCCTGGAAAGCTGCTATTTGTCCTCCACCAGGTGGACGCTGACTGCATGCATTCCTTTATTAGACAACATAATTTTCGAGCATATGGGGGAGATTTTGTCGTATTTTTTTATGTTTACTAATCACGACTTAACTTAGATACAGATGATAAGGTGAAGTATTAGCGCAGTCACATGACGTAATGTGGGTTTACCTCACAAGTTGTTAAACGAGAATGGTGTCTGTGTAATAAATGACAAGACACAATGACACCGACGGACGAGTTTAGGCGATATGATGCTCGAGAACTAACGTGTGAAGTCCTTGCCTCTGTGTTAACTTTATGTGTAACTTCTTCTGACTTTAAAGTTGTTAACTTCTTGTTACATCAATCATTTTACTTCTCCTGTTTCCTTAAGCAGTACAGGAATGACCCATTGTTTCAACCGTCGGTTTATCCTGAGCTCGGTATACGTCTTGAGAGTATATCCGATCATCCATTCTATCAGAGAATCGAGTAATCGTCTTAAACATATGCATCTCTCTGTGAGGGCTCTTACATTGGGAAATTTGCGATTTACTGGACAGCAGCTCAACTATTGTACATTTTGTCCTTGTTTTACTTCTTTAAAATGCTTCTGAGGTAATATAGCTAACACCAAAATGTCATAAAGAAAAGCTGATTTTGTTTGATACTACATTACTATTCACATCTACCGAACATGAAAATAATTACAGACGATTTTTGCCTGTGATCACTCACACAAATATAATTGGTCTGGGCATTTTTTGCAAGATTTATTCGACCAAGCTCTCCTAGTTACAACCCCTTTGGCTTAGAGTCCGATGAATTCGACCTAAAAGACGCTAAACGATATGGAGACACCTCGGAAACAAATTTCAACCAATCAGTGTCCGAGTGATGAATTGCCACACAAATAATTAATGACGTAATGGATGGCTCTATGTCACGTGACTGGGTATTATAAACAGATTTGAAGGTTGGTGTTTCTCGTCAAAGTTAAGATGTCCTTGAATTGCAGATCAGAAAATTCTATTGCAATGGAGAAAGACAAGCGAGTGAAATGATCAATTCCTGTTTTGGTTTAAAGCAGACTTTCTTTCTTAGATAATGCCGTTTACATTTGTCACAAGTGGGAAAAAAGCTAGTAGCTATTTTTGTTATTGTGAATACATCTAAATGAATCTTAAAGCATCTACACGATTTTTTTATTAACAAGGAAATAACATAACTAGAATACTTGGATTAATTGGAAAGGTATCAATAACAAGTTTATACAAATTATCGCATATTTTTATTATAATGAATTATCAGCTGTTTTGGTGGTGTAATGAATTATCAGCTGTTTTGGTGGTAACCTCTTTTGTTAGAGTTGTCCAAACAGTAGATCTCGATTGGGCAAGGAACCTACACAAAAGAGAGAGACTGTCATCAGGCAACTTTCTCATCAGGCTTTTGTTGTTCATCAAATAAACACTATTTAACTTAGTGACACGAGATGCCAAAATTCTGACTTCTTTCATAAATTCTGATTGACTGGAGAAGTTCTGTATTTGAGGCAGTAAGTGATTGACGTCGAAATAAGACAAATATCTGTAAAACCAGTAACTCTAATAAACCGAACATGTGTCCCTTCAATGGACAAAAACCAAATAGCCGGGATGTATGAGTACATTGTATGGTTTTTATTGCCTATCAAAACTACCTTGACGTACATCCCCGAGCTTGATATCAACAGAAAGTTCTTATTTTTCATGAATGTTGAACAATTAGCTAATTCTGTTTCAACTAGACATTCCCTATGCTAGGCACTCAAAGTCACATTCAATTATTTATAGTCAATAAGTGTTCAATAGAAATCTTTGTCATTATATCTTTGAAATGACAAATAAGTTTTATATAAGTAGTAATTTAGACACCTGATATAGCATTTTTCCGCCCGCTTTTAAGGGAAAAGAATAATAACAAAACAAAATATAATTGTAAACTACTTATTCTATAAGTAAAATCTTTATTACTTTTGAAACTGTGCTTGTTGTATCATTTTGACTGTTATCTCACTATGTTGTTAATGAAACGAAGCGCTTGGTCTTGTATCAACATCTCCATTTAAACTTTTTAAACTTGGTCATATAAGCTTTCATTATGCAATGCCACTTTTACCAAAAAATTTACTTTGTTGGAATGTATGTTTGAGGAAACAAAGGACATACGTCTTCAGGAATCAAAGTTTTGAGCTAAGAAAAAATAACCTGTTTAAATGTTTATTTCTCTTTTAAAATAATTGTGATATTTTTTACAGTAAAGTATTTCACAACGTATTTCTGATTTGAAGTAAATAACACATCATATGTTATTGTTTATACCAATAGTAACCATTCGCGGAAGAACATGCTGATAAATTTGTTATAACAGTTTTATTATATTTGTAACTTACTTGTTTACAGGGACATAACCTCAGGGAGATGAGGGTAAAGACCATTCACTTCCTGAAGAAACCGTGTTACGGTAGGTTCTATGTCTAGATACACTTATAGAGATGGTATCACTGAACGTGTGAGGGCTCCTCTATGGAAAGACCTATTTTACCATAGAACCTCTCGGCGATATTAAACTGGCTATCAATTACATCCGCGTGTCATATCTTGTGGCTTCTGTAATGGAACCCCTGCAATACGATTTAACTTTACTCAACATTGAGTGAGAGTCTTTTCTTCCGAGCCATTGGAGTGTGAGGCGAATGGCACCAGACTGGGGCCGGGTGGTATTCAAGACAAAATGAAGGACACCTCTCTCTTTGACATCTATAACCATTGAGCCATTCACTCACTAAACTTTACACATTCTATCACATTTGTAGCCGAAATATTTTCTGTTTTATTCAGTGACAATTTATTTTCAATGATCACAATGTGATATATATATTCCCTTGCCAAACATGAATGAAACTGAAGTAGTATGTCATATGAGCGTAGGAGTAGTGACGACTTGCTCCCTCTCTTTGTCGTCCCGCTCAGCTCTGTTTATATAAATAACAAATGTGTAATTCTATGGCATTTATATTCAATATGTTTACCTTAAGCTATAATTCATTTTAGTCAAGTGTTGCGAGTTTGTATGATTTTGTTGAAAGTGTCTAGTTGGGCTGATTTGACACGTGGTGATTGATGTCCCTCCCCAAATGGTTGGAGGCAAATCTGTGGAAACGTGATCGAGAAATCAGACTATTTTAAGGATTTTCTCACACTCATATTTCGTTGTCCTTTAACATAATATAATTTTAGCTATAAATAAAAAGGGACATTGACTGTGCTTCTGTGTATATGAACATACCGTTAGGAAAAACTAGTTTACATAATAAACTAGTATGGCTTTTTCGACCAATCTCGTCTTGCGTATGGTGTACATACAAATCAGAGTTACTGAGACAAGCTCGTATTAAAAATGAGCCGGTTCCTTTCGAATGCAAGTTTCGACTATTATCTTGCCCCTATAATATGTTTTAACTGGATGAAGCCATAACCGCCATGACTCCACACTTGGGTGGATGCTAGGCTCGATTTGATGCAGTTGTAGTCGTGATAATTGCTTATATATCGTACAAATGACCACTACCTTGAAGCTTTGCGAAGACATAAGTAATCCGCAAGTCTGTTGTCTGAATTACAGCTATCCTCGTTTTCTTCACGATATTCTGAACTAATTGCAGAAATAGAAGTATCGAAACAACTGCCATTTTGGACAACAACAATACTCGTAAGTAATTTAACATATTTTATTTAGACTCCAGATTGTTTCTTCACCAACCCCAAGAAATCCTGGGATTTTTCATCACTATTATTGTAGTTTTTCCTTTTTTTCTGGTTACTGACAACCTCGTTCACATTTCGTTGTTTTCAGGGTGATCAATACCAATTGCCAGTAATTGAACAGAAGGGACCTTAAAGCCCAATAATTACCTAGTAACGCTGAACAGGATTCCGGTCTTATTTGAAGTAGAAATCCTCCCTCCGAGACAGCAAGGCGGGTAGCAATCGTCACGTGATAATCAAATGCCCGGATGTCAATAGCAAATGGCGATCCAGGCTATTAGCGTTGACAATGGCGTCGAGCTTTTTATTCTAAAATTAGTGATATGGAGAGTAAAATGAAATGTCATTTGACCGTGACTTAATTCTGTAATTGATACCACCACCTAATTGGTTTATGTATTGAAATTGTCCGACCTAGGATTTGCGTTTTATTAGCTTTAAACAATAGTCATGCAGAACACATATACAGGGAGGGTTACATTATATTACTTTGTATAAAGTAGACATTTGTCCATCAATAAACAACATGGGGAATATGTTTGGTTTTCGCTGACTTGAGACTTGTCGTTCCATATAGTTTTGGTATATAGCCTGGTTTGGTTTGTTTTTGTTTGTGATGTGTTTGTTTTACTTACATTCGATTTCGGAACCTGTTCAGCTTTGTATTTTCATAAGTTTCACTTACTTTACATTGCACTTTATTTGCCACCTACTTTACTTCGCATTTTGGACTTGAAATGTAGAAGTTCTGACATCCTACTCGGTTTGTCAGACATCCTCTGGATCTGATATTGAAATGCAACTTCAAGTTGATTTCTTCAGAAATTACAATGCATGTGCCACAAATGGCCTTGTCTTGACACCTACCTTTCGTAACATTGTGTTTTACCTGATACGTTATACACCTATGTTATGTGTGATATATATATGCACCATTTCGGTGATGATCAACAAACCAGAAGTATATGGTATACCTGTAGACATTCCATCCACCCTAAAAAACAGTCTAAGTGTTGGAGAATTTTTGTTTTGTTCATTTCCCTATACCAGACATAATTTCTGATTAATTACATGTAGAAATGACGCACTGCTGGCTACGTATTTACAACAATTAGGTTTGTCTTCCCTGAATAGTTTTTGTCATATACCGGTAGTGTTGGTTCTCATATTTGTGATGCTTCAAAATTTGTTAGCACGTTTCAGTCTCGTCCCATGCTTTTGGTTGCTAGATGATGTTTTGTCGTTTTGAAAAATTCTTTTCGCTGGTATCCAAATGCCTAATCATACACTTACACTTTGCCAGATTCGTTTGTTTCCTTCAGAGATTACTGGTAGTCTTTTGATTCTTATTTCGATACTTGCTGATTATGGTGTAACTGAGCCGAGGCGTTGTAGAGTAACTAAGTTAATGACTGTGGCTGTCTTGTCGAGTTATCAACGAGAAACATCGAGGACGAGACGGCCATTATCCCGTATAATTACAAAAAAAGACGGCAGAACGATATAAAAAGAGGCAATCGAATCGCAGTTCCCTTTGGACTGCATGTTTTGTTTTATTCCCGGGTTTTTGATTAATTTCATGAACATAAATCAAACGATTAACATGGTTGACAAGCGGCCTGTAAGGCTGGTGGGGACTTCAGCTTCATCCCATGATAACTACCTTCCCCTGGCAGTTTGAAAATGATAGATGGAATGAAGAGAAGGCTTAAAAGATTGCTAACCCGGGACAGTCCACGACAACAAGGAAATTAGATGTCTCTGCCTAGTCGCATCTCTATTTCACACCCAATCAAGAATTTCTCTAAATCACTCTTTTACTATTTAACCAGTAGTCATCTTATTAAACAAGCTATAAAAATCCCAAGTGCAAGTTGTATATTAAAATGAGGCTACGAAGCAATGCCTGTGGATTTGTAGGATGCTCATCTCAAATTACCTCATTTGTAAATTTCCTTTACAAACATAGTAAGTGAAAGATGCGCACATCAATTTAAATATAATCCGAGTATTTAAACTGTCTTTGTGTTGTCTTCCCTTGACAAGGTATAAATAAACCTGAACCTATATAATTGATTGCTTATATGTTTTGACCTCAATCCTATTCACCATTACATCTACCCTGTAGATCCGAATTTGTGTAAGATAACAGCTACAAATTCGTATTTGCGGAGTTTCGTGTAGTGGAGGAGTTATCTTCAATGGCAAGACGACCATCTAACCAGTGTATAATAAGCAACAAGTATAGGATATCAATGAAGGTAAATATCTGATGAAAGAAGTATTGCTTGTCTATGTTACATATCCTTCTGTTATTAAGATCTAAGGTTGGTGTGATCTAAATATCACAATAGCTCGAAGCTTAATATCTTAATAGCTTGTATATATCTAAGGTTGGTGTGATATATTCAAGCTACTGTCAGGGAATTCAAAAACGGCTTATAGAGCCCATACCGATGTCATATGTACAAGACCTTTAGTGGGTTAAAAGAATTGTTCACTAATTTGTTGTCTAATTGTAGAAGAATTTTATCAAGGTGTTAAAAGGTATGAATGATACTGGTACAACCAAACTGCATTAGAAGGATTTTATCACATTAAAATTACTTTATTCTGACACATTTATTACGTCGTTATAAACATTCATAGTATCTCACACATCAACATGTTTCCACATTATTGATCAATAAAATACATGTACCCTCTGAAGGCAACTCCTACAAACCATTTATACGTTTATAAACTGATAACTTCATCTATGTGATATGAGCAGATGCTGTGTGGAAGCCTGCACAGCCTGGAGGGTAGCAGCTGAACATTACATCTAGTCTACGGGATGGCTACTCTCCGACATTTCCATCACCCTAGGCCATTCACAACAGCCGCTGCAGCAACAGACGATATAACTTAGGTTAATTGTAAAACAAAGCAAATCATAGCATATAATATCTCCTTTAACGTGTCACTGTCAAGGCCGGTGGTCTCCACATCAAGCATTTCCTCTTAAACTGGATTTGGCACGGACTTGTTCTTTTTGGGTTAGATGACATAAGGTTATTTAAGATCGTATAATGCTGCTCAAGTCGAACAAAGTTTTATGTGCATTTTTTAAACGGAATAAGTATTTAAATATACTACATTATTAAGTATTTCATTTCTATCACGTATAAATATACAATGTGATATGGTTGTGGTGACAAACCTGCTTCATAAATATAAAAACCTTTTGTCTTTTGACAATGTCTGATAACATATAGAAAGTACATCTTATCATTTAACATGACCTTCTTATCATATAACCTTCAATACATATATTTATAAACACTGAAACACCCGGGCACTTGGAAAATCGTCTTGACTAAAACGACGATGGAGACAAGTTAGACCTTTATACCTAATCATAAGTTGTAATAAACCCAAACCCATGATATTCTATTCGATTGAAGAGGATTTTGGCTTATAATTTTCGGACTACTTTGCAACATATTAACATAGTTGTACGGATCTTCAACTATGGTAAGAAGTCGGGTAAACTAAAATTGAACAAAACATGACAATTGGAAAAGAAAGTGAAATTTTTTAATTTGGTTTCTAGGTGTTGACAGACAAGGGAGTTAATGTTGATTAGTAGATTTTGCTCTTTTTATAAGCAATGGCTGGCCGTAAGCCTAGAATTCGGGCCATTTTACTCTGAAGCAGTTAGTAATCTTGTGTTATAATCTGGGCTATATTCTGGCTTGTTATAATCTGGGCCTTATTCATGTTTGTTATGATCTTGGCCATATTCATGCTTGTTATAATCTGGGCCATATTCATGCTTGTTATAATCTGGGCAATATTCATGCTTGTTATAATCTGGGCCATTTTCATGTTTGTTATAATCTGGGCCATATTCATGCTTGTTATAATCTGGGTCATATGCATGCTTGTTATAATCTGGGAAATATTCATGCTTGTTATAATCTGGGCCATATTCATGCTTGTTATAATCTGGGCCATATTCATGTTTGTTATAATCTGGGCCATATTCATGCTTGTTATAATCTTCGTCATATGCATGCTTGTTATAATCTGGGAAATATTCATGCTTGTTATAATCTGGGCCATATTCAGGCTTGTTATAATCTGGGCCATATTCATGTTTGTTATAATCTGGGCCATATTTATGCTTGTTATAATCTTCGTCATATGCATCCTTGTTATAATCTGGGAAATATTCATGCTTGTTATAATCTGGGCCATAGTCAGACTTGTTATAATCTGGGCCATATTATTGCTTGTAATAATCTGGGCTTATTTGTGGTTTACTATCAGAAAGCAGTTCAATGTACATGTACACTGTACTTTACTCTCTATATTCGTAATAAATCTTGAACGTAATATTAAATTAATATTTTCCTGGGATATTCGGAAATATTACCCGTGAACTAATTTCTAAACCTCGTGTTGACGGTTTTCGTCTTGGGAGACATTCTTCGCTTAATGCGCTACTCCGATTTTACATCCAAACGTTTTCCTTGAATAAACTGAAGCAAGTTTATTTTTAAACATCAAACGTAAGTGTGCCTTGGTTAAAAAGCCTGAACTTAATAGTTTCATTCAGATAGCGTCTCATTTGGGTTGATTGTCCTATGATGCTAATCTTGAATTACACAACTATTTAACATATTTGGAATGCAGCGTATAGATTATTATGAACAAATTCTATACACGTTTATCAATTGTATTAGTAAGAACTAGCGCATTTTATTCCTACATAATAGGGAGAGTATGTTGAATGTTAATACGTATAGAATATGTATAAATTGGCTGTGTGTTGTTTTTGCTTAGGTTTGATTTACACACATGTTCGATATTTCATTGAAGGTCAGTACACTTGAGTTGTTCATCCAAAAATTGTTTAATCAAGTTTCGTGCCTGAGCAATAGTTTGAGATGTGCATGAGTGGTCGTCCTTGTAATGGCGTGCAGGGCAGTATTGAACGACTTAGAACAAATCTTGACCCTAGGGCTTACTGCCTCAATATACTACCAACATCAACAAATGAACAGCCAATCTTGACTATAGATGGATAATAAACGATTGAACTGAACGCTAGGATAAAACCAAAACTATTTAAAATATGACTAAACCAAATTTTACACTAAGGCGAATAATAAGTATTTCTTCACCATATTGTAACCTTTTAACGCTGATTTCAGTATATAGTCCAGTGATTATGGTCTGGGTTTCTACCAGTAACGCTTCTTATGCTATCAGCTCTGAGTGTGCACCATAACAGAGAGCCATACAACAGACATCATACGAAAGCAATTCAATGGTTTGAACTCAAGAAACAGAAAAACATATTCTTTTTAAGATTAAAGTATTTCAGTACTAGTACCTTTGACCATGTATTACTTATTGTTACTTAAATATGAATGGTATATGTTAACTCGACTACAGGGAAAATATACTAGCGCTGTGGCGGGAATTATAAAACATCATTGAGCACTATACTCTGTGTTCAACAGGCGTTTCTGTGCCCAAACGCCAAACTTACACTTCTAAAGTAGAGAACTGCAACATAAGGCGTTTGGGTTCATTTCTTTGCTGACCTGAGAAGGCTATCAACCTTGCTCCAAGTTAGACTCAACAGAAATATACTATCAATATTTGTGAAAAATATAAGCTTCTTGATTTTATTTCCACTAACTTTGGAAATGATAAACCCTTAATTTTACTTATTTCCAAATGCCCGACCTGCCTAACACAAAATCAAACGCTCATTTTTACCTCTCTGACTCAAATAATTCGTGCTCAACTTGGCTGCGATCATCTTTGTTTGAATACTCTGTTGAGCACAATCTCAGATGGTGAATACTCCCCATGGCTCATCCAAAATCCTGCGAGTATTTCTCAAAGAGAGTTGAGCATGGATTCTGAGTAGAGTATGTCTCAGGCTGTGGATATTACAAACGTTTTTGTTGTAAACAGGCTCATAGAAATGTGATCTAGAGAGAAATAATGTTCCTGATATTAATACCTTGTTACTTTAGTCTATAGTCGGTCAACAGGTAAGTGTTAGTCCCTGTTGCCTATGACGTGATTTAGTGGCATCACAATCGTAGCCAATGCTGCGTAAAGGTGTAAGAACGGGCAAAGAGATAAGCCTGTGATGATACGTTTTCCTGTCGAGTAGACGATAGAAAAATGGCGATGGTGGGGTATATGTTCTTGTGACTTATGTAATGTGAGACAAAAAATGCCCAATGTCTAAATTAAATGCTCTAATTTTGTTGTGTTAAAAACTAGCAAATAGACACGTACTGTGTGACAAATCCAAGACAATATGCAAGAAATAGTAATCGAATTTGTAGAATGCATTGCATGTTTCCTATAACGAGATATATCAATAATATACACCGTGACATGGCACATGTTTATAACTGATATAATACAGCTATGGGTTAACATATAAAAAGTGGGGGTCATTGATCTGTTCATACTAAGCTTGGAAATGATAAGTGGATGTCGTGTCCTCTTGTCTTATTCAGTGGCCATACACAGATACTAATTACTGACGAGATGTGGCTAATTTCAAAGAGTTGTATCGAGATTGACCACAACCATCAATCTCTCTGAGTTTTGGTCAATTCTCTGCAAACCAATGAAGTAGCTAGATCTAAAACTAATCATTTCTCAAGCGTGAATCATCCAAGCCTCTCAAGCTCCTTTCTTTGGACCTCATCCTATAGGGATACGCTACCAACGTGTGTAGAATTCCGGAACTCACCGATAACACAACACTGCTCTAGAAGTGATACTGAGATAAATTATAGTCATCAAAATTGATCTTTATAAAATGATCCTCAACGTTTCCTGGCTGATTCTGTTCATTTCCCTTTCTATCATAAAACACAATATAATGTTTCGTTTTTGTTTTCTGTAATTTTTGTAGAAATTATGCTCCAAAAATTATGTGTATTTACCAAAAACTTTCAAATATATGTTTTGTAAGATTAAACAACCGTTTAAGATGTAACGTTGTATTGAATAAGCAGGGATAATGGTATTAGTCCTCTTTACCAGAAAGGCTTATTTAAATAAAGTTCACAATTAGCAGCCAATGCAACCCAGTGGTTTAGGGATTTTGGTTGACATTTCACTTTATCCAAAACAATCGATTGATATGAGAATGGGGACATGGGAAAAATGTGATGACCTAAATGCGATCATATGCAATCTAAAGTATAGTCAAAGACAAACAGGTAGATGATAAGAGCAGTAATATGTCCCCAAAGTGGGCGTGTCATAAATGATCGATGTGCTTCAAGTGAGCTATGTCTATACTATGTTTATTTATTTGTTTTGGTGCAACACACGGTAGTAGTCATTAGGGGTCTTTTCTGAAATATTAAAATGACAAAATACAGGAAAGTTTACCAAATTGAACATGATATGGTAATCGAAAGACAAAGAGCTATGATTGGTATGTCAATATTAAAACTCCATGGTTATTTTAGAGAAGAGAATTTTCCCTGTACCCGTGTGTTTTAGTGTGCATAAAAATATAAAAACATATTAATGTATAACAACACAGGTCTAAATGATATACCTCTTTTTAACACAATTAGAAACTTGTCTCCATGATTATTTTAGACAAGAAGATTTTCCCTGTGCCCTTAATAAAGTTGATATATTTTTGAAAATAAGGTCATATTGACACAGCGAAATTAAAACGAAATGCTGATTTTATGCCATTAAAGCATAATGTTGAAATTATCCGGAATTTATCTAAATACGTACAATTCAGATACCTCTAGTCTCAGGAATCTACGATAAAGTATTGCTATGATCCAAGTTGAGCTTAGAATGAATGCCTGTTGTCAACATTGTTTAAATTCATTTACTTTTCCAGCATTATTTCGGTTAGAACATAGGCTACAGGCTATGTGGAAATTTCTCATTCCAATTTTCGACGAAATTCAAAGCCTTTCATTGTTGTGACAATCAGAATTTAGGGGAAAAAAGCGAGTTTTGCAAGCTGATGTCACTTTAATAAGATTTATATTTTTACTAGAAAAGCTATATCGACAAGTTCCTATAATAGAGTTTGTAATTCAATATTGGCCTAAAAACATAGAAGTTTAACTTAACATGAGTGTTTGGTGGAATGGAAAGAAATGGCACTCTGACAAAGGAAATGACTTTCCAGTCCCTGCATTTCCAAAGGTTCAGCCTTTTTGATAGCCATGAATTACTGTCAAAAATAAAGTTCACAGTAGTTTGGCCGTCTCTAGATTGTGTTTATTAAAACAAACGGTATTTTAATTTTTTCTTTACAAACTAATGGGTATTCAGTCTGTACGGTGTGAATCCAAAATGACTCTTTTTGCTTGGTTTCTAAAGCTGAACTCAAATATGGGATTTTCTTAATTGGCATAATCTTTAACAGAATAGCTATGGTAGATGAAAGGAAAAGGGATATATGTATTCATATACCATAACTTGACAAATTTAAATCACCATGTTTCCTTAATAAAAACGCTAATGGTGTTTTATCGCACAGGATACAGGGGACAAACTATCAGGATATGTATTTACTTTACGTTATTAGAATCAATCTCAGTTCACCTTGCAGATGAAAAAATAAAGGAAATATTTATATTTGAATCCACTGGCTAGAAGTACGTAGAGCATTGTTATGTGTATTTTCAGCATGGAGAACAAAACATGTGAACACTAAGCTGAATGTTTTAAATTGATATTCAACTGTATTTGGTGTTCACTGAAGCGTTAATCCCTGTGTTTTTGACGCAATGGTCTAACTCCGATACATTGACCATAAAAATCTAGCAATTTGACAAAACGTTGTTTCACTTCAGAAATTTAGATACTGTTACGGTTCTAAAGGAGGCTGGATTTCCAAACAGTATTTTACAGTGATTAATGAGAGACATTCTCATTAAGGGCTATTAATGTGTTTTTATGATATGTTTCACCTTATTTCTATTGTCGAATTAAAAACGTTTTTTCATGTAAATTTAATAGATTACAAGTGACAAATTGCCATTTACTCTTTCGTGTATCTCTCTACCTTAATATGAAAGAGCATGGACATCTTGACTTTAGTCAGATTGTCTCTACCTCTGCTCTGTTTATTTTGTTTTAATACCTCTTCTTGTGCAGTTTGGTTTTACTCCATAATTTGAAATGCTCACAAGTTTAAGAAAATGCAGACAAATGGTGGTAGTTATCTGCCTGCTCGATCAACGCACAATAGTTTCGTTCATACAGTCTTTTCGTTTGGTCAATAGGCGGCCCCTAACCATGGATGGTCTATAGTAATTGAAAATGGGCTCAGCCAACCATTGGCCTGGTTAGAAATTTGGACCACGTTTGTAAGTAGTCAATTTCCTTAAACTTGTTATTGTCATCCTATTTCTTTAACGATATAAAATTAAATTCTTTCAATTATTCTATGATTTTATCTGTCTTGGCTTACCTGTATAAGATTACTTCTGTCATAATTCAACAAATTTCGATCGGTTACAACCAAGTTGAATTAAATTGAATTTATGGAAAACACAAATGTTTAACTTAATCGTTTGGTGAAGTGTACATGACTTATCCGTATAATCAATGTGCACTCTTTCAAATTACTAAATCCTTTAATATGTTAGAGATTGTTTAGGATATCAAGATTTAAATTTAGGTAATTGAATGTCCGTTCTGTTCTAAATTATAAAGACATACTTCGTGTCTAACTTATATAGTTCATTTTACCTTATTCCCCGCCTTCATTTGCCCAACGTTTTTATTTAAAACGAGCAAGGGAAATTCTTTTTTTTAACAAATATTAAAATGACACGAGTGGCCAAAATATCAGTGTTTTTTTTTTTCGTGTGAACAAAATTAAAACATTCTCAGCTATTTGTTTTCAAAAAGTGCAGCTCTTTACTTACACCAAGCTAGATTTTAAAGTAATGCCGGGTTAGAATGGATCAAATGGTTAACTGGTAAATTAGTCTTTGAGAATCTGAATTTATATATATAAAGTAATAACTCGGCTGTTTATGTTCTTTTAGATCTCCACAAGGTACAGTTATAAGACCTTAAAGTGACATGAGCTGCCAAAATGTTGATATTTTTTACGTTAAAACAGGATGTTGAAATTATTACCTAGTTTTTTTAAGGCGTATAAGTCAGAAGCTATTTAGTGCTTCAAGTCTCAAAAATATACGATACAGTATTGTTTTGAACTAACTTTCGCTTAGAATGAATGGATGGTCGTCCCGGTTATTTAAATTTTGTTAACTTTTCGAACACGTTTTCGGTTCGTACAGGCCACATACTGTATGGATTTTCCTCATATCATGCCATTTAAATAAGCTGGCGTTGATATATAAAATGTATACACCTGCTGTCTGTGGCCACCAAAGCTATATTCGAAAATTAAATGAAAACAACCATATAATATTTCTTCCTTGTGGCATCGTTTTTTATGAACACTGACTTCACGTATAAATTCACTATGAATTCGAATTCTAATTGCGCGACGTAGAATTAAATTGCATTACTGTGCCTACGAAACGCAAAATAGAAAGTCAAAACTAAAACATATTTATACTTGTCTTTTTATCTAAACAGTCTCATAAAAAGTTCTATATACAAGTCGAAGATTTTGAGATTTTATTTTATAAGAAAATATCACTATCCTTATCAGCAATTCATGCCAGTATTCAGAAACGTGATTGAGTTTATATTTGGTCAAAATAATTCTTAACCAGGATAAGATAAAAAGTCGAGAAATTTTGTATTAAAACATTAAATCTTTTCCGGTAAAATCAGGAATTCTGCCGAAATTGTGCGACGTTGAATTAAATCGCATTACTCTGCATACGAAAGGCAAAATAGAAAGTCAAAACTAAAACATATTTATACTTGTCTTTTTATCTAAACAGTCTCATAAAAAGTTCTATCTAGAAAATTGAAATGCTAAATATATGCAGTAAAATATGAAGTTTGTTATACCGGGCAAGAGCTACATTGAATATCCACTGTCCTGAGAAAACTATGATTTGTACATTGAAAAACTAAACGAATGACTTTGATATAAATATATTTTTTGAACCTATTAAATGAAATTAATTAAATGAAAGACATTGATGCATTTAACGCAATTTCCTTATTCCTATATTCAACGTTTAGCCAATATTCTTACAATCAACTAATTCTAATGTAGAAAAGTGCGTATCACAAAACTTACACTACCTTGACTTTCATATATGTTTAATCATATAACCCTGGTTGTCCATAGATATATTGATACACGTCGTAGTTCATGAAGGGTAGTTGTAGCTTGTGTTGAAAGTATTCTCTTAATCCTTGTCATAAATAAATATCGGATTTCTGTTTTCGTGTAACTGAAGGCAAATTTGATTAAAGCAATCAATTCCCTTTTCAGTCGGAAATATAAGGTTTTTCTTCGCTAATCCTTTGGAACATTATGTCGATGTGTTCTATTGAAAAAAACTGGCTATTTGTTTTATTAAGTTAGACATTCATCACAGAGTGAGTAAGTTGTATTCTAATTTTGTAAGAGATGATAGATATAGTCTCCACCTATATTAAAGTGGCATGAGCTGCCAAAATTCACAATATTTTCATAATTTCTGATCGTCACGACAGTAAGAGGCTTTGAAGATCTTCGAAAAACTAAATGATTGGCGTGGGAATGGAGAAAATCCATACAGTATGTGGCCTGTACGAATCGAAAGCTTGTTCGAAAAGTAAACAAAATTTAAATAACCGGGACGACCATTCATTCATTCTAAGCTAAAGTTAGTTCAAAACAATACTTTATCGTACATTTTTAAGACCAGAAGCTCTAAAAAGCTTCTTAATTATACGAGTTGAGAAAAACAGCCAATAATTTCAACATTCTGTTTTAACGTCAAAATATCAACATTTTGACAGCTCATGTCAATTTAAGTAAAAAAGTAATTTATAATTTCCGCATGCTTATGTTTAATCCTGAACTTGAAAAATCTATTTAAACAGCCTTCCTTCTCTTGCATGTATTGCATGCATATTTTCCACTAGATTAAACCATGTTCCACTAAACAAGTAGCTATTTTAAACCTGAAATTTTAGCACTATAAACTTTTTGTTTACTTTATAAACACATTTCGCATTTACTTACGATTTATACGAAATATACTTTTCCAATTTAGAAATCCATAACGGTTCCTCACGAAAGGGTAAGAGAATTACTGTACTCTCCAGCTGTTCTTTTTTTTCGGGTTCTAGGTTTCAATACTCCAGTGAACAAATCTATGGCTAGTCTAGCTGCCAAGCAAAACAAATCCGAAGTTTTAACATTTTCTATTATCTACTTACTGTATCTCTTTCAGCTAATCTATCTCTTTCAGAGCCAAACAATACTGGTGTTTGCAGAACTTACCTTGAATAAGTATGACCAAGGCTTCTATCCGGGTGGATATGGTTTAACCAAGACGCTTACCTTTACGCCTCATTTACCTAGGACAGTTGCGTAAAGAGATCAAGATGCTGTAACCGAGGTGTGATAAGCTTAAGAAATCACTGACCATTCTTGGGCAAGATTTAAGGCGGAGGTAGGCCCACCTTTTCCCTTACAATACCAGTTCTCTAGCCTTCTCTGTTGGCATTGTGTTCACGTTTGACTTACATGACAAGAGGATAGATGACTTGTCTTACAGTAGCATCTACTATTGTTATTACAGGCCGTTTTGATCTACCGATAGAAAAATAACAACAAAGACCAGGGTCAGTTCCCGACCTCTGTGACGTCATATAGGGACCATCTTTAACTGGACTGATCAAAAGACTAATTCTAATGGGATTAACTCAATTACCAATTCACTGTAAGAGCTATCTGGGAATGTTTGAACACTTTAACTGAAGCAATCTGCTACTTAAAAAATGATTTCCTAGATCTGAACCATAACAGTTTAAAGTTAAGTCGGTAGTTCACCACGATTCAATTCCGTAGTTGCGTTCTAGCATCCGATAAACAGTTCTGAAGTTTTGATTTATAAAAATGTAAATATGAGAAGATTACATTTTCTTAAACTCAAACTACTTTTAACTCGTTGGACAAACTTTTAGTAGAAGCATGCCTTATTTTCTTATCTTTTTAATAAACGTTGTTAAAGGCACATTTGCCCCCCATAACCGTTTTGATATGTATAAAGAACACTGCTTTAAATAAGTAAAATCAATAAAGTTAACAATTCAATAGCCGTCACTTATGTTTACATTCCTAAATTGCGACGTAAATTTGTAAATTGAAGTCCTAACGTAAAACAATCAACCAGGTATTTTTGTTTTAGTCAACTTTTTCAAATTCATCCAAATACACATTACTATGCAGTTAGTTCCGTTAAACGTCTCAAACATCCTTCAGATCCTTAAAACGATCGTGCACATGCCCAGGCTCGACATTGTTGACATTTTGGTCACATAAAGAATCAAAATTAACAATATAAAATGATCCCTAAAATTTTAATTGTGTGCTTATATAGAAATTTCCAAACTTTTCTATACAGAGGACCGTTTTCAAATGTCAACAATTTTCTGTATTTTAGTAACGATTGTGCCTTTAATAAATACAGAGTCTGGCAATTACTGCAAACAATGGCGTTATCTACAGATAAAAAAAATCAATTTTTGTTCTCATTAAAAACAAATTGATTTGCCTGGGGCTTGGGTTCTGACATGATATGACTGGTTGGGAAGTAGTTAATTGGTATAGCACAACAAAGGCGAAACGTATACTATACTGTATGGAATTTTGACCTGATGTAACATAATCAATATTCACTGTAAGTAGAGGAGCTAAATTAAGAAAAATCTAACTCGTTGGGTTAGTGGGGCAAGGCTAAATATGCAATTTTATGATCAGCGATACATTTATACGACAGTTAATCAAAAATAGCGTGTAGTGTGTTCACCGAAAAGCTTTGATTGAATCACTTCATATAATGGATTTTATAGAGCCCCAACGATGGCCATATATTCCCTTGAAACAGTCTGGCTTGCCGAGTCGCCAGCCCCTCGCTCGTGATTCATATGCCCTTCACTGTTCTCTCTCTACCTCATTGGTTCTCATGAACCACGTGGGCTGGCGGGTAGTCAGGATAGGGAGGGACTTATGTTAGGTCGGACGGTAGTGTTAGGCTGTGGAAATTATTTACTCACAGTCCTCTCAAAATTAATCATCATGAGTTCGTTTTTGATGAACGCGGCTCCTTACGCCGATCCTAAGTTTCCCCCTGCTGATGAATTTTCACATCATAGTTACATTCCACAACGTGTGGAGTTTTACAGACAGAATGCTTCACAATCGTCTTTTGGATTTCAGACAACAAACAGCCATCATCAGGGACACCAGCACAGCCAGCAGCAACATCCGGTGGATTATGAAGACAGTAAGTTCTTATCTAGTCAGAACTATGATTGTTCTAGTCCTATGACTGCAGCTCCGGGACAGGGCCACCCTCCCAGTAACCATAGTCATTCACAGAGCAGCCAACCACCCGGGGCACACACAGCAGTAAATGGCTTCAATCATTCACCGATAAACACTCAAAATGCCTCATCCCGGGACCAACCGTCTTCCAAAGCTATAGAAGCCAGATCACGACAACAAGTCCAGTCATCGTGTGGCCAACCAAACAGCCCTTCAGGACCTGTCATCTACCCCTGGATGAGAAAAAGTCACTCCAATAACACCACCAGTTCAGGTACGCTTTTATTTTAAGGTATTTAACAATCCCACGCCGCCTGTTACTTAGGATCACATCAGTTCGTTTTTTTTTGTTATTTTATTTTCATTTTTAACTCAAATGCAAACCGGATCTCCCAAACGAACTTTACTCATAAGTTTAGCTGTTAGATAGGAGACACACGTTGTGTATGTTTGTTACAGAAAAGGGCCTTGACTCTAGAGGGGGGTAATTAAAACCATACCTGATAGACATTACTTGTCCTGACTTTTTTGACGTTCCATTTAGTGTGCATGTGTACGACTGTTTTTGCGTGTTTCTGTCTATGAATTGAACCAGGGTATCTCTAGACCGCTGTATTAAGAAATATATAACGTACATAGC
Source organism: Lepidochitona cinerea (assembly GCA_963971465.1). Classification (NCBI taxonomy): domain Eukaryota; kingdom Metazoa; phylum Mollusca; class Polyplacophora; order Chitonida; family Tonicellidae; genus Lepidochitona; species Lepidochitona cinerea. The sequence continues at coordinate 104,239,971 of OZ020551.1, read as the reverse complement.
GACCTCGAATCAGAGTTTCTCCATACCATTACTGGCCTTCCACTTAACTTGACAACATACTCTGTTTACTCAACTGAAACTACAGGCAATATCGAAATTAGACAGTCATGCGATCGATGTTCTCTCTGTAAACGATAGGCCCTAATCTTTTTGTGCTCACTATACTCTCACATTCCTGTATAGAAACGATACGTGTAGCAGCCTATACACACTTTTTGTTTTATTTATTTTTCTCATCTGTGTAAAAGGCAGATTTAATGTTTTGTATGTTTCACACTGGTAGCTTCAGGGATATTAAGGTTAGTTAAGTTCTCTACCTTAAGACCTGTCTGGCAAGTCATATCATCGAGGATGCATGACATAGGTTGTGTGATGAGTTGCTTGCGTGTGGGCCTATTCTCTAACTGCCCCAGAGACGGCCAGGGAGAGTGGAACCGAGAGAAAGGAACGAACAGTCCATTCTGACACATACCCGTCATTATTGCGTACGATGCGCTGAGAATACTGCGTTTTACTCGGCGATTAGTTGATCCTTTTTTCTCCTAGCGATGGGATTTACAGACACACAAAGTCATAAATCATGTTGTGACATTCAGTTCCCTCGCTGCTCCCCTCGGTAAAAACCAAATTCCCGTCTTTGAAATAATCGAAAATGAGACGGATCGGGGTTTGGCCCAAGAGATATAGTTGATTTGGCAAACACATCTTTACGCTACAATTCATAAAAGGAAATATCCCTCAATAGTGATGATATCGCAAAACATCATATCCATGATATAAATACCCAAGCACAACACCCAGTTAAGCACTGGTTAAAACAAAAGACTGCTATTATTTGGGGTCTTTCAAATGTTAGAAATTCTTTAAAGGCCTAAACACCCCAGCACTTTTGACTAATCAGGCGATTTGTTTTTATGTTATTTTTATCTTACATGAACCCTTTTTAAGCCTCTTTGATGGAGTCAGCCAGTCTTTAGTTATACGAGATAATAAAAGACTGAATGACAAGCGAGAGAATTCACCGGACTATCAGTCATAATACTTAATAGAGCTGAAAAACGCCCAATAAAATAGATACATTAATGTATAGAAAAAGCCTGATTCCATTGTAAGGTATATGATATTTCTGACCTGCTAACGGAGATCATTGAATTCAACTTGCCAAAATTTAGCGAAAAACAATCTGGCTTTATCATTTATTAATATTATGATATTGAGTGGGCTCGCTGACTTGATTTTATCGGCTAGGAGTCATACGTCAATATGGCTGCTGTCGGGGTAGTTCTGCATGGTGGCAAATGATGTTCACACAGATACAGGCTCTGTCCGGAAATAAATAATGTATAACAAGCCAGACTCTATTCTGGCGGTTGAGTTTTTTTAGAGAGGCAGCTATCTGTGGCCAGGATGTTTGTAAAAAGCCACTGGCTTGATCTAAGCACATTGTAGTGAATGTACGGTATATCTCGGACTCCGGACACATCTACACCTTGAATTCTGACAAGTTTTAGAACTCACCTTAATTGTACAGATTTCTTACTGACACGCGTCTGATTTGGTACAAAGAACCCCGACCTAATATTCTAGCATTTTACCATTGTATATCATGCGCGTACGCTATTTTTAAACGATTAAAAACTTTTGGAAATTTTATTTGAATTCGAATATTACATTAAAATGTCACAATAAATTAACTTAAGTCAGTTTATGCCCCCAACTTGTATATGAATCAATGTATTCATTTTAAATCCGTATAGTGCGAGAAACTCATGTGCACTCTTAATTTAGTTACAAAATGTCTGGAAACGTGGAAATATTTATCAATTATGTGCCTATGGCAGACAAGAAGCAGACGTTGAAAGCCCGTGAAGGCAGTCGGAAGAAGTTTGTAGAGAGTAAGAAGGAAGGGGAAGAATATGGTACCAATTATGACAGCCCCATAAAAACTTCGTAGAGAACATTTACAAACGTTGTGGTAGATCACAACACTGTAACTGATACTTTTGAGGCCTTCTTTTCCCACTTGAGCATCTTTCTCTATACTATAGAAGTTTGCAGGAATTGTATATTACAGCAGTGACGTTGACACAACTCGCTGAAAATTACAAAAAAAAAACTATCGTAAAAAATTTACTTCCGGTTGAATAGTATAAGTAGACCTTATCTTAAGACGAATTCCTTCCAGTTATTGTCACCTTTTTCTGGTTTATTTATTTTGTCTAACTCTGCTTAATGTGACTTTGTCATATTGAGTTTAACAGCAGTGATATAATAATATGAAATAATAACATAAGCTTGCATCCACGCTTTGTGTCTCTAATCTATCCAGATGAAGGCTCGAAAAATGTCCTAGAGCTTGAATATTGAGTCAGGCTTTACTATTTTCCCTATGGGGACCGGTCTAAACTCAATCCTCATAAATCATGTACATTGTCAACTGACTAGCATTCACGTTGTGTGAAATCTATCGCCATATATTCAGATTCTTTCCATAACATATTATTCATTTTTACTCATTTTTTTTCTGTCAGAATATTGTCAATTCTTTAGCAATTTTCGCCTAATTACTTCCTTTGTTTAATATTGCTTAATTGCTGGGTACATAGAGTGAATGAAGCAGGCGCTATGATAGTCTGGCCTGTGGCCCTCTAACAAGTCCTGCATGCAATATACGGATCCATCAATAGACCTGTCGCTTTCCTTACACTGCTTAATAAAACAAAAACTATATCACAAGCAGAGAGGTTTTCCAATTCCTAATTTAGCATGGCTGATTTTATCATTTTGATGAAATTGTCCACTGACGTCAAACTTTAATTCAAATTAAAAAAAAATGTGTGTTTTCTCCTATTTGGCAATGTCGTATTTTACTTGTATCATTTATACATCTCTTTTGTTTTCAGCGAATAGTGGTAGCCTGCTTTCGGACCAGAAGAGAGTACGAACTGCTTACACCAGACATCAAGTGTTGGAGTTAGAAAAAGAGTTTCATTTTAACAGATATTTAACTCGAAAACGAAGGATAGAGATTGCACATTCACTGTGTTTGTCGGAAAGGCAAATAAAAATATGGTTTCAAAACCGTCGAATGAAGTGGAAAAAGGAGCACAAATTGCCGAATACAAAAACTCGGTTGAGTGACAATTCATCTGATGGTTACCTAGGACTTCATGAAGATGATCTCAGCAATTCACCACCCCCTGCCCCAACATTATCTAGGGAGATTCTCAACTCATCAGTTGGACTGACAAAGTTATAAATTATCATTGAATCACACCTTAAGCAAAACACTGAGACAATCCTGTGCTGAGTCAATGGACCTATCATAGACCAAAAACTTGGGGTGTCCCCCACCCTCTAATTGTGCAATGTACGTATTAAGTATTGACAAATACATGTTATATGTATCCAGGGACGGTGTAGTCTACGTGTAGACATATGGAAGTGTGTTTAAATGGCGTATGAATGAGCAAAAGTGTACATATTAGCTGATCTCATTTGAATTTAAGTTGATTCGTTCAAAATCAAAAAAAGTGTTTTATCTTTCTTTTTGGATCTTTTTGTTAAATGTGGCACAGAAAAGTTTATCGGCCATCTACAAACCTTTACACATTTACCCTCATGATAGTCATTTAATCTGTGTTAAAAATCAAATTTATTTGTATAATTTACATTGGGAGAGATCTTCTCATAAACTGTATGTAACAAAAGACAGAGCTAAAGTTGTTTGACAGGACCTACTCTATATAAATTTATTAATGTAAAAACGCTAGAGGCCACTGGTATAGCGTTTATAAACTGAGCAAGCGTACACAGGATGAACTTGACGCAATGTTATAATTACACAGTTACATTGGTGTCAAGCCTGTATAAAACGAAACAAAAAAATTAGGAGTATTTAGATTTTTTTCTCATTATTACCCGTTTTTATTTGTTTCGCCATAAACTGTCAACGGCTACTGTACATGAAAGCTTCGCTTACACTCTGACAGCCACATTTCTTTGATTTTATGACGTCATCTTATATGTGTATCTGAGTTGGACAGCCTTTAAGTTGACAACGCCATAAAAACAATGAATGAAACACCTGAGTCAGTGTTCAGCTGTTAATGTTGATCATATACCTGGCATGGATATTCAATCGTTCGTAACGGAATAATGGCGGACACAATGAAAAGAGTATTTAATTATTACTACAGAATCAGCTGTAATAAAACTCTCATGTACTAATTTATTTCATTGCAAGTTGATTCTGCAGATCATAGTATGATGTTTATTATGTACTATGCATGTATGTGAGATTGAATGTGTTAAGTGTGAATGTTATCCCAGTGTCACTGGATAGAGATGTTTCCATCATTGTATTTTATCATCCAGTTTAATAAGTGATCTCACTCCCACCATATCTTTTTATTTCATTTCTTGTAATATATTTACATTATAAAACAATAACTTCGGAAATGGGTAAATTTAAGTGTACCATCTATTAATACCATCGTAAAATATTATGCACACAACACAGTTGTGCCTATATGAAGATGAATTTGGAAAACAAATAATTTTATAACTTTTCCGAAATTAAATAAACCAGAAGTATGATATTTCAGATTTGTCTATATACCACCCACTGTATTAACCAACGCTCGCCCCTTCAATCCCTCATTTCCCTTACCAGCAGTTCAGGCAATTTCCTTTTCACGGAATGTGGTTTTAAAATTTAAACTGTCGCCAAAGGATGTGACAGATGACAGAGACTAAGTGAATTTGACTTAGGAAGTCTATTTTTCCCATTCTTCGAAGCAAGGAATATGGCACTATACAAGAGACTATAAGACCACCATCAAAAGTGTTTACCGAATATTAGGGAATTCTCCACAGTTGCTTTCACGCTTATTAATTTTAAGTCTGCCTGCTTCTGAATGTGTCTGGACTGTTACGTTTATAATCTTCCCTATCTAGTTCTCTTCAAACGTTATTTGCGAGGCATAAAATTGTGTCTAGCTCTAATAAATTTTGTTTTCTTTATCTTTATAACTTATCTTTTTATTTTGGAATAGAACAGGGTTTCTTATTTATGTCCAAGTCTAGGAACAGTTGTTATCTATTTTCTAGGCATATGTTACGTTTCTATGGACTTGATGACACATCGCAGGGTTTTGTTTAGTTTCTAGTTTCTCAAAGTTTATAATTCTCCGGATATCAAGGTCGTTTGTTTAAAAATCTCATTTATTTCGTATTTTTGTGTTTGTAAAATTTAAAACCATTTTGCTCTCTTTTCTGAATTTTAAAACCTTTGGTTTTTTTTTGTTATTATTTTCACACGTGTCAATTTGTAAATGGGAACCATTTTTATTTACCAGGGTCTTCTTCCCATCGTGAGTTGATGTGATATTATAGAAAAATTAGCTTATGTTTAGATATTGTTTTAATGTTTACTAAATCAGCTCTCTATGTGTGAAACACGTGCTACTAGATCTAAATTTTACTTATCATGTCTCGCAATGTATTTTCTCTCTTCTTTTAACATATCAAACCCAGGGCTTACGTCCCTGTACTATTTCATTTGCTCAATTCAATGTAAATAAAAACATCGTGGTAAATTCGAACCGAATCAGTTAATTTTTACAAGCAAAAATAAAGAAAATGTTTTGTTGATGTCAAATTAATATCTGTGTTACTTTGTTTTTATCTTGAGTAATATGCAAACCCAAAGGTAGTTATTGGACAACTTACAGCGAAAACAGCGAGAACATCTTCTTGTCAACGTACTGCTGTTTTTCTTTTAAATCAGCTTTGGTTGGCTTAGTGTTTATTCTGATGCTAGCGTTACTAGCCTCCAACTCGAAGAAAATGGTACCTGTTCTGTCTATACTACATTGGTGGTATTTGTTATTGCAATGTGGAATATTTCACTGAGCTCGTCCAGTTTTATCCTTGAAAATATGATCTGTTTATTTCAAAAGTGATATCAACAATTGTTTCACTATGTCTAACAGAAGATGGTGTTCTCGGAAACTTGCAAAAACAAAGTGATGTGTGTAGTTAAAAAAACGTAGAATCGTTATTTCGACGTATTATCAAAAGTCTAAATGCAATGGTCATTACTTCCACAGCCTATATGGAACTAGTTTTTCAACAACCCACTATTCCACATTTGTAAAGAAGAACTCCGATAGAAGGTTCACAGTAGCATCAACTGCCAAAATGTTGATATTAAGGCCTCAAATGCAGTGACGTCCGACTTGCTTGTTTAAATTGCTTTGAGTTTTAAAACACTATTTTTGTGTATTGTGTGTACACTGTATTGCCCGTGTGTTTTAGTGTTCATAAATATTTTAAAGTGGCATGAGCTGCAAAAATGTTGATATTTTGACCTGAAAACAGAATGTTGAAATTATTGGCTATTTTCTCCAGACGTATATTTCAGAAGCGTCTCGAAAATGTACGATAAAGTTTTATTTTGAACTAACTTTGGCTCAGAAATGAATGTATGGTCGCCCCGGTTATTTAAATTTTGTTTACTTTTCGAATACGTTTTCGGTTCGTACATGCATGTTTTGATCGATGTAAATATAAAACGAGTCATTAGTGTGACGTCAGTAAAATAACTATGACAATACTATATGTATTTATGATCACTAAAACACACGGGCACAAGATCGACTTATATCCGTTTTGGCTTTTACAGTACAGTGCTATTCCATACAATGTATCTTCACCTACAAAAATACACCCAAAAGGCCCTGTTGTCGATTCTATAAACTTTTCGTATAAAGCTGAAGAAAGTATATTGAGAAAGAATTGAACAAAAACGGCTGGTATCGTATCAACTGTATCGGGTGCAACAAATTGTCACTAAAACACCCAGAACATTGATATTAAAATTTTGTCTAGCAATTGATTTTAATCTACCGATGCTGGTTCCACGTGAGTCAGTACTGCAGTTGGGATATGAAACTAAAAGGTATGTTACCGCAAAAAATAAATATTCCACCTTTAACCTGATCTCTGTATCTAACAATGTTTTAAGTCTCGTTTCTAAATCCACGGATTTGTGATGGCTAACCACATTCATCAGATGTTCATTGTTACCAAATTATTCATAAAATGGACATTTTTGATCTCAAATGTTTCCCACCATTTATATGTCACATGTAAGATGATGAATGTATAGCGACGGTAAGCCCTAATGTATTTTTAACGCTCTCCTTGTTAATTGTGAGTTTAGTTCAGCCTGATCGGTTTGCTTATTGGTGATGTATTGCCGCAGCTGGTGAACTTTGTAATATCTATATAACTATCCTGGTCATCCATCATGAGGTGTGAAGATGATATTAGGTCTTCATTGAACACCATTCGACACAGATAATACAATATACCCTTCACAAAATAAATAGCTTTCCCCAAAGATGGTATGGCAATCGGCGGCATTTGATTGCAGGTCAAGTTAATTTAAAGGTGACTAGTTAAGCTGTTAAACTGGGTTAGTGTGTAATGGGAACACATCATGCTATATATCTCAAATAAAACTCAGCGACACTCCATCAGCGAGATTAATTGTTCATATACTTGGTTTAGGTATGCAAATACCTTCCCACTTGATCGTCAGCCCATGAGGTGATTACATAAATCCGCTGTTTTGAATTGAATAAAATCATTAAATAGCGTAAGTTGAAGTAAAAGACAGACTCTAGCTGCGAATACACGAGAACAGAACAGACTATGAAAAAAATCTCACACGGTAGTTTACGCTAAACTTCTATTAATTGTGAACAGTAGCTAAAGAGGAAGAAAGGCTGTAGCCATTAAACATGTATAGCACACGATAAATCATTCAGTGTATCTTCTGCCCAACTCCCCAAGTAAAATCTTTACACTAACCTTCCTTAAATCGCATCAAGCTCCCACGGGCTACTATGGACAACAGTGACAACAGATGACATCTATCTGTACATTAAGTTGTTTTGAAATTAACGTTTTCCACACTATACGTTACTCTTATCAATGGTAAAACAAACAGGAGGGAGTCCGTGAAATATAAAAGGAACTTAATTTTAAAAAAGCAATTCAGAATTGCAATAGGATATTCACCAAATTGTACATTTACCTGTCGAAGATTTATTTTAGTTCGGGGTTATAAGATTTTCGGGTAAATATGTGCATCATTCTCTCTCATTTTTTTGAAGAACTTGAAACCCGGGTGCTGGTGAAATTTATTCTACATTACTACAAAATTGAAAGAATAGTCATAAAACACATAGTCTCTCTGCCACCCTATAGTGACCTGACAAAACAACTCCGACGAATCTCTATTGATTTGAATTAGTGTAATTATGTTCTCTGGTCTAAGATCATAATCCGATTACATTTATGAAGGGTCAATAGATATATGCGAATAATAGGAGACATGTAACATTGATGGTTAAATCTGCATAGTCTCTCTATGTGTGTGTGAGAGACATCGTGGCCCATCGCAACAGGATCGTGTGACATCTGCGAAAGAAGGTAGGGCATCTGGTCGCCGGAAATGCTCCCCTCTAGCTATTTCCCTTATCCCACCATTGCCTTGGCTCAGCTTGATCTATTAGTTAAGGATAATCTATAGTATTCTGATTCTTTCATGTAGGCAATACCAGAAAACGGTTTTAGCTTTAGAGGTGGCGTATTGGTAAAACGACAAAGATACTAGAATTATGTATGTTTTATTTGAAAAAAAACACTATCATAAGATAACAGCAATTGCTCTTTTCTGGTTCTTAATAGCAGGATAAAACAGATTAGAATCTCTGCAATAGACTGAATCTAAACAACAATGATATGTTCCCGGATTGTAGCTCAGTTTACTTTGGACATCATAATTTAAAGATTTGTCTGTTAAGATGAATTCGATTGGTATAACAATACCGGTGTCATGAACTTCACGTATTTACGTTTTTACCATTGATCATTAACTCGGATGGGTTTTGATAAGGTGGTTTGGAGAGCTATCTTTGGTCCTAGGGGCAATAGGATGACTGATCTATCGACTGCCTCACAGGCCCTGACAGCTATTGTCTGTTTCTACATGCAATATTAATTTCATACGGAAGTCGGGCATCAGTCTAACAAACAGCAGACGATTATTGTTTTAACACTACCCATGTAAAAGGTGTAGAAAGAGGAACAATATCGCATGCTATAAAAGTACCGTTTCTTAGGGTTTCGTCTGATTCTTTGCATATAATACGCTGATTGTTCATATACATGATACACACTACAAAACTATTTTTTATCCGATTTTTTTAAAGATTGCGAAATCCGACATGGTTACTCAGTCGAAGCATCAGGTGGACATTGCCTTCAGATCCAATCGCTTTCTCTCTCTTGGTGTGGCTTCAATAAGATACATAGAAACAAAGATGAGGTAATTTGTCGCCTAATTGGCTTAGGGTAGCCAAAACGACATCTTGCCCTTAGTCTGACAGAGCAATTGCTGCCATAGGTTCCTTCCATTTTCCTTAAAATTGGTCCTCGTGATAGACGAAGAGCGACCGGGAATTGACACATAGCGGCCATCTTTAATTAGGAACCGGAAAGAGTTGTGTAGAGGTGTAACTCAAGATGACTTTCTCTTACCGTCTATTTAGAAGACGAACCGATCTTACAATTCCCTTTAATGTTTATAAGAACAAAGCCATACCTGCCAATGGTTACATATATCACAAAAAAATGTACTTCCAGTAGTCGAGTATTGGTCACGGGACAGGTTCTATAATGAAAGCTTTGTTTTTATTGTAGATTAGGCTGGTCGTATAACACTGGACACTCGATACTGTTTAAGACAAAGAGAGAAGCTGATGGCCAGATACTAACTAGGGGCTTGATATGCCTACACATATATCAATCATTGACATGGCGTAGAACCCGTTGACAGTGTCTCGGCACAGGTGCTCTACCAGGAAATGAAGAATCGGTCTGATCCTTGCCTAATGGACACAAACGCACCTTCAAAATGTTTCCAATTCAGGCATTATCTTCCGGGCCTTCTGCTACAATGCTATAGAAAACAGTAAAATGTGCTTCCCGATTGCAAAGTATATACTGAGAATGTAAACAGGCTAATCTAGCTGCATAGAGATTGCACAAATCGTATTTGTACTAACACTTACATGTTCCTATTAGCCAAGATCTACAATGTATAGCTTAAATTGGCATAAGCTGCCAAAATTATCCGATCTTTCCCTAGAGATTTTGCTTGTCGGTCAGTTTGTTACTCCGAGTGTGCACCGGGAATACTTTCTTATGTTCTGGACCATTTCCATGGTATTTCTTACCAAGCCTAAAGCCTCAAAATGCCACATAAGACATAAGTCACGGATCGGTCACGATTTTCACGAGGATGGGGAAGAAGCTGTGCATTTTTGAATGGTTGAACATATTAAAAGTACCTGTTTATTGTTTCACACATTTGACGGAAGTACCGAGAGGATCATACGACCATGCCTGGTCAAAGTATTGTTATATTCCCTAATATCACCTACATTGTATGTCACTGTAATATCCCGAATTCTGTGGAACAGACTAGTTTTCTGATCTAATTGATATGTATGTCGCTATAACCAGCAATGATTTAGAATGCATGTAACGGAGCAATAGGAACCAAGGTCGGATTTGTGAGCAACGACGGGTAATATTTATACCTCAAAATCGGTGGCCAAAGAGGCATGATCTGCCAAAACGCTGATGTTCGCGGTTAAAATTAATTATAAAAGCATCGGTTTACCCTTCAATCCTAAGGGTTAAACATAGTGACCAAATGATCATCATTTACCTGTTCAGACAAGAGCGTACACATAGCGACGACATATTTACAACTTACCCTTCTAGACTTATTATTTACACTTGAGCTCCGTCGAATCACGGTGACCACATGGCTACAAGTTACCCTTAGAGACTTAGGTGTTATCATTGGGTGCTAACATTGCTATACTAGGGTCTTGCCACAGCGGTGATACGGTTGGTGTGAGACTCTAGGGTCTTATCATAGTGGTGGTGTGGTTACTATCTACCTTGTTAGACTCTAGGGTCTTATCATAGTGGTGATGTGGTGACTATCTACCTTGTTAGACTCTAGGGTCTTATCATAGTGGTGATGTGGTGACTATCTACCTTGTTAGATTCTAGGGTCTTATCATAGTGGTGATGTGGTTACTATCTAGCCTGTTAGACTCTAGGGTCTTATCATAGTGGTGATGTGGTTACTATTTACCTTGTTAGACTCTAGGGTCTTATCATAGTGGTGATGTGGTTACCATCTACCCTGTTAGACTCTAGGGTCTTATCATAGTGGTGATGTGGTTACTATCTACCTTGTTAGACTCTAGGGTCTTAGCATAGTGGTGATGTGGTTACTATCTACCTTGTTAGACTCTAGGGTCTTAGCATAGTGGTGATGTGGTTACTATCTACCTTGTTAGACTCTAGGGTCTTAGCATAGTGGTGATGTGGTTACTATCTACCTTGTTAGACTCTAGGGTCTTAGCATAGTGGTGATGTGGTTACTATCTACCTTGTTAGACTCTTGGGTCTTATCATAGTTGTGATGTGGTTATTAACTACCTTGTTAGACTCTTGGGTCTTATCATAGTGGTGATGTGGTTACTGACTACCTTGTCAGACTCTTGGGTCTTATCATACTGGTGATGTGGTTATTATCTACCTTGTTAGACTCTTGGGTCTTATCATAGTGATGATGTGGTTACTATCTACCTTGTTAGACTCTAGTGTCTTATCATAGTGGTGATGTGGTGAATATCTACCTTGTTAGACTCTAGGGTCTTATCATAGTGGTGATGTGGTTACCATCTACCCTGTTAGACTCTAGGGTCTTATCATAGTGGTGATGTGGTTACTATCTACCTTGTTAGACTCTAGGGTCTTAGCATAGTGGTGATGTGGTTACTATCTACCTTGTTAGACTCTAGGGTCTTATCATAGTGGTGATGTGGTTACTATAGACTCTAGGGTCTTATCATAGTGGTGATGTGGTTACTATCTACCCTGTTAGACTCTAGGGTCTTATCATAGTAGTGATGTGGTTACTATAGCTTCTGAGACTCTAGGGTCTTATCATTGCGATCATACGATTATTATCTACCTTGCTGGACTCCCGGGGGCTGTTTTCCAACATATTTACGACCGAAATAAGTCCAACCCCAGGCTTAACTGTCATGGCAACATATACCTTCGGCATTACGGTACGACCAGGAGTAAGGTTACGATGGTGTTGAGAAACAGCCCCCAGGGCCCTGTCTTACAAAGCTGGCGTAAGTTACGTCGGACGTAAATCAGTGTTAAAGCTATAGGAACTTACGCCCTAGTCGCAACTGGTCCATGTTGTAGGCCTATGCGCAACTTTACGCCAGCTTCGTAAGACAGGGCCCCAGGTTGGCGACTCTAGGATCCTACCAAAGTAGTGATATTGTTACCTTATCCACATCACCCCTCGCAAATATGGTATAGAGTATCTAACGAGAACGTCATGGTGTTACGGTGAATATCCATTGTAATATACTACCGCGAGTTGGATAATGGCGATTACACACAAAGATTTGATGACGCTGCTCTATTTCCAAGAATGATTGCTTGAAAAAAGACAGGGTAGCGCACGGCTGCGTTGGAAAATTAGAAATGACGTCACCACAGACAACTTCCCAGACGGTTCAGTATATGGCTGCGTATGAACGCTTGCACATTTTAACGTTATTATGCCTGATAGCGAAATTATTGTGTTACGTCAGTTTTGAAAGGTCTTTCGTGAGGTCATAGCGTTACTTAGGGCCATAATTTAGGACTTTTTCATGGTAAAAATAACAGACTGTCTGGGAGTGAAAATGTCGCGAGTGTAATAGAAGGACAAATTAACACACTGCCTGGGAGTAGAAATATCGGCTTTTCTTTTTAGTTTGAGAAAGTATTAGTTATTATCAACCTTGCTATAAGACTGTAGGGTTATTAGATTATAACATATCACCACTCTACTAAACGCTAGAATTTAGCACTCTCAGGATTGGTGGACTCTCAGGATTTATAACAATGGGGATACGGTTATCAGCTACCTTGCTGGATTCTAGTGTCATGTGATAGTTTATATTTCACCGTTTGTGACCCTGGTGTGAATATAATGATGATACTGTTACCATATGACGTTGTTGAACACTAAGTTGAACATAGTGATAATACTGCCACTACTAACTCCTTTAAGATACTAAGGTGAACATAGCTATGAAACTGTTACTATCCGACGCTGTTGAACACTAAGTTGAACATGATGATAATACTGTTACTATCTGACGCTGTTGAACACTAAGTTGAAAATGATGATAATACTGTTACTATCTGACGCTGTTGAACACTAAGTTGAACATGATGATAATACTGTTACTATCTAACGCTGTTGGACACTAAGGTGAACATAGTGATAATATTGTTACTATCTGACGCTGTTGAACACTAAGTTGAACATACTGATAATATTGTTACTATCTAACGATGTTATGCGCTACGGTGAACATGGTGATAATACTGTTACTATCTCACCCTTTGAGAGACATAGATGGGCATATAGGTGATACTGTTACTAGCTAACCCTTCCAGACGCCAAGATGAACATAGTGGTGATACTGTTACTGCCTAACCCTTGGAGACTCTAAGGTAAAGATAGTGGTGATACTGTTACTGTGTAACTGTTGGAGACACTAAGGTGAAGATAGTGGTGATACTGTTACTGTCTAACCCTTGGAGACACTAAGGCGAAGATAGTGGTGATACTGTTACTGTCTAACACTTGGAGACACTTAGGTGAAGATAGTGGTGATACTGTTACTGTCTAACTGTTGGAGACACTAAGGTGAAGATAGTGGTGATACTGTTACTGTCTAACCCTTGGAGACACTAAGGCGAAGATAGTGGTGATACTGTTACTGTCTAACCCTTGGAGACACTAAGGCGAAGATAGTGGTGATACTGTTACTGTCTAACCCTTGGAGACACTTAGGTGAAGATAGTGGTGATACTGTTACTATCTAACCCTGGGATACACTAAGGCGAAGATAGTGGTGATACTGTTACTGTCTAACCCTTGGAGACACTTAGGTGAAGATAGTGGTGATACTGTTACTGTCTAACCCTTGGAGACACTAAGGTGAAGATAGTGGTGATAATGTTACTATCTAAAACTTGGAGACACTAAGGTGAAGATAGTGGTGATACTGTTACTATCTAACCCTTGTAGACACTGAGGTGAAGATAGTGGTGATACTGTTACTATCCAACCTTTGGAGACACTAAGGTGAAGATAGTGGTGATACTGTTACTATCTAACCCTTGGAGACACTGAGGTGAAGATAGTGGTGATACTGTCAATGTCTAACCCTTGGAGACACTGAGGTGAAGATAGTGGTGATACTGTTAATGTCTAACCCTTAGAGACACTAAAGTGAAGATAGTGGAGATACTGTTACTATCCAACCCTTGGAGACACTAAGGTGAAGATAGTGGTGATACTGTTACTGTCTAACCCTTGGAGACACTAAGGTGAAGATAGTGGTGATACTGTTAATGTCTAACCCTTAGAGACACTAAGGTGAAGATAGTGGTGATACTGTTACTATCTAACCCTTGGAGACACTAAGGTGAAGATAGTGGTGATACTGTTACTATCTAACACTTGGAGACACTAAGGTGAAGATAGTGGTGATAATGTTACTGTCTAACCCTTGGAGACACTAAGGTGAAGATAGTGGTGATACTGTTACTGTCTAACCCTTGGAGACAATAAGGTGAAGATAGTGGTGATACTGTTACTGTCTAACCCTTGGAGACACTAAGGTGAAGATAGTGGTGATAATGTTACTATCTAACCCTTGGAGACATTTAGGTGAAGATAGTGGTGATAATGTTACTGTCTAACCCTTGGAGACACTAAGGTGAAGATAGTGGTGATAATGTTACTGTCTAACCCTTGGAGACACTAATGTGAAGATAGTGGTGATACTGTTACTGTCTAACCCTTGGAGACACTAAGGTGAAGATAGTGGTGATACTGTTACTGTCTAACCCTTGGATACACTAAGGCGAAGATAGTGGTGATACTGTTACTGTCTAACCCTTGGAGACACTAAGGTGAAGATAGTGGTGATACTGTTACTGTCTAACCCTTGGAGACACTAAGGTGAAGATAGTGGTGATACTGTTACTGTCTAACCCTTGGAGACACTAAGGTGAAGATAGTGGTGATACTGTTACTGTCTAACCCTTGGAGACACTAAGGTGAAGATAGTGGTGATACTGTTACTGTCTAACCCTTGGAGACACTAAGGTGAAGATAGTGGTGATACTGTTACTGTCTAACCCTTGGAGACACTAAGGTGAAGATAGTGGTGATACTGTTACTGTCTAACCCTTGGAGACACTAAGGTGAAGATAGTGGTGATACTGTTACTGTCTAACCCTTGGAGACACTAAGGTGAAGATAGTGGTTATACTGTTACTGTCTAACCCTTGGAGACACTAAGGTGAAGATAGTGGTGATACTGTTACTGTCTAACCCTTGGAGACACTAAGGTGAAGATAGTGGTGATACTGTTACTGTCTAACCCTTGGAGACACTAAGGTGAAGATAGTGGTTATACTGTTACTATCTAACACTTGGAGACACTAAGGTGAAGATAGTGGTGATACTGTTACTGTCTAACCCTTGGAGACAATAAGGCGAAGATAGTGGTGATACTGTTGCTGTCTAACCCTTGGAGACAATAAGGCAAAGATAGTGGTTATACTGTTACTGTCTAACCCTTGGATACACTAAGGCGAAGATAGTGGTGATAATGTTACTGCCTAACCCTTGGAT
The DNA here is from genome assembly GCA_963971465.1 of Lepidochitona cinerea. Taxonomy (NCBI): domain Eukaryota; kingdom Metazoa; phylum Mollusca; class Polyplacophora; order Chitonida; family Tonicellidae; genus Lepidochitona; species Lepidochitona cinerea. The sequence goes on along the minus strand of OZ020551.1, from coordinate 104,224,082 downwards.
ACACTAAGGCGAAGATAGTGGTGATACTGTTACTGTCTTACCCTTGGAGACAATAAGGCGAAGATAGTGGTGATGTTGTTACTGTCTAACCCTTGGAGACACTAAGGCGAAGATAGTGGTGATACTGTTACTGTCTAACCCTTGGAGACACTAAGGTGAAGATAGTGGTGATACTGTTACTGTCTAACCCTTGGAGACACTAAGGTGAAGATAGTGGTGATACTGTTACTGTCTAACCCTTGGAGACAATAAGGCAAAGATAGTGGTTATACTGTTACTGTCTAACCCTTGGATACACTAAGGCGAAGATAGTGGTGATAATGTTACTGCCTAACCCTTGGATACACTAAGGCGAAGATAGTGGTGATACTGTTACTGTCTTACCCTTGGAGACAATAAGGCGAAGATAGTGGTGATGTTGTTACTGTCTAACCCTTGGAGACACTAAGGTGAAGATAGTGGTGATACTGTTACTGCCTAACCCTTGGAGACACTAAGGTGAAGATAGTGGTGATACTGTTACTATCTAACCCTTGGAGACACTAAGGTGAAGATAGTGGTGATACTGTTACTGTCTGACCCTTGGATACACTAAGGCGAAGATAGTGGTGATACTGTTACTGTCTAACCCTTGGAGACACTAAGGCGAAGATAGTGGTGATACTGTTACTGTCTAACCCTTGGATACACTAAGGTGAAGATAGTGGTGATACTGTTACTGTCTAACCCTTGGAGACACTAAGGTGAAGATAGTGGTGATACTGTTACTGCCTAACCCTTGGAGACACTAAGGTGAAGATAGTGGTGATACTGTTACTGCCTAACCCTTGGATACACTAAGGTGAAGATAGTGGTGATACTGTTACTGTCTAACCCTTGGATACACTAAGGTGAAGATAGTGGTGATACTGTTACTATCTAACCCTTGTAGACACTGAAGATAGTGGTGATATTGTTACTGCCTAACCCTTGGAGACACTAAGGTGAAGATAGTGGTTATACTGTTACTGCCTAACCCTTGGATACACTAAGGCGAAGGTAGTGGTGATACTGTTACTATCTAACCCTTGGAGACACTAAGGTGAAGATAGTGGTGATACTGTTACTGTCTAACCCTTGGAGACACTAAGGTGAAGATAGTGGTGATACTGTTACTGTCTAACCCTTGGAGACACTAAGGTGAAGATAGTGGTGATACTGTTACTATCTAACCCTTGGAGACACTAAGGTGAAGATAGTGGTGATACTGTTACTATCTAACCCTTGGAGACACTAAGGTGAAGATAGTGGTGATATTGTTACTGTCTGACCCTTGGATACACTAAGGCGAAGATAGTGGTGATACTGTTACTGCCTAACCCTTGGAGACACTAAGGTGAAGATAGTGGTGATACTGTTACTGCCTAACCCTTGGAGACACTAAGGTGAAGATAGTGGTGATATTGTTACTGCCTAACCCTTGGAGACACTAAGGTGAAGGTAGTGGTGATACTGTTACTATCTAACCCTTGGAGACACTAAGGTGAAGATAGTGGTGATACTGTTACTGTCTAACCCTTGGAGACACTAAGGTGAAGATAGTGGTGACACTGTTACTGTCTAACCCTTGGAGACACTAAGGTGAAGATAGTGGTGATACTGTTACTATCTAACCCTTGGAGACACTAAGGTGAAGATAGTGGTGATACTGTTACTATCTAACCCTTGGAGACACTAAGGTGAAGATAGTGGTGATACTGTTACTATCTGACCCTTGGATACACTAAGGCGAAGATAGTGGTGATACTGTTACTGCCTAACCCTTGGAGACACTAAGGTGAAGATAGTGGTGATACTGTTACTGTCTAACCCTTGGAGACAATAAGGTGAAGATAGTGGTGATACTGTTACTGTCTAACCCTTGGATACACTAAGGTGAAGATAGTGGTGATACTGTTACTGCCTAACCCTTGGATACACTAAGGTGAAGATAGTGGTGATACTGTTACTGCCTAACCCTTGGATACACTAAGGCGAAGATAGTGGTGATACTGTTACTGTCTAACCCTTGGATACACTAAGGTGAAGATAGTGGTGATACTGTTACTATCTAACCCTTGGAGACACTAAGGTGAAGATAGTGGTTATACTGTTACTGTCTAACCCTTGGATACACTAAGGTGAAGATAGTGGTGATACTGTTACTGTCTAACCCTTGGATACACTAAGGTGAAGATAGTGGTGATACTGTTACTATCTAACCCTTGTAGACACTGAGGTGAAGATAGTGGTGATACTGTTACTGTCTAACCCTTGGAGACACTAAGGTGAAGATAGTGGTGATACTGTTACTGTCTAACCCTTGGAGACACTAAGGTGAAGATAGTGGTGATACTGTTACTGTCTAACCCTTGGAGACACTAAGGTGAAGATAGTGGTGATACTGTTACTGTCTAACCCTTGGAGACACTAAGGTGAAGATAGTGGTGATACTGTTACTGTCTAACCCTTGGAGACACTAAGGTGAAGATAGTGGTGATACTGTTACTATCTAACCCTTGGAGACACTAAGGTGAAGATAGTGGTGATACTGTTACTGTCTGACCCTTGGATACACTAAGGCGAAGATAGTGGTGATACTGTTACTGTCTAACCCTTGGAGACACTAAGGTGAAGATAGTGGTGATACTGTTACTGCCTAACCCTTGGATACACTAAGGCGAAGATAGTGGTGATACTGTTACTGTCTTACCCTTGGAGACAATAAGGCGAAGATAGTGGTGATGTTGTTACTGTCTAACCCTTGGAGACACTAAGGCGAAGATAGTGGTGATACTGTTACTGTCTAACCCTTGGAGACACTAAGGTGAAGATAGTGGTGATACTGTTACTGTCTAACCCTTGGAGACACTAAGGTGAAGATAGTGGTGATACTGTTACTATCTAACCCTTGGAGACACTAAGGTGAAGATAGTGGTGATATTGTTACTGCCTAACCCTTGGATACACTAAGGTGAAGATAGTGGTGATACTGTTACTGTCTAACCCTTGGATACACTAAGGTGAAGATAGTGGTGATATTGTTACTGTCTAACCCTTGGAGACAATAAGGTGAAGATAGTGGTGATACTGTTACTGCCTAACCCTTGGATACACTAAGGTGAAGATAGTGGTGATACTGTTACTGTCTAACCCTTGGATACACTAAGGTGAAGATAGTGGTGATACTGTTACTGTCTAACCCTTGGAGACAATAAGGCGAAGATAGTGGTGATGTTGTTACTGTCTAACCCTTGGAGACACTAAGGCGAAGATAGTGGTGATACTGTTACTGTCTAACCCTTGGAGACACTAAGGTGAAGATAGTGGTGATACTGTTACTGTCTAACCCTTGGAGACACTAAGGTGAAGATAGTGGTGATATTGTTACTGTCTGACCCTTGGATACACTAAGGCGAAGATAGTGGTGATACTGTTACTGCCTAACCCTTGGAGACACTAAGGTGAAGATAGTGGTTATACTGTTACTGCCTAACCCTTGGATACACTAAGGCGAAGGTAGTGGTGATACTGTTACTATCTAACCCTTGGAGACACTAAGGTGAAGATAGTGGTGATACTGTTACTGTCTAACCCTTGGAGACACTAAGGTGAAGATAGTGGTGATATTGTTACTGTCTGACCCTTGGATACACTAAGGCGAAGATAGTGGTGATATTGTTACTGCCTAACCCTTGGAGACACTAAGGTGAAGATAGTGGTTATACTGTTACTGCCTAACCCTTGGATACACTAAGGCGAAGGTAGTGGTGATACTGTTACTATCTAACCCTTGGAGACACTAAGGTGAAGATAGTGGTGATACTGTTACTGTCTAACCCTTGGAGACACTAAGGTGAAGATAGTGGTGATACTGTTACTGTCTAACCCTTGGAGACACTAAGGTGAAGATAGTGGTGATACTGTTACTATCTAACCCTTGGAGACACTAAGGTGAAGATAGTGGTGATATTGTTACTGCCTAACCCTTGGATACACTAAGGTGAAGATAGTGGTGATACTGTTACTATCCAACCCTTGGAGACACTAAGGTGAAGATAGTGGTGATACTGTTACTGTCTAACCCTTGGAGACACTAAGGTGAAGATAGTGGTGATACTGTTACTGTCTAACCCTTGGAGACACTAAGGTGAAGATAGTGGTGATACTGTTACTGTCTAACCCTTGGATACACTAAGGTGAAGATAGTGGTGATACTGTTACTGTCTTACCCTTGGATACACTAAGGCGAAGATAGTGGTGATACTGTTACTGCCTAACCCTTGGATACACTAAGGCGAAGATAGTGGTGATACTGTTACTGTCTAACCCTTGGAGACACTAAGGTGAAGATAGTGGTGATACTGTTACTGCCTAACCCTTGGATACACTAAGGCGAAGATAGTGGTGATACTGTTACTGTCTTACCCTTGGAGACAATAAGGCGAAGATAGTGGTGATGTTGTTACTGTCTAACCCTTGGAGACACTAAGGCGAAGATAGTGGTGATACTGTTACTGTCTAACCCTTGGAGACACTAAGGTGAAGATAGTGGTGATACTGTTACTGTCTAACCCTTGGAGACACTAAGGTGAAGATAGTGGTGATACTGTTACTATCTAACCCTTGGAGACACTAAGGTGAAGATAGTGGTGATATTGTTACTGCCTAACCCTTGGATACACTAAGGTGAAGATAGTGGTGATACTGTTACTGTCTAACCCTTGGAGACACTAAGGTGAAGATAGTGGTGATACTGTTACTGTCTAACCCTTGGATACACTAAGGTGAAGATAGTGGTGATATTGTTACTGTCTAACCCTTGGAGACAATAAGGTGAAGATAGTGGTGATACTGTTACTGCCTAACCCTTGGATACACTAAGGTGAAGATAGTGGTGATACTGTTACTGTCTAACCCTTGGATACACTAAGGTGAAGATAGTGGTGATATTGTTACTGTCTAACCCTTGGAGACAATAAGGTGAAGATAGTGGTGATAATGTTACTGTCTAACCCTAAGAGACACTAAGGTGAAGATAGTGGTGATACTGTTACTGTCTAACCCTTGGAGACACTAAGGTGAAGATAGTGGTGATATTGTTACTGTCTAACCCTTGGAGACAATAAGGTGAAGATAGTGGTTATACTGTTACTGTCTAACCCTTGGAGACACTAAGGCGAAGATAGTGGTGATATTTTTACTGTCTAACCCTTGGATACACTAACCATTTGAAACACAACGGTGAACATAGTGATGATACTGTTTCTATCTACTTTGACAGAAAGTTGAAATGTTCATTCATGCGTGTCGGATTTGACACATAACGGTCACTTCCAAGCAATACCCTTTAACATTTATCAACTTACTCAACATTTACAAGGTGGTCAAACAAACGATGCATAATCTTAACGTTATTAACCTCTTCGTGTTTATTGTGTCAAAAATTGCATGCCGAAGACGTGAAGTTTCAGCTTCCTTGACTATCCCTCTTTTACTTGAGTACATAGCACATCTTACATATTTAACAATGTAAAAAATTCTAACGTTCTACGATGTCCCATAATGCACCAGTCCATCAATAGACGGATTGCCAGCTTACCGTATATTTTTTTAGACGCGTACAGGGTGTACCACCGGGATAGCAACCGAGACTTTTGGTCAAGGTTTACGGGTTGTTTTTATTATACAATAAAGTATATCATAGACAAATAGTTTTCACCATACCTTCTTCAAGCAGGATATCTATGGACGGATAAATTTGTTTACAGCGTGGATTGAAGAAAAGGGTGAACTTAGATCAGTCTGATGTGTCCACTATGCAACGTTAAATTATCTTGAGTGCAGCGTAAACCTTCAATCAATCAATCAATCCTGTGACGTCATGACACGTCAGATTTATTAATGACGCCACTGGGAAATCGGCATTTTGCCTGGATTCTACATCGGCGTATTTTTAGCCTAACTTTTGAGCATGGAAAAATGCTGGGCCAAACTCTTGCATCACAAAGACTTAATAATAGTGAGCTGGTTGTTCAAGTATGTTTTAACGTCGGATAAACTGACAAGTTAAAGGCCCAGCTTTGTTACACCAGTTGTATTTTAACCTAGTTGTTGTGAATATTTCGCCGTAAAAAAACTTCAGAAAGTTCAAGGGTTAATAGGTGCCTGTTACAGAGCAGAAATATGTGTAGCGGTATCTTTCTAGTCTGTCGATATATGTAACCTTTGAGGTAATATATTTTTCTACTGACTTCGGGTGGATGTCGATTCGGTTGTAAACGCATGACATTCTATTCTGAAAATGTCGGAGTTAGTTGTAGGAGTAGAATTTCTGTAAACTGGCATGCCCGTATGATATAGGTTATACCAAGAAAATCTCATCGAATCAATATTTTACAACTATTCACAGATGAACCTTTCTTGGTATATCCATGAAAACTGCCTTAAAAAGCCGAACTACAGAAATACTATGTATGTACCTTAGATAAAATGGTAAGTACAAAGCAAGCAACAATGCTCATTTAATAAGTCTAGATTTAGTAATCCCCAAATTGTGTAAAGGATTTAAGAAATATGAAATATAAGAAAACGACTTTTTCATGTGTTGTTATATCACAATAACAAACATCTCGTCAGAAGCCTTGCTTATAAAGAGTAAAACAGACACCCTTCATTTGTTAGGTCGCTCCCAGGAAAACCAATTGGAGTTACTTCCGTCTGTTTGTGAATGTTTGCAATTTAGTGGGACTTTGGTGTAGACTGCAGACTTTTGAAGTCGGTAGAGATCTGTCAATTGGTGTATCAACAAGATTGGTCCACGTAACACTCTTCTCTTTTACTCTCGTTTCATATAAGTAATGATACACGTGTAAAGCTATCGTTTTGATGATGGATTTCACCCCAGAATGTCTGCAGACCTCCTTGAAAACTCCAAGATTGAACTTTCAGTGTTAGTCCCTGACACAAAGATTCATTTAAATGGAGCCAAAACGTTGAGCAATGTTAGCTAAGCATCAAGGGGTAAGTTAACGTTAAACTATTCAGTATTGTCAACTACTTCTTAATTTTCTTGCGTTTTCTTTGGATAAAGTTTCAACTTTCTAGATTGAAATGTGTTAGTTAGAGAAAATATCTTTTAGAAAGAATCGAATACAATTCAAGAACAATGATAGACTTATATACATTAATTTTAAATGACATAAAACTCTGGCAATAACTTATACTCATTTGTCGCCTGAGAAAGAGTAGGAAGATCATTCTGGTATATTAGGGAAATAATGTCACAAGTTGAACAAAGAATAAAATGGCGAGAAAGTTATAACTCTACACAAGCCGTTAGTCTGACACCAGGAAACAGTGTAATGTGTTAGAAAAACTACTTGAAGCGATATTCTGTTACAAACTAGCAACTCATAAATCTGTCACAGTGCAGTGTACGATTTCTTCCGTCTTTCTCTAACCCTGTGCTTTCCACTAACTTCCAGCACTTGTATTCCCAGAGAGATTTAGTAAAGATCAAACCAGGTGTTAGATGCTTTATGTCATATCGCATCATAGAATCTCATCAATCAACAGGTATTAAATATCAGGTAGATGTTAGAAAACCAGTCTCATTAAGTCTCACTTTATCCATGGTAAGAGCCGTGTCTTAAGTAGTGCGACTCAGTGGCCAATTGCTCATTCCTGTTTGTACCAACAATAAATCTCCTTGTAATTCGTGTACCTCATCAACCTATATTATACAACTGACACGATATAATTCTAAGGTAAAAATGTACAACGTTGTAGAACCAAGCATTGCAAACGAATATCATTCGAATGAGCATCAATATGACTTTTCCCTCGTAAAAGTGGCATAATGTGGCATTTTCGCTCTAAGGCGAGAAAGTCTTGGGTAGTTGTGTATAGTGCAAATTCCACGTTTTTAATTGCACCATTTTCGTAAAGTGTTTACAGTTATTTCGACATAAAATGAATAGATTGTCGTCTAGTTAATTCACATTTTGTTTGGGATGAACTTCAAATCGTTGAAACTATGAAAACGATGTTAAAACATATTTCATATGCGTGCAGTTTTTTAACACGATTTGATGTCGGGGCTCTTTTTTCACAAACTTTTCCGATGTTGTTGAGGGTTTATGGGTTTATATATACATACATGTACTTTAATAGACGTGACAACTAGTTGACTGGCCTTTGTGACACAATATATCATTTTGTACACAGCTAAGCAAGACGTCGTGTTACGAATCTGACATTACATACATGTATCTCTTATAATATCTACATGGATCCATCGTGTAACCTTTATGACACATGTGACTAAATAATAGGATTATTTCTCGATAGTTCATATATCAAATTTATTAATTCGCAGGTTAAAAGTTGGAACAAATATCTGTGAACAGTCACAATCAAAAGTGTTTTGTCTGGCGTTTTATGAAAGACATACTCACCTCAAAAATACAGAATACTGTTTGAATAACTAAACGTGGACGGTTTTCTGAATTTTTCACAAACAACTTAAGTTAGGAACTTACCAAAAAAGTTTTGTCATTATTTAGTATTTTTAATTTGAACTTGAAATTTAGATTTATGAGGTCCCCGCAACGTACACAAACTCCGAACCTGAGCATGTAGATAATGGTCCTAACGTGTTTTAACCGTGTGAGCGATCTAATGACACGTCGTAATAGTACGTACTATATCTGAACAATACACACTGAGGATCAGGTTTGAGGAACTTGAAAAGCATGCGGATATAAGTGCAAACCTCAAACAAAAAGGTTTGATATGACGGAAATCCAACACTTAAGTTAATCATCAATGATCGTTGTAATCGCGTGGGCCTCGATTCTTAATATGTTTTCGTCCCATTTATGCATTCTAAACCTAGTTGGACGTGCGTATTGTGTATTTTTTATTTTAGTGAGTTTACATGTAGTACATGTAAGCTCGTGCAAATTGGCTTTCTTAACAAATGTTAGTAAGTCTACATCGACAAGTGGGGCCTTTAAATTCCGATTGGTTTAATCTATATTTTCAAAAATTTCTCAGATTATTTTTTTATTCGTTTTTTCAATTAAAAAGGGTTGTTTTAAAAGTAAACAATCGTATATATTTCATTTCTTCAATTAGAGAATCAATGTTGTGAACTAGTGGAAATGGAAATACGGTCTTTATATGTGTTGATTGCACGTTATAAGAGTGGTTGTCACACCACAATCCCTTGGGCCTTTTATTCATCTGGAAGCAAATAAATTTGAAGAATTGTCTCGAATAGGTAGCAAACAATTCTTCAAAACCAATAATATCTGTTAAAGTACACCCATGCCGTATAAACGCCAACACTTATAAAACATGCGATAAAGCTCACGTATTTCGTGATTGAACTATCCCAGCATCGGTTACATTGCAAGTTACAATCTTACTGTCACACTATGTCAACCTAGATTAAAATAATGAAATATGCCAATCTGATTAGGTGCTTTTTAGTAGTTGGAAGAGTATGCCAAGTTTTATTTTATCAATTGGCTTTTTAAAAAGTATCTACATTATGATTGGCTATACACGTCTAAATGATGCCTCTTTTTAACACAATAAGAAACTTTTCTCCATGGTTATTTTAGACAAGAAGTGCCCTTGTGCCCGTGTGTTTTCGTGTTCACGAATATATTAATGAATTACTCCATACCGAGAATGATTTTCTACAAGTCGGTTGTCTATTATAGGTTAAGGAGCTTTCTGGCGCTCTGTGGTTAGCCCAAAGACAGCGGTTCCGCTTGAAATATCCTTGAATATCTGCCTCATTTCTTCATCTTTATCTTTGACTTGTCTTTTCTCTTCCGGCTGTCAATTACTTATCAAGTTAATGAAAAATATCCATCTTCAATTGGTCTAGGTCGTTAACCGTTTAACACATGACACTTAAACCATAAGTCAACGACTACATGAAAATGGACGACCTAAAAGAACAATATGTGGAAACGACGTTTGGATGTTTATTGAACCCCTCGTGCAGTTTTCATACAAATTAAAAATCTTTAGTTACTCATCTTTTTTATTACTTAAATCACATTTTAATCAAGCTCCAGCTTTCTGTATATGAGAAATATCCTACACACATCACTAATGCTCTGATATTTTTAATTAAATACCGTAAACTAGTTGAATGGTTGTTTTGTAGATTTTAAATCTCCGAGAAAGTCCTTTTGCTGTTTATTCTAAACTCTATATTTGAGGGCCTGAGCAGACCTATTGGGATTTAAACCCTAATGGCGTGACCACAGGCTTTATTCGTGGCCTGGCACATTGGCTGGCTGATTAGGCGACCCCTCAAAGGCTGACCGCTGTCGTCAAAACTGACCATTCACCGCAAACTATTAGTCAACGTCAAGCATAGCAGTTGGAGAACTGATTTCAGATGGGCTGAGAGGTGATTAGTGTCGATAGGGGTTGGGGTAGGAAATTCTAAACCCTCCCTCTGCCTTAATACATCTTGAACTATTTTTACCCTTCACATATATTCAACGAAGTTATTACTATGACAGAAAAAAGTAAATTAATTGGATTATAAATGCAAATTACAGAGCATGACTACACATCTCTGAAATAAAAGCTCTTAATTAAGGTTACGTAATTATTTTTGTGAAATGAGAAATGGACAAACATGACGAGTAACTTGTTAATCTAGCTTATCTTTAGATGTAAATGTCACATGAAATAGAATCAATATGGAGATTACCTATATACCTGTTATAAATTACTTCTTACCCGAATAATGTGAGTTACAGCATAATTGCCATTGTGTTAATCTGAAAAAATGTGGGTTTTTAAAACAAATATCACTAATTCACTCCTAAGTGAAGTTATCAACTATTTATATTTTCCTAATAGCATTTAAGTTCTTAGGTGGACATATGTTATCAGTCGTTTTACTAGTTAACTACCAAGCCATTAAAGTTAAAACACGCGACAAAGCGTGGCTTTAAATACAATTCACAATATTTGCTAGTTTTTATTTTACCACCCATATATAAACTCGTGTTGCTATAATTGCCGCAAACATTTATTCCATTTCAACCAAACCTAAGATACACAGTCCACCTAAGTCCATGTATTCCCCAGTTATATTATTATTTAACTGCATTACTTCGTTCTAATCCCAATTGCTAAGACAGCCCGGTAAACCCCACAAGGCGTCAAGTTTAACCGTGTATTCAACTTACAGTTAAATATCACATATTTTTCAACATATGCGTTAAAGTGAACATGAATGTTTAGAACAATATATATTTTCTTATTCAAAACACTACTCCTGGGAATAGCTCCACAACAAACACAAGCACAGTGGTATGTTTACAAATGGTTGTGTCCAGATTAAGGCAATCAAGTATAAGATTTACATTTCCATATACGCCCAAGAAAATAACGAACTAAATTGGTTTCTAAAATATGGAGAAAAAATATATCTGCAGTCAAGTCCGTATGCAAACGTCCTGGAACGGCAATAAATTTAACTCCCCCAATTAATATTTAAATGATATATCATTTTTAACACAACTTAAAGCTTGTGTCTATGGTTATTTTAGACAAGAAGATTTTCCCTTCGCTTGTGTGTTTAGTGTATATATATAAAAATCTTAATTAATTTAAGTTTTTATGTATTAATTGCTTAAAGCTACTAACTGTACCCTTGAGATTTAATTCCAGAATACTGTTTACATTTTATTTAAGAGACCGGTTTCTGCATTTTCTCGGATAGAAGAAGTTTTCCATTTTAAGCAATTTAAACATTTTCGCATAGACGTCTTTTTAATCTTAAATAGAAAGTCGAACCTGGGCATGGACAGAAGTGGTCTAATAACGTATTGTTATATCATAAACGAGGTAGCGCTAGACGTATTTTAGAAAGATATTCTGTGAACTATAGACGCATGATTTGGTTTGTGAGACAACTAAAAGCATGCCAATGATTTTGAATTGTAAACTGTGGGTGCAAGTGATGGGTGCAATTCGACATTTAACTTACCGGGATTCAAATCGATCAGTTGGTGTTTGGGATTAATTCTTGTGCTTTAAAAACATCATTTAAAAAGATGCATAATTGTAATTGTTTCACTCATAACAACCTTGTATAAGTTTGCCTTCTTCAGAAATAAAAAAGGTTATGTCAATGAGTGTATCTTGCTGTAAAACATAACATTTTACTGAAAATGGATGCATAATGCATGCAGGAATAAATTAACTTTACTCGAAAACTATTTAAGAATAAAATCAAAATTAATTCCATGGATATATAAGAATTCTGCAGGAAAATGTTGGTCAATGACCATAAACCATGACCAAGGACCATGTACTATCTTGATCGTTGAAAATTTCAAAGTTTTTAAACTGTTAAGCATTTATTATAAAATCACCAGATACTTTTATTCAATTCAGATACATCTTCACCTTTCCAAGAAAATACATTATACATTTAAATAATAGGTGTGTCCAAATCCCTGTATACGCCTTGTTTAGCAGAGATCTGGAAATAAGCTAATCTATTTATTTAACAAAACATCAAGACAAAACAGATATTTTCAATACATAAACAATTTAAATTTATCATTTTATGTAGCCATCTTTGTGCATGTGAAGGAAATTATGTTCTTGGTTCTAATTTTGTTTCCATTGGCAATAAGTAGAATTTCATCTCAAAAGACAACCATATACTTTTAAGTAAAATAATCACAATGATAAAAAATATTTTAGAAATATTTGAAAAATTGCCCCTCGGATTGTCTCATTGAGATGGGAAGCTTATATATATTACAGATCTAGGTATCTGACCGTACAACTGGGATGAAACAGGTTGACCCCTTCTTCACTCCTGTCCTATTTACACTGAAGTCAATAAAAAGCCATTCTTGGCACCACCTACCACTCTGGTAAACCATTATTTGACTTTAAATTAATACTATGGTTTGGACGGTGTCCAAAAATCCATTTCTGCAGAGAAATATGTCATTTATATCTGAGTTTCGACAGAAGTTGATTTAATTTTCGCCTAGCTGCTACCCAAATTGTCCTACCATCCTAACTGCCTTTAATATTTGAGCTTCGTCTTCATCGTTTTCTCATTCACAAGTGAAAAACTTCAGTTTGATATCCTTCATTTACTTCTTCCAGTCAACACATCCGCCACTCTCCACTTAATTTTACACGTGAACACTTCCATTTTTCTTTCGCGTCCAAGACAGCACTAACTCTCGTTTTTCAACTTTCCTTAGAAAATTCGCATCGCTTAACCAACAGCTGACGATGGAATGGACCGATTCTATTGGCGGTTTTAAATTGTCAATTTTATGAAGAGCTGACGCAAAAAATTGACTCATTGCCGAGCTGGATGGTGCATTTAAATTGATTCTTATTTGCAAGTAGTTACTTTTTAGGGGGTAATTTGAATTCTGCGTGAGATTTCCAGTCCCAATCTAAAGCTGTTGTGTAAAGTTCTCCAGTTTTAATTTGCTAACTTGTAAGGAGCTCTGGCAATATTGATTAGCCGGTTACATGTAGAAGGTACGCCATTTGGGCGGGTCTCTTCAAGATGATATTCCTTGCCTGTATCGTGTCTGAGGAACTTTAAGACTCTATAGCTGGAGATGCAAATACATTTTTTTCTGAAGCAGTTTTCAAATTCAAACTATCGATTGCTTATTCGCTCTTGCATTATTCGTTATCCATCTAGGCCATATTGGCGTGGGATACTTCCTGTAAAAGGCTGTATTGTCAGTACCAGCCATGTACAGAGAATATGGCCGCCTTACAACACTGTACAGCACTGTCTTAATTTTTATTAATTGGAAATCGATTAAGAATTTAGAGGTAACCGGGCATGAAGAGAGAATAATTAAAGGGAATGAATTTGCCTCACTGTGAGTTCAAAAGGAGAATCGAGGGGGGAGTATACCGGCCTCTAACAAGCCCTCCGTCTATTTCCCTGCCAAACCAATTAGAGCTCCCTTACCAAACTTCCCGAACGTGTCAGTAAAGCCATAGGAACTGAATTCAACGCGATTAATCATATGGACCAATCCAGGTAACAGTGTTCACCAGAACATAGCAACTCTAAATAACCCAGTTGCCAAGCTATTGATAAACTATATCTCTAATATTGTCTTTGATAAATTTCTCTTTGATAATGAGGACTTTGTTTGTGGCTCAACAAAAGTCTTTTAGTCAGATTCTTCATCGATAGGTCGTGGGAGCAGAAATGAAAAGTTCAATCGCCTTATGCGACTGAGTTGGCAGGTACTCTCTGAAGTTCTGGGGTTGTCTCTGAACAAAGGATCAATTTTATCCACCACATGTCCTGGCAAACCTTCCAATAATATTGAGTGTGACTTCAATCAATCAATCATTGATAATTCAATAACTTTAAAAATCAATGAATGAGTCTCACCTTTTGTATCACATGTCTTTGTTTATTTGGTATTGATAACGCTTCATAAGAGTTAAATTGCTCCGGACCTTGAGCCTTTTTCATGCATAAATCAATCAAATTTATCATTAATCAATTCTCCTAATAAAGAGGTTTCGAGAAACCTTATTGAAAAACTTTCCCATTAAGCAAAGGTTTTACTGTTTGATAGAATTTTAGTTTTTAAAATGCTTCTGTGTTTTTATAAGCATCAAATGAAAGTTGCTATTTTCAGTTAAAACAAAAAGAAGTGCTTAAAAGTAACTTTGTCTTGAAGGAATAAACGTTCCAGTTTCTAAAATATTTTTAAACTTAAAGTGGCATGAGCTGCCAAAATTCACACTTTTTCACACTTTCTGATCATCACGACGGTAAGAGGCTTTGCCGGGCATCTAAAAACTAAATGATTGGCATTGGAATGAGGAAAATCCATACCGAATGTGGCCTGTACGAACCCAAAACGTGATCTAAAAGTAAACAAAATTTAAATAACCGGGACGGCCATTCATTCATTCTAAGCCAAAGTTAGTTCAAAACATCACTTTATCGTACATTTTCGAGACTAGAAGCACTAAAAAGCCTCTGAATTATATGTCTTGAGAATAATAGCCAATAGTTTCAACATTCGGTTTTAACGTCAAAATATCAACATTTTGGCTGCTCATGCCGATTAAAGGGGCATGAGCTGCCAAACTTCACACTTTTTCATAATTTCTGATCGTCACGACAGTAAGAGGCTTTGGAGGCCATCGAAAAACTAAATGATTGGCGTTGGAAGGAGGAAAATCCATACAGTATGTGGCCTGTACGAACCGAAAACGTGTTCGAAAAGTAAACAAAATTTAAATAACCGGGACGACCATTCATTCATTCTAAGTCAAAGTTTGTTCAAAACAGTACTTTATTGTACATTTTCGAGACTAGAGGCACTAAAAAGCTTATGAATTACACGTCTTGAGAAAAATAGCCAATAATTTCAACATTATGTTGTAACTTCAAAATGTCAACATTTTGGCAGCTCATGCCCCTTTAAAGAATAATTTTTATTTTTTCTTATGCCGGCGTCAGTCATTTAGTCTTACTATTTAATAAATTCCATATAAATTCCAAACTCTCCAATTTTCTTTAAAATTATGAAAAGATGCAAATTTTGTCGACACACATTGTTAGTTCTTTTTTTTTTGCTACTGGAAAAGCACATCATCAGAGGTTATATGCTAGTATCGCATTTCATTTAGGCCTACTTTTCGCTGAGATGCCCATTACGACCATGTGAAGAAAATAACAACGGCCTGTTAGTGCATACTCATTTTTCAAACATGTTAATTTTGTTTATCAGTAACCCCGTACTTTTGCATCATTAATCCTAGAGGGGAAGATAAATGTTCGGCGTTGGTCAGCTGAATCAGGCGGACTATAGTTGACCATTTGAACAAAAGGAACCTTGCGGCACGACCACTTATCATCATGGTTGTTTGGGAGACCGGAAAGAACGTGGACATTGGTCATCAGTCATGTTTTTGGCCCTGGAAAAAAACCTTTCCGTTGTCCGAAAGGTTTAATGAACGGTCAGATATGGCTGGTCGCCGGTGATTTAGATCAATGAGACGTGACTTGTGTTCATGATTGCCTTGCTTGGTGATTTTTTCGGAAACCAGGCGGAAGACTCGATACGAACTCGGTCTAAACCACATCAGGATGTCGATGACCCTTTGTTTTGAAATATCCATAGTTAGATGAAGGAATAGTTCCATCATAGATAAAATCAATATCTTTGAGTCTCGTGTATAATCAGACTGTCATTACTTTACATAGCAGTGTACATGTTTTCAAAGGAGCGCCAAGTCAGAAAACTAAAACTAAACCTATAGATGACATTTCTAAGAATTACAACTAACTTATATAGTGACCTGAAGAAAAGAGAATGTATTGTGAATATGATAATATACACTTGAAACAAATAGAAAAATAATGGCCATTTTACATAAAAATAATTACTACCGAAAATTGCAAAATAATTTATCCTCTCACATGTTCCATAATAATAATAATAATATAAAAACAGCACATATGCTACCATGCTTATGTTAAAGCATTTTTATAGGTATAATCATAATCATAGGGGCTACTTAAATTTTAGACTTATGACATTGGGTATAAAAACCTATATATCCATGAAACAAGACCCGTACGACACTATACTAACATATTGTTTGTTTGTGACATTGTATACACATGGATTTCAAAATATAGGCATTTTTTTCATCAATTGTACTTACATTGCAATAACTAATTATTGAAAAAAGTTCATACAAATACTCTAAAGTTCCAATGCTGTTCAGAATAGAACCGTAACATAGCGCTTTTTTACTCGGGCTGATTTAAATAGATTATCTTCTCATAAGGGACTGTTAAAATTAGTTCATTTAATTTCATATTATTTCCAAATGGCTTACAGAACATTTTCCAATGCTGGCTTCAAAACAATATAAAATTCTTACTAGTATAAATACACATGCAACCATCAGGTAACCATTTTCTTCTTAAGTCAGCAAATACAGCCCAATGACGGTGAGAATGAATTTATATTTTTGTGATTTCTCGGTACTCAAAAGAAGACATGTACAAAGATAGATTTTTTTATGATAAAAACCCCTTTTATACTCACATTCTATTTCTAGTTATTGTTTGTGGTTTCTTCTAGTGTATGAAGTGATGTGTACTTGGTATTTTGGAAATGTCTAAAATTTTCCTTTCCATCACCACATTTATATTTTCTAGCAGTTATCATCCAGTTTCTGTGTATGAGCACGTGGTAGAGAACTGGTTATATAATTAACAGATTTATATAGCACTGTAATTCCAAATTGCAAAGTAGTTTCAGGGTTTGCACTATTTGTTATATTGAAAAGTTAACAGTAAAGTCTTCAACCGAGTCATCACTTTCAAAACTTATTCAAATCTTCGTTTCATTCAATGCAATTTTACTTGCTAAAATGTAATTTTAAAACGGAAATAAATTGACATGCTATGAATAAAATTATCTGTTTGACGAATGTATTTAATTTCCATTGGCCGTGTAGATTTTTTTTCGTCCCGGTTGTCGAACGGCGACAAGTTGATTGGCTAACATGACGTATTAGCCCGTATAATCGTACCACATTAATAGATAGCAGACAGAGACCTCCCAAAAAATAAATAATACGCTTAAAGATATCCTCATAATATGTTCAATCAATCCAGGTAAATTAATTGCTCTGTACATGTTTAATTAGTTTCACTGGACCGCGTCCTAATGTTTTTGTTCAAACCCGACATCGAGACAGAACGTGTAATTAATTAACATGTTTTCGATGGATTTAGTAGTAGTGTTTGTATGGAAAGTCGGGAATAGAAGTACAGAATTATTACTATATATATTGCGCTTTATTTGATCCTTGGCATACAAAAAAATTAAAACGAGGGAAATTAACGTATCAAATAGAAATCCACGCATCCTGTATTATATACGTAGAGGCACAAACCAATCTTTTGAAAGCAAATTCAACCTTCCAAATGGAATTAGTTTACTCACCAAGAAATAGTTAGAGTGAATTTAAACATGTTCTCAAAATTTGCTTTCGAAAATGATGGCTGGTTTTATTTTCAGGGAGTTCATATCCGAGAATATCAACATTTTGCCCGCTAATATCACCTAAAATAGAACGCCAATTTACGTTAGCAGAAACCTACATTTAATAGTTAAATTTGTTCATTATGCTTAATTTCTTAGACTGTACTCCCTTCAAACATTTAAAGCAAATGGCAAACCTGAACATCGACGTATTACATTGAGAATTTAAAACATAATTTCTTGCGGGGAACTTTTGTGTTTACCGGTCCTTAAATGCTCCCAAAAGCTTCTGTATGCCTATACCAAATGTGGTATTTGGTGAACTACACTTGGAAAGGGTTGATCTTGAAGAAAAGAACATTGTCAGTATACCTGTATAAACGAATTCCCGTTTGAATTTTACCCGGGACCCGGATCTACAGGGTACAGCTTCAATGCTACTATCCGGACCAACCTGGAACTTTTCCAGCCTTGTCCTCCGTCAGACAACTTTACTGATATCCTCAAACACTGCTACATGTTTGTTTCTATAAATGATAAGCCTTAAGTAGGCTCCAGGCTACAGGTAAGTGCACCAAGCCCTTCGTTTGTTGTTCTGACTTTTTGACAAAATCCACTCTCTCATTTACATACTAGTACTATCACTCATGTTGGCTTGACTGTTTTCATCGCTCCACCATTAATACAAGTCACGGAAAGTTAGAGTACGCGTAAATGTGTGTGTTGTTGAATATACCGATCACTATCCAAAGGGCTATTGTAACAAACAAAGACCATGTCCATTAGTGGTCATAAAACTCTCATTGCGTAACACCTCACAGTAGGTGTACAGGCCAAAAAACGATTAACGAAATAGACAAATGGCAAATGGTTGACTTCTTTAGTGCAAGGTATCTTTGAAAGTCTGGACACTTCGGCCATTAACGGTAATCGAGTCTATAGGCCGTGAATAGTCTACCAATTTAGCAGATGATGGTCAGAGATAGGGCAATAAAGCATTGTGTTCAATGTTATTGAGTCGATTGCTAAATGACTGCCTTCTGGTGACATCTTAACGACAAATGGTTTAAGTGCACAGCTTAAACTATTTATCAAATACGTAATAGCCAGTGAATCAAAATCGATCATTCCTTCCCAAACAATTGCACATAAACCAGTGATAAAGTGCTTGGAATTGGCAATAACAGTGTCTGATCTTTGCATAAGAAACCTTTACCTGTCATTCCCACTGTACTCCGACTTGCTTTTCTTGATTCGAAAATAAAGGCTATGTTTGTAATTTATATTGCATGAATGCTAAATATTTCCCGTGTATGAAAGATTGTAAATGTTGTAGAGTTAATCTTTATTTCCGAAATTCCTTAGAGAACAGAGAAGAAGGTTGGCTGTGTTTTTTCATCTGCCCATGTCTCTGTAAATTCAATATAATGGGTTGCTCTTTTCCCCCATCCCAAGTCCCTGGAGTTTTGACTGCATCTATTACCAGGTATTTGGCCACCGACAAGAATTATGATGTGAAAATCGACCCTTTTTTCACTCGGGTATAAAACATGATACCGGTAGTATTTTAGGAGAAAACAGATGACAGATCACAGCTAACCATTAATGTCTGGCCATGACAACAAATGGAATATTTCATATTTTACACACGATATTGTCACATTTATAGATCCGAAAAGAACGGAAACATAACACAGGTTAGCTCGGGCTGATTTAAATAGATTATCTTCACATAAGGGACTGTTAAAATTAGTTCATTTAATTTCATATTATTTCCAGATGTCTTACAGAATGTTTAACGGTTCTTCCTTTTAGTGTTCAAAAATGTCTACTTCTGGTAATTGTATCAGCTTACGAGTTATTGACATACATGAAAACAGAACAATCTTTCCATACAACATAGTTCGTTTAGCTGGGATATTTCCTTATCAGTATTTGAACGAATCATGAGGTCGTCGAAAAGCCAATTTCAAAGTTTGAAATCCTGATAGGAGAAAAGAGGCCCTGGATGCATTGACCCTAGTGATGAGTTTTGGGACCTTGTCTAAGAGTAGCAGGGTAAATGACAAATGATGTTCAGATTTAGCGTGTTTCCCAAGTCAAGGGAACATGACCAGTTTGGCCTGTGTAACAGATCAGATCAAAAAACAGCTTACTCAGTTTCAATAATTCATGAGAGTTTTGATAGAAGTTGATGTAGAAAATGATATGATGATTGTCTATTTCCCTCCAATACCATTCTACTCAATCCTTCACGTCAACTCCTTTAGTTTTTTCACATTGTGTTTTTATTCAGATTTCGCTGACTATTTTTTTTATTATTATTTTGTAGGGTTTTTAATCTGAAAATTTAAACTTGGAAATTTCTATGAGCAAAATTAAATAGGCTGTTTGGTCACCGTCAGAGTTTAACTCATGGGATTTCGCGTGTGCATGATATTCGTGATGTTAACTTAGTTTTCTTGGTCGTCATAGAAACAGAAAGTTTTCAACAAGATCCCATAAATCAAATGTGCGGAGCACACTTGTTCTTCACACTCTTCCGGTGTCACGTGACACGGATGCTGAAAGACACTTTAAAACATTCTACGTTTTACAATTCGCTTTAGATTAATCGACGGTTGAGAATTCCTTTTTTTCAACTTAAGACTTTGTGTGTTTACATTCAGGAAACACATTTGTATTCTTGCTTAAATCGCCTTAGCATCAACTGTTTTATGTGAATGGGATGAATACATTTTGACTGTTAGGATACGATGCTATATATTGACACATAAACCAATGATAAATTAAATGACGAAATTAACAAACTTATAGTGCTCTCGGATTACCCTTATACTTACCAATGTCGGAAGGTAACATTTACGTTCAAAGAAAATAAGAAGCATGTTATTTTATCATGCAGCGAAAGATAATACAGAAAATGAGGTAGCCTCGTCTATTTGTATAGAGTCAAGTAGAATTACTTTTGCACTTTATCAAGTATGTATGTTTATCTCTAAGGTGCTACACAGATTAGATTAGCCTCGCCACACACAAGGAAATGCTATACCAGTAACCAACGTAAGAAAAAAAATTGCCATTAAAGTTATCAAGAAATGTAAGTAATTAATAAATCGAAAACGTTAGATCTTGTTCATGTATTGTCTTTTAATTAAGAGGGGTATTGATGTTATTATTTTTATTCCATTCCATGCAATTAACTTTTGTTTTCGTTAAAGTGGCATGAGCTGTTACAGTTCATATTTTTTTTCTTAATTTCTGATCGTCACGACAGTAAGAGGCTTTGAAGGCCATGGAAAAACTAAATGGTTGGCGTTGGAATAAGGAAAATCCATACAATATGTGACCTGTGCGAACCGAAAACGTGTTCGAAAAGCAAACAAAATTTAAATAACCGGGACGACCATTCATTCATTCTAAGTCAAAGTTAGTTCCAAACAATACTTTATCGTACAATTTCGAGTCTAGAAGCACTAAAAAGCCTCTGAACTATATGCCTTAAGAAAAATAGCTAATAATTTCAACATTCTGTGTTAACGTGAAAATATCAACATTTTGGCAGCTCATGCCCCTTTAAACTGCGCCAAGGGTATCAAACAAATGATCTAAAATACGATTCATTTATGAAAAGAAATAGTGTGTACCAAATGTGCCACATGCAACTCCTAACCATCCATTCAAACCACTTTTTGATGAAAAAAAGAACATAATTGGACAATATTGAAATATTTATTTGTATGAAATACAAAGAGTTCATTTTGGGCGACAAAAACTTCAAATAAAAGTAATATCTCTTGAGTTTTCATGTAGGTATGTAGGCGTGGTGGTTTGGGGAGGAGATTGACTGAGATTGACACGTCTTGTATCATTTCTTGGCCAGTGGGCCCTGGTCAATCAAACGCTTTAACCCATCAAATACATAAGTTGCTGGGCTCTGGGAATTTGAATAAAGCTATGACTTTTGATGCACAATTTAACGTTAGAAGACAAATATATTTCAGTAAAAAAACTAATTTTAATGTAGGTATGAATTAATTTTTGACTGTCATGTGAGAGTGTTGATAAGAAAGTCCCACTATTTGCAACCATAGCAGTTTATAATTAAAGCATTTATTGTTTTTTCTCACACTAGTTTTGCACCATAGCTTAGGAGAAATGTCTACTATTCATATAGAATATTAAATATCCATTCAGAAAAAAGCCCACAATTGCAAATCCAAGCAACATTTTGTCGCCATAGTCCGTCGCAGTTTTTGTACATCTCACTAACATCAATTTTCTATTTGTACCATTTATCTTTGCATGACCTAAAATCATTCTCGTTAAATTGTTTTGTACCACACACCATCCAATACTAAAAATTGTCAACTTAGGATGGCTTGGAGGGCTCTCAAGTAAATGTTTTTTTTTACACTAATGTTTAAAATACACTGCCAAATTATTACAGTAATTTCATTCAGCGTTTTACCATTTAATTCAATTAATTTGTTCATTAAAAATAAACAGATTGAATGACTTCAATAATTAAAACTACTAGTATTCTAAAAAGGAGTTTCTATTAAATTAGATTATCAACGAATCAAACCATAAATAATCATAAACAACAGAAATAGTACAGCATTTTAAGATTTATAGACCTGAATACTATAAATATATTTTAGAGAAGAAGATATATATTTAACTTTGGATGTAACTAAGAAAAATAATATACAATTCTTGACAAATATTTTGATTTTGTTTGATATTAGGGTCGGCTAATTTCTTTAAAATTAGCAGTAATTTCGAAACATTTTATTGCATTTGTAGTTGTTTAGTATCAGAAGGGTAAAATGTAAATAGTATATTAAATTGTTGAACACTATTGCACTATTGCTACTATATTGCACTTGTTATTCGTGAATAAAATATATTCAAATTTAAAAGTAATAGGAGATGATATCTAATAATTAACAACGAAAAATAGACACTATATTAGACGAAATAATAGATCACTAAAATACATATTATACACCTTAGCAGAAAATTAAAATAGTATGTAGCTATATTCTTTCCCATGGAATAGCTCAGATTGTTCTTATTTCTATTGTCGAAAAGGTGTACATTTATATGAGTGCGAGAAAAAGCTATGAACATATACGGAACAGAAACATGAGTAATTCATTATAAGGGTTGCAAAACGGGGCTCAAAACATTTCTATAAATATTTACTTAAAATAAACTAAATGTATAGTTAACTGGTGTTATCTGGATCAGTTAATCGTGTTTTATACGAAGGCATAGTTTGTAAAATTTGACGTAATAAAGATTGTGTCGGTGTACCCGTTCTGTATACAATGATAAATATCGTTTCATTTTATTAAGATATTCAGATCAGATTATATCATGACTAGCATAATGTCTGTGCAAATTCCATTGTAATTGATAACAATATATAGTTGCACAGTCGCTACAAGTAAGTGAATTTTATCAGTAAAAATGAAACTTTAAATCTGTTTCAGTTCTCAACGTTTTGTAAAAACCTCATAATAAGTTCTTGTTCTTCCAATAAGTCCATCTTGAATTGTCCTCTTTCATTTTCTGATAATTTATATGTGGATTTGTGGACCATGGGAATATATCTATATTAAACTAAATGGACGATAATTGTTAAAAACTCTTCTTGAACGTGGGTTCCACTGTAACGAGAAATATTCGTCCTGATGCCATACTAATTTCTCATTAGAATAGTGGGTTCATTTTAAAACTGAGATGGCTCTATATGCATTTATGTTAGGTCATTTATATCTGCATTTCTTTTGATTTTAAAATAATTGTATTTACTCTTATCGAATAAAGGGTTTATTGGCTTATTATGTCCTTGTGCCCTTTATAAATTTCATATATGTATTCTGTTAGGAAATTATATATACGGGCACAGGGAAAATCTTCTTTTCTAAAATAACCATGGAGACAAGTTTCTAATTGTGTTAAAAAGAGGTATATCATTTACATGTATTGATTCAGCATGTTATAAAGAATAGGATAAATACCACCATGTATATATTTGCATGTGTGCCTATAAAAAGACTTTGATAAAACTTCAAACAAAACATGATATTGATGTTTAAAGTTCATCGAAAAAGTAAATGACCGACGAAAAAAACAAGCATAAGAAATCACGTAAAAAATACAAAATTATGATAACCCGGACAAACATCAGTCCCTTTACGCCTAAGTTTTTAAGAATATTATCAAAATAATACCAACTCCAAAGGTCTCTTATTGGTGAAAACCAGTAAATATAACGTACAACTTGGCAGTGGATTAAATGGATCATATAGAAAGGTCCCAATGTATGCTTCTTGAATCAAAAATAGCTGAACATTTAAAAGTTTATTTCGAGGGGAACATAACATTTCGACAACTCGTGTGTCTTTTAAATAGGTACTATATTCAGCCCGTTAATATATGTTGAAGTTCAAGTTTAATCTGTGACCAAATCTGTATCTATAACCTATTTAGATGCATACTGATATAGTATAACTGTGTTCCGTATACAGAAATACTAAAGATATATATACTAATGGTATTCCAGGGGCCTTTTTGTACGTTAACTGATATTGTTTTTTTGAGCTAATGCCAATAATAAAATAACTCTCGAACAAAATATGTATCGATAGCCATGCACATATTAGTATTAAGGATATTGTATTAAGCTAACTATGTTTTTTAACTTTGAAAATAAATATCAGTCAAATGTTAAAAAAAACAATGCGCTTACCTGGTGGTGTTGTCTTTGGGTATTAATCGAGGACGAAATTGCCCTTCTCTGCAGCTCCGGAGTCTAAGCGCATATGACTGCTGTACACTCCAACAAGAGGATTTTAATTCTTAAAGGCAAGCTAAATTTTACTTTGACATAATTTATTTTCAACGACCTGGTGATATATCCATAAAAATGCCATTCAATTGATGTTTTGTGTTTAATTGTATTAGATTCTCGTAAAGGTTAGTGACAGTAATAGCCGTGTAAATGACCACCCCTGGAGGATAGCAATCACAGCCATGGTTTATGGCCACATAGCATCAAAGCTTAAACGCATTACACAAGCTATTGTGTAGAAGCATAAGAAAGACATCTCTAGTCGATTTAATGGGCCGTAAAAGCAATATAATATAACGATGTGCTTCTTGGGACTCTAAACGTGGCCATAAACTAGACTAAAGTATCTATAAAACCCACTGTTTACAAAGTCATTAGCTTTTAATAGAAATAGATGAATTCTTTCAGCTAGCCAAACTGGCAATCTTCCGACTTGTATCGGCCTTTAATGACAAACTTCACACCTACACTAACTAGCTAGAGATTACCTTTAATTCCTTTCTTCTTAAACCACTCAAGTTAAATCTAATTATAGTATAAAAGCTAACCTAAAGGATCGAAGTCCAAATTATTTTCCTTGGCGGCATATACCAAGAGGGTTCCTTCTCAATGTTTTACAGTTGAAAGTCGTTGCACAAGGTCTTCTAGGTAATTCAATATCAATGTCATTTAAAGTGCGAATCAAATTTAATTACCATAACTAAACTAGACAAAGTTAACTTTTGAAATAAAATATAACATTTTGAGTATGCCTGCTTTTGGTGAATTAGATTTCATCAAATTACATGGAGAATTTTAAAGTGTGGGAAAATTCGAATCTCCAGTGTAATGCCATGCAAGGCAGATGTTTCAAACGTCTGGAAAGTATCAATCTTCAGTTTGGAGCTATTAAAACTTTAAAAGCGATTGTTTCGTATAAAATAGCGTGAAAAAGTGCTACTAATGAGGGTAAGGTGTTGAAATTGCACCACGACCATCTGGAAATATTTGCAGGATGCCTGAGAAAAAATAATGTATAGCACCAGTATTGTCTTAATTGGTCATTTCATTGTCAGGGATTCCCAATAAGAAAATAAGAACGCAATAGAGTTCAATTGAGAAGTGACAGACAAACGGAAAAATTCGTTGACATTTTTTTCGACATTTCTGGTGATATCAAGCTCGTGAATATACATAAAGGTAGTTTTTACAAGCAACAAAACCTGAAAATGTACTCGCGACAATGAATAGTTTGTCCTTTGCCCAAACATCTTTGCTCTATGCATGTTATTGACTTTATATTTTTATTCATTTCGACCTCAATCCTTTTCAATATACGCCAAACGTTGAACTTTTTTTCCTGAGAATGAGAATTTTGGCAGCTCATGCCACATTATTTTATTGATCTTACACTTTGTATCTTTTAATTGTCTCAACTATGGAAACCTTTCTATTTGAATGTCCACATTAAGATTTCAAAATCTATAAGCTTTGAAATAAACTAAAATAGCAATTTCCAAAACACCCATTAAAATTTTCAGTTTTTATAAAATCAAATAAATTCTTCGAATATTTCTATTAGAGCCTTTAAATTATGTTTATTTCAGACCACTTGATATGGGCCACCGAGTTTGTGCCCTTGACTATATGTCATTGAAGGCTGGCCATAAGCATTTCCACACAGGGCGTGGTTTAGGCCCGAAATGGGGATATGTAAAGTAAACTTCGCTGAGGCTCAACACGGGAGGGTGTAGATTTGACCGTCAATTGACACGTTTACTTAGATGGTTCAGGGGAGAGAAGTAGTCATTGAACACACGCACTCCGGTCATATAAATACAGTGAATGATGAATTAAATGTTGAATTCTCCACCCGATAGTAGTCCGTTTATTCAGATATAATTGCAGTACTACCAGAGTAAGCTCTGCACTAGAAAACACACTAAAATTGGTATAATCGGTTTAATGGGAATAACTAAAACCTCTGATTTTCTAAACACAGCTAAACGGTATGTATTTGCTTAAAGTGGCATGAGCTGCCAAAATGTTGATAATTTGACGTTTGAAATTATTGGTTTTTTTTTCTTCTCAAGACGTATAATTCAGAAGCTTTTGAGTGCTTCTAGCCTCGAGACTTTGGCTTAGAGTGAATGAATGGTCGTCCCGGTTATTTAAATTTGGTTTACTTTTCGAACACTATTCCGGTTCGTATAGGCCACATACTGTATGAATTTTCCTCATTCCAACGCCAATCATTTAGTTTTTCGATGGCCTTCAAAGCCTCTTACTGTCGTGACGATCAGAAATTATGAAAAAACGTGAGAATTTGGCAGCTCGTGCCACTTTAAATAGTAGAGCCACAAATCGAAGATAAAGTCTAGATACAAATGTCATGTAAATAGAACCCAAACCGGATAATCTGAAAATACAAGATATATGGTCTGAATTTCAAGCATATGAAAAACGCTGTGAATAAAGGTTTTGTATCAGAGCGATCGGAACACTATTTTGCTGGTTTGGTGCTTAATGGATTTGTTTTCTAAATATTGTATGTTTTATCAAATATATGAATGTAGGAAAACCTTTACATTGGTTATTCGCATGTTAAAAAGTCAACCGGAACGTTTCTTTTGAATTTTCGAGAAACGTTTCGAACGCGGTTTGGTTTAGCCCTTATCTTATTTTCAAGCGTCACATGATCGGCTACTTTTCCACATAACAAAAACAGTGTTATCCATCAAGAGTCAACTTTAATGTTGTATATTTCGCTATATGAAAGGACACGTCAATACATTACAACTATAAAAGATTATACAAGAAGAACACTAACTGCTTCAGAGTAAAATAGCTCGACCTCTGAGCCAACGGCCAGTCATTGCTTATAAAATGAACAAGAATTTAAAAAATCTGTTAGCCAGCACTAAACTCTCTTGTCTTCTACCTATGAACCAAATCACATAGTTTCTCTTTCTTTTCCCATCATCATATTTTGTTCAATTTCAGTTTACCAGACTTATTGCCACAACTGAAACTCCATACAGCTTTGTCAATATATTACAAAGTATTTCAGAAAAAGATTTACTGGCTATTGCCACACTCCTGACTGCCATAAACCTGGTAAAATATCATGGGTTTTGGTTTATTACAACAACCTATGACTGGATGTAAGGGTCTAAATGACAGACCCCCTTTAAACACAACTAGAAACTTCTCATAATGGTTATTTTAGTCAAGTGTCCGTCTGTTTTTGGGTCTATACATCTTTGAATAACAAAACAAACGGTGCAGAGTATATTTTATTTTTCCATTTCAAACATAAAATGTTCACTGAGACACTTTGGGAGGTGTGTATTTTCTTATCTACAATTAGGTCTCTTGAATATAAGAGCCACGATTCGGGTTGTATATATTTTCAACACACTCATAGTGTGGTTATTTTCGACAAGAATATTTTCCCTGTGCCCGTGTGTTTTAGTGTTCTTAAATATAGTAATGTTCAATTTTATAACAAAACAATATTAAGAAGTGTCAGAGTTGAAAACATGCTTCCTTGTACTAATAATTATCCCACGCCTGTGTACATTTCATTTCGAATCTGTCCATATTTTCTAGAACTAATTTACTAAAACACTTTTTTATATTAATATTTTCTAAAACTAATTTACTAATAGACTTATACTGTCCAATTATAATTAAAAATGTACATTTATGATCAATTAGTTTGTTTGGGGTTTTATTCAGTAAGCATGAGAAATGTTTTCTATCACATCTAACAAATAACTACATGTAATAAGGTCACTACCCAAGAGCCATACGCATTAGAAACCACAATGGATAATTTAGATACAGTTTTATATTATTTACTTTTGAAAAATGAAGCTTTTATTAATATTTGCTAAACAAACGCTGAGAATGATTCAGAGTTTGTCCGCGGGGGAGGGGTCAGTGGAGCTTGTGTGGAGGAAAATGGCCGGACAGATGATGATAGGATGCTTGGTGAATGCTGGTCCAAGAAACTGACAGCATAGATAAAGCTGGATAAAAGGAAGTTAATAAATGGCCAAACCTAGTGTCTTTGACAGTCTCTTTAATACCGACTGTGCTTCTGTAGTAATTAGAATTCGGACCATCCTAGATTTCACCGGCTTTGACCAGCCTTATCTCTGTGGTCAGATCAAAGGTGATTTATTTCAGTTCCAATAGTAAGCTGCTTTTGAGGGCTGATATGGTCAAGACTAGCCCTCTGTCTCCGCATCCTCTTTATATGTTTATACAGGATTTAAACCATTAGGATTGGTGTTGTCGGTTCAAGCAATACTCTAAGATCGTGTCATTGGAAACCAATACCAATATAGGATAACTCTCGTCGACAGTTGGATAAACATCTTGAAGGGCTTGGATCTCAGCTCGAGGCGGTTTATCCTGCTAACATATTCTTGGTCATTCCAAAACCAAGTCTTAAACTGACGTCTGATATTAACTGGGAAAAACACAAACTGATAAACTTGACACACGCTTTGGAAGTCTCAAAGTCTGCAATAAAAATACTTTCTGAATACATTTAGCAAAGAATAACATTGGTTCGTGTAGAAGGAGATATGCTTTCCTTCGATTGGCAGGAGATGATTTTCCTGGCACCTGTTTCAGACCCGAGATGGAACCATTAATCATCGGTAACCTAATAGTGAGACTTGGAGACTGCAGTTAGAAAAAACCCACAAGTAAATGGCCAAGCACGGGCGGGCTGGATTGACAGAATGTTGTTGTTGTCTGAGTTGGTCTGACATTTATTACAAGCGGGAAACCATCAGAAAGAGCAAAGTAGATCTGTTATGACGGCCTTATATTTGAAACCGCCATCTTGGCACTGACTACAGCAAATACACTTACCCTGCTAGTTCTAACAAATAACTAAAACTACCATTAAGATGCGCTTGACTTTGAAAACTCCCGAAATGTTTAGCTATGCGTTATGCGGACATTTCCATCGACTAATATTGAACGTTTTTACCAGGAAGTGGTTAATCTTGCACACCTCGGAGGCTTCTTTCCACACCTTTTTTTCAAGATAAACTGTTTTCTTTTGAATAATATTTTTTTTAAATATTTATAAGAATAGTAATCTTTCTTACATTCATTTGTTTTATGTTGACAAAAGTAAAATGTGTAATAAAAATGGTATTATCCCGTTATTCATGGAAGTTTTATCAGACTATAACCGCGTCTTTAATTGTAAACTTTCATTTTCCGTTGACTATTACTAGGATGATGTTCCAGTGGAATAATTTTTGAGTGCAACTTAAATTGTGTATTGAACAGTTTTGAGTTTATATAATGCGATTTAAACCTCTTGTGCCAAATAAAGAATTATTGGAGCAATAATAATAATACTTTATTTCAGACACAGAATAGGTCCATAAAAAATATGTTCTCCAACCCATAAAATAAAATTGCTTTCAAGGGAGACATATTTTAGCTTTACCAGGTATATATCGCCCAAATTACAGTTCTCTTTTTATAACCCATGTAAGTAACTTGATTAGCTTTGATCATTTGCAGTTCAAAACAATTGTTTATTTTGTTGACGGAAAGTAGGACGCAATTCTGTAAATAAAAACCCTGGCATTTCATTTTGTATCGTACAACAATCTTTAAATTCAAATAAATGTAATATAACATAGAAAAGTATGAATCTGATATATAGGGTTTAATACCACAAGTCAGTGTTATACAGAAACGTCGAAGAAGCTGATTAAGACTGCTATTTTCTTGAAAAGGTTAACAATTAAATTAATAAAAATACCCATATTTCCTTGGCTTAGGTAGATAAAATGGTTTACTGGTGTCAATAATTTAAATATAACTATATGTACAGTTGTATTTTATTGGACATGCTTTATCATTTTCGTTTTAGTGCTTTTCTGTAAGATGTTTAGGCCTTGCATTGAAATAGTGGTTAAAACAATTAAAATTTAAATAAAATTGATTTTAATTTATTTTACAGATATCTATATAAGTCTATGTTGTTAGACGATAACATACAATCTTGCAAAATATTTTGTTGAAAAAAAAAACACCTTATAGTGTGGCTAATGAGAGATATAAGCTTGATGCAATAATTAAATCATATTTAGCTGTACATAGTTTGTTAAGTATTGGAAGCAAAACTCTTAAAATGAATTAAAAAAGCTGTGAGAATTAAGGTTTAGATTGTTGGCGTTATCCACAGCTGGTTATATGTATATATAGGATTGGCGCTGTCCCATTCAGCAATCGTCATGATGTAAGATTCCCACTAATGGCTACTCTAGAGATTCTCACAGATACCTCAATGGGAAAACCATTTGAGTCAATTCGAAATGGTCATTAAGTGAGGAAAACAAGTCTTAAGAAAGGTCATAAATCTTGTGGACGTTTAATCAGACTACAAATGAACATCACGTAATAAACACATGTGTTTGTCCATACCTTGTCCGACTTAGTTGATAGTTAGATGTTGGCTTTTCAGTTCTCTGAAACTCTTGCTTATATTTAATGATGTTTGATAAGTAAGGTTCTTATAGCGTTTATACAAATCAGAAATAAACGTTTTCTAGGTTACTTGTTTTTTGTAGTGGGGTGGATGGGGGAGGGAGTTGGGGTGGCAAGCAAATCATATTTGACAAACCCTTTGTGAGGAAATTTCCAGAGAAAATTCACGTTCTAATAGATAATTTTATTAAAACCCTCAGTGTTGTTTCTCTATTTTCGATAAGCTCAACTGACCATATATTTAAGAAAGAGCATAAGTAGTTTCTGTTAGAGCATATATCGAAAGGCCTAAGTATGCTTAAATTTAGCTGTAAATGAATTTCAAACCTATGTATCGGTTTCATATCTTAACTAAAGCAATATCCTGTGATGTAGATTTTTTAAAGAATTTTGAAAACTACGAAAACTGTGTAAAATTGTTTCGAAAACAAGGTAGTGATATTGACGATAGCATCCATGTTTTACCTATAGTACACTGGTCCATAATGGCTGCCATCTCCATCGTTGTTGTACAAAGACAACCAATTCTGTATCCACTATTGACACATCTTTCGGACTTTCTACGCCAGATCTTTTTTAGACAGAGGAAGCGGGTTTTGTGGAGCTCAAATTCCATAGAAACATTTTCCCAAACACAAAAGATAAGATGCTAGAATAAACATACGTATCTGGCAGTACTTGACATGTTGATGCTGGTCACGTGATCTAGCTCCTAAGCTTCCCGATATCAGTAACAAGTATTCCAAGGCAAGCAAATCCATTTTATGAGAAAGGAAGAGTGGATGTCACGCTAGCCAATTTGTCTGCCATTAAAAAGGTAATATATTTTCTATAATCACTTTTCTGTCGGGAAGCTGTTTTATGTTTGTCCTATGACATGCTTGTTCAACATCCACATATCGCTGACACATCCTTTCGCTCTATTCCAACGACTTAACACTATTCCAGTTGACCTTATTCTCTTTTCGAAACATCATTTTTCACCTGTGATGTAAAGTCTCCACCTCCTCCAAGTGGATACTTTAAGCTTCTATGGTTGCAATAACGCCTGGCTGTGTTTTTATCTATGTGATTTATATGCGATACAGCCCATTTATCACACCTCGAGGTATGAACGAACAACAACCCTGCTACTTTCACCAATAACCCGCCCAGATAACAGAATGTAAATTGTTTCTCTTCATAGTTCATTATTTATTATATCTCCACTTGGAGCTGGGGAGAGCAAAACCTTACGTTCAAGGCAATAAGGTTGAATTATATCAGTGTTTCGGATACAAATGAGTAATATTTACCCCGGCATTTTTGCATTTACATTTATCTAAACTTCTACATACCAGCTTTTAGTCACAAAACATTTTGTTGTGGCATGTATGGTATCGCCTTAAATTCAACATAGTTTTCATTTTGTTTTTGGCAAGGGTGGAAAATTGTTAAGTTGAAAAACTCAATAAAGTTATAATGCAGCAATCAATCAAAACACACCCTGAAAAATGTAAAAATGGTCTCGTTTTAATATATTATGGTAA
This sequence comes from Lepidochitona cinerea, assembly GCA_963971465.1. Classification (NCBI taxonomy): domain Eukaryota; kingdom Metazoa; phylum Mollusca; class Polyplacophora; order Chitonida; family Tonicellidae; genus Lepidochitona; species Lepidochitona cinerea. Next base: position 104,191,080 of record OZ020551.1, on the reverse strand, counting down.
ATGTCCCGTCTGCATATCCATTGTTTTCTTTCAAAAATCGTTATAATTTATGGGGTTTTTTTTATTTTTGATTTTTTTGGTTTGAGAGGTGGATTTGATAATAACGTGATGTGTAAGGGTGAGGTGAATGAGTAACACAAAGGAAAAGTAATAAATCAACTGTTTGTCAATTCGGTGTTTTAACTAGCTCCCTGTAGAAATAAATACGGCCTTAACGTGCTGGCCATGTCATAAATAAAACATGATTGTATTTTGATGCTACCTTTTTCAAAATCACATGGCACAGACAGTTATTTTCGTACAAATCCCATTGGCTTAAGGGTCTCGTGACTATTTACGGTCAACTGGGTTTTTTTGTAGAATTATTTATGAAACGGATGATTTGAGACAAACATCTCTGGTTGAATAATATTTGTTCTGATGGGGAATCAACTAGAAATCAGACTTGAGCGATTCAGCATTATAGACAGGTACTATGTCTGCCGTTAAGCTCTTTGTATATATTGAGAAAATCGTACCGACAAATACAAAGCTGTTGTATGTATATAAAAAGGTCGTATTTCTAAAGCCATAACCGCCATAACTCATCTGAAGGTCAGTCATTTTGAACGTTAAATCCTCACTCACTTCTTCACGAAAGGAATTTATGAAAAATATACACGTTAAAAAGTCCATAAAATATGTATTCCATGACAAGGAATTGACTGTAAATATGATGTAATTATACTGAAATTCGTGTATATTTATCAAAATTCGCTATAGATATACACATATTTGGAAAATAAAATACTCAAGTGTTGCAGTTTTACAATGCATACTGTATTGAGCATTTGGTTAACTGTAATTTTCAGGATTTTTTAAAATTTATTTTGGATCGATGCTAAATATCTAATTTTTTTATTTGAATCTAATCACATTTAGAAAGTTTCTGCATAAATCATCAAGGAGGAAATCTACCCTGTAATGTAGATCTGTTAATTAAACACTTTAGTTAAAACTTTCGGTTATGGTACCCCTTTCCGTAGAACCCTTTTTGATTCAAGAGCTAAACCAATTCTTCTCAATGTTCCCCTTAAAAGTTAACCTAAATACATATCAATGGTGGAAGAACCCCTGGTTCCCCTGGTTCGATGCCTGGCAAAGACACCCCAAGATGATGATGATTTGTAGATGTACATAATATTTTCTACTGGTCACCAATTTGTCAGCATTTTTTTTTTGGTAAATAAGTTAATCAATTTGTACAATGAACGCGAAGTTAGGTAGCTCAGTCTTGAAGTTTGAACTTTTTCAATAGTTTGTACAATAGGCCAAAATATGCTTTAACTTAAGTAACGCATGCACATCCTTAATTGTATATTGACAAATAATATCTTCAGTCGAATTCATGCCAGCAATGAACATTTGAAAAAACCTATTTTTAAAAGTATAACTTTACTATTTCCTTTTTGATACTGATACATCCATCAGTTTGCATTTCCATTTACAATAGAGTGTGTTTTGGCGTTTATGAAATACACAATTCAATAAAAATTACTTTACCATTTTGGTCATTGCCTCATGCTCATGGAATTTTTATATTCTTTTACATTAGATAAAAACAATCGTTAATAGACTATAACTAGATAAAGTTATTTCAAGAAATATACGTTATTAATTGACTGCAGCACACCATGTATTATCTCTATTGTTTTATCTAAAAATGGCATATTTTAAATACTGCAATCCATTTTTATTAAAATTGATTCGGTCTCTTGATTATATATTCAAATTGCTCTCATTTTGAACAAAGTTGATTTACAATGCATGTAATAATTTCACTTGCTGTGTTTTTGAGAGGAAAGAATGTTGATATTTTCATTTTCCAATTGGTATTTGATTGTGTCTTGCTTAAACCTTATTAAACATTGATATTCGAACCAACATAAATTTCATTGGTTACAATTTAACTATTAAATTGCTTTATTCATTCTTTGACAAAAATAAATATACTTCCCCAACTAAATTTACCGTATGTACCCCATCCATGTAAAATATCCCAACCTGTGTTTAGCCTACATGTGATACTTATTTATACTAAAAGTTTTACAATTTTTACTCCACACGTTATTCTGAATGAATACTTATAGAGGGGTTTCAAATCGGGGAAAATCATTAAGTAGCATTTGTTGCCAAAATATTCATATTCTTATACTACAAAAATATTTTTGTTATTTAGTGAAGTCGAGACGCTTAGTGAACTCCGTCTCTGGAATATACAAAAAACGCTGGTGTTCGCTTTAAATGAATTAACTTGCATCTATAGTTTATTTAAATCTGTTTGGTTTCTGAAGACATCAGTCGAGCAAATGGTGACCTAGCAATACATATGATCTTGTAATACAACACTTACATGTTTACGCCATATCTTGTCTGTATATAATACTGGTAAAAGACATACCTTGGTCAGTGTCAGTGAAAAGAGCATTCCCTATCTTTAGACATACACAGTTCTTGTTTTTACAATCACACTATCTTTTCTGAAGTCTATCCTATTGACTTTTCTCACCTTTTCCGTGTGTATTTGTCACGGGTCGATCTTCTAACTGCCCTGGGCCATCTTTTCAACTGTTTTCCTATAGAAATCCTCAGCAAGCGACGATAATCAACAAGACTATGTTACACCTTACTGCCTTTCCCGACCTCTCGCCCCTTTGTTCGTCTTCTAGCAGACGGTGAAAGCGCCATATCATTTAGGGTCATTTATGATCATTAACCATTCAACGCCATTTCTCTCTATTCATTTCCATCTAGATCCATCACCTAGAACTTCGACTAAATACAATTTCCATTAATTTCCTAGTCAAGGTGTTTTTGTCTCGAGTACGGGGAGGTTGACTCCAAACTCCGCCCTTTAGGAGAAAAACGCCAGGCTATCGCTTACACAAAACATTGAAATTTATTCTCACACCTGGAAATGGGTTGAAAATAATCAGTTTACGGATGGGGAGTATTGATTTCAATCTGCTCTGAGGTACATAACAATTGTATTCATTTGAATTATTCCTAGTCTGTGTTATATAGAAACACCATTCAGTTTGTCGCCTAGGGTGGGGCGACGTGCATAATTATGATCACCAGTAGCATGAAATCAAAGTAAGGCTATTCATAACCTAAACCAAGTGGTACGTGTGGACTAATGTATACGAAACACATATACGCGTGGACTAATATTCACAAACTATATAAAACACACACATAAAGGTGGTACATGTGGACTAATATCCACAAAGTATACGAAACACACAGATAGTTGTGGTACGTGTGAACTAATGTCCACAAAGTATACGAAACACACATACAGTGGTAAACCGAAAAGAACAAAATGAACAACGATTTGCCAGATTTACTCATGTGGTGTTCAAAAAGTTATCAAATCTATACACCGAAACACCACATGGATAAAACTGAACACGAAAGAAAGGTTTTTATTGTTAGAACATCTATGGAAATGCTTTAGACATATTAGATAGTCATGAATAAATGTCATGATATTGAAACTGTGATTGACGTTTTGGGTATCAGTAACCCAACAGTCACATCCACAATTACATTCACAAAGTTATGTACAAAACCTTGCGTTTGTATAATGTCTTATGGATTTATTAAGTGGATAACTCTCGAGTCTGAGGGGATATTAAACTGATTAGAAAAGTTCTTTGATATGTAACAGCAGCACTTGGTGTTAACTACTCCTACAAACGTTTGCTATTATACACCTGTCATACGTCGAGTCTTTGATCTTCACCGCCATTCACACCTCCTCTTATTATCGTGTCCTTCTAGTGAAGAATGTCTATTGGAACATCTCTACCTTTAACATATTTTTCTCCGTATGGGAGAGTTTTCTTTGATCTTGTCTCATCGTGTAAGCCTAGCATTTAACCGACTTTTTACCTTTGGTATGAATATGGCGCTGTCATCCCAGACGTCTGTTTTTCTATCCACTCCTTAATATACATCCTAAGAAAGATAAAAAATGCAAGTTTTAGCCTTTTAGCGATGTTCCAAAATGGCCATGCGAAATTGTAATTATTCTGAATGCATCAATCTATTTGTTTTCCATTAAAGCATATCATTTTTCTCATAGACTGATAAAGGAAAATTTACACCATTTTACAGTTAAAGCTATAATAGTACGAGCTAAAATATGTAACCCGCAAGCGACAATGAACAAAATAAGACATGTTAAAAATGTAAAGAAATAAAGAAACATTAAGCAATTTTATACGTAAAGAAATATATTAGTTGTTCATTTTTAAATTAAATTGAAGTGAGAATTACAACTGTGGTCGGATAGTGATTGCTTTTAGCAAAGCCTTTTCTTTAAAACTAGCTGCAATGTATATATGTTAAAAGGACGTTGATTGGCTGTTGTTTATGGTTTTGAAAAGCCAGTACGATGAATGCGTGACATTTATCAGGGAGCTGGAGGATAGACATTCGCTGTAGTTAAACGCGAAGAGGTGAAAAGGTCAAAATTAATGGATACCTCGCTTATACCACACACCGAAGATAGGCACTACTGTATCTACCTACATATTTCTATTGTACTCTTACTCTATAGGTTATAGTTGTCGACGTTTTCTTTAAGCTTCAGAACTCAGATTATTGTATTCACACCGGCTTGCATTGGCTTGGCGAGGAGTCCACATACACACCATGCAGTAAAACAATATTTATGATCACTAAAACACACGGGCACAGGGAAAATCGTCTTGTCTAAAATAACCATGGAGACAAGTTTCTAATTGTGTTAAAAAGAGGTATATCATTTAGACCTTTATACTCCATAAAACAATATTGTTACTCTAAATTACTACGAATTTAACATCAAAACTCAAAGCGTTTGTTACAAAGTTTGCATGTAATAATTTTTTCTCAAAGCTATAATTGAGAGGCGGGGGTGGCGGTATTTGCTATGTTCTTCCAAGTTAGCAAATAAAAGTTTAGGGTATATTAAAAAACCCATGATATTTCGTTAGGTTGACGACTATATATATGCTGTTTTTTTACCCTTAATTGCACTTAGTTTCGGTCCACTTTGAATACAAAAAATATGTGTACTCTCAACAAATATGAAAAAAATATTTCTTAGTTTCAGCATTGGAATTTAGGGAGAATTGTGAGCATTTTGGATATTTCAGCCAGTTTTATAGAGAGCCATTTTTATTACCCAGCAAGTTTTAGTTCCTTTATTCAAGTAACGAATGTAGATCACTATAGTGTTTTATCAGAATATTAACTCAAGTAGCAATAAATTAGGGACAGTATTTTACCTGTTTTTTATTATTATTAAAACATTATTGGGTTCAATGAATGACTTTCTGTTCTAACATTTTCATTTTAAATCGTCGGCCAAAAAGACAAAAAAATATCTCTCATTGATTGAGAATAACATATATTGGTACTTTACTTTTTTGTAAACATTCTTTGTCATCTTATATTTATTTACTTTCTCTCGGCTATTTTTTATGTTAATGAATTTTAGAATTAGTCAAATTGCATTGATATCCGATTGTATTATAAGCAATGAATACTACCTTTAAAACAGCAACTCTTTTGCCGCTAATTTCAATATCAATCTTTTTTGCACTTCTATGATTCATTGAGCATGTGTTTTGTTGATTACCAGAATAAACGTTTATTTAATAAGTATTCAGGGTAATACACTGACTATTCCATAAATAACATTTTCTATTGCCATTAATATTTATTTTTATATTAAAGGTAAATACAAATTAGCTTAGATAAAAATAGTTTTGAAAATGGTATATACTCCATATCTACCTATTGTTTTCCTCCCAACAGCTCATTACATAAGAATTACTGATGTCTCAACATGCGAAGCACATATTCACCATGGCTCTGAAACAAAAACAAACACGCTAAATTTACCAAACGTAAAACAATATAATCATTTGTCACATTTTTCTGCTGTGTTTTCCCACGAAACATTGTTAAGGGGCATAAAAATATGGATTGTTTAGCATATTAATAAACATATTAAATGGGTTATGGTCGCTGATTGGCTTATCGATGGATTGGGGCGTGTCAGTCAATGGACGCGAAATGAAGCCAAAATGTCACTTTCGAAATTTCTTGTGAATAAAGGTTTTATCAAACAACCATTACAATACAAGGGTACCTTAATAGGAGATAACCTCTGAATAAATTAAAAAATTATTAAATCAAATGTTCGAGTAGCTAATCTTTAGTTTCCATAAAAGAAAACAGAACACATTAAGAATATGTAGTTAGTTGGCTTTGAAGGTTTTCACGACCTTCTGAATGCCAAATTGATCTGTATATTTACTGGTTATTTTTAGTGTATATTTTCTGATTGAAGTAAAATACAAAATGCTCTAAAACATAACTGTACTATACACCAGTTAATAAGATAAGAGTTTTAAACATCTGTAAATGTTGCTTACGAGTATTTGATGCAAAGCGTGGTATTATGGTAATTTTTCAACAAAATATTAATATGTTATTGAAAGGATAATGTGCTTATCAGACAATGCAACAAGTGACAAACATAAATTAATGTAGTGATAAAATACACTCATAAAATACGCTAAAGTATAGCCTGTAAGGGGAGATGGTGATAACTGTTAATAAGAGCTAGATAGTTATGGCTTAAGTCAGGCGAGGTGGGCCTGCCTGTCTGCAAGGGGGATTTGTTCGGCAGGGTTTATTCCCCTTTGTCCGCTAAACTGACTGAAAGTCGCTCATCGAAAACTTACTCCGGATGAGTCGGGCATAATCATTTAAAAAATCAGCAATGACATGGAAGTAAACCTTTGGGATGTCTTAGAATAAACACTGATAAAAGATAAGTGGGGAAAATGTATGATTGGTTGGAGAAATATGCTGTTTGTGCTAAACGTTGAAAATAAATAACGTTGGATTTACCTGTCAAAGAACCATGGTAACACGGCCATGGTATTTCACCTTTGACCTTTAATATTTTCGACTAGCGAGTTGATATTTTCAATTGGCAGGGTTTTAAGCCAAGTGTCATTTTACAAAAAGCAGCAACTAGCTGCAATATTTATTTTTCTACCTCTCCGGCTATTATATTCCTATTCATTTGTCACAGAAAGTCGTTAATTTTCATAAGTGACAAGTAGGGGGCAAACTAATTGCCCTCTACGAAAACTCACCAAAATTAGATAACTTTTTCTTCGGGATTTTTTAATAAGATCGCGCAACCAGAAGGAAAGAAAAACTGTCGATGTGTTGTCTGTCTTTGGGGCATTATAGAAATTGTCGAAACGGATAATTTCTAATTTAATTCAACTATGACGTTATGATATTAATTTAGAAGTTTCCAGTGAGTGGATCGTTCCAATCAGAATGTGGGTATTGCACAAAGTCGGAGTCCGCCCAACATAAAGCATCACACGAAGCGTTTCTTAGAAATCAATACTGTCCTTTATCTCCGTGCAAAGCTGGGTGAAGTTCCTTCATAAACAGTAAACCTTTAATCTATCAACAGTACACACCAATTACACTACACGTTCAGCTTAGCACTCTGCATGTAAGTCCTTGGTCTGTGGGATGGGGATAGCTGCAGCCTTTCAATCAATATCGATCGAAAACATAAACAAACTTCTAACTCTGATTTCTAAAGGAGTTCATCTAACCCCTAACTCACTAATCATTCTACTTCGGAATAAATCTTGTCTGCTTGAAAAATATTGACACTAAATATTCACACCAATGAGATTTAGGATAAAGCCTCCAGTATTTCTTCACTTGTTCTAGTCCGTATCCGACCTCTAAGCTGAAATCCAGTTAGGTACGTATTCTCTTATTTTAATTTAACGAACAGTTAAAGTATTAATTCGTGTCTATTTGTATATTTCGAATATATATGTTGGTTCTGTTTCAATATAGTCACACATATATTGCTAATCCGTGTGTCATGGAAGTGTTCAAGTATTGACCATTATTTTACATAACTATAAAGGTAAATACAGTCATTAAGACTTTAGACGCATAGTGCAGTTTAACTATCCGTGTGCGTGTATCACGAGAATCATAAACTTTTATACAATTTCTGCAATTTCAACATTTAAAAAAAAAAACTACAGCTTATAAAAGGCATAATTTTCTTAGCAATCTTCTTTAAGTGGCATGAGCTGCCAAAAGGTTGATATTTTGAGGTAAAAACAGAATGTGGAAATTATCGGCTATTTTTCACAAGAGGTATAATTCAGAAGTTTTTTAGTGCTTCCAAACTCGACAATGTGCGATAAAGTTTTGTTTTGAATTAACTTTGGCTTAGAATGAATGAATCGTCGTCCCGGTTATTTAAATTTTGTTTTCATTTCGAACACTATTCAGGTTCGTATAGGCTAAATAGTGTATGGATTTTCCTCATTCCAACGCTCATCGTTTAGTTTCCCGATGGCCTTCAAAGCCTATCACTGTCGTGACGATCAGTAAATATGAAAAAAGTGGGAATTTTGGCAGCTCATGCCACTTAAAGGAAATATTGTTAAAATGTCATTTTTTGCACAAGAAATGTCATTTTGTTTTTAATTTCTGTGAGTCACTCAATGTAAGCCATAGACCAGTTTCAATAGAACGCCATCTCGATGTTTTTTTGTTAAATTCAAATTCAAACACACATCTACAGTATTGCAAATTAACTACGTTGAATAAGTTTTTGGACACTAAGCCTGTATAATAAACGCTGACATAGACTTTCTGAATCGTAAGTTGTATGGAATATCAATTTCTATGTTCTGTGGATAAAGAAAATGGCTGTATATTGTACACCTAGAGAAATGATATAAAATGTATTGTATACAAAGTCTGTCTTGAACAATATTTAGTATAATTCACCTATGTTCTGTCTGGTTCCATATACGATTTTAACTCTTATAATGTGTTTACAGATGAAATGCAAGTGTCTATTGCTGTTTCCGTGTTTAGAGAAATGGATGTTTTAGTTAATTCTGTAATTGTTTCCATCTACATAAACAGTATACGCTGTTAGTATTCAATCACTTTGGCTGTCCATCATGACGTCAGTGATGGGACTGAAATGAAACAGTTTCCATCACACGCGCTGTCAATCTCACTGGAGAATCGGTCACTGTACTTCCATCGTACCATCCTCTACCAAAAGTACCATTTTCCGTATCGCCAGGATGAAGATCAGGCGCGTCTGAGTGTCGAAGGCTTGGTGGGTATGTTAGTGTTGACGTTAATGGAGAAAATAATGAGGAAATATTGCCAAAGGTGTTCAATGACATATAATATACCTACCAATGCCACAAGGTGAAACCCGCGAACTGAAGAAATCCGGAAGTAAGTTTATATGTTTAAATCCCATATAGCAGTCAAAAATAATATTCCAGGATCGTCCGAAGATGGTATAATCTCCAAATGTATAATTGTAGGTAGACTAGTCAAACTGGCACTTAATTCCAATATATGAATTGAGTAACTCGTTAGAAAAATCCATGGAAACTCCAGTTTCGGCTCTCGTATCGGTTAAACAAATGGACTCAGATGTAAGTTGTATTAACGTCTGTAGAATCAGGTATCGTTATGTCGATATATTCCAACACTCTGACCTATCACTTCTGTTTTACTCACATTTAAAGCTTTGCCCCCTGGCCTCCTTCACTAACTGCCATTTCTAGGATTCCCTGCCGTTTTCCTCTAACTAATGTAGTATTTGGTAAAGAGATATCATCCATCGTCTGTCCGCCCCTATGTCATTAATTGTAGAAGAAACCTGGGGGCCAGAGATGTACAATGGCCCTGGTAATGGGCCTCATTATTTTAAACCATTGATAGGTTCTTAATGTGATAACAATGACCCACTGGGTTAACAAATGTATCTGAACTCCACCGCTACCAATGTGGACAGATATTCAATTCTAATGGTTGAAAGTCTACCCCAGTAAATGATACGGGTATATATAACACTAAATAAGCTTTCGTCTCCGGAGTTGAGTCGATAAATGAATAAACACACTCATGTGTGAGGATGAATTTAAAATATCTACCTGGGCCAAAAGTAATTAATGACTTCAGTTTGATAGATTAAGCTCAATTGTTTCCCTTTTATCGTTTCCATCAATTATCTCAAAACCACGTGACTTTGCGACTGTTATATTCCTCTATTTGTCCAGTCACTTCACATTTTAAATGGCGGGAAATGATTTTATTGACGATCCTATGTTGGACCACTTTACACTGTCATTTTGGGACAGTTAAGCCTTGGAATGAGAACAAGTTATATGTGTTTATACATGTATGTTAGCGTATTTTTTGATACCCATTCAGCCGATGTGATCGTTGCCAATGATAAATTAGCCAATTCTTGACCCATAGAATACTAGATTCTAGATGTATTGTGTAAAAGGTACTGCCTGCGGGAAGAGGTTTAGACAGGGTTGACTGATGACCCTATACGAAATACACCCAGAGGGAACCTATCAATAACAACACCTGTATTATCCTATATAATCAACTACTAAATCTAACGCAGGAGAAAATCTGCGAGTCGGGGTGCGGTTGCGTGAGAAACCATCCCTGGGACAGAATTGTTTCTGCAAGGAATCAGTTGCCAGTATCGAAAATATCTGCATTTGATCTTTCTGGTTTGAATAACAAATACACAGTACACAGAATGAGTGTGTATGTATACAGGTACCTGGCAGATAATTCAGTCATATTCCATCAGGTGATGGTGATTGTGGAAGGATATTTTATCTGTTTTCTTCTGGAATGACCGTTTCTCTACCCCCGGTTTTAGATAAATGTTTTTCGAAGTATTATGGATAGAGATCGGGGATTCGGTATAAGTGAATGCGTGTTTCTTGGTTTATTGTGTCCATTTTTACTTTTCTATATTTTTTCAAGTCCCTTTCGGTGCTATTGTCATTATTAAGAAAGTGTAATCTTAAAAATAACAAGAATATTATTACATTCATTTTCTAAAAATATAAAGTTAATTAAACAACGCGAACAGTTGTTATGTTGCAAAAGCATGTATTGTATTTCATTTTTGGATCAAGCCGTTCAACTAAAACACCCATTTATTAATGTTAAGGCTTTTACGACACCGCTATCCGTTGATTGTTTTTAATCTAAAGAGAAAAGAAACAAACTTTTCGGTAAATTATATTTTACTTAAAAGGGACTTCTAAAGAAATACAATACCAGATGGAGACCTGAGCTTGTCAGGTATACACTATAGATGATGACCAACATGGCGGTCCTCCGTTAGCTAGGGTTAATGCCATGTTGAATGATTCTCATCAAACAGTAACCCTGACATAGAAGGAAAATTAAATCCTTGTTTTCTGCTTTCGTGTATGCTTAGTTTCAGTCATTGGCGTTTGTTAAAATAAATGCCAGTGCACTTATTACTTTCAAAGCAATATTAAATGAGTCCACAAAGAACACGGTTTTGTAAATGAGCTCTATACGCCTTGTATACGTTTTAATATATTGGGTTTATTTCTCTTGTCCATCTGCAGTATTTTACTTCTCGCCCAAACATTAAGTACCTATTGTACTCATCTTATTACATATAGATTCTCAGATAGCATATTTTTCTCGTTGTATCAAGCAGCTATACACTCATTATTGTCAGTAGTGTAGATATCCCGATTAGGGGAGAGTATAACATATAATTTATGTCTTCCCTGGACTGATTTATCTACTCACCCCGGCATGTTCTACATTTTATAATACCTGATCAGTTTCAATTAACGTAATAAGTGAATTCGGCACGACCTTAACTGCCTGAGAACATCAATAAAACACACATAAACTTGCCTAGATTGTCATCTTTATTACTTGCCCACATTTCTAACGAACCGTGTAAATGGTGTATAACTAAAGCGGTTATATGTTTAGTTCTGTCTAACATTAACCTCAGTCGTGATATGTATGAAATGTATATCGGGGTTATGAATACATATTTTAATTGCCGCTTAAAACATGTACATAAATTAACTGAACGTAAAGGTGTGCGCACTATGAGAACAGCGACGTTTAAAGTCTCTTCTTAACATGTTCCGTAAACGAGGTTTGGATATCACTTAGGGGTTTTGTTCGCATAGTTTTGTACCCAGGTATGTGTTTATTTTAAGGAAAAGTTTAATTAATGATAGTGTTTTTGTCATGTTGAATTTGCCCCTGGCTATATCGACGGCCTGGTTGTTCCAAGTGAGGAGGCGGGGCTAGCTGACAAGACTACTGGCCCTGACGAGTAGTTTACGGGCCGAGGCCAGTGAGCAGCAAGCCGTAACTTACACCCTGGTGTCAGCATCTTTAAATCAAAATACTTCCAAAAACCACATATAACTGTGTAGTGTGGTTAAAATTACCTATTATGGTAGATACATCTTTAGGACTGTATCTTCTTTTCTTAAAAATATTTTTTTTCTTGTGCGAGTTTCCATAAATTGTACTCGAGTAAAATAACGACATCGGCAACAAAACAATAATTAATCCAAAGTAAAGAGGATATTTCAATTGAAGCGAACAGTCACCATTCAACTAACTGGATACTTTCTTTATTTATATACTAAAGTGTTACTTTGAGACATACAGTATAAGTGCTTCCTCTAGTTTTAACAATATTGGCAACACTTCTGTGTATAACTTACTGTCAGCGTGGGTAATCATTCTCCATAACTTTGCTTTAGTTCTGTCTTGACCTACAGTTAGTCTCACGTTATTTCATCTATCATTGTATTTGTGACAGGGGGAGAATTTTAGCGTCTATTTTCAAATACAAAGACCCAATGCAACACAAAGACCAGAACTGACATTTTTAGCTTTTTGATTTTAAGTAACTGAATAGGGTTTTCTATCAACGCTGTGTTCCTTTCCGTGTAAATCCCGCCTCTGTCATTTCCATATTGTCATATATACCAAGTATGGTTCTCAACACTAAATAAAAACCCGTGTACGTTTGACTCCAATTAAGAAAAAGGCAGCTTAAATTGCTGTGCCATTCTAACACTGATCCTGCGAGATGATTTCTATACTGAGCCGTCAAAGTTGAAGAAGAATGGTGTCTACGTCTTTTCAATTCTGACACCTGCTGGACTTATTTGCACATGAATTCAAAAAGCTGTCGCCAATAAAGAAGTGTCGAGATAACTTTTACTTCGTTTTCCACCACTGTGCCCACTTGATAGTTCCAAAACAGAAGCGGTTACAATTTGAAGATTTGATAAAAGTTATTTTTCTAAACTCTGACAGCTGGTCTGGCCACAATCCCTCCATAGAGATATGATGTATGAAATCGGAAGCCAACAAGTATAGAAAATAGCGTCTGAGTGACAATACACTTCAAGATAGCGTAAGATGTTAATTTTGACGGATTACCTTAACTAACAGACTGTCCAACCGCGACAGTCGCCGGGTTTAATACTCAGCTCAGTGTTCCACTGAAAATGGTCTGCTTGCTAATTTTTCTATAATTAATGTTTATTAAAGTTCATTTTTCCTTACAAGCTAATATATATCCCTCAACAATATATATGTAGCTTGGATACACACGCGTTTTTGTGTTTTTCTCAATTTATTTTCCTTATCTCGAAACAATGTCGTGGTAAAACAAGGGACCAAAATTCTAAAATATTTAGAGAATTAGATTGGAAAACATAGACATCTTTAGTGATTAGACAATTTTACTCACGTGTCCTAATGTATAGAAGTGTAGAAAATATAGGATTTTCAACGTTAACACATTGGACGAGTGGCTGTCAGATTGCTTCTTTAACATAACTATAAATATATGAGAATGATATTTTCTGTGAACATCTGTCGTACTGCTACACGGTTTATGTCAGTTTACTGGATGGAATATCTCTGTGTTTATTTCCGTTGGAGACGAGGCGTGAAAACTTGGCGCCGTCCCTATAATGGTCGTTGATGATGAAAACAGAACTCAAAGACCCCATACGAAGATTTTCACAATTTTGCTCCTTTTTGTTCCCCTGTAAACATTTTATAGAATTTTTAAAAGTTCTATATTCGATAGGAGTGTGTTTGTAAATTAAAACAAAACAATTTGATAGAGTATCAAAGTTGTATTATAACAATATATACCTGCTTTTATAACAAATTGAAAATCAATACATTTTGATATTTCGTGGATTTGTTTGTATATGGCAGGTGTGAACTAAGTAACTTCATTATTACATAGGATGAACCGTACCCAAAAATATTGGTGTAACATATCAAACCAAGTGAATAAATTTGTTAAGTGAGGCCACGCAGTTGATTGGAAAACATAAAATTCCAATATTAGAATGCTGTTACTTTATGTCAGCCAGCTAGGCAGTACTAACTTCCGGAATTTCAGCAACTCTTCCGCCAGTTCGATGAATTGTTTGAGAAATGTTTTCATCGAGGCACACGGTCCTTTCAGAGGACTCTAATCTCCATGGAGGCAGGACCCATTACAACCATGTAATGAATTCACCGAAGCAAACCAATCGTCCAGAATTTGCAATTCCACATCGATGAGGAGATGCAGATTTATGGAGAAATATCGTGACTCTTTGACCTACAACTCCTATTTTTCTTTTCGGTTGTAATTCTTTTTTTTTTCCTTTTTACTTTGCTCGTGCTTCTTTCAATCGTGAATCATCGCCTACACCATACCGTGCTGTGTCATCCACCACACGTATCAAATAATACGATTATGGTTTTAATTGGCATTCTGCATATACCCAATTCTACTGCTAGATTAAATTTGAACATTCAAGATTATTCCCCTGATATGGCGGCTCTGCCAACGTTAATGAGGAGAAAGCCTATGTATAAAGCCATAAATATATGAAGCAAAAGAAATACAAAAACATTTGCAACCAACCCGTAAGGTGTATCGTCTGACACATTAAAACTATATTCTAAATAAGTGTGAAGATACCAAGCGAGCGTGAATTTTTAATTTTAATATAAGTTCCGTATATAAAACAACAACTAACGATAGAAGAAATTCAATTAAGGAAACTGTGTATTTTAATGCTTATGCAAACTTTAGATGGAGGGTAAAGCTGAGGATCGTTCTCAACTTCTCGTCTTATATTTAATTTATAGTAAGCAAAGAAAAGTTGTCCGTCTATTTGTTCGATTGATCCAATTTTAGCTGTGAATACAAGAAGAATAGACAGAGTGGCTTTAGGGGGATATAGGGGTTAATCCAATAAGATATAGGGGTGTTGAGCAAAGAGGCACTGGACAGGTCATTAGTCAATTTCACTGGTCAATAGCAGCCGAGTTAAACTAGTACTCAGCATTCTTAGCCCTAGCCTTTGGCCACTATGTGGTTTGCAGAAGACGTGAGTTTGTTGATTGTCTTGGCGGAAATTTGTGTGATCCCTTGAAGTGGATTCAGCTATTGTCCTTGACAACTGACCATCACAAAGGGTAACTCTGGGGGTGTTACCCACTCCTCGGTCAGCCGTGGTCTTCTCTAGCCGGTCATCGGGCTTCCTTACAATAAGAAAATGACCATCCAACCCCCAGGCTCTGTCCGAAATTTAACCTTTTATATCGATATCCTCAAGATTTTGGAAGCATTTGGCCCAGTCAACATATATCCAGGTTAAAACCAACGTGTAATTGTGTATGAATGGAGGCACAAAGCTAATCCTTTAAGTTAAAGTGCCTGAAAGCTCTTGGTAGACAGTGTAAGTTCTCGATAAGCTCGTACGATTTATCTCCCCTCAAGCACTGGCCTCTTCAACCGATCTTCTATTGTCCAGAAAATACTGTCAAAGAAAACAAAGACACACGCACTGAAAAAATACCACAGAGGCGATCAAACTAAAGAATAGAAGCAAATGGAATAAAGGCAGGTTTACTTTAGTAAGCCTGAGATTAAATCTAAAGTAGTTACATCATACCTTGTATGTGTAGAAATAGGATTACAGACTGTGTTAAACTCATCCGACGAGAGACGAGTCAGTCTTAACTATTGTTATTTATGCATTAAACCATTGATATGTAAGGAATCCTCTTCAGACAGGGGTCATATGGAGAGTATTCATAAGGAAAATGGATTAAAATCCACAAACATTGTCCGTAATTTACCACCTACCATAGAGCCTGCAGAGAGACGGTAGGATCATCTAAGTCAACCCATTAATACCCACAGTCAGAAGTTTTGTCAATACTGTGCCTTTTAATGAAGCTAGATCAAAAGAAAATTAAGAAAAAAAAAGAATAAATGTTTGAGTGGATATATCTGAGGACCATATAGAAGTTGGTAAGGCCAGTTTTCATATAGACATTCTAATGGAAATCTGAATTCTTTTTTTTAAATTAGCCCGAGAAATGATTGTTAATCAAAATGCAGGGTGTCAATTCTTCTAACATATACAATTGTACTTCCATTAATATTAGTATAACTTTCTTGTCGGCCAAATAGTGTGAGTATTTTCTGCCTACTTGTGCCTCTTTTGCCTCGAAAGAATTTATAATATAAACTAAAGTTATGTTTAAAATGAGAAGGCCTTGTTCGAACAAACCATCATAGTGTATTTTATCCCAACGTTTCAGAGTGTTTTGTTCTTATAGAAAGAAAGCAGTATATTGTATGAAAAATTAAGAGACAGCATTTTTCAATTTCTGCATCATCTTGATTTTTTTTTCGCCGTCCAATATTTTTTTTGCTGTTGTACAAAAATTTAGTCGACCCCGAACCTTTATAAATAACAAGAAAATACTACTCAAAATATAATTAATTTCACGGAATCTTATTCTTTATAATGGATTTTTCGTGAATTTACAGACATAACACCAATATAAAAGGTATCGTATGCAATTGATAATAATAATTAGTTTTATTCTATGTGAAATAAAGTCATACATTTATTGTACATATTATTCAATTAAAGGTTATGTTAATGAATACTCTTCCAACAGACTAGAGTATTTAGGTTAACTCAATATTTCAGAGTAAAATTAACTATTTTCAGAACTAAATGAAGACCTATAGTTAATTTGTGGAAAATATAATTTAACGATATTTGTATTTATAAGTTGTAATCAAATCTTATATACAAATATCCACAAACATCCAAACATAATATTCAAACTAGTTTTAACAATTTTTGTTTTTAAATGATATTTTTAAATTAAAGGGCAATTTATTTAGAAAACTAAAGTTTTTCATTTTTTGGTAATAATTTTAAATCAATTTCTAACAGTAAAAAAATAAAAGGTTTTGAGTATATTTGACATCAATTTGCATCAAAAGCTAAAATGTAACATTTTTCATTAATATTTATTTTCAAGAAAAGGAAGATCATCTTTTTGAAAATCAACTACAGTGAAATAAAGAAAAATATGATTTGGCTTTTCCGAGTCGAAGATTGTTTAACATAGTGACAAAAATATCACTGTTATTTTAATATTAAGAAACGAACACGGTTTTTTATGGGTTGCAACTCCTGGATTTTTATTGTACATGTACACAACGTTTCGATGTTATTGTAATGTCTGGCATTGTTTACTTTTAGACATTTTCTTTACCCGTATTTCTGAGAATGGAGTTAACGAAATGCTTATTAGTGTATTGATCTCAATTCTTTTAATTGGGTCAGCTTAAATGGAATTTTTTAATTAGATATTATCTATAATAAATTATTAGTTTTGAACAATTGCAACAGTTTGAAAATTTACAAAAAATCAACAAATAATAAAATATGTTTACATTTCTAAGCAAGATAGTTTTCTATGCCAATTATAAAAAAATAATAAATTTAGATAGACACCATTTAGTATATCTATGTTTGCGACGTTGGTATAGTTCTATCTTAGGTTATAAGTGAACTTGTTAATACGGGAATAGCTTCTATATATGATATGATGTACTGATGTAGGTTTATTATTCTGACCAGGGGTGAATTTATTTGTACGCTACACTGAGATCGTTAGTCATGGTTCATAGTATATCCTCAGCAAAGAGAAGCTTATATATTTTTCCGTGTATCACACAGCTATCATAATTTCACGCAACTACATGGATATGGTATTCGCTAAATAAGTTTATTCTACAATTTACACTCGGGACCTGCTTATATAGGAACCATTCTACCTGTGTCCTACATATCGACATTTGTCCAAACGAGACACTTACCTCCAACCGATGTAGATCCAAGAGATTGCTATCAAAATATATCATCCGTGATCTTCGAATATATGGATATTGTAGTAGTGGTATAAAATCCTACATTAAACACCGGGTAAGTCGTGAACAAAATTTTTGTGACAAAGTATATGGCTTTGCTGTCCACTGCCTCAATGTTAACCATAGAGTGACGCTTGAATCGAGGGCAGGTTTCCACAACAGATGCGGGCAATTTAAAACGTCGTTTTTTAGATGGGGAACTGATATGATTGGAATACAATTTGACTGTACATATGGTCAGCACAATGTTAATTTGTTTTTAGTCAGGGTTGCATGTGAATGACTCTATTCTGTAGATTTCCACGCTTGACAGAAACCTTTATTCACGGGCTACCGATACCGACTCTTATGTACGGCGTCTTCGGTACACCTTACGCAAGTCTTACACAGGGGTCTATCCCTAATGAGAATTTAGGTATACCGAAACGAATAGGTCGTCATTGAAATGTAATTTTGTGAGAAAGTATTGTTTTCGTCTTAGGTTTTGTTTAACTCTTCCTTTCTCTCTCTTTCAGTATCGTTTTAGCGCCTCTGGTGAGACAAGCCAGCCTTCTCTGCAAGTACGATTTCTCATTGGATAGTCTGTGTTATCACGTGACTCAGCTAAGGGGTGAGAGTTCGATGAAGTGAAATAACTATGTCAGCCCAACAAGTAACTGAATTAAATTTTGGAAATAGAGAGATGCAGAAATCTTATTACGAACCGATACAAACGTTTCCTGGATATTACGGAGGTGAGAATGGGTATGGCTATGATTTTAATGGTTCGATGTCAATGGGCTACCCTCATCACGACCCTAGCCCCCCGTCCCAAAACACTGGAGAAGTTTATAGACCATCGTGTTATTTACAAAACTCTCCTCACCTTAATTCTAACGAGAACTTGATTACGGGTGCAGGTAATGAATTCCCGCCTTACCCTGGGGTAAATGGAGTAAATACAAACTGTCTACAACCTCTTACCGTGGTGACATGTAGTGTATCAACGGGCCTTCCAAATCATTCTCAACTTCAACATCCAACGAATAATGTGCTTACCAAACAACGCCAAGAAATCTATCCCTGGATGAAAGAATCCCGTCAAAATGCCACCAAACGCCAAAATCAAGTTGTCGACCCAGCTACAGGTATGTTTATGCTCTCTCCACTTTTCGCCTTCAATGTATATATCATTCAGCAGAGTTTTATGTGTGTTTGGGCCACGTGGGTTTGGGAATGATGAATGGGCTATGTGATATACAACCTGTGGCCCTAAGTAATGCTAATATTCCACCATTAACCTCCTAATGATAGCGACGGTAATCTGTTGAAAAATGACAGAACACGTATCCCTTCAGCACCCCGAAAACAATTTGCTTTGTTGAAGGGAACTGTTTATGGGTGTTTTATTGTTGGCGCTGTGTTATTCCCTCAAGAAAGCCATCAAACATATCGGCAGCCATAAATGTCAAGTAGAGTAATGGGTCACGGCTCAGACGCCATCCACACAAGATGGACACCAACTCCTCCAGGGCCCTCTTTTCTAATCAATTATGTGGTCAACCAAAATAGTAATTGATCTCTATTTACAACACGACGTTAAGTTTTCTTACAACAGAACCAACCATTAACACTGAACATTACATGACATATAAGTGTAATTACCTATTAAAGCGGCGATAGTTTGCACAACGTACTTAGATATTTTTAACAATCAATCAGACAGCCATGGTTGGGATTTCTTCTTTACACTATATCACAAATTAAATACGGATAGGCTACTTAGTTCATGAATTTATTTCAATTAAAAGTAAGTTAATTAACAAAACTGAATATAAAACTTTTTTTTCTGAATTTGTATTTACTGAAGTTTGACCCCCCCCCCCCCCTCCATCTATGCAGATAACAATACTAATCAATAAGACGCAGTTTGTCTTATAGCATAGGTTTCAGTGAATTCAAGTAAAATCTTAGTGTAATGTTTTATTTTTTAATTTTATTGTTTGACAGTTTAATTTTAAAAGAAAATCCGTTATTCTTAAAATATTTTTGAATACAACAAATTGTTAAAAATGTTGAGGCTTAACCCTTATCTGCGTAATACTATTACACGTACATTATTTTTTTTATGTTTTATTTTTATTATTTATTATTATCGTTTATTATTACCGTTTATTATTATAATTATGGCTCGATTATATTCGCTGGATAAAATGCTTTATTATTTTAAAGGGACGTTGTTTCCAGTCAATGCAGGATATCTTTACCCATCAATTTTTGTTCAGGATTTACATCATATTCCAAACTGCTGTATGAATATATTCAAATATAATTTAGTACAAGCATTCCGTTAAATCCGAGCAATGTATTGATACCTTAACAACGTTACAACTATAGCTGGAAAAATGATTTGAATTAATCTAAACCATCGAGTTAATTGAATCTGCGTATATTTTCTATTTGTTCACGTGTGTGTGAATAGTGTTCATAAAATATATTTAATCTCACAGAACAATTGACGTAATATACATTAATTTATTGGGCTAAAAATCTCATTGCATTTAGTTCTTATAGATCGAAACTTGTCAATGATATTACGGGGTTAATAAGTGTATAGAGTATATGAACATTCCAATTACATTAAAACACTCCTCCTCTCGAATCGACGGTATGTCGTTGTCTATTTAATATTCAGTCATTAATCATTTGAACAGGCTTAAAGACGATTTGCTGACTGATTCTAGAGTAGATAAAAACAAAGCTGTCATGGAGAAAGTAAAGCAGCTTTTATAGATAGTAACCTTTTTGACATTTTAGTCATTCACGTCGATATACCCGTTTTCTTTGACGCTTAGTGTTTACATCTAAAAGTCTCTAAAATAAACTTTGTCTTACAAGACAATTTGCAAACTTTTAGTTTCTTGTAACATATCTTAAGAGCTTAAGTTGTCAGAAAAGCCTTATTTTAATTGAATATAAAACTATTTTTATCTGGGGAGAATTTGAATTCATCAAAGAAATCTGGAAATGTCCAAACAATAAGAGGGTTTACCTTAATTAAATAAAAGAGGGAAGTATCGCCAAATCCATGGAAGTTCAACGTTTTCAATAAATTTCCAATCCTTGCTGTCACTAAGTTACAGAATTATACTTTCTAACTTTAAAGATTCCTAATAATCCTTACTTTTGCAGTTGACTGGTTGGTGTCCAATAAATTTACATTAAATATATTAGTGACTTGATTTTTTTACGCTCAGAGAAAATAGTATAAAATTTGACACTGACAGTGCCCACTAAATTTGGTTTAATAAATATAGTGCTGTTTAAGTTCACATATATCTGTTGATGTTAATAAAGTTACTGGCATTATCGTGACAGCATTACTGATAAAATGTGTACCCACAATGTTAACATTCCACATAGGCAACTACCATTCAATTGAGGAATTCATTTCCGCCCTGTCGTTGTATCAGTGACATCTTGTAGCAATTTGCTCGACTATATTTTCAAAACGTAAATTATCTTGATTTTGGTGAAATTCTAGGACATAGCCCTGGAATATATTTTTCTAGTTAACTTGTTTAAATATCTTATAGTATCGTTTCATAAAGCGTGGCAATTGGGTTCCATTTACGTATAATGTAAAAGTATCAAAAAGATACAGACTTGTTGTACAACTATCTCTAGAGAAATAACTCATTCGATGGAAAAAAGTTGTAGCTTAATATAGTGCGTAGAAGTGTCTGAACTACTTGGAGCTGGTATGTGAGAGTGTGCAGCTCTTCTCCACGACTTGTCAACGTCTGTATTTATGTTATGGTGGAAACAGACGCAAAATGATTTAGAGATATATCTAGGTTTAACAGTCAAAACTGACGGCGTGTCAGTATGTAGGCACTAACGTTAGATAACTGAAGTTAAAAGCCACACAGAGCGATACAGCAATACTCCCCTTTCATAGAGTATGCATTAAAAAATAAAAATGTAATGGTTTCAATAAACTTACTTTCGGCAACTGCTTCTTTGACCAACTTTTCTTTATATATTTTATCTAACGTTATTTTGGTCTGTCGTTTTCTGGAAAGACGGAGTGCAACCTCTATTCCATTTGTTACAAAACTCTTTAATTTTGGTGTGTTCGTATTTTTTGTTTCTTTTCGGCTTGTGGAACACTGTGCCTATAGATCTGATAATTAGTTAACTTAAAAAATATCACGTAGAAAAATAAACATTTTTACATATGTAGTACGTAACGAGAAAGTCAGATTGTATGAGATTGACAACGACAAGATGTATCGTCCCAACACACTCAGTTTCGGGGCAGTGTGTGCAAACTTTTTTGTTTGTCTAGAGACTTCTTTTTGCTTTCTTCTATAGTACTTGTTTCTGACACGACCGGAAAAACGATTATTTGAATAATTGAATTGTGTTGTCTTTAGAATGTGAAAGTTTTGACACGTTCAAAATTCTGTGTGTGTGTGTTTTTTTTTCCAGATAGCCAACACTTGTATACGTAATTAATCATTTTGAAAACGCATTGTTTATTTTCTGGATAACTGGAGGCTTATTTTCATACAGTATCTTCGAAAAATCATACTTATGTGGAAGAGTTACCCGGTACTCGCCGAAGGTCGGGAGTTTTCTCTGGGCAATGAGCCCGGTTTCTTCCCCATTAAACCTGTCAACGCCGCCCTAGAAGTCAAATAATCTTGAGTGCGGCGTAAAACATAAATCAATCAATCAAATTTACTTATTTGGATATTTTTGTTTTGTTTTACAGTCGAACCTGAGCCCCCTTCGAAGAGAGCACGCACAGCTTACACGAGCGCTCAATTGGTTGAGCTAGAGAAAGAGTTTCATTTTAATCGCTACCTATGTCGACCAAGACGCATTGAGATGGCAGCGCTGTTAAGTCTTACGGAAAGACAAATTAAGATTTGGTTTCAAAACAGAAGAATGAAGTTCAAAAAAGAGCAAAAAGGAAAAGGTGAAGGTGATAAACTTTCTCCTGTAAATATCGACATGGACTCTCTGCAAGAAGCACCATTTCCCATTACCTCCCATCGGGAGACTTCCAAACTATCCCAGAACGGCGAACCTTTGTCAGAGTTGAATATGAACAGTGATGCAAACATGAGATCGGATCATTCAAAAGTGAATCCACACAATATACAGGATATGAGTTCATCAGATGATTCCTTAAGTGGTCTAAATTCACCGCCCCAAAACGTTCAGCCAATTCCACAACACCCACCAACTCGGGTCCATGAACCCATCTCTATGAACAATGGACACCAGGCAAATGCCAACGGCCAGTATTCTTCACTCAGTCCAGTGTCACATAACCCGATTGGTCAAATAATACCTTCCTCAACGTCAGCACCGACATACAACAACATTCAGGCGAAATCTATGACGTCAGCATGTGATTCTTTTTTATCATCTCAAGGCCCTCGTTACAGCAACTCTCAACCAAGGTGCAGCCCTCAGTATATGCAACAATCCCACCAAATGATCCCTCAAAAACACACAGTAAACAACGAGAGTCTACAATACTCGGACTATATGGGTGCAAACCCAGCTGTTACGCCACATTTTAACAACCACATGACCAATTTTAACAGTTATGCTCAGGGAGTTTATAATTACGCTCCAAAATTAACCCATCTATAGTTTGATCCATAGTCATTATTTTTAACGTTTTAATAAAGTTTGGAAGCAAGCTTTATATGTTAGCATTTATATATATATATAGGTGATCAGCCGGTCATTGTTAGGGAAAATATCTAGTCTGTTGTGATATTCTTGTATTTAATTCGTCCGCAGTATATTGCAAAATTCAACAGTATTTGAGAAGTTTTGTTAACAAAAATGTATGATGAACTGTAAAAGACATGGATGTATCCACCACAATTCTAATCTTTACCGATACATATGTGAATAGATTTAATCAGGGTATGGATCTTTACAAAGATGTGCATCTTGTAGTAGAGTTGCTTGACGAGGAAATTGCATGTTTCAAAAACCAGCTGGGTGGTACGGCTTGAGCTTCGCACAAAGGTGTGGCCAATTTCCGGTTTCGTCACCTTTCAGCTGCTACGATGTTGGATTGGACTTCACACGCAGTCAATACGACTAAATAACCTCAGTTTACACGCCAAAGAAAAATCTCCAATAGCTGAACAATCACCTGTGTGAATTGCTAATAGAACTAAAACACGAAAATATCAGATTTTCAATGCAATATACTACTTTTTTAGCGATTTTGTTTTGACGATTTACTTTGTTCAAATGATGCAATAGAGCAATAATACGATATTATATTATGCGTTTCAGGGTATATCCTCGATGCTATGAAATGTTATTATACTGTCAAAAGAGTTAGAATGTGAATAAAAGGAATCTAGGTAACTAAATGTTACCCATGAAAATATCAGTTTTGTTAGTTCAATCTTTCTAGTTCTCTGCTAATTATTTCATTTATTCTGCAAAATCTTTGTAACGAATGTCCAAACTGAACTCGCTGAGTAGATCTTTCGTTCAGTTTGAAATCGGCTTCAAGGCTTCAAACCTATTTTTTTCAATTTGCAAAAAGTTTCTCTAGATGGAAGAATAAAAATGTTGCTTCTCTCAAACCTTGAAGGAAGCACAGAGCGAATTCAATAAAATTGAAATATTACCCGGTTAAGTTCTAAATGGAAATTAAAAATCAATTTACTCTTTTCCTGTTCCGCGTTATTTCTGTTCTTTTATGCATGTTCCTTTATTGTTTGTGTAAAGGACATTTGAAGCATGCAATGAAGGAATTGACAATAAAGGAAAAGAAAAAAGTGTCTAGATGTGTTCAACACCCAAAAGTTATCTGTTTGTCAGTATGTTTACAAACATTGATTAGTGTGAGAGCTCTTGAGTGACACAAGTTGTCTCCCCTCGGACGTAAGCAAACCAATCCTCTGATAGGAATAGGCCTACGCGATGAATTTAAGTATTATAGTAACATGATCTTCGGAGTACTAATGCTAGACGAGCTGCTGAATCCGTGCTCTTCTTTCATGGGAAAAAGTAACCGATTGACGATAAAATAAAAAAAAATATTGAGTATTTGTGTGTGTGCCACGTAAATGCGTTTGCGAATTTCTAACAGAAATATAAATAATCGGAATGAACAATTATTTATATAATACCTAGTTCATTCTCAAACACTACTTTGAAGGGAAATCTTACAAAAAGGTTTATAATGTGTTTTTCTTGACAAATAAAGCCAAGAATTAGTTTCTTCGACGTAAAAATATCAACATCTAGACATCTCACGTCGCCCTCGGCGTGAATTGTGTAAAAGTAGAACAAAAATGAACTCTTGTTTTAATCAACAAAGACGAGCATTTTAGCTGAGAAGAAATCTATCTGCGATGATTTTGTATGGCTGCCAAAGTCGAGTCACGAAACACTGTATATTGTTTAGTGTCTTTGTTTGAAGTGTGACACAGAGCCACGAAACATCTAAATTTCCAAGCACTTCCAAAGTTCAATAAAATTGCCCATTGGATCTTATCTCCAAACGAAACGTAGACTTGTGAATATTCTCCAAAGTTCTTCTTATCGGTTAAGACATTCCCGTTTGCAGAATTGTGATAGGAAAGGTTTGAGTATAGTTTACCTACCATACCCCTTTCCATAAATAATCATGGCAACTACATCACATACTCGCCAGTATCCACAGACAAAGACCAAAAACGCAATAAAATGGCCCTATAAGTTTCTTTATTGAACCAGGGGAAGTTTCACGCTGGTTGGACTTAGAGAACAAAACGTTTGATATTTTAACCAGCATGGACACCCCTACATTAATATAAAACGAGAGGAATCCTACAAATTCGGACACCCCTACATTAATATAAATGCGAGAATATAACAAATTCGGACACCCCTACATAAATATCAATACGAGAATATAACAAATTCGGACACCCCTACATAAATATAAATGCGAGAATATAACAAATTCGGACACCCCTACATAAATATCAATACGAGAATATAACAAATCCGGACACCCCTACATAAATATCAATACGAGAATATAACAAATTCGGACACCCCTACATAAATATAAATACGAGAATATAACAAATTCGGACACCCCTACATAAATATCAATACGAGAATATAACAAATTCGGACACCCCTACATTAATATCAATGCGAGAGTATAACAAATTCACTCATATGGGGGCGTTGTCAGGTTTATTGGAGGTGCAAGGATTTTCTAAAGTAACTGACAACCTTCAACATAGGACGAGAGAGTACAAACACATATATGGAAAGGAAACCCAAGGAATCATCTAAGTTTATCATAAATATACACAAAGAAAACATGTAAGCCTGCACCGACCGATACAATCATTGGTGTAGGGAGATTGTTGGCTAACTGATGTTGCAGAAACGATTGGAATCATATAGGGTAAAATTCTGGCGATAAGAAATCACCATTAATGACAATAAGCCATACACTTTATTCAGGATATTTTTAGCCAAATCAAAAGTGTATTTTAACTAAATAAAAAGATCTCCATCTGGCTTCACATGGCGAACATATTAAAGTAAAAATGTTACTTTGAGTGTGTAGAACGTCTGCAAATATCTGAAATATAAGGGCTATATTTTATATGGCGATCTGTAAATCTTATTTTTAATATGCTCATAATATTCAGTATTTACTTCGACGTAAAATGACAATAAGACATACACTTTATTCAGGATATTTTTAGCCAAATCAAAAGTGTATTTTAACTAAATAAAAAGATGTCCATCTGGCTTCACATGGCGAACATATTAAGTAAAAATGTCACTTTGAGTGTGTAGAACACATCCCTTGAGCAGAAAGTCAATAGGGCGTATAGCCTCCATTAGCTTCCAACCTGCGTCTCACGCACCCAGCGAGACGTCGGATCAGTTGAAGGGGTAACTGTGCGGATTTGAATTCTTTAGAGCACTTTTGAGATAGGAAGCCGAATTACATCGGTATTGGTGGCAGTTACCCTTCAACAGATCCGACGTCTCACCGGAGGGGTGAGACGCAGGTTGGAAACTAATGGAGGCCAGACATGCAAACGTCTGAAATATAAGGGCTATATTTTATATGGCGATCTGTAAATCTTATTTTTAATATGCTCATAGTATTCAGTATTTACATAGTGTTTAAAACTAAATTTACTAATATACGATGTAGTGTGAAACGGGTTATGAATTGATTTTAAAAACAGTTCAACGATGGAATATAGGAAATGTTGTTGTTGCGCTAATTTATTTCAAGTGGAGAGAAAAAATCAGGACAGGCCTTTCAAATGGTGGATCTAAGGCCAGTTTGTACAGAAGAGAGACATGTGACTGGAACTTATTTTAATTGGTCGGCTCGGTCAGCAGGCGGCCTGCATATATCAACATGGATACTTACTTTCCTTGTCGCTTATATTCGTTGTGCCTAATATAAAAAATCTCTCAAAAAATAGTAAGAATAAACCACCACTTACATCGAAAGCTATTAAGTTACTTTATTTAGTGACTGTACACAATTAGATGGATTTTCTTGACTTTTATTTGTTCTTCCACTGATTGGCATTCGAAACCTCAAACCATCGATAATAGGATTTTGATTTAGACACTGCTTTAGGATTTAAACTGTCACAGATTTGATTAAAATTAAGTTCTCTTTTGATATTAGCATGAAACCAATGAGTAGTTTTATTCAACAGGTACATGTAAGATATCTACTGAGAATATATTTCATATTGCACCTATGAAGTAAACGAACCCTGGCCTGATGATCACTAGAAATGAATTATCATTCGATTATTCAAGATATATAAGTCTGTCTTGATTACCTGGTTTGACAAATATTGCTAAAACTTAACATTTGACCATTCTTATAGGAAAGATAATTATCACAGCGTATTTCTGGTGACCTTGGTTCCTGGATATACAACTCATAAGTGGCTTCTGGATTCTAGACTATGTCATTGACGTCTTGCCAAAGTTTTGTGCAAGGTATCGCGGCTCTTCATACTCGGGTGACCCTAGTCGTCATCAGGTAGGCGAAAATGTGCGATCGACAGATAGTCCATTTTTGTTTTACTAAATTTGTCTTTGGCCCGAGCAAATTTAAACCCCACGAGAGGCGACTCACCTGGCCAAATCTAGTTTTCTTGCTTTAACAAATACATTTCAAAATTGTTAATTGATCTGTACGCACAGAATAACTTTCAAAACGCATTTCTGGTGATTTTGAATCCCATAACTGCCTGGGTTTGGCGTTGGGCCCTTTCCCTACACTGCAATGAACTACAACCCTCACTGACTGTTCCTGGAAAACACTTCGTCCCGGGCTCCAATGGTAAAAATTCCAGAGGTTTTTCCCGCTGGTCAAATGCTCAACAAAAAAATCGACACCCTCTAAGGTCGTTGATGTCTTACCAATAGAAAACTATTATATAAATTTGTCTAAATACATGTAGCTTTTCTAGTAAAATAGATTCCCAGCATTATTGTTCAGTGCTCTTTATTAAGGCCCAGCATTCGTTACAACGATAGTCGGAAAAGATGTTACAGCCTTTACCGAGCAAAGTAGAAAGGCTGTACTCAGAAGCTCGTCATCAGCTTGGTGTTAACCAGGTTCCAGGCTATAGCTGCCAATACCGAATGGAAACCGGTTTTGGGGACAGCCCCGATCTCTGGAAGTGTAATTTATGTACTGTATTTCAGTTTAAAGTTTCACTATTTGCTTTTAAAGGAAGTTGGTTGTCTTAACGGTTAAAATTGATATTTTTCTTTTGCATGAAGAATTTACATTTTTGACGTTTGGTCTATCAGCTTCGAAGCTATATTTTATATACGTTAGAAGTTTTATAGCTTTTTTCTATAACAAAAGTCGCTAAAACTTACATTATTTCGTCTTGGACACGGCGACTATGATTAGATATCAGGATTTTTGCACCTCACAACTCTTAAGACGTGGTCTTAAAACACAATAGAACGCCAAGTCTGAGGAAAGTAGATATTAGTCGGATTACTCAACCATATAACCTATCAGGGTGTCTCCTATAAGTGGGTTTGAATAAGAAGAACGGAATAAAACGACTAACTTGGTAATCTTACAATCGGCTCAAACCCTCATATTATCTCACACAGCTCATCTTTTAAGCTCTGTCACTTTGTTATTACATCTAGTAGTTCTTAGTTGTCTAGGTTACGTCAAATACAATAGCCGGTGAAGAAAACTACACCAAAGTGGGCGTGGTACTGGCGGCAATTGTTGTACCATTACGTGTACTGAAATCAGTGTCATTTAAAGTCTATAGTTAGACCGGTGTCAGGTAAGTACAATACCACCTACCATTACGTAAGTAGTCAGACCCTTCAAACAGTTCAGATCATAGCATTCCTTGCACCTGTTATACCTGTCGTTAAGGTTTTGGTCAGAAAAATAAAATGGGTTTGGAAAAATTTGCGAAATATTTAATTTCATTATAACTTAGTATTTGTCTTTTGATTAAATTCAAGTTTTAGATCTTACTGCTAAAAACATTCCAGTTTAATCCGCTATTTGACGAAGAAGACACTGTTTGGGAAAAAGATCTCATTTCGGTCAAAAGCGAAGACATAATGATAATTGATGAGTCCGGGATCGTCAAAGTGTCTCGTCTTGCTGTCTTGTCGTGCATGATAAACATGTCAATAAGATAATCCACGAAAGCTCACACCTTGCCAGTTATACAATCAACTTGTGTGTTATCAATGTCTCCCAGGTAGGTCGGATTATACAACCTTAGATAGGTGATAACTTTCACTAGAGATACGTCATTGTTGAGTCCTTTCCCACGAGAACATCCTTTCTTCAAAAAACAAAAAAGGGTCTACCATGTATTTTTAATTACTACATATTTCATTTTGATATAGATAATAAATCTACAATAATCGTTTGAAGCAATCCTATTCTCGATTTAATTTTATAAGAAACAAATGATTAATATACGTGACTAATATTTTCTATAAAGCTAACCACCCAACTTGGTAAGTTTTATTAATAATTTTAACATGTTGCGATATTGTAGATGATTAAAGTAAGAAGAAATGAGTCGACTATACGGGTGGTATATATGATGTCAGAATTACTCCGGAAGTTTGTATAAGTAAGGGTGTATATAATACAGACGGGAAATATAGACGCTTGGATTGGACATATATACAACTGAATGAGAATACTGACTTAGTCTATCGCGATCTAAATTTCGAGACTTCTTGATAAAGTACAGTGGCAGCGTCTTGAGGTATATCCCGGAAGTGATTAACAAACAACTAGAACGTCAAAGTTCTAGAACAAAGTGGACACAATTATTGGAAGTGTTACGCCGACGTCCAACCCTAACACTCTCCAACAAAGTGCACACAATTATTGGAAGTGTTACGCCGACGTCCAACCCTAACACTCTCCGTACAACTTCCTATAGAGCAGTTGTAAAAAAGAATTCCTTGATTCTTTTACGCTCTCTGTAGTAAATAAAATAGTGTCGCTTAAAACATAAATCGAGATTTTTTTATATACAAACTGTAGTAAGTTGTCTGTATAATTAATAAAGGCAGAGAACTTAACAGAGTTTTGCAAAATGATATCAAAACTTTCAGCATCTTTCATCCAGCCTTATTAAATTCTACCTTGTATTGACAATTACACTGATTATATGTAAATCATCATTGGGAAAGCTGCGTTATTAATATGTCAAAAGCTACATTTTATCGCCAGTAAAACAAGGGGATAATGTAAGCGTCTCCTCAGAAGTAGGCTACATAAGAAGGCATCTCACGTGTGGCGGGCTCCAGAGACTTCAACTCTCGCCAACCCTTAAAAACAGCGGCAATCTATCATGGAAAACAATGTGTCCTGTCAGTGCCAGCTAATCTCTCCTGTTTTCAGGCCTCCCTTCATTTTTTCCTAGCGCCTAATTTACTTAATTAATCTCTAATCTGCTGGTGTTATGGCCACCAAACAAGGTAGGCCTACATACCACAACTTGTAAAATTTTGAAAGTAATCAATCGACTTAAGAGAAATGTCATTCTGTTGGAACAGATAGAGTTGTAAAGTCCCAAAGGCTCTTACACGTTAATCATTATCTCCTCCAACATTCGTTTATTACACATGAATATTTGATGAATCTCTC
The DNA here is from genome assembly GCA_963971465.1 of Lepidochitona cinerea. Classification (NCBI taxonomy): domain Eukaryota; kingdom Metazoa; phylum Mollusca; class Polyplacophora; order Chitonida; family Tonicellidae; genus Lepidochitona; species Lepidochitona cinerea. The sequence continues at coordinate 104,159,656 of OZ020551.1, read as the reverse complement.
TATTTAACTTCTACTTCAATAGAGGACGTTGCGAAGTCCAATGAACCCACTACATTTTGTTATAAAACATGATTTGTTGATATCAACTGGGAAAAGATCAATTTGCATTGATAATTGTTACTAGTTTGGGACAAAATTAAGTTTGCCTAAGTAGCTCTAATCTAAGAAAACTGCACTTTGGTCAGTCCAGTGTTCCCCCTCTCAGGGACAGTTTTGTTTGCCAATACAATATGAAGAGCCACTCAGTCTTCCGAATGTCCAGAATTTGGTCAGTTTTTTAATCACACAAATAGGAACTGACTGCTTCGCGCGATTAATATAAAAAAATGTTTGTCAGAGAGAAATACCCTCTATTGTTCCATACATCTCGGAAATTTCAGATGTAACTCACACAGTTTCACTAATGGAAAATTAAAAAATAATGCAAATATGAATAACGAAAGGTGAACAAGACTTATATTTAGTGTTTAAAGAATACTATATTGTCGACTTGTTAAATAGTAAACGCGATGATCAAAACAACGAAACCCCACGTAAAGGATTTATGAACAACCTGCGGTAATATATTGATTTGCCCAGGGTGTTGTAGAACATGGCGTCAAGTGAGGTAATCTTAGGTATCACGTGAAACATCATTCAATTATTCTCCGATAATTCCAGCGTATTTGACTGGTAATGCAGCCAGTATTCGGGGATTTACGTACTTGAAATACCCTCTGAGAGATTGCGGGTCATTTTGAATATGGTGACCAAAAAAGCAGCTGCGAAACAAATAATTTCCGTATCTTCTAGAGGGCCCAACAAAAGTTTCCCCGTGATAATGTAAGGGACCAGAACACTCTGTTTCTGCCTCCATCAGTTATAATTGAAGCATTGGAGGAATCTTGATAAGTACGGAAACTTCGTCTGTCTTCTTAGTGTTATACAACATGCCGGCTAAATAACTTATATAAAACAAATATCGTTATAGATGATTTTAGCATTTGATTAATTTGTAATTATTTTTATTTTCTCTTCTCGTCTGCATTAAAATATTTTGATATTTACTTCATGTCGCCATTTGTTTTCTGTCTCATAATACGGCGACTTGCCGTATGGTTAAAGCGCAGACACGTCAAAGCTGACCGGTAAGGAGCGAAGACAGACGAAGTTTGTTCCGATTGCTTCTATACCTTGTCCAATGTTGTATCAACACAAGAGTCCATCATGCATGTACATGTATAGCGGAGTCCTTCCTCGGCGGATATTACCAAAGAGCAATGAGCTCTAATTCTAATTTGCTACAAAGGACATATAACGCTTCTTCTCTGTGCCCGTGTGTTTGAGTGATCATAGATATATATATTATATAGCCCATTCACCATAAGAAACCTTTCTTAAGCATTACTTTTCGATGGTCAATCCACCAGCTCGTTGAGCCTGAACTGGGTCGGTCATGAAGAAGAATTTGTTATATTTTTTTTCCAATTGAACTCCACCGATAAAGAGGCTATATGGTCATATTCTAAGGGAAACCTTCAGAATGCATCTCCAGCCGTTTGGGGTCTTGGAGTTTCAGGCCCCTGGACCCGACATTGCTTGATATATAACATGACATAAAGGAGCTGCCTTCTGACTATGATACATGCAATATGGAACCTTTCACTGCACCCGGGTAATGTCAAGTGTTTCTTATGTTGTGATCAGAAATTTGCGGTTTCTGAAGTTGCCACACCCTTGGACCTACTTTACAAGTCAAAAAGAGAATTAAATTTTGGACACAGCGCATAAGAAATTACGGCTACATTTACCGTTCTACCATGATTTCAAAAGTTAATTACCTCCGTGACATATGACGCCAAACACAACCCCCGTTGTACACGTTCACTCGTAGTAGCGATATGTAAGTACGTCTTCAATGGCTATTGAAAAATTAAGGTCGCCTAAAGCGTCACTTTCGACGAATTACGAAAAACATACTGAGACTTTTCATATTTCCTAATCATACATTTTTGTTATTTCAAGTGAACTAAAGCGCAGGTTGTTTCGTTTCAACTTATGGGTTTTTTTTCTCCAAATATACGGCTTGTCCATATACAAACACAACTCAGCTTTAAGCCCTCTTTATAAAGTACTTCAAGGTTTTCATTTACAAACCACAATGGCAGGAGAACATATCCCTTTATTATTTTAACGGTAGCCACCAAAACCGTTGATCTGTTTGAAATATTGGTGTCGATATATGCTTCTTATATTTATTTGTTTTTTTCTGTTTGACTGTGGGAAGATGTTAACCAGTTAAGTGCCATTTGTCATCCGTTTGTTTTCACCCAGGGCCGTCTATTCAATACTGTGCCGATGACGAGTGTGTTGTAAGGTTACGTCAAATAAACCAGATCATATAGGCTGATAGTATCCCTCATCAACTTCGCTGGGTATCTTATAGGGATTGGTCAGGCTGCCATAATGTTGTCTGTTTTTCACACCACACTTATAGACGTCACTCATCTCGATATACCATATTGAGCGAACTTTCTCAACTTTCAGAAACACGTGCATGTAGTTCACAAGAGGGGCGTATTAAAGCAAAATACCGAAGGCATGTTTGGTATTCCATCGTTTGAATGTACCATCCTAACCACGTCTCTACAAAACATGGAGAGAAAGAAATATAAGGCTTGGCGTTTAAAACTCCTATTTCAATAAGCCTGACACAGTCTCACAGATATTGTCTGAAACCACGAGTATGGAGTAAAAAGCGAGAAACAATCATGTATCGCTGACCATAGGATTTGTACTTACTGGATACAAAAGCGCTACAGCATATCATTTGTTTGATCGTTCTGAAGGAAGCCAAGTTATATTAGCTTACTATTTGTAAAATCCCTGAAATTAAACATGGGAAAAATAAAATACGTCCAGTCATGTTTAACATATCCAAATGAGAGAATAAAGGCATACATTAAAGTGATGTCCGCACGTCACACCCTATCACCAAGTACCGCGTAACACTCTTAGCGTTAGATAATACTCATTTCATGGATATTTGTTCTTAATTTAAAGTCTCAAACAATGCGCATTCCCGGGCTTGTCTTTTGTTTACATAACAGCATGGCGGGCACCAAACAAATCAAATTTTCATTATAGAAGGTTAATTGTGACTTGAACTTGCATACATAATCATTTTCATGATCCCTGTGCCAGTGTATTTTAAAGTAGAAAATATAGCCCCTGTCTGAATTATGGATTAGTTGATCCATTGTTGATTCATGTTTTACGTCACACTCAATATTAGTTCATTGAATGGTGATGCTGTATGGTTTAGTGGTAGAGGAAACTGTAATCTTAACCCTAAGAAACAATCAGAGCTTTAGCGAGTACCTGTCACCCAGGAAAACGTAATCTTAACCCTAAGAAACAATCCTGACTTTGGCGAGTACCTGTCACCCAATAAACCGTAATCTTAACCCTAAGAAACAATCAGAGCTTTGGCGAGTACCTGTCACTTAGGAAACCGTAATCTTAACCCTAAGAAACAATCAGAGCTTTGGTGAGTACCTGTCACTCAGGAAACCGTAATCTTAACCCTAAGAAACAATCAGAGCTTTGGCGATTATCTGTCACTAAGGAAACCGTAATCTTAACCCTAAGAAACAATCAGAGCTTTGGCGAGTACATGTCGTTCAGAAGGCGATCGACTGAAAGCCCCACTTAGGCTTTTTTTAAATATTTTAACAGTGAACTGATTCGAGACCGCGACACTTCAATGGAAGGCTTGTGTCTGACTGAGAGGCTATTGCTCTGAAACTGAACCACACTGGCATCCAAATCTTGCACACCTTTGAGTTAATGGCATTTCGTTTTACAGATCATTATCAATCATTAAATTTGAGAGTTTCTCGTGTTTTTGCATGACACTAAGATGTAACAATCAGTAATATTTCGGACTGAAATTTTGATTGGCTCAAAAGTATAATGCCATAAGAGTTATACCGACACATTAAAAACCATTCAAAACAAATAAACTGCGTAAAGGCTTGTAAAATTCCAATAACATATTTTAGATTGTATTTTGTACCCTTGTTGGAATTTTCTGTTATGCCTTTGCTAGGATTTCCAAATTCTCATTCCAATATCTTTCAAGTAGTACACAAGTAGTGTTATTCCGAAAAACGAAAACTTCATATTGACTCAATATTTCGACTTTTATTCAGTCATCATCAGGAGTGATGATGACTGAATAAAAGTCGAAATATTGAGTCAATATGAAGTTTTCGTTTTTCGGAATAACACTACTTGTGTACTACGTTAAACTAATCAGTGGAACTAATGGATATCTTTCACTGCAAACGTTTTTTCTTACGATCCGCCTCTAAATAATTATAATGATATCCTCCCTTTTTAACCCAATTAGAAACTTATCTCCATGGTTATTTTAGTCAAGAATAATTTCCCCTGTGCCCGTGTGTTTTAGTGTTGGTAAATATATAGTTATACCATTGGTATGTAAGTAACTGGTTACTGCGGACGGGTTGTTAGGAGTACAAACTACGTTATCAATTCTCTATGGTATTACATAATAAACTTAAGCTTATAGGTTACAGGTACATTTCAGAACATCATAATAGCAGTAATATAATACAACGAGTGGTGCAGATAAGAAATTGTTCAAATCATATTTTGGCAACACATGCATCCTCTTCACTACATGCTGCCCATTGCAATGGCCCGTTTGGGTTTTGCATGGTTGTCTTAAAAAAGAAGAGTTACATTCATGTGTCATTGCTTAACAAATGGAGCACTACAATTTTACGAATTGGGAGCTGAGTAAATTCTTCCCATGGCAAGAGAAACTGCAGAACTGCACCCTAGGTCCTTTTCCCCCAAGCTCTGACCCTCCCCCTCCTTCCACCCTTACTAAGACCCGATTCCTCTCCCATCGCCTTGTTAGAGTATCAAATATCGTGAACTATCCATGTCAAAATAATGGATCCTAGAACATGTATCGTTTACATTATAATGACCATCAATGTTGCATCTCATTACTAGAAGTGGCTTTATGAGAGATTCCCACCAAGCTTCTTATTGTTCCTTTATTAATATTTTATCAAGTAGATTATTTCGTCTTAATCCTGATAAACGAGATAGACTTTGCCAAGGTTAAAAAGTGTTTATGATGGCAGTGGAATACATAGCGTGCGGTAACGTCTCATCCACTGCCGAGACGAAATACATGCTCCCCTAATAAAAACAAAGATTACTGAGGTTTTTTACTTGTCTTCTCTCTGTCGCCTCTTAATATGTTAATTCTTTTCCCTCAATACATAGTTCGACCCTTAGATGGCAAATGTCATGTTTCCGGATAAGAAAGCAGTTTTAGATTGAAGTTGGGGCTTCCATCTGGCTAGACTTGCATGTAATCATCTGTTGGCTAAAATGTACTGTATCCTCTAACAATAGCGTCTAACGTCACCCCTGTTATTGATGGTTCATTTGGGAATAAGCTTCCAAAGGCTATCCGAAAAATCCTCCAGAAATGGGACAGAATGTTTTGTGGAAAATAAGATTCGATGAGATGTGTTAGACGATAGTATTTGTGCGTACGAATACATGTGAGCCGGGTGGAGTTCAGGGAAAAGGGCCCGCCTGATTAACTGGGCCGTCTTGGGACGATGACCTCAACACTTATAAGACTCATGCTAATTATCAAATCAACCAAAGATAGCAAACAATTCGACTTATCACCTCAGGGCAACCCTAACTTCACGCGGCTGAAAGAAATCGCAAATAGAAAATTATTGTTTTTTATCGAAAGCGAAAGTGCGTTGGGATATATTCGATGAAGAGAAAAGTGATGTAGATTAAATTTGATTAACGGAAATAATGGGTGGACACACTTATTTTCACTGTATCAGTTATCCGTCTTTGACCATTCTGGTTCGTCCTGGCCTATTGGTTATGTCCACCACGGCCTATTGGTTATGTCCACAACCGGCCAATCCATCACAAATGCACAACCAGAAACGTATCACTAAATAACGTAAACAAACCTTAACCACGTTTTTCATTGACTGAATATAGGCCTTAAGTCGCCTTTAAAATAAATTAACGAGGATTTATTTGATGCGTTAAAGCTTCTTCTGTTTTGTTACCTTCACAAATGTACATATATTTTTCTCCCTCGAATCGCCTGTATTAATACCAGTTCTACTTGCATCCGTAATAGGTTGGGTGAAAGAGAAATATGCCGATGTCTTTAACGTCTGTTCCTGCGAATGGTTGTTTTTCTACTTCACGCGGACCACCAAGATACACAGAGATTGGTCTAACACCCAGAAGTCTTTCCGAAAACCCCGTATAGTCTAACGCCGTTGTATTTTCACAAATCTAGAGTGGGTGATTCTCCAAACCATTCCAATTCAATTTGACTATGCCTTGTTGATAGCGCCTATATAGCTGAACAAAGCAAATATATTTGAAAAATCACATCAGCACGATGAAAACAACAGGCTAAACTATGTTTTGTTTATTTATTCTCAATAGCCCATAGGTACAGCAAAATGCACATTAAACTTTGTTTCGACTATTTGCATTCATACTGAAACGATTTAATTGAGAAAAAAATGAAATGATATGGGGTAATCAAGGGAGATGACTCTAGTATGAAAGTACGATTTATATTGTTATCTTTTGGAAAAGATGAAATAGGCAGAAAAAGACAAATTAAATAGACATGCTACAATAGTTATTAACTTCAGTAAAAATATACGTTTCATAACACTAGGCCTATTTGAACAAACGAAAGATAATACTTTGTTAAGAATAGCTCACACCACAGAAATATTTGAATGAGATGAAAATGACTTCATTCAGATTGCATAATCCCTGGATTAGTTTAACATTAAACCCCGTCTCTGTGTTATCATGTAACCGTCATTTCTTTTAGTCACCATACGTACAGTCCTGAAATTTTAAAAGAGATCTACTTATATTTAAAGTGATATGAGCTGCCAACTATTTTGTTGAAACAGAATAAGCTAATTGTTTGTCGTACGTTGTCCAGAAGAATGAAATAGGAGCTTTCTTAATATCAAAATCTTGGATATGTACGTTAATTTATTTTGTATTAGCAACAAAGATTCAAAAATTTACACATACATCAGGACTGTTTGAATTGTGTCCGTTGTTTGTGTATGGGTAACTGGCTTTACCCATATGTCCTATCTAAACGTCAATCTTCTAAAGAAATATTTGAATGTCAGATTCTTTAGTACCTCAACTTTTTGTCTTTAATTTTGACTAAGATGTTTTTCTAACCACGTATAGTACTGAAAGAACTTTGTCAGTAGGATTAATGCTATCGGGAAGTATTCATATCTTAAATAAGCGTTTCTTACTTTATAAGTATGGGGTGAAAAGTCAGAAGCCAAAGCAGGCGAGAAAATAAGGATGACCTTTTGAACTGTGATATTTTGTATGAGAATCCAATCAACCTTTGACCAGAAGTTGGCCGGGACAAATGACTTTGGTATTGAATAAATTTACCCGAATCCGCCTTTCCCATAGTTGGTATGTAAATATAGGTAAGTGTTCTGCCAATCCGAATGCACTAGATTAATGTTATTGTAACAATTGACCAAGGGAAGCCCTTAAGAACAACATAACCAACCCAATTACCGTCCCCAATTACACAGCTGCGCGGATGGTACATCCAACTGGTGGAAAAGTCAAAGAAAATAAATCACAAATAAACAGTATCCGTGACATTTACCAGTTAGTACTTATATTCTAGCTTGCAATCTATGTTTAACAACAACCTTTCTGGAAAAAGATAACTAGATGCTTGTGTGTAATTCTTAAAGTTTCCACCTTTTAACGTATTGCTTTGTGCACTGTATTTGCTAAAATATAATTGTCCTTTTGGAAATAAATTTGAGCTGGTTCCCACAGTATAGTTTTCGTCAAAAAGACATGTCCAGGCAATGGTATTTTAACTTTTAAAAAATGTGAACATAAGGTTACATGTCATTATAAACTCAAATTAACTACATGTAGGTAGCAAGGACAATAAATGTTTTGCTGTGAATCAAAACACACAAACCATTCTCATTGTTGGCCCATTTCTGAACTAAAAGTTACTTGCCTCAAACTCCCAGGGTAGATCTCGGTTGTCGATTAAGTGGTATTTTGAGATCAGTTATTTTCCAATTATTTTCAATACAGCCTTGAGAATGATCTGGAAACAAAAAATAAACAATATGGCGATATAATGTGAATGTGTAAAATGAGTCCTGTCCAACCATTGGTTTATAATCAATCAGCTCGAACAAAAGAGGACTAACGATATCGCCACAAACGTTATGGTAATATTATAAAAGTTATGAAAACATGTCATAAAAAATAATGCCAAGCTACATTGAAAATTTTGGCGCATATGAAACAGATGCCAATAAAATGGGCCTGATTTTAATGAATCACGTCAAGGCAACGACGCCATATAAGTGAAATACTCTTGAATGCATAGTAACATCAACCAATAAATCACTTCTTCGCCAAATTACAATGTGCCTGAAGATCGTTGCATTAAGCTATGTTCAAATGAACAATTTGTAGAACGAACATGATTTTAGGGGCTTTAAACATACCGTTCTTAAACAAATGCCCAATTTTTTTAAAATGAATATATTATTTATTGCGAACCTGGCATAGGAGAAAACAGAATTCTCTATGACAAAACAGCCGCCAAATATTTATCTGGCATTTGGCTTAGACATGATGTACCCGTGGCACAGAACTTCTCACTTCCGCTGCAGATACCAAGCACAAGGGTTTTTGAACTCAAACTTTACAAACTTTTTGCCCTTTGGATTTTAACTTGGGCCACGGACAGTTGTCGTGAAAAAAAAATATTATAGGATTTGTGTTTCAGTATGACAACGCCAGCATGAAAATGGCCCGGATTATATACTTGAGGGTAAAATGTCTCGATCTAGGAACTAAATAACATATTTCCCTTTGTTTTCCCATTATCATATTTTACAATAATTTTAATTTACCGGACTTCTTGCCATATCTTGTCTTAAAACCTAATGACATGTCAGTATTGGTTTTGGTCACAACAACCTATGATTGGATATAAAAGGTCTAAATAACATACCACCTCCATTTTTAACATAATTAAAAACGTTTCTCCATGGTTTCTCAGGGGTATATTATTTACAAATTTTAAAAAAATATATATATGCATTATATTTCCCTAGAGTAGAGCTTATGTATAATGCAGATTTCTCTTTTCCATCAAACATATTTGTAAACATAGTCAAGACGATTTTCATAAATATATATACAAATTAACAGTGCTCAACCAAATATTGGTTTTAAGACAAGATTTTGTTAATACCCCTTCTATTTTCAGCCATAAATAGAGGCTCCTGTTTTCTTTAATGCTACAAACCAATGCCACAGGAAAACACCCTCTGTGGAACTAAATTTGCAATACCCTGGTCGTTCGTATTGTCTTGAAAAGAATCCCAAATCTTTTATCGAGACAAAAGTCAACAAGTTTTAAAATTGGATAAAAAAATATAAAAAAGAATGATTGCATTAGGATTATGCTTAACATTTACATATACATATAGATGTGAACAGTGTGATGCTCACACTGAGGGTAATGAAACCAGATGTCATCATCAAGCAAAGACTGCGTCAGTCCCCTGCCTATCGGCTTTTAGGCAATACAATGTGGTCGATGCTCACAGGGGTGCTTCGTGCTGTGGGACCAATTAGCTTGCTATCCCAGCTTGTATGAGGACACCACCACTCGGACTATCGTAAAATCTGAAGGCAGAACGGAAGCTGGAGGCTGGCCAGTCGTAACTGGACACTTTGTTTCAGGCACCAGGGACAAGCGTTGAAAGTTGATTAGAAGGCGGGATTGTCAGTCCCAGGGAGGAGGGATATCCGTGTTGTTTTACACTGGCTTTATCTCAGTTTTTCATAATCAATTGGGTATTTCACTAAATACCTGTGTACCCAGTCCCCACAAAACTTAATCGTTAGGTTTTACCGTATGATTTGCAAGTAGCGTTAAATGTAGATAGGTACTTATGCTATCGGTGTTTTCCAACCTTATAGTGCCGAATTAAACTAGTGTGGATAGGATGATAAAGACATAAATTGCCATACCGAATACTGATTCACTACTTGTAGTCAGAAAGACTTTTCTAAATATACTAATCACTCGGCGGGCTCTGTGAGAAGTTTGTGACAGTTTTCTAAACAACTTTAGACAGAAACCCTCTCACTGGAACAAGTCTGTTTTCTTTCTCGTGGGTATCTATAACCAAAACGGTCAGTTTTATAACACAGGTGTTCGAGTGATATCTATATTTGCATCTCGGGCTTAAGGCAGGCCGTTTTCTCAGGACCATAGATATTGAATGATATTGTACTGTGTATCGAAGTTGAATCTACGCTTTCAAATACCAATGTTATGGTAAGCTATACAAGATGAACAACTTACATAAATATTTCTAAGACATTATTTAGAATGCTCCGCTGGTTGAATAAAACCTCCGAAATCTCCTCAACTTGGAAAGCTTTTGACGTCCCACCTTGAAAAAATGGTTATTAGCGATGACAAACTGTTTCCTAATTGCTTGGACTTATGGGAGCGTCTTATAGTTTGGTTAAATCTACTTAAACACGAAACTGCTATTCTCCCAGCTATACAACCAACATATATGCCAAGAAGAAAACACGGGATAAATTTACGTGAGAAAACAAACTGACCTGATATCGGTAATTTATATCACCTAATTGCACAAACCTGATTTTAGAATTAATACCAATGTAGTTGTGTTTACACCTCACCCATCTCAATGTATACCAGAGATTATCTGATGGTTATATCCTCACCTGCCAAACAAACCTGGAAACGGAATGGAAACAGAATAAATGGAAGCAAAAACATTAGTTATAGAATTACGTGATCAATAGAATGAAGGAAAACGCTATATAATCCAATTATTTGTTTACAAACATGTTTGATGGAAAACAGAAATCTGCATTTTACATAAGCTCTACTCTAGAGAAATATAATTGATATATGTATTTTTTTTAAATTTGTAAATAATATACACACTTCATGTATATACAATAAGTACAAATATTCCTCGATTGTACCCAACTTTATGTAAGAAATATATCCCTTTTCTAGCCGCTATTTACAAGATTATTTCTAAAAGTGGCAAAATATATTTGAATGTTATCGGATCTTTGAATTATATTATTCTAAAACTTGGTAATAAAACAAAGCACACAAAACTACACTTTAATAAAATATCAGTTATATTTGTATGTATTGATAAAATGTGAAAAAATGAACTGTAATAACAGTTTATCTATAGCTGTATGCATTGGTACTATGCTCTCACATTGGTTACTACATTATAATACTATAGCCTGCTTATTGTTAGGCGTAATAAATGAGTACTGAAATCTATCTGATGAATAAAGAATATTTGATGGAAGTGGTCTGAACGTAATTGATTATGCAAGCTTCCGATATGGGCAAGGGAACTGGATGTAAATACGAGGGTTGGTTGATATGCCCTCAGCCCAGATACTACGTGAACCATCTGCTTTAAGGCAAAGGAACTATGTCGGCTAGATTTGGTCGGGCCAAATGAGGCATGGCCGTGAATTCGCCTGACTTCATGTCAGCAATAGACAGCAACAATACAATCGATTTTTACTCGAGAACGCTCCAGCAGTACACAGTCGTAAAACCCCAATTCGTTTTCTATCCAATGAAAAACATATTCATCAAGCGCCAATTGTCCCCCCATGACGGAATCATTTGCATGCCCGGTCTAAAAAGGGTTGTAGTGATATCCGAACACTCACGCTGCCATTCGATCGAATATGCTTGATTTAATTCAGCAGAAGATAGGGAAAGGCGTCTCGCTGGTGAAACGAATTGGAAACTCGGAAATACATATGCTGGAAAATTGGCACATGGATTACAATGGAGGCGAAAAGATATGGATACTGTATGGACAAACAAACCAAGTTCAGATCACAGGCGTTAAAATAAGGATATGGGAATTGTGTTATTACAATACCTGTATTCATATGACTCAGGCCCATTTATCGGCTTATCCTAAGTAGAAATAGCTAAATGTATGTTAAACTGCTTCGGAGTTGAGATTTAAAGCAATATTATCATAAAACCTAGACAAATTCAGTAGTTTTTTTTACGATTTTGCCAATCGCCATATAATACGATCTTTGTTTATTTATGTTTTATAAAGAATGGGTTTACGTATCTTCTTCAAAACAGGAAAAGCAGTTTCTGGTATTTAGTCTAGGGATAATCCTTTCTTTAATTGTATTCAAGTGCTGGGAAGAGTGCATTCAAAAAGGTATTCCATCTCTCATAAGGGCATCACATAGTAAATCAACTATATCGCGTTTATGGAGTATGTTATCAACAAGATGCGACGTCTGTTAGAAGAGTATGGAAACCGTCATGCATATCGGATTTAGTCCACTGTGGACTCCATACCGGATCTAGTCCAATGTGGACCCCATATAGGATCTAGTCCAATGGGGACTCCATATAGGATCTAGTCCAATGGGGACTCCATATAGGATCTAGTCCAATGGGGACTCCATATAGGATCTAGTCCAATGGGGACTCCATATAGGATCTAGTCCAATGGGGACTCCATATAGGATCTAGTCCAATGTGGACTCCATATAGGATCTAGTCCAATGTGGACTCCATATAGGATCTAGTCCAATGGGGACTCCATATAGGATCTAGTCCAATGGGGACTCCATATAGGATCTAGACCAATGTGGACTCCATATAGGATCTAGTCCAATGGGGACTCCATATAGGATCTAGTCCAATGGGGACTCCATATAGGATCTAGTCCAATGTGGACCCCATATAGGATCTAGTCCAATGTGGACCCCATATAGGATCTAGTCCAATGTGGACTCCATATAGGATCTAATCCAATGGGGACTCCATATAGGATCTAGTCCAATGGGGACTCCATATAGGATCTAGTCCAATGTGGACCCCATATAGGATCTAGTCCAATGTGGACCCCATCTAGGATCTAGTCCAATGTGGACCCCATATAGGATCTAGTCCAATGTGGACTCCATATAGGATCTAGTCCAATGTGGACTCCATATAGGATCTAGTCCAATGTGGACTCCATATAGGATCTAGTCCAACAGGAATTGTATATCCAAAGTTGACGGCTACAATTGTTACCAATATCAATATATTATTAAATACTAATTCATATAAACGCCTTTTTATAAGATATGAACAAGGCCGTGAATTAAATGATTGTGGCTGTGAATATATTTTTCATATTACGCTGGGAAGAAGCGCGTAGAATATATCATAAAATTGTCATGATTATGTCATATTCGAGGGGCCTTATGTCCCGTTGTTGTCTTAACAGAGCTCCAGTTTGACAACCGAATATGGATTTCGAGTCCTATCAAATATATATATGTTTTTGCACAAAATTGCCACAAGGCACATGTAAAATCTTTACATTATAAGAGTTTGTACTTTTGAAATGTGAATAAACCTTTTTGTCGCTTTTGACTAAACTTTCAATATAAATCGATTGCAACCTTAGATAAAATATCTGTTCTGAATTTTATTTTATTTATGAGCACTTAAACACACGCGCCATGGTCATGGTGACAAGTTTCGTATTGTGCCATATTGGGATGATCAGTTCAAAATATTGTTTCAGAAGCCACACGTCGCGGACTAAAATGAAATAACAATGGAACGGTAAATTTAGCGACTATAAACTTAATCAAGAGTTATCTTAAGTGGAACAAAGGTCGTGGGGCACTTAAATCGTAGTAGGCATGGAAAGCAGCCCATTGTTACTCACAGTAGCAAAGTTTATAGGATACATATTTGGCCAATAGCCTGAGGCTTTTGTTCAGTCGCACATCAGTTGTTCAACGAATCCGCGTGTCTGTTACAACACCCATACCACCTGTTGTGCAAGACTTATAAACTATAAGACAACTTTCCACACTAGACAACCAAATAGAAGATCTGTAAATATAATCTCTTATGAAGGTAAAGTTGAAATAGTTTGAGACTCATTGGTTTTATATCAATTGGCATTGAGAATAGTTGGCTCTCATCTCGCAGCCAACCCAACGTGGATATATGTTTGTTTTTAAGATTATTGCAATTATAAAGCAGAATTGCCTCGATGACGAGTATGAGTCTCCAAAAATCGCCTTTGTTAGCAACAACAACATGTGTAACCAATTTAACTCCACTTAAAACCTGTCATGAAAGAACGAACCTGTCTAGATTCTTCAAGAAATTAGTTTTGTTTAGTACTAAATGTAGATTCAATATTAAACTAAAAAAGCGTAACAAATATGTGGATTGTTGACTTTTGGGCTGATTCTTTAAACGATTTGACCTAAGATCACAGATCGGTGCCATATTTTATGAGTAGCATGTTGGGTTCTTTATGTTGAATATAGGAGACATCTGTCAGGGCATGTTGGGGTCTTCTAATACACGATAAGAAGATTACACGGAGAAGGGAGAAAAGAAAATATTCACCAGCGGCACCTCTCATCTGGTATTAGGTCAATTAGGATTAAGAAATTAGTTCAAATCCTTCCCATTAAACATTGACAGAGTTTCCATAACTGCAAGCAAAGTATCTGCTCGCTTAAAACGATTTTCAAAGCTATCCTTTTCACGGTCATTTTGTTGAAAGATTTAAGCCGGCCTACTTTAGAAAAGGTAACAATAGAAGTCAAAAGTTCCAGACGTGGTTGTAAAGAGTGTTATAGTTGAATCCGCGATCTGTGCCACCTGACTTCAGGGGGGTACTTGGCGGTAACGTTTGTCTGTCTGTGAATGGGATAGTGAATGAGTGAACCACTTTGCCCGAGACCCATTCAACACGACAGTCAAGGTGTGGTATGATCCACAACACACCTTTATTTTCTGAATCACAGGGGGTCAATGAGAGAAATACAAAGTCTCACTAGACAGATACCCCTTCCCGTGGAGCAGATCTAAGGTATTCCCAAACAATGGACACGAGCGATCTGAAGGTGATCATACCTAGTGAAAATATCTACATTTGATTGATGCCATGATGACAACTAAGGTGTCCCACGAAGACTACTATATATCAACAATACATAGAATGGTTAAAACTAAACCTGTACAACTTCCAATATCTCCGACACTCTATTATTTACTGGCATATTCTTATCGGAAAATCGACTTGATGATTGTAAACAGGTAGCCGTCTTATATCTGACCGTAGACAGTAGATCATGTACAGTAGGTTATGGTCAACTTACCGGCTAATCCATTGTTATGATGCAAGTCTACGGTGATCCTGGTTCCACTATTACCACTTCTCACGTACCCAACATCTTCTACTGCTCTGTGTCAAATAACATTTTATGCTTGAATTATAATCTATTTTCAATGCTATCTAGTTTCTGTTTGATCCACCCAGATGGCTGAGTAACTCGCGCTGTTTTCTCCCAGCCTGGTAACCTAACCATAACATGCGAGCTTTAGAATATACCATCTGGGTTGAAACTCCCTCAATCATATGCATTTTCATTTTGACTGAAAATATTTAATCCGCTTAGAACCTAAATAACATATGCAATTCCCAGCCTTGCTTATGAAACCAATAGGGTAACATTTTCACACCACATAGTTACAGGCTGGGCGTATTTGTCCGAGTCCACCCCGTATTGTGCCTGATTATGAGACAAGGTTAAAATATACGTCTTCCTCTCCTGTATTCCAAAAGATGTGATTGTCGTTCCTTTGGCTAGAGTCAAATGCGGCGTGGATGGCTTTTTAGTTCTTGGAAGAATACGCTTGCCCGATAGGGCTCATTATAGAGTGTGACAAGTTAAGAAACCCTCCCGGCCCACAATACATCATGATAAATCATCCTGTCTCCCAGCTCTACCAATCTAAGTATTTATTACACACGTCTAGTATCATCTAGCAATACTATGACAGTACGGTTAACTGGAATTAATTAAATAACTCATAGAGTAGATGGGTTGTGCAATGGGAGTTATGACCGGCAATTTTTCAAAGCAATTTGTGTAATGTAAGAAGGAAGATGAGACCAGGTGGCACGCGTTCAACCAAAGCAGGTGGGAAGAAAAAGTGTACGGCCATATGATATTTTCTATTAAGTGATAATGCCCCGTGTCCATATCGCTTTACTTGGCGAATCCGGTTTACATGTCTATTAAGTCATGCAATATTAAAATGATTTTCTGGCGGATTCTTTGAACAGAAGGTGTACCGTTACAAATATGAACGATGGTTGATTCCTTACGGGTAGGTGGTTGAGATGCGCTATAGTTAGCGGGGGGTATAAACACTGACCGTTTCCGTTCTTCACCTTATGGTCACCGGACTGTGATATCCTGTGTACACCAAACATCCACTCCTCTATCTACCAGTGAACACTTAAGTCGGCTGATTGGTTACAGCTAGTCACGTGACTGGCCTATAGTAGATTTCGTTATCGAGAGAGAGCTGGAGAAGCACTATGGGAGTAGTTTTTAATACAGTTACTTGTCACGTTGAATGGGCCGTAAGAAAAATGGTGTGTGTGGTTAAAGGCTGACAGCTCGTATAGCTATGGTCGAAATTTAATAGCTGGTCGCTATTATTTTTTAAATTCCGTTGAAGAGTTAGCATTATTATATGTTTGAGTAAGGTGATCGAGAGGTATAAAGTGTACACATGAAGGATGGCTGGAGAGCGTGAGACTGGCTTCATCAATAGCCAGCCTAGCATAGCCGAATTTATGACAGGCCTGCCCCATATCAATGAGGGCTTCCCGGGCCCATCAATCATAGAGAATTCGGTGGCTAGAAATGGCTACTGTCCTTCATTGTACAATAGTGTAGAGGAATTGCATTCGTTTGTGACCACCAACACAAAAGATCGAAACTCTGTTAAATTACCCGATTTCCCATGGATGAAAGACAAGAAACATCAGCGAGGTGGCGTGGAGCGTTCCCTCAGTCAGAACTCAGGAGATATAGGTAAAAAATAATTTCAAAGTATATTTTTGATTGAATTAAATTCCATGATTTGTCATATTAATGTACCTTTTAATTTTGTCTTAATTTGGCCACTTGTCTATCAACTCACTTGTGTGTTCCGTTTTTTCTCCTGCTGTTAATGTGTTAATGATTCTGTATTGTCGACAATGTAAAAACTGTCGTCTTTCCGTGATAAATTTGTCGGCATTCATGTCTGGTCTGAACAAAACAAGACAACCTTCAGTATGAATCCAACACCAATTCACCAAAGTATTCAGCATTTATTTACGAATTGGCCTACGGTGGGGAAATCGAACATTTGAAGAATTTACTTAGTATATACAAGTGTGTTTTATTGACAATTGCCACTTTCAGTTCATCTAACCAATCATGTCCAATTTCTCGTTATAAATACAAGTGAAATGACTCGCTTAATATAATTTGTTTGTAAGGGATCAGGTTGTAAATGGCTTCACTAAAGCTGCCAGTGGTATAGTAGTGTGTACAGGGGACTATCGGTTTGATTAATGGGGATGTCTCCGAACGCTGTAGCCTCGATCCTCTACCAATGTCTTCTCAAATGAACACATAAACCCGAAACAGTTGGCGCTTACCATAACACCAATTTTGTGTCTAGTTGTTATTTGTACGACTTGTCTCTCCTAAAGTGTGTGTCAAACCTTATTATTTAAAAAATATGTTTACCGAAATTAATGTAAACGAAGCCAATTACTGTCTATATATATACAAAACGTAAAATATAACCCGTTCCCGTGTGTTTTAGTATATTAACATTATCTATTTTAACTTTTAGACAAGAAGATTTTCCCTGTGCCCTTGTGTTTTAGTTCAGGAACAATTTATATTTTAACTTAACATATTAAAACACATTTTTAAAAATTGTCTAAACGACACCTAATGTACAATTTAAGGTACATTGACATGAGCTGGAAAAGCTCGGATTTTTTTATGTAAATTCCGATTTTTGCTGACCGCTTGGCGTACCTTGAAAAGGTAAACCATTCGCGCTGGCATACAAAATATAGGTATACATGAAGCGGGTTACCTGTTTGAACCGAACATAAGTGATAAAAACGAACAAAATTCAAATAGCCGGGATGTATGAGTACATTTTAGGGGGATTGTTGCATATAAAACCAATGTTAAGTTACATCTTATCAGAGGAAAGTTCTTATTTTGAACTTCTTTTAAAAAATTACGACCCATTAAGCTTATTCTATTTCAACGAAACATTCCCTATATTTCTCGTCGTGTCATTTTAAATATTTCTATTTCCGGTTTTATTTTATGAGAAAATTGCTTGAACTGGGGTATTGGGTAAGATATCACTGAAATAAATTCCCAAATTCATTTTGTTCATATACACATAAAATAATAAAGTAAAAGGAATACTAGATTAAGTGAGATATCTTTGACAGAACAGCGTCGGTGTTATATTCTCAGCGATATAGGGTATTTTGGATGCGTTATCTTGTCTCTACAATTTGATTATTTACGTCCATAAACAGTAGTGATTTCGAAATCTCGACGGTTTTCGCTTAAATTAAAGCCGGTTTTATATTTAGTTTTATCGCCAGTAATAGAAGTCTTAAGCTCCATGGTCCTTATTAAATATTTGTCCCTGTATAGACAATCCGGTACCCGTTTATTGTCCTCGTAAAATGAACAAGGTTGTTTCGGACAGAGAGAGGTGCTTCCGGGGATTTAATGGCTTCCCTAAAGTTATAAAACCCCTGTTGGAATTCTCCTTAAAGCTGGATTCAGGTTAAAATTGGCACATTCGATATAAAACTACTGGCACTTGTTGGGTACAGATGGTATTGCTTTTTTAATTATCCCAAAGATTTTCTCCTTTGACTTATTGAGGTACCATTTCCCAAGGCAACAAATTCATCAAAAACAAAATTACCACTTTACATTCGGCTTTAAATCAAGAAAATCTGTAATAACCAGTTTATTCCACTTAATAGTTTAATACGTTTGTCTTTTGCGTATTTTTACCAATTTATCAATAATCTTATGGTATCCAACGAACAAAAATATTTACTATTTAATACTATTTAACAAAGATTGACACAGAGTCTATTCACACAAAGGAAAATGTTATCATTAAAAACGGAAATATTTTTTGTTTAGGCAATATATTATGTAAAATATTTAGACAAGAAGATTTTTTTTCCGTGTGTGTGTTTAGTTTTCAAAAATATATTATATAATTTTCAGCATTATCTGGTTTATACCGACACTATCTTCGATAATCAGTTATAAAACTAGTTTCAAACCTATTCAGAAAGATTAATTTTATAACAAGAACAATTTGTAAAGCTGTTTTGAGAATATAAATGCTCATTTTGTCTTTGGAGAAAAACTCCTCTCGTGAATAGCTTCTAGTTACTGCCAATCAACAGCAGACCACACCCCTTGCTACTTCCGAGACCTGTGTACCATATAGTGTACAAAGATGTCAGGTTTCGACAGCTGCTCTTACATCCCAAGGCGATCAGGGGATAAAGAGTAAATTGTTAAATTTGCTTTATGTTTAACTAAATTAAAACCTACAAGATTGCCCACAACAATTCACTTGATTGATGGGAATTATTTCATGAATAAAAAAGACAAAAAAAATTCATTTATATTTTGTTTCAAATTTGAAAATCCAAGGACTCAAATATCTTATCACTATTCACAATTTTATGAATTCAAACTTCAAATTTGTATTTTACATTTCGTTTTATTTTTTTTTTCACTAATTTAATTACAAATCTTGCTTTGAACATTTCATTTTTATGTCTCACGTTTTTTTTTTATCTTTTAAGTTATGCTTAAAGGTTTGGGGGGCAAATTTTGAAGCTTCTAGATGTCACTTATGGAATATATTTAAATACCAAGACGAATCTATTACTATCCAAGTGTTTGGTGGTTTTAATTTAATTTGCTAAGAAAACTATTCATTATAGCTGGATTTTTAAAATGACTGATTACACTAAGCTGTCGTTTAATGTTAGGTTTATTCTGAAAATGGTGATTAAAGTTTATTTGTGAACTAGATGACATATCGCCCATGGCTGTACAATGTAACACAAGGAAAGTTGAAATTCTGCACTTGTTGTACTCCTTGTTACACCGATACTGAAAAAACGTAAACTGAATGTTTAATTAGACTTCTATATGAGATAACAAGTTACAGGTTACATTTCTCATCTACCGCTGTCGGGGAAAACGCCGCTGGGACTTGAAATGAAATGACTATCTTTAGCATATATATGTTCTCCAGACTCGAAAGTCATTTTTTATTATCAGATTATTTTTTTCTAAATAACGAGTTTCAAACTACTGATGATTAATTGGCAATTCGTTTATTTTATAAAAATACGAATGTAAATATTCTAAATAATATTGAGTGATTTTAGTTTTTATTGAATTTTATAAATTAAAAAAATGACATCAGTTTTGTCATTGATAAATTAGATAAATGGACATTTATTTACCGATCGCAACATACTATCTACATTCTGATGTTAAAAACTACTGTAGTATATTTCATACTGATAGCATACTGACAGCACAAACATCACTTGTACCTCAATTGTAGATATGCTGTATATCTATATACCTATAGGCTATCGAAGATTGAATCGAACTGTTCACAAGCTGTTGTCAACGACCAGTCTAAAAAAGCGCTAATAAATATTCGGTGAATTGAGAAGTGTGTACATATATTGTCACAGGCAATGACCGGCAATGCTCAGTCGATAAACTCAACATTTCCATAAGAATGATATAGAAAAGTTTCTGTACTGGTTACAGGAAGTTCTGACAATTAACTTGAACTTAAAACTAACTCAATGCATAGCCTTCTGTCAACCGTTAAATTCATTCAACAGTGGGATATGCGTACAAGTAAGACAAATTCACCAAAGTTAGTGGGAATAAAGCCTTTATGTCATGGTTGAGAGCAAAATCTCTCAATTTTTTCTTATGTACAGGTTTTTCCTGGTGCAGCGCATATATATGATTTCCTTCGAGATACATTACAATGAATATAAACCATTTATAGCCTGCTACTAATTGAAACACTTATACACCAAATAAGTACATGGAGTAATAATATTCCTCATATTTTATAATCAGTCAATAACTCAAGACGCCCAACTCTACCCCCAATAGTATCATATATAATTTCTGAATTGATTGATTGGTTGATGTTTTACACCGCATTCAAGATTGTATCACTTGTGCGGCGGCGTTGCCACGTTTGGTGGGGAAACCGGGCTCTTTGCCCAGAGGAAACCTCTTCGGCGAGTACCTAATGAGTCTTCCACAATAACACACGGCAAAAGGTCTGAGTGGGATTCGAGTCCCCAACCCCTGTCCCTGATTTATTATTTATAACAAATTGGTATATCTAGGATGACTGCTATGTTAAATGGTCTTTCACTCGGGATCGGAAAAAAGTACGGTTAAGACATTGTACGTATTTTACCCAAATGCGAAAAGCTACTCATAATGTTTGGATGAAGTTACAAAAAGACATGAAAGGCTTCTCAAACCTCCATTACCAAATTGTGTGCCCACCCATTGTCCGATGTTTGGACGAAGATCAAACCCATTTTAGCTGTTGTTTGATCACGATCATCTATTTCTGATCATGACTTATTTGTCTATTGGAAAAAGTTTTTCAAGGTTTCAAATAGTGCTGACACAATTAAAGCTGGGTTTTTTCTTGTTTATATATTTTTCTTGTTGGTATAAAATATGTTGTTTCATTGATGTGTTGTTGTTTTTTGTAGATTTTCATATGGCAGCGGGGAACAGTCCCGGCAGTTTGCCCTCTCCCTCAGATGGAAATGCGTCCAACTCATCCAACTCTGCGACAAGACGCCTACGAACAGCTTATACAAACACACAGCTTCTGGAACTAGAAAAGGAATTCCATTTTAATAAATATTTGTGCCGACCAAGACGAATTGAAATAGCAGCGTCTTTAGATCTAACAGAACGCCAAGTGAAAGTATGGTTCCAAAACAGGAGAATGAAGTACAAACGTCAGTCTCAAGTACAGAAACATGGCAGTGACGCTGAAGATTCTCGAGTTTCAAGTAGTTCTGTCACCGACCAAGAGCCATCAAGTCCTTCGACAGAAAAGCAGAACTCTAGTGTTGATATTAGCGTTACTAACAATTCCACCGCATCTGATGCATGTCTTTCAGAAGCCGAAGATGGCGGAGGGGTTTCTATGGTCCCACCTCCAGTTCTTGGTAAAGAAAACAACGATAAGAGTCAGACAAGAAATATGTTTCCAGCTTCCAACCAGGACCAGGAGAATCCAACGTGTGAAGACATGCCTGAAGGGCGATCGACTCCATGTGTAAGTGATACAGCTATGGATACAAACAAACGAGAGGCAGAGATAGTGTCGGAACACGGACCAGTTTCTGACACCTTGCCACACTCCGAAGAAATTGTGACAGATACTGGCAGCAGAGACGATCGAATTTCTAGAAAGAATGACGCCTCGACGGTGCTACCAGCAACCAGCACACAGCTGATCACTTCAACAGATGTATGTAACAATCCGAGCCAAAAAACAACATATAACTCTGATGTATTTTTTCAACCGGAGACCACCACGTCTCCTAAAGCTCCACTATCGAGTACATCAACTTTGGACAGTGACACTGCCCTCACTATTTCATTTTCTCCTGATAGTGGAGCTAGTCTTACCAGCCCAGCATCTTCACATAACTGTTCTAGTACAACGTTCAACAATACGATACAGGCACATCTTGCAGACGTGTCTCGTACTGAAGAAAGTAAACAGAATCCCATAAAACTACAAGAAATGTCATTAAAACAACACAGTAGAAACGAAATATTTCCGTCGAACCCATTACCAATTGATTTCCAATGTGACTTAAATCATTCATTAAAGCTATCTTTAGCACAAAGCCCAACTTCGACTACTACCTCTCAAAACGTAAATCAAAAGAGAGATTCTGTGAGACCACATTCTGTTGGAAACGAATCGGGACACAACATTGATGAAAACTTTCAGCGCGAAACCTCAGATTTGGAACACCTTGTCAAATCTCATAATGAAAGAGTAAACAATAGGTGTGAAATACCCTACCCGATTTCTAGCCAATATATTTATGGAAAGAACACACCTCAAAGTGACAGTATGGTTAAAATGGCGACAGGGGACCAATCGATACCCTCAGGACACAACGATTTCAGAAGGAACGATCGATTTATCACGAAGGATGAATTCTTCTCTCAGGGTGTTAAGTTCTCGCCCAATGTGACAGTGAAAGCAAACCCCGAGATTCCAAGACGTACCATGAGGACAGTTCTTCAAAACCGCCAATCTAATTATCTCGACAGACAAACTAATGGCATGCGCAATCCACAGTGTTATGGGGATTTATCCAACCCCATGCTCCACTCGGCAAATGGCTCTGGTGTGTGGTCTCAAACAGACATTCATGGTGAGGACGGATTTAATTCGACAATGTATCAACAGCATCCAAACCAAGTTGAAGACAGTTTCACAAAATTCCCTTACGATAACAATAATTCCATTCACTTTCAACATTCCGCTGAATTTTGTCGTTCTGTTAACTTTCCAGGGAATATGTGTGCGGGTTATACGGCCGGTTATCCCTCTGGTGAAACTGGTCAGGACCAGTTGACCCCTCCATCACCTTATCAACCACCTCATATGCAAATGATAGACAGTCAATTCCAACAGCAGAGGTCTTATCATATTACTAATTGTGTTGATCCAAATGCGTCATTGTATGGTCATACAGGCCAACAGGGCGAATACTGGGGCTATAATGGCGCCCCAATGTATTCGCCTCAAACTTATTATCAATAATATTTTAGTGCAAACACTTTCTATTTTATGTCATCGTATAATAAGTTTTCTAAACGTTTAATATGTGAACAAATTTGGTGAAACATATTATTCCTGATTCTACAAATGTGGATACAATATGGAATTGGTTTTAATTTATCCCCTATACTAGTCTTATTTTCCAGTGCATGATATGATACAAAACCTAGTCATTCAAAATACCATTGTCTCTTCAAAAAAGTCGTTTAAACAAAACTGAATCCAAATTTTGTTTCACGATTAATAATAAAAGACGAAATACAAAATGGAACTGTCTGAAAAAGCTTATTTAAAGGCAAAAATAGCATAGGCAACACATTCGTAAAGCCTTGAAAATAATTTCACGCTGCCTGTAAATGTTGACTCTCAATGATCTGCCATATCAACATGGTGATAAATCACATAGTTTGCTATTTTTATGATTCGTGTTGCTTTACCGACAATCTACTGTGCCATTCAACAGCTTTTCTTTTATGACTGAACTTTATATATTTATATCTGATTTTCCTTGATTTATTTATATGTAATGGGAAATCCAATAAAGCGTATGTAAAAATTATCCAATAAATTCAAATGAGTTTCCTATTGAATATATCTCTCATATAGAACTGAAGTGATAATTACCTCTATCCAAAACTATATCAATCCGTTTGCTTTTGTGTCTTTTGCATAAGTAAATTGATCAGTTACGTCGAAATTACAGATTGATATTTTTCCAAAAGTACCAATTTTATTGTACCCAGATTTCTGTACATGTTAAATTATGTAAAACTTGCGTGCGATGCTTTTATATAAAATAGATTTATACAAGTGCAGCATTACAGCTCTGCAGATATCTGGAAAATAATCCTATCTTCGTTTTTTTAAAATGCTATTCACTATAGAGAGAAAGATGTCTTAATGTATTCGTACATGTACAATGACATCATTAGAAAACAAGCAAACCAACTTTAAAGTACCTTGTTTGTTTAAAGCGAACACTTCGATACATATATGGACAAATCGGTAATATTCAGGGATAAGTTATCTTCATGTTTGGGCCTTGGTTTGGTGCATTGCCGTTACCTTTGGGTCAGTCGATTGACTTTCAATATAATATGATTTGTCTAGATGGTGCACCGTAAAACCAAAAACAGTCATTTTCCCAGGGTGTATACCTTTGTAGTTCACTTTGTAGTTCTCATTGCTTCCTCTTACAAGGTAGCACAAAAAATCCTACTTAATTGACCGATTGCTTGATGACGTCACTTGGAATTTACGCGCAAAGCATTTCGGGGGATTGAGCGAGGGATCTTAGAATAATTTTAAAATATGGCGGAAGAAATAATAAGGCGTAAAATTATCAGAAAAATGTGTGGATAAAAACAGGTTATGTCATCAATATTTTCCAAACAAAGTGACATATTGCTAAAGTACCAATAAACAAAATGGCGAACTAAGGTACATTTTACCCAGACAGCTTTGCGTAAATCTATGTGACGTCACCAGGCTCGGCGGTAATTGAAACTTTATTTTTTTCGTCATTTTGTAAAATATTTAGACAAAAAAGCTGTGCTGTTTATTAAAGATTTTTCCCTTTGTATAGTTGAGATTTCATAATCCTATGCTACATTCTTTTTACTCCGAGAAAAATGTGAAAAGCTTGATCAAAATGTTGCATGCCGAAACGTTCCTGACATCCACTCGGGCTCCTTAGTCATTTAGGGCGTAACCTGTGAGCCAAAGCTGACAATAGACATTTTTTTTTTAATATTTCGCTGTAAAAAGGGCTTTTAAGGAAAACTCACAAAATTGTATAGTTAATATGTATTATAGGTTTTTGTATTGATATCTTTCAAATTAATCGAGTTATTCTGGTTTTAGCTTTATTTTTTTCGAGTCACTTGATATATAATTATGATCAAACGGGCACAGGGAAAATCTTCTTGTCTAAAATAAACATGGAGACAAGTTACATGTATAACAGCTTATGGAATTTTATAGGCAGAAGAGCCGTAATGGCCGAGGATTTTATTACCGTAGACAGCAAACAAATGCGATACTTTTGCATTACATTCTGAACAAGAACAATAGTAAGATCTGGAGCCTGTTTCACAAAGCGGCGTAGCGTGAGTAATTGTCATGGGAACCCATACTGTAGAGATACGTTGCTATGACAGTTATGAAAAAACTTACGCTACGTCCTTTCATGAAACAGACTCCTGATATTTTAGAAAATATTTCAGCAATCTAATAGGCTGATAAACGGATTGTTTACTAAGTCTTCCAATGGCATTTTTTCGAACCCACATCTACATGTGTTTACTGACGCCATCGTGATAGCGGGGAGGGGGGACATGGCGGACGCAAACATTTCTGTATTAAAAAGTGTTCAATCAAGTGTCTCACTGCAAGATTTTGTAACAAAGCCGTCACTACAAAGCCAGACTCCCTCATATATCCCATCCTTTTTAGATTGATGTCATTATGCTTCAGGGCTATATGCCAACAACATTTTAAGCTATTTTGCTTTTGAAAAAAATGCATGTAGGCCTATTCTTTTTTTCAAAACTTTAGTTGTTTCATTCTTTTAGATGCTGATAATAACTAAAACGTTATCCCTTTCAGGAACAACTTTGTTAATATTTCTGTACTGTTAGAAATTCCCCATAATAACTACAATTCAAATACAGAAATGATGTTCTGACGGCACTCATTGAACGTAACCTCGCTAATATGCATTATAGGAACCTTATCGGCAACCTTTGGAACCCGTGGGCCTCGGTGGTGCTGTGGGTTAACGTCCCTCAGTCTCACACAGACCTTCCATCGATGTAAATGTGGGTTCGAATCACATTCAGACCAAATAAGAATTAAAAATAACTCGGTCGACGTATGTGGAAGTTTTGCCAGGTACTCGACAAAGGTCAGAGGTTTCCTCTGGGCAATCACCCAGTTTACTTCCCCCACTTAACCTGGCAACATCACCATATAAGTTAAATACTATTGAATGCGGCGTAAAACATAAATCAATCAATCAATTTAAACTTATACGGGGACCCATGGTTTTCCCTGGCTCATTGTCGAATGTGCTTATACTTATCGATAACATTGACTCACGTGCCATTAAATGTTAACTGGGACGAATAATTCCGTTTGGCTATTCTCGTGTGAAAATCGCCAATTGAAAAAGATAGGCCTATATCAGAAAAGTTAAAAGAACTAAACAAGTAATAATGGTATAATTCTAATCGAAAAACAAGATGACTTTTGTTCAATAAAGACAGAGAATACATATGCGAAATATGTAACTGACGAATGCAAAGTTATTCCATACATTGATGGTGTTATTTCTTATATGTTGTGGTCTGCTCTGTTTTAGGCTATATATCAATTTGAAAAAAGTCAATCAGTAAAGATTACGAGTTTATAGTAAGACCATTCTTATAAAGATGTAATTTTCCCCAAAGACCGTGACTAAATTGATTTTCACGACAATAAGGCTATATAATTTATAAGTTGACGATTGTTTCCTATCAACAGTCGGTAATAGTTAATTAATAAAAATATATATTTAGGACCCGAGCCCATTGGTTGATATGTGAACACAATATCTTGTATACAATATTTCAAACATAAAAACGATATCAATAATAACCAGTTTGACAGATTCTGTACTGGTGTTGAATGACCAGTTTTTTCTTCTTCCTTGACCACATCCTCTGTCGCCTAACCGATGTGTTTATCGTTAATTCATGAGATGGTGACAGTTGTAGATCAACAGTGAAAAGCCGTTGTGTGGAAGTTGACCTGAAAGTTGACAAGTAAAGCTCATATCAACTGGACAGGATATCCTTTGGCCAGCTGACACCTATGAAGATATATCGATAATATTTACAGATCAATACCAATACGGCAAATGTTGCGGAGAAAACTGAACAGATTCACGTTTATTATTCATAAGGTAGACGCCACCCCATCGTCTTTTTTCCGCTTGGATCTTCTATTAATTTACCACGTTCTATGGACTTTATGCTTTAATCGGAACCCAACGTCAGTTTTATCAACTTAATGACATAATGTCAACTTCCAGGCCACATCAGCTATGAGGTCAATTTAGTGCACTTAATTTTGTCATAATGTCATGGTTTAAAGTGGCATAAGCAAAATATCGTTGAAACAGAATTAGCTATATTTCAATGGTGTTGTCCAGAAGTAGGAAATAAGGCCTTTATGCTGATACCAAGCTTAGGGATGTACGCCAAGGTAGTTTTTATAAGCAGTACCCTAAAATAAACCCATTCATCCCAGCTATTTGAATTTTTGTCCGTTAATAGCACACATCTATGGGTTACTGGTATTAGAGATATTTGTTATTTAAAGGTCATGCCATTTTGGCAGCTCATGCCACTTAAATCAAGGTGTGGATATTATTTACATTGATACATTGGTCCACTGAGTGATTTTTTTGTTTGGTTGATTACAATCCACAAACTGATTAAATAATGGATAAATATATTACTAAATGTTTGATAGTTTGGTGGACAGGTCAGCCGACTGATGGCTGGATTGGTATGTCATCTTGGTATGGTGTGGTATGTCATCTTATTGATTGATCGATTGGTTGACTGTTGCGTGTATTGGCTGGCTATTGAAAGACAGAAAATTGTTTGATTGATCGAATGGCATTAACCAATAATACTGTTGGTTTACAAGGGAAATGATTTATCTGGAAGTTTCTAACTCAGTTAGCGAAATATATATCAATGTTGTACTGGGCATCAGATAATGATTGAACTAGATCTAAGGACTCCAAACCTACGCACTGCTTAACATGACAACTCTGCTCCCTTAACCCTCTACTTACCCGTGTAGCTCACGAGCTACACCAAACAAAAACGAAAGTATGCCTGACCAGCAATTATATTTTACCCTCATTTCCCAATGTTGCTTACAGGCTACTGAGTGTACTTTTATAGTTGTCCACTAGAGGGCAACAAGTTTTTTTTTTCTGGGTCAGGATAGAGGTCATCTAGTGCCTATTATCAACTTGTGTAGAGCCATGTGCTTTGTGTTATAAAGTTTGCTAAGTAAGCTGTTTTGAAGGTAGGACTGTAACTTATTTATTTCTTTTTCTGAAAACATTAACTATAACAAATAGATTGGACCCTAAATAGGTTTTAAAAATAAACTGTGGGAAAAAATGGAGACCGATAAAATCTGTGTTGCTCGGGAGCAACATTGGTTATTAACGATAAGTTAATCTCTTATAACATAATCCGCTTTTATGACCAAATGAGTTTGTTACTCTTTGGTTTGAAGCATTTTTATATAATCAATTCATAAAATGATAATTTTATTAATTGATAAATAAGTGTTTGCCACTCCCTTTAGTCGAAACATTTGATTTATTTTAGATGGCAAGTAAAAAATTTTATAACGTAAATGATATCTTGGCTGTGGTCACGGCATCGGACAGCGAGAATATGACGAGCTGTCAGATGGTGATGAGGATGATTGGTTTCCATCGGCTGAGGAGGGATCAAACGATGATTCAGATGACGACACTGCCCCTTCCACAAGCATGGCACAGCCATTGAATCAGGTACCAGACCCAGACACAGATGAATCAGACGACGAGCCGTTGATTGCTAAGTCAAAACCCAAACCCAAGTCACATGACATGCCTTATGATTTTGAGTCGAGAAGACAATTTTTGGCGCCTCAAAATATTGAGTTTGTCCCAGTTCCACTTAACCCTGAACCAAACCCGAATTCATCACCATATGAGTTTTACAAAATCTTTGTAACTGATGAATTATTGGATAATACAGTCACGGAAACGAACAAATATGCGTTACAAAAGGACGGCGTTCAACTTCAACTAACTGTCTCAGAGCTGGAAGTATTTCTGGGAATATATTACCTGATGGGCCTAGTAAAAATGCCTGCTGTTGGTGACTATTGGTGCGAAGAGCTACGCTATGAGCAAATTTCGGATAAAATGAGTCGAAACCGTTTCTACAAAATAGCAGCATATCTTCATTTTATTGACAATGAACTCGTTACGGAAGAAGAGAAAAACCAGGACCGAGTTTGGAAACTTCGACCATGGTTGACAACCATTCGTAATAATTTCACCACCGTAAGTTCCAGCGAAGAGCATCAATGCGTCGATGAAATAATGGTAGCATTCAAAGGCCGTTCAATTCTGAAACAATACATGCAGAAAAAACCGAAAAAGTGGGGTTTTAAATTGTGGGCTCGTTGTAGTTCGTCTGGTTTTTGTCACGATTTTGCAGTTTATCAAGGCAAAGGAACGGGAATTGACGAAACATGCGCTCCTAACTGTGGTCTTGGTGGAAATGTTGTCTTGCAGCTTTGCAAATCACTGCCTCTACATCATCAATATAAAATCTGCTCTGATAATTTCTTTACAAGTTTTGAAATGGCTGCTCAAATCAAAGAACGTAATTACGGACAGTTTCTTGGAACTATTCAAGTGAATCGTTGTCATAAAGCCCCTCTCAAAACCGAAAAGCAACTGTCAAAAACTGGCCGTGGATCAATCGATACAGTTTATGAGAAGAACCGTAATCTAACACTTGTTCGATGGTACGACAATAAGGCAGTCACTCTTCTCAGCACATACATTGGCAAGGATCCTGTTGATAAAGTGCAAAGATACGACAAAGCCCAGAAAAAGCATATCGAAGTAGATAGGCCAGCTTTGGTGAAGGTGTATAACTCTAGTATGGGAGGTGTCGACTTGCTTGACATGATGTCCACATTGTACAAAAGGCAACTGAAAAGCAAGCGGTGGTATTTGTATATTTTTTATCACACGCTGACAATTGCAATGGTCAACGCTTGGTTTTTGTATAGACGGGACTGTAAGGTCACCAACACGAAACAGAAGCTGAATATGAAGAAGTTTCAGTCAATGGTGTCTGATGCTCTTATTAAGAGAGGTAAGCCCCACCGCGGTAGGCCCTCTGTCAGTGCTTTGATGTCCCCACAACATAAGAAGCAGAAGTTTACAGCTGCTCCCTTGGCTGATGTCAGGTACGATTTGGTGGATCACTGGCCTCTTCAACTAGGAAAACGTAACCGTTGTAGGTTCTGTCCATCTGGATTCTCATGGTGGCAGTGTTCCAAGTGCAAGGTGCACTTATGCATATGCCCGGATCGAAACTGCTTTTACGCCTACCACCATAAATGAATGATCAATATACAGCTTGTTGGTTACATTCCGCCTTAGATTATTGAACTCTAGGGATTTTGGATATTTCGTTCTCAATTTCTTTGCATAACAAGCTAAGTGCTTGTAAATCTGGTTACAAATGTAACATTATCATAATAAAGGAAATTAAAACCAAATAAGTCACATTTCTTCTTCTCCCGACAAAACGATGTAAGAACTACATCGAAATATCGTCCCTCAATAAACCAAGAAGTAGTTATCCATAAGTAATTCTTCACCTTATTGTACATAATCCTGACCGCCATCTACCAATGTTGCTCAAGGGCAACGTTCTTAATACAGAGCATTTGAGGTCAAAGGTCGAAAATTGCTACTAAAGTCGTTTCAGCGAGTTAGTAAGATATACTTATTAAATGGAAATATTTTTTAGTCTTGAAATTATGGTAGTGGTAAGTAGAACAAAAGGTACTTGTAAATAAAGACGACTCGTGGTTATCTCCCATGGACTGGTACAGTATCTGTGATTTAAATTAGTCATTTAAGTCAATGCATCTACTTTATTTTCTTCCAGAATCGCTTGGGTGCTACTTTAGAACTAGCAACCGTGTGTGTTAAGATGTCTTCAATTGTTACAAAGATACACAGTAGTATTTATTGCAAATCTTTCAATGACATGTAGAAACGGTTACAATTAGGCTAAGAATTACTTATAGCCCAGAAGTTATTTTCCATAAGTATTTCTTCGTTGTTTAGAATGTATTTAATATACATTGAGCGTTGAGCCTGGATACTTCGCTTCATTTCTGAAGGATATCTCGTAATGATATTTTAAAAATACTTATTTAGTGTAATTGGGATAAAATTTTCGCTTGTTCAAACTCAATTTAAAGATTCTCGATGTGAATATGCACGGCTGGGAAAAGTCAAAACGTCAGGCTGATCATCTCCCCCTTTAAGTTAAATTAACATAGCACATCAGTTCCAAGAGATTGTAAAACTGAGATCAAAACAGTTGTTAGTTAACTGTGGGTCATAAGAAGTAAATTGCAATACACTATCTTAACAATGATTCCCACGATCTACTATATTAAACATTTTCAGGTATGAGAAATAATCCTCACATAATATCATAGGTTTGGTTTGTTACAACAATTTATGGGGTGTAAAGGTCAAAATGATAAACCTCTTTTTAACACAATTAGAAACTTGTCTCCATGGTTATTTCAGACAAGAAGATATTCCCTGTGCCCGTGTGTTTTAGTGATCATGAATATGATAATAAAGGCTATTCCCAACACATTCGAAATCCAAATTTAGAAACTCATACATCAGAAATTAAATTTCAATTAAAAAATTTCTAAATTTTCTGAATTTCATACATCAATTAATGCATTAGAACAACAACAAAAAACTAGACACTTCGTATTGTAATCAAAATACAGAATCAAAATTTAATTTCACCGTTTCTGATAGTCTTGGTTTCTGACTCCAAAATGACTTTTTTTATACTAACGACCTTATTTTGGATACGGCCGCCATTATAAAAAAAATTGTCATTTTTAAGTCAGAAACCTGGACTACCTTTCTGATTGTTTTTTAGAATAAAATAATTATTTATAATCTAAAACAAAATTTCTGGGTAAATCACATTGCAAAAAGTAAATTTTCCGACAGAAACAATCATTTTAGGGACATATACTTAGTGCAACATGTCAACCGATCAAATCACTCTTAACTCTCAGGTTTCCATCTACCTAGACATAAGCTAACTGTTTGTTACCTCCTCCATCAACCCATCCTCGTCATAGCAAATGTAGACCTCAAACTCGGTCCCAAAGAAAAGTCTATAATGTCGAAATCCTCAAACGTCTAAAGGACAAGAAAACTATCTTGATGGGCCACAGTGATATTATAATCAGAATCACTTTCATATCAGCTAATATGGCTTCCTGAATGACTATATCAATAATAAATAGAATCACACCCGGGCATATATACATTCCAAGTTAATTTACGTAAATCGTCGCATTGAACAAAAAAAAATGTTGCAGAACAATTGGAAAAAAGTTTTGAGAAAAGTAGCCTTACAGAATTAAACAAAATTGACAAAACGTAACGGGGATTTACCTTCACGCAAAATTATACAGACTTCCAGTAAAATTGGTGACACAGTTAAACCGTATGGATTTTTATTCTGGCAAGCACTCTGGCAAGCATTTTTCCAATGTACAGTCACCCTCGCCTTATTCCGCCCGTTTGATAGCACCGTCCATTTCTAAGATATAACTGTGTATATGATGAAATTTTGGTTACCTTGGTTTAAACAACTCGAGTTGTCTGTTTCAGAATGTATATGCAACCAAAGTAAAACTCGGCAAAAATCCATTGTATTCCACCTCACACTGAATACGTCCTTTAATTGCCTCAAACCAGCCCGTGAAGACCCTGTGTATTCCATATTACGTCGGTTGTTTCTCAATACACTTACGCCGGTCTTAACTTTGTGCCTGGTCGTAACGTAATGTTGAAGGTATATGTTGCCATGGCAGTTAAGCCTTGAATACCGGGGGACGTTTCACGAAGCTGTCGCAAAGTGCGATTAATCGCAGTTGCCATGACGTCGTATCTCTTCACTATGGTATCCATTAGCAACAGCGCCTTGTTTGAGATGCGACTGCTTTGTGAAACTAGCCCCGGACCCTCGGCGAAACGCTGCCAAGCTGACCGAGGCCTTGGCCTCGGTCAGGTAAGCTTGGCAGCGTTTCGCCGAGGATACGGAATTCATGATAATGACTCCGATGCGAGTTAATAAATGTTCTATTATACCGATTTCTTTATATTGGAAGTATATTCGGTGTTCATGATGTAAGCTGGCTGCAACTCTAGATTCGATAGTTCGGCGAAGCGATAACTTTGCGGCATGTTTTGGTAATGAATCAGGCGACAGATATCACGTGATCAGGTATATATTCAAGACTGCGCGTACAATGACGTCATTTAAAATATTTGTTTCGGACTCCTCCCCAGGTCATACATCGAAACAAGTTGACCCGGCACGAGGTACGTATTGGCAAATGAAATGGGAGTAAAGCCTAATGAATATTAATGAGGTATAATAAATTAGAATAAAAAACTAACGAGTTCACTTGCTGCCTTTTATAAAAGTTATTTTTGAGAACGAAGGCTTGAATATCGTATAATTTAGGTCTTCGGAGGGATAAATTGTAAGGATGCATGAGCTAGGAAAACTGTATGTATAAGCCACATTTAAATGGTTCAACACTGTACACTACAAATATGCTATACATGTAGTCCACTAAACATACTGCAACAATGTATCACGCAAGCTATATGTGAGCCATAGGCCAATTTTAAGCCTTACATATATCCAAAACAATACCCCACAGATACGCTATATGTACAGGCCAAATTAGAAAATATACTTCAGGGGGCTGTTTCTCAACACATTTACGACCGACGTAACTTTGCGCCTGGTCGTAACGTAATGTTGAAGGTACATGTTGCCATGACAGTTAGGCCTTGGATTGGACTTACGTCGGGCGTAAAAGTTTTGAGAAACAGCCCCTACCTTTATATGATGCAAGTAGGCATGGCACATCTTTATGCAACACGAATAAGCCATATGTAGACCGCATCTGTACACCTCAGTCCACCTCTAATCCACCTCTAGTTCACCTCATTAATTGTCACATCTGTATGTCACACGCATAGACAATGAGTGTGCATTGCACCCATACATCACGCCTCTACATAAACGGTTGTATTCCACATGTATGTAGACCACACCATACATGTATGCTACGTATGTAATGTCACGTATGACAACTATGACAAAATAGCGCAAATGCCAACATGATACTTATATACTATATCTGTGTGCTGTATTTGGTTTCTACACATATAGACCACACCTGAATGGCTTAAATGTACGTCACATATGTAAGGCCTCGGACGCGCGTCATACATAGGCGCGCCTGTGTTCTACACGTAAAGACCTCATCGATACAACTCACATGTATGCTATATATGTAAGATCACGTATGCATCATACGTGTTAGCCAAATAGGTATGTTGTAATCATTAACCATACCAGTATAGCGCTGAAAGTTGAAATCTCATGTGAATCAAACATGATCAGTTACAGATCATGTTTAGTTCCACTCCGTTTATATTTACGGAAATTGCAGCCCTTGAAAATTGTCCCACTTTTTTCTAAACGCTTTCAGATAGTCTGCTGAAATTTTATATTAGAGTCTACTATGAGGAAATCATGTTGTTGCCACTGGTAAGTTGTACATAAATTGTCACCCACGGAGCCTGTTCAAAGCAAAATTACCAAAATACGCATCTACATGTAGTAGGTTTTCTACTGACATACTGCAGGGTTTACAATGGTGGATCGTCCTCATGAGGAGACCAGAAAAGTTTAATCTAGTAGTTCATCCTTAATTTGATTAAATATTGAAGACAAAAAATACGAAAGAACTAAAGAAAATGTGTGACGGTCAGTATCGAACCCCAATTATCAATATTTCATTTTCAAAGCGACATCGTCTAGCTGAAACAGCCATATATAAATGGACAGTTCTTTAATACGAACTTTTTCTAGGAAATAAGACAAAGGCACCCGTTTGCTACCAGTGGTATAGTTTTTTCCGGGACTAAAATACTACAGCTATTACCCAAGACTTAGGTTACCATGATGAGGTGAATCAGCCCAAATATGACTGATCATTTAAATACACTTCAGAAAAGGGGCATCTTTGTGGAAGCAATAACGTGGCCTTTGTACGAGATACTCGTGTTGATTGAAATGAGCTTTCAGTAATGGTGTAAGAGTGACAAGGTGGGTTCGACAAGTTGTCAACTTTCATCAAACTATGAATACCTCCGAGGATCTAATCTAAACTAACAATATGCTGCAGAGAGGGGGGAAAGCCAGTCAACAAATTGGTCCTTCTAGATGTGAATAAAACACAATAGCATCAGAGGATGAACACGTTAGTTTATTGATTGGTTACAGCCAATAATTTTATTCCTCAATAAACTCTTATTGCATCTCGCTGTTCCGCTGATATCACATTACATAGCTACAAATAGAGAAATGCATTTATAAGTGATTTTTGGATCAGTGTGATGAACTTTATGGATGTAAGGTAGGTAAATAAATGCTGTTTTCTCTCCATCTCTGCTCTGATTTGCTCTGTAATCCTGACTAAGTCACCGGAGCGTTATTTTCATCTAATTTACTCCTTTGTTGGTCACCATGTCAGGTCACTTTCGATTGGATTGAATTTTAACACCTTTCACTTTCCAATCTGGGGTGTCTAGCCGGTCGATTTTCTAGGGCGTTTTTCCGATCGGATTTCAGTGGAAGAAACATGTGCGGATGAGGGGGATTCCTTTGATGTCGTTATAGATGAAAGAAAAAGGTTGACAGGCTTACAGGCAGATTGCCTCTCCTATAGGTTTTCTTTGACAAGTTTTCCATTGTCGGTGTAACTGGTTCCGCTGTCACATTGATTAACCATAGAAACAAAGAACTCTTGTACGCAGTAATTCTACTTCACCCATGTCCGGAATCTACACGGAGAACTCTTTTCAACTTTACCATTCTTACCTTGGCTCGTCGACATTTTTCTTCTACTGCTACCAATTTGAAAATTTTGAATTATTTAACAGTGTTAGACAATTCATAGGTAAAATATAGCCCTTTAATCAAAGGTAAAGCTATATCATATAAAAAACAATCAAAAAGGTTCTGATACTGGAAACCAGGAGTATATACCTTTGACGATGGAAAATTTTATCTCGCCTTTGTTTATTGCAGGTAAAATAAAATACAAAATATCTAACTAACCTTACTTAAAAACTTTAACTGAACTCCTGCTCTGAAACTCGGATTAGAGTGTCATTTCGTTGGGATTGTTCAATATAGTGTTACTTATATACATGTGGAATCTTTTACAATCCTTGTCCTCAGCTGCCGATAAGTTGGCTTCTTGAATCGTATCAGCTGCAGTAAAACAAACGATAAACTGCTTTATTGAGGATTGTAGCCACGTTTAAGGCAGTGAAAGAACATTAGGTGTGATATGGAATCGGTCTACTCACAGCCTATAAAAGCACATCGTATTGGAAAGGCTGAGAAGGACAGCAATTGTGCCAGCACGTACTTTAATTAAGACCTTGGCGCATTGTAATTGTTTCTTCGCGCCCAAACATACAATTATTGGCTATAGGCAGTTTTCTTGTGTCCATTAAAGGAGATTTTCACGTTTAAAGCCACCCTTTACAACGATTCTCTGTATCTTTACAATGAGCTGTGTTTTAGCTCAGAATTTATTTCCGCTTGGATTTTCAGTCTTCATAATAAAATAAACCTTTAAGTCTTTGGATAATTCTTATAACTGCAAAACTGTGCTGTAGAATATTGATTAACTATACGTATAAAAATGTGTTATAGAGCAATTAAAGGCAGATAAAAACAACCTTTTAATAAGTTTTAACAAACATAACAAGGGGTTCTCTATTACAGTGTATACGTATTCAACAGTTATATCTCTTTTGTGATGGCATTTTTAAGACGTATAATTGTCTTTAATCTTAGAATAGTTTTGGGACTGAAAATAAATTTACTAAACACATAGGACACATACTATTCAATATAATACTAGTATTTAAAACTACAATTTGGTACACATTTGTTCCGTTTTGAGCAAACACATCGTACTGGTAACCAATGTATGCTTCTGATTTGAGCTGAATATATTCAAATGCATAGTTAGTAGTCAAAGTAGTTTTAAAGTGTTATTTCTATTCTTTCAGTGGAATACATATCACGCTCTCTAAGTTGAGAGTTTGATTGTCGTGTGAAAACTTGTAATATGATACCGTTTAACAAAGTAAGTGACTTCACGCCGGCCATAAAGTATGTATTAATTCCAACTCTGTCCAATGATGCATTAAGGCTCATTTGCATACCTATTGTATAGAGGCGCTAGAAAGATAACGCGGTGAAACAGATATGATTCTATCAACAAAAGCGCTAAATAAATAACAGTGCAGAACAAAATCCGCGATGTCAGAATAACACAGGTTCTGCGTATAGTTCACCTGGACAGGTCGCACATGGCCGTGGATTGCCCTAACGGTGTAATGGTTCGTGGTCAGTTACAAAACATCGATATCTATACGCTTTATCTCAAGGTTGGCTGGTCAACCGTTTGTCTAGTGACTGACCAATGCAAATCAATTCCCTTAATGGTAATATATTCCTGCATGCGAACAGTTTCATCCAAACAAAAGAGAAAAAGAAATGATTAAAGTGGCATGAGGTTTCAAAATATTGAATATGTTTCTGAGACAATCATGAGCTTTGTTTTCTCTAAAAGTTACGTCATTTTGATGAAAGGGAATGAGCTAATTGTTCTCCGTCAAGAAGTACGAAGTAGAAACTCTCCCTGGAAACCTACCTTGGAGATGTACGTTAAAGTAGTTTTATCAGTAACAATAACTCAAAAATACACTCATACTTCCTGGTTATTTAAGTCTTATCCGTTATTATCACACATCCTCGGTTCGTGTGAATTATGGATATTTGTTATTTTTTTTTTTTCATTTATACCATACCTCAAACGTGCAATATTTTCTTGATAATCGCAATTTATGCAAAGAAAGGACAGATCGTGACACTTAAAAGGGAGTAAAAGTGAGGAAACCTTGAATTTGAAAATGCGTGCGTCGACCTATAGGTTCGCACAGCAAACAGGCTAATTAAATGTTTCGTCTTAACGAGGATAAATGCTTTTTCGATAATTTTCAACGATGTTTTAGTCTCCAGACTATTAAAGTGTCGAAAAAAATCAAAACTGTGGAATATACATATTGATAACCATACGTCATCAAGCTTCCCAAATTGAGTAGGAGATCAATCACTAATATTGCTTTCTCAGTTGGTGAAATATCTATATTAACTACATTGTATCTCCCGATCAATCAAGGCCGTTCTGATACATCAGTATATTTAAGCACACTTTAAGTAACAATGTAATTAACCTTTATCAATAATATGCACTAAAATATAGAGATAAAAAAACTTTCGTGTCTTAAATTTGTATGTTATTATTTTATAAGATTTTTGCTATCCCTGTGTGTTATAGTGTTCATATATATAGATACGTTTACTTTTATGCACTTACATAGCTATACATGTACGTAAACTGTTAACCTAGGAGAGCCTTTAGAGGCAATCTCACTGACAAAACCCAGAGTAGGTTGCAATAAGGTTGTGTTTTCCCAGGCAGAAAGAGTAAGGAACTGTGTTTGTTTAAAAATTGTGGGATTTTTAGTTTGAAATTGAAAATGTTATTTCTTTAATAGGTACCCAACAAACTTGGAGTCTAGGCATGTGCACAAGCACCCCAATGATTGGTCGGTCAGTCGGTGTTTTTACACCATCAAACACCAATTAAAACAATAAATGGACACACATATTGTGTCTCATATTTCATTTTAGTGGTTTCGCTTTTTCTGTAAGTATACGTTAAGGTAGCTTTATATAACGAGACACAAAACCCCGTAAATAAACTCATACATCTGTTTTATTTCAACGCTAGGCGTTTAGTTTCCAAGGCATTTCAAATGCAAATGAAATTAGAATTATTAACCTTCCATTCCATAGTAAATAATCCATTTTATGTAATCAGTGGATACTGTGAGTCTCAACAATGTGGATATGCCAACCTATCAATCCATGGATGAGCACATGCAAGGAAGGGTACCAAGGATATATAAGTGTGTGCGTGTCAACTGCATATATGTACTCTTTAAACCGTGTATGAGATAACCAGACATGGATTGCCATGATGAACGAGCGACCATTATGTGTGAATAACCGTGGTGCACAAGCCACCATTATGTGTGAATAACCATGAGGCACAAGCGACCATTATGTGTGAATAACCCTGGTACACAAGCGACCATCATATGTGAATAACCATGAGGCACAGGCGACCATTATGTGTGAATAACCATGAGGCACAAGCGACCATTATGTGTGAATAACCATGAGGCACAAGCGACCATTATGTGTGAATAACCATGGTACACAAGCGACCATCATATGTGAATAACCATGAGGCACAGGCGACCATTATGTGTGAATAACCATGAGGCACAAGCGACCATTATGTGTGAATAACCATGAGGCACAAGAGACCATTATGTGTGAATAACCATGAAGCACAAGCGACCATTATGTGTGAATAACCATGAGGCACAAGCGACCAATATGTGTGAATAACCATGAAGCACAAGCGACCATCATGTGTGAATAACCATGAGGCACAAGCGACCATTATGTGTGAATAACCATGAAGCACAAGCGACCATCATGTGTGAATAACCATGAGGCACAAGCGACCAATATGTGTGAATAACTGTTGTACACAATCGTTCATCATGTGTGAATAACCATGAGGCTCAAGCGACCATCATGTGTGAATAACCTGGGGATAAACAAGCGACCATCATGTGTGCAAAAACCATGGGGCACAAGCGACAATCATGTGGGAATAACCATGGGGCTCAAGCGACCATCATGTATAAATTACCGTGGTACACAAGCCACCACCATGTGTAACTTACCGTGGTTGAGAAGCAACCATCATGTGTAGATTACCGTGGTTTACAACCGAACGACATGTGTAAATTACCGAGATTTACAACCCACCATCATATGTAAATACCTTGGTTTACAACCGACCATCATGTGCTAATTATCGTGGTTGACAACCGACCACCATGCATAAATACCGTGGTTTACAACCGACCACCATGTGTAAATTACCGAGATTTACAACCCACCATCATATGTAAATACCTTGGTTTACAACCGACCATCATGTGTTAATTATCGTGGTTGACAACCGACCACCATGCATAAGTACCGTGGTTTACAACCGACCATCATGTGTGAATTACCAAGAAGCGACCATCATGTGTGAATAACCATAGTGCCCATGACAGCGTCATGAGTGAATTACCGTGGTGCACAAGCGACCATCATATGTAAATGACTGTGGTAAACAGCCGACCATCATGGTGTTCAAGCGACAATCATGTGTGAATTACCGTGGCGCATCGCTGTGGTGCACAAGCCACCATTATGAGTGAATTACCGTGGTTTACAACCGACCACCACGTGTAAATTACCTTGGTTTACAACCGACCACCATGTGTAAATTATCGTGGTTTACAACCGACCATCATGTGTAAATTACCTTGGTTTACAACCGACCACCATGTGTAAATTATCGTGGTTTACAACCGACCATCAAGTGTAAATTACCGTGGTTTACAACCGACCATTATGTGTAAATTACCAAGACGCAAAAGTGTAAACCATATGTGAAGTATAATCATAATAATTACCATGGTGTATAGCCGATTATGATAAATGAATACAACCGATCAGCATGTACATGTATGTGAATTACCACATTGCTCTAAGTATGAATCGCCATGGTGTTCATACGACCATCACATGAGAGTTGTCATAGAGTTTGATAGTCCACCCTGATGGAAGTGTCATGCTTTGATAGTCACCGTCTTCTGTGAATTTCCATTGTGAATAACGCCCACAATGTGTGCATTATCATGCTGTCAGAGTGAGTATCATAATTATGAGCATGATGTATGAGCGCTTGCCATGTGTAGAGTACCATGATTTATGAACATGCATCGTTCTAAGATTATCTTAAAACAATGCATTAGCGTAAATCATGAGAATATTGGCATAATATGTGAGTGTCCATCATGTTAAGATTGGCTAAAATATATGAGCGTCCGACATGTGAAGATTGGCATAATGTATGATTGTCCATCATGTGAAGATTGGCATAACATATGAGCGTCCATCATGTGAAGATTGGCATTATATATGAGCGTCCATCATTTGAAGATTGCCAGAAAGTATGAGCGTCCTTCGTGTGAAGATTTGCATAACATATAAACTCCTACACTATGACAATCTTCAC
This sequence comes from Lepidochitona cinerea, assembly GCA_963971465.1. Taxonomy (NCBI): domain Eukaryota; kingdom Metazoa; phylum Mollusca; class Polyplacophora; order Chitonida; family Tonicellidae; genus Lepidochitona; species Lepidochitona cinerea. The sequence continues at coordinate 104,117,388 of OZ020551.1, read as the reverse complement.
ACGCTAAAATCAAATACATTATGACAATCCCCACACACTATGGCAATCTTCACAACGTAAAAGCTCATACATTGTGACAATCTTCACAGACTAAAAGATCGTATGCCATGGCATTCTTCGCGTGATGCGCCATGACAATCATACACCATGGTAATCTTCAAACGATAAAAGCTTCTATGACAATCTTCACACGATAAGTGCTTATACACTATGGCAATCTTCACACGCTAAAAGCTCATACACCATAGCAATCTTCACTTAATAAAATCTCATACACAATAGAAATCTGCACGCAATAAAAGTCCATACACCATGGTAATCTGCACACAATAAAAGCTCATACACCATGACAATCTGCACACGCTAAAAGCTCATACACCATAGCAATCTTCACTCAATAAAATCTCATACACAATAGAAATCTGCACGCAATAAAAGTCCATACACCATGGTAATCTGCACACAATAAAAGCTCATACACCATGACAATCTGCACACGCCAAAAGCTCATACACCATAGCAATCTTCACTTAATAAAATCTCATACACAATAGAAATCTGCACGAAATAAAAGTCCATACACCATGGTAATCTGCACACAATAAAAGCCCATACACCATGACAATCTGCACACGATAGAAGCCCATACACCGAGGCAATCTTCATACAATAAAAGCTCATACACCATGAAAATCTGTACACAATCAAAGCTCATACACCATGACAATCTGCACACTAGAAAGGCTCATACACCATGACAATCTTCACACAATAAAAGCTCATACACCATGACAATCTGCACACTAGAAAGGCTCATACACCATGGCAATCCTCACACAATAAAATCTCATACATTATGGCAATCCCCCCACGCTAAAAGCTCACACACTATGACAATCCCCCACGCTAAAAGCTCCCACACTATGACAATCCCCCACGCTAACAGCTCACACACTATGGCAATCCCCCATGCTAACAGCTCACACACTATGGCAATCCCCCACGCTAACAGCTCACACACTATGGCAATCTTCACAACGTTAAAGCTCATACAGTGTGACAATCTTCACAGACTAAAAGATCGTATGCCATGGCATTTTTCGAGTGATAATAACACATGCGGCATGACAATCATACTCATGATAATCTTCAAACGATAAAAACTCATATGCTATGGCAATCTTCACACGACAAGAGCTTATACACTCTGGCAATCTTCACACGGCAAGAACTTATACAACATGGCAATCTTCACACAATAAAAGCTCATACACCATGACAATCTTCACACAATAAAAGCTCACACACCATGGCATTTTTATACTATAATATTATAATAAAACACCCCATGACAATAATATACCATGACAATCTCCACACGTTTGACGACCATCATCACAATCTTCTGTTTGTGGGATCACATTGATCATGCCAACATGTATATACATAGGACACTCATACATCATGTCTATGAGAGCCCATAAAAAAGATTACCGTGGTATATAGCCTCTTACTGTGTTAATACAGTGTATGTCCATGGTGTGTGAGCATTTCTCGTGTGCAGATTGTCATTGACATGTGTATGAGCTTTTATTGTGTGCAGATGGCCATGGTTTATAAGCTTGTATTGTGTGAGGATTGCCATGGTGTATGGGCTTTTATTGTGTGCAGATTGTCATTGACATGTGTATGAGCTTTTATTGTGTGAAGATGGCCATGGTGTATGAGCTTTTATTGTGTGAAGATTACCATGGAGTATGGGCTTTTATTGTGTGTAGATTGCCAAGGAGTATGGGCTTTTATTGTGTGAAGATTGTCATTGACAAAGTATGGGCTTTTATTGTGTGAAGATTGCCATGGAGTATGGGCTTTTATTGTGTGAGGATTGCCATGGAGTATGGGCTTTTATTGTGTGAAGATTGTCATGGAGTATGGGCTTTTATTGTGTAAAGATTGCCATGGAGTATGGGCTTTTATTTTGTGAAGATTGCCATGGAGCATGAGCCTTTCTCGTGTGCAGATTGTCATTGACAAATGTATGAGCTTTTATTGTGTGAAGATTGCGATGGAGTATCAGCCTTTCTCGTGTGCAGATTGTCATTGACTAATGTATGAGCTTTTATTGTGTGAAGATTGCCATGGAGTATGAGCCTTTCTCGTGTGCAGATTGTCATTGACAAATGTATGGGCTTTTATTGTGTGAAGATTGCCATGGAGTATGAGCCTTTCTCGTGTGCAGATTGTCATTGACTAATGTATGAGCTTTTATTGTGTGAAGATTGCCATGGAGTATGAGCCTTTCTCGTGTGCAGATTGTCATTGACTAATGTATGAGCTTTTATTGTGTGAAGATTGCCATGGAGTATGAGCCTTTCTCGTGTGCAGATTGTCATTGACTAATGTATGAGCTTTTATTGTGTGAAGATTGCCATGGAGTATGAGCCTTTCTCGTGTGCAGATTGTCATTGACTAATGTATGAGCTTTTATTGTGTGCAGATTACCATGGTGTATGGGCGTCTATTGTGTGCAGATTACCATGGTGCATGAGCCTTTCTTGTGTGCAGATTGTCTTTTGTATAAGCTTGTAGCGTATGAAGCTTTCCGTGGTGTATGAGATTTTACCTGTGAAGATCGTCATGGTGCGTGAAGATTGCCATGGAGTATGAGCTTTTATTGTGTGAAGATTGCCATAGTGTATTAGCCTTTCTCATGTGCAGATTGTCATACTGTATGAGCTTTTATCGTGTAAAGAATGCAATAATGTATGAGTGCCAATCATGTCAGACTGAATTGCCATGACAGTTGAGTGTCCGTTATATGTGGATTACAATCCTGTGAATGGATACCAATACGGAAAGCATGGTGGGTGTGTCACATATAGGTTACCACAATGTCAATGTTTCAATCCCCATCCAGTACCCATCTCCATGTGTACACCACTATCTATAAATCGGAGATCTGAAAAGAACAAGAGAAACCAAATAAAATATAATGGTTGTACTTTACAATTCACTACTTGTAGAAATAAATGTAAAATGTTTCTACGTGCCAACGTCCAACTTTTTTCAAATGTGGAATAACGACTTTTAAACGAGCGTTTGCCTATCCCTAAACGTTGTTCTGAGTGGTTGGAAACCGCACATAAATAGTAGACTGACAATATACCCAAACGTGCCAAATGTCATTAAGCCAGGCCTATAATTGTCATTTTGGAAGGGAGGGGGACAAAAAGCTTTGACATGTACAAATATTTCAAAATATTTTGCCGATGAGAACAGACATAGGGGGATTATGGGTAGCTTCAGACGGTTCACCTGACTTTACTCCATAGATCGTGTAGAATTATCTCCCTTGAATTGAGAGAAATTGTCAAGGCTGATCGTTTGATAGCCATAGCACCGAGCCTGTCTCTAATTTAAACACAAGTAGCAAACTATTTCTATGCTCATGTTAAAAACGCATAACTATTCAGGAGGGTTTTTATTAAACAGAGGGAGATGTTAAGTCAACAGAAAAAAGGTGGTTACAGTTTATTTTACCAATTGATCTTTGATAGGAACAATTAAAAATGCCAAACATTTTTTTCCAGAAAAGCAATTGGGCCCTTATAGTGTCATGTTGGGTGAGCTTGAAAAAGTGAGCTTGAGCTGTCAAAATTTTTATATTTTCGGCTAAAACATAATTTTGAAATTATGGGCTAGTTTAAAATCAGATTGTTTTGAGAACTGCAAGTATGTACGATAAAGCTGTGTGTTTAACTAGGTTACCTGCAAAATGGATAAACGATCATTCCTGCTATTTACATTTTGTATACTTTTCTATCACTATGTCCGTTTGTACATCCGACACACTGATTTCAATGTAGTTTTTCGATGACTTTTTCGATGTTTTCATCAATAGAAGTTAAGGAAATATCGCAGTTTGATGGTTTATGTCACTTTAATTATAAATACGTCAAATATATTACCCCAAACAATTATCTGCTTATTGCTATTCCTCATACAGATCTGAGTTCTGGTTTAACCAATCGTGTAAACATTTCTGCACTAGTTAAAAATAAATATTATCCTTCGTTCCAGTGTGTAGATTTGTCTAGTTTAGGAAAGCATAATGAATGATATTGGTTGTGTAGTACCTTTATTAAACAGTTTGATTTTAGAAAAAAATGAATTTATAATATCAGGTTGAATAACGAGAGGTCATACGACGGACCGATGTATCTTGAAGCGTGTTATAAGTCACACGACTAAAACACGATTTGAACTTAACCATACTCTTAGAGCTTTATGAGACTAATTGTTGTGTTAATTGCATTTGGCTCGGTCTAATCTGAAAACTTTCTTATACCCGAGACAAAATGTGTGTGTTTCCGTCGATATTTATAAAACGTAATTGTCAGAAAACGTACATCGTCTATGAGTATTGCTTTTGATCAAATTAAATTGCTGTCAGTTTCAGCTAATCATATGATGGATTTCCAGTTAATAAAAACCAATTGGGTGACAACAAATACAAGTATGTCAGGCACACAACAGTATTGTTAACGGCTTAGAATCGTACAAAATATCACGAATATGTTTTCGCTTTGTCAATATTTGGTACAATTCTTATTGGCCTAACTGCATTTCCCAACACCATTTTCGTTTAAACTTTTATTAGTTGTTTAGTTTATGATCTCCCTGGACCATAAATTTTAGTTTATTTGTAAAATAAATATGATGTCTCGGTTTTAGTTTCTTTTAAATAGATTAAAACTGTGTGTAATCCTTACTTGTATTAATTCAATTGTGTTAAAACCGTCGATTTGAATCGTGTTATTTATCATTTATTGCAAAAACATATTATATGCCAACCTTTTAATGTCTTAGTGTATATATGCTTTGGTGCGTCTGACTGATATAGTTAGTTTTACGGCCGTATGGTCATCAGAAATGTATTAGTGCAGGTCTGAACTTTGGGCCAAGGGGCAAACCTATAGGGGATTTGCTCTTCTATTTCTTCTAACACTTGAGGCATTAAAATCCCTCATTTCACACAAATGTTAACAAGTGGACGGCTTTTCCATTTGTTTTGACCATTGGGCGTAAGAAAGGGAGTAAATTAAACGTCCGATTGCTCGTTTTTCTTCTTCATCTTGTATAGGCGTTTGAGCGCCACCGTCGCTGATTGCTTTTCTCGATTACTGTGGAGATGGCCACCTCGTCAGGCAGAAAGGTTCAGTGGCTTTAACCCCTGCTGTGAGACTCGCGATCCCTGTAAATAACACTCTCTGTCCATTATTTTCATTTCAGGAAAAATGAGCAAATCGCACGGAATACATTTTAAATAACAATTATATAATTACCAAATCAAATGAGCCTTACGTGTAAGGCGAAATTTTGTTAGAATTTTACTTATCTGTCGCGAGCGTAATATTTTATATTAAAGAGGTACAAGCAAATTATCTGTGAGTGAAATTATAGTAATATATATTCAAGTTAAATATAAATCTCAATATATGTAATTTTCTAAACACGTTCAACCATTAAGTGCAATTTAGTTGAACAGCCAAAGATATATAAGCAAAATTTCATTGAAACAGAATTAGCTAAATGTAATTGAGTTTTATTAAAACGTGCAAAATAAGAGAATTCCGATGATACCAAATTTGCAAATGTATGCTTGCATAGTTTTATAAGCAGCAAAACCCTAAACTTATCTCCTACAACCCGGCTATTTAAAATTCTGCTCGTGTGTTGGACATGTATTCGGTTTAAAGTGATAGCAATATGGTTTAATTTCATAGCCAATCCTTAAGTTTTACAAGGCACTCTAAACGCTGCAATTGACAATCACAATTTATGAAAAAAAAATCAAATTAAGCAATTCGTGCCAAAATGTGATGTCACTACAATGGCCAGAATTTCGAATTTTATATGAATTTCGCAACCTCGGTTTTAGCCATGATTTATGTGTATGTTAAACTATATTCTCGTTTAGATAATACGAAATTGAGCTTCTTTATTTCGATAAATTTTCATTTTTTGGTTGATGTCCAAATAGCGCAAAACTATTCAGAAAACAGGCATATGTGATATATGTGTTAACAATTTATTTCATTAATTGATTCAATCAGAATAGCCACCCATAGTAATTACAAAAACGAAACACCCTTGAACTTTCTGTTCTAAACAAGAGTCTCCATACAACATAGAAATATACAACGGAATCCAAACAGAACATATAGCCTTCTATCAAAACACAGAAGTATCAACTAAATTTCACGTTGTGCTAAAATAATTTAAAAAATGGGGACTAAGTACTTCTTTAAAACGTTTTGAAAACATATATTTTTTTATTGGTTGTATGTGTTTATTCTTAATATCTCAATTCCCTTTTGTTAATTTCTCTTCATCTTTATGTTGATTTTCTTAATTACCTAATTATATTCTTCCTTTTTGTGTAGCTCAAAAGCTTGTAGAATCTATTCGATTTTATATATTTCTTATATTTCTATTTGTGTAAATAAATGGTTTAGTTCCCATCATGGTGTTTGGGAATTATATTGGGTGTGATTGTTCACATAAAGCATGTTGATTGTTCATTTAGACTATCCCTGCCAACAAAAAATAATTGCAAATTTCTAAAACGTCACCAGGTTCAATTAATATTTCCATCGGTTGTCACTGAAAGCAAATGTGTCAAAGCTGATTGTATGTGTATAGTTTCTAAATATATGAAGCAATTGAAATTGCTAATAAATTGAGAAGCCACACGTAAAATTTCGATTAGGCATTATAGCATTATAGTTTTACTTACTACGAAGTGCTAAATTGATTCTATAAAGTGGCATGAGCTGTCAAAAAATAAAGAAAATTTCGTAGAAAAAGAATTATGCAATTCTTCTTCTGTTTATTACTTAAAGCACAAAATAAGAGTTGACATTGATCTTGGGGTGTACGTTACAGTAGCTTGTGTAAATCCCTAAAATTGAATTGCATCCCGGCTATTTGAATTGTGTCCGCTATTAGCACATATCTTCGGTCAGTACGGACTACTGGTTGTACCAATATTTTTATTTCAGCATTAATCCTTTAGTTTTTCAAAATAACTCAAACATCAACTTCTCTTGACAATTGGAGTTTATGGGGAAAACCGATTTTTGCAGCTCATGCTACTTTAAAGAAGGGAATGCCAAAAAATACCCGGGTGTTTCAGATTAATTACGGAATAATATAATGAAATTATGATTGAAAACCTGTAAAAACATAGTCAATTGGTAATGTATTTAGTATTGAAAGGCGATATCAATTCAATTGGAATATTGCCGGAGAATGATTATAAGAGCATATTTGTTGTTTTTCTTCAAAACATAAAACACGGAAAGAAAATGAAACAAGTTTTGGATAGGGTACATATGACAATGGCTGTTCCCTTTATCTCCGCTTCCCTGGCTGAACTGGGCGGAGAAAAGAGAACTGGATCGCAGCTTGTGCGAATCAGATCTCCCAAAACAACACGTCGCTTTTATCTCATTAACGTCGGGGCCTCCCAACCGTGTCCGATAGTCAAAACAACAGCTTACGCTGCGCTGAGAAAGCATCCAGCCCTGAACTACCCTGTACAACAATCTGATACCAGATCATCCGTTAAAAATTCTGAAGATGAACTTAGCGGAATAATAAAGCTAATAAACTGCTTAAAAAAATCTAGCGGATTGGTGGGCCAGTTTTCTTATGAACATCGATAGCTTACCAGTCGTCATGGAAACATAGACATGTTTAACAAAGAACAAATATACAAGATAATATAAATTACTGACCTGTGTCTACCGTTTGAATATCATCTACAAAGAAGTGAAGAAGATACACGGGTTGTCTGAAAACTGGGAATCTGCTTCTGGAAATTATCCGCTAAAAAACTAGATTGCAACTGTGAATGTATGAGTAAGAGATGGAAGGCGGGTTGTGTTAGCAGAAGTTAGGTGCATTCTCATTGGTTAGCTACCGGCACGTGACTTTCCCTGGCAGTCATAATCCTGTCAAGTTCCAGCCGTAATTTACCTTCATTTATTTCAGATTTATCTCGAGATCGACAGCTAATTTGAGAGCTTTCATTGAGACGAGGAGTTGTAAAGGACTGAGAAGTATGAATACAGACGGCGACTACACTCTCTGTAACCTGGACAGTCAAACCTATACTAACGCCTTCTCCACTAATTCAGATATCCCCGTAACTATCTACGGCTATTCCGGTATTAACAACAGACATAATATAGAACAGGCCCATGTTCACTCGGGACTTGCATACGCTTCAGAGAATGCTTCATTCCACGGATTATCCAGTCCCGTGGGTGAGATGACTATGGGTGGGGTGGACTCATTGCGATACCCAGGGCATCTCCATCATCAACATCACCCGTCCCATCACCTTCAACAGCATCATCATCACAATGGGAGTGTCATCACACGGATAGGTCGTGGAGACTCGGCTTATTCTTTGGCAGCAGGCCCTCCACCGGCACATTTACCTTCCCCACCCCTAGATTTCTCGTCTTGTGGGGTAAGTAATGGTAACGGTTTGTGTTCAGAATTAACTGTTTCATGTGGGGATAGTGCCGACCCACGTGGCTATGGAAGGAGGCCCCATATAGCTACCTGTGAATCAGCAGGCCCCCCAGCAGGCACAGTACCTGTGTTACCACATGGACAAGATATCCTTACTCCTATCTCAAGTTATCAGAATCAAGGTGGGGTACCTCAGTCTATCTCATCCTGTCCCACACACTGTAACAATGGTTCTTTGAGCCGATGTTCACCTAGTCCTTTCTCTTCCATATCATCACATCAACAAACCAGTTCAATGGGCAATCCCTCCGTTAATTCACAACATATCAACAACAATAACAATCATATCAATAACAACAACAACGCCGGTTCATTAGGTAGTCCAGGTAAAGTTAGTGGAAACAGTCCAGATGACAGCTACCCTTCCAGTAAACCCTACAAGTGGATGCAAATTAAACGGGCTCCAACTAAACCAGGTAAGTGATCTCCACTTTCTGCGGCTGCTAGCTGTGATATTTACACTTTGCCTGAGATATAAATTTATACTTAGGATTTTACCTAAGTTTAACCAAGTACTTGTAACTATCCCCAACATAAAGGTGGTCTAGTTGTTAACCCCCGTATGATAGATGATTAAAACCACCGATCAGACAGTCCTAATCCATTCATCCCCTGTTGTAATCCGTGTCAAGTGTTTGGTGAGTTACTGTAAGACTAGTCGAATCACTAAGCTCTCACGAAGCGATTACCTCGGATTCCACCGGTTTAATCGGACTCTATTCAGGGCAAATACAGAAACCGACGTATTGTATTAGAGTTGAACTGATATCCCCCAAGACGATTGTCGTTTACCGGCCCATGCATTTGTTATTATAAGTGAGAGGAGGAAAATGACATAGGGAAGAGTTTGTAGTATTTTGTTGCCCACTCAAACCCGGGTAATACCCCAAGGCGATGGCACCCCGCGGGCGAAGGTCGACTTGAATTGAACAAAGTCAATCCGCCATCAACACAAGCCTTTTAGATCTCTTACAATTACGGGCTTTCTTCAGTGCCAGCCACCTTTTACTATAGACCACAATGCTTGTGAAAAGCTTTAGGCGTGAAAATGATTTTAAAGGAATACATTTGAATGCACCCAGCCCCGATGGGGGTCCGTCCAAAAGGCATACAGGCAATATTGAGGTTGTGAAATCTAACACGGCTTGGCTTTGTACTCCATGTTCAACCGAAAATTGAGTTCATGGTATTGCTGTTCTCGCTCTTAATAGAGTTTTCTTTATATCCTTACAAGAGATATTTTCAACTATAAAGATGTGTTTTAAATCGTGCCAATAAGTGACAGGATTGTCGAGTACACCAGAGTCTGCCATTTAAAAAAAACAACAGACACACAAATTCAGTAATGCAAACATAACATTTTAAAACCATGTAGCGTAACAAAATGTTTTTTATCAAAGATTGAATAGTTTTGAATCATATAATTTGCCTTTAATTACCTTTAAAGTAGCTGCTATTATTTATTACTATTCTCGTATTTGTGATATTTTAGCAGTTAAGATGTTCAATGCCAAAAGTGTTACTTTATGCCGAAACTGTTACTTTATAATGCGTTAAAATCATATGTTAACACGTCAGTGATTTATGTGTGTATAGTTACATTGGTACTACGAGTGTCATTGGTAAATGAGAGTGATAGTGGTCTACAGATCATCCGGAAAATTCAATATAAAACATGTTTTCCGCTCTTAATCTCATCTGATAATTCGGGTTTATATCTATTAATAAGAGGTACAAGTGAACACTCGCACAATACATCATCCGTTATCTTAATTCAGCAGGATCATTAACAAAATCTCATAACAATTACTATCACAATTATATACAGTTTTCAGTGCAGCTCTTTTCTATTGCATTTGTTATTTTTGCATTGGACTGTCTTTTCTACAAGCCAGTTTAATTTCTAAATCCCCCCCCCCTCAAAATAATTGTTTTAATGATATTTTTAAAATTATGCAACATGTCAGTAATGTAATGTTCCACGAAAACGGTGATATTTGTTCTAAAATGATCTCTAAACGTAAGAAGTATAACAAATGAACAGAGTTTAAGTCATATACATTTGAGTAAAAAGATTATTTGTAACATGGCTATGGAAGCGTTGAATATTTATTTAAAAAAATGTATTTGGTCCACAAATCATATTTTTCCAATGACTTCAAGAAACTTTAATCTTTCTTTGGAGAATTTGCGCCAGGTTAAGGGAAATCCTTATCAGAAGACGACAAACGTTTCGCATACTATTTTCGGTATAGTTATTATTTCGGTAAAAAGCATGTTACGATTAAAAAAATATTAACTTGTTACAAAATCTACATCATATAAATATAATGTCCAGATTACCAAAAAAGAATACAAACTGCTTCAGAGTAAAATGGCTAACGGCCAGTCATTGCTAATAAAAAGAACAAGAGTTTCAAAGATGTATTTTTCAGCACTAAACTCCCTTGCCTGTCTTCTACCTAAGAACCAAATTACATATGTTTCCTTTCTTTCCCATTTTCATATTTTGTTCAATTTAAGTTTACCCGACTTCTCACCATAGCTGAAGATCCATAAAATTTAGTCAATGTATAGCATAGTATTTCAGATAAACATATACTGAGTAAAGCCAAGTTTCTGTCTGTCTTCAACCCAGTGAAATATCATTGGGTTTGGTTTATCTCAACAACCTATGACTGGGTATAAAGGACCAAATGACATAACCTCTTTTAACACAACTAGATATTTGTCTCCCAGGTGCACGTGTCTATAAATATATAAGTAACATAGTTCCTAGCTTAAACTATAAATAAGATAGTTAAAATATGCCACGCCCAATTATAAAAGTGCAGGATATATCAGATATACTGTTTAGAATTTTTACCCTCGATTACAAATGAATTGACGAATCAGAAACAATATACAAAAAATTGGGCGGGGTTTATTACGACAGCTGTCAAGTGTGATCACGTAATGTATTAGAGAGCACATATAGGCCACGTTGTTTTCAATCCCATATATTGCACTCAACGCAGTTTTAATTTTGCTTCTCTTCAGCATTTTAGATTTAATGTGACACGATTTTTTTTCCAATTAAAACATGAAGTTTTATGTAAATGTTGATAATGCCATAGCTCAAAGCGTGAACACTCTATTTTTATGATGTTTAAACTCCTTATTAATGAAAATAAATCATTTAAAATTGAACCAATCTGAATAAAAGCAAACTGTAATTTTGTCACATTCGACAATCTAGATTATAGACCAGTACATCCGCCGATAAAATGTGGACAAACTTTTTATATTCACAAAAAAACACGGTGTATCTATTTTTCTCAGATGGATAAAGCTATAAAAATTCAATTTCCCTCAGATCCAATATGTTTTAGGTTATAATATACTTTTAATTTGAAACTGAAAATGTAATTTGTTAAATACCCATAATTTCAACAAACGTGAACTCTAGACACAAATCCCCTAAAGGATTTGGGTCCCCGCATTTCGACTAAATGACCAAACCATGCTTTGGCATTTAAGATAGCGTAAAATGCACAAGTTACAAAAAACGTTGATGTTTATGTCTATAAAATTTACGAATCATTGGCTATTGTTCCAAATTTTTAAACATATCCACTATGAGAGTGTAGTATTGCCAGGTTTACTGAGGGATTAAATATTAGCTCACCGAGAGCTATGATGAAATTATGAAATATAAAATATTAATATATGTATATAGTTTTGTACATACTAGAAAAGATTCAAAATTATTTAATTGATAACGGTTATGTTATAAGACAACGTTTACACCAGGTTTGTTCAGATGTCAAAATTCATTCAAGCCTCCATTTCTGCAAATTAAATAAAATAGATAAAATAATATGTATGTAACGTATCTTTAATATTCGGTAATATCGTGTTCTATATTTAAAATATCATCATTTTGCCTTGTCTCCATTGGGACGCTTAGACTCCATGACCGTATGTCTAAGTCAATGATATGACAAGCCTCTCTAAGAAAACTGTTATGGGGAAGATGTGTGTCCCTTGGAGTCTTGTCAGACTGTCCCGTCTCTCGGGTGACGGTTATAAGTGGTCTGACCAGAGATGTTTACCTGTCTCATATCGCAGCTTTGATCTTCACCGATAACAAGTTTTTAATGCTTAATTCTGAAGGTGCGATTAAAGGCGGTCTTGAAGTGTGGAAAGTGATCCCTTACTATGTTATGTTTTTACTGCACGCGTGCTGGTCGCCGTTAGATCTACACACATCTAACTTGACGGCTAGCTAAGTGTGTTCAAACACAGTTCAGTTTACGCTTATTTTTGCCCCAACAAACCATATATCCCTTGGATTGCTTACGTATGCACCCATTGGCGAACAGTTGATCTTCAACCTAATACATATAGAATAGTCTGCAGATAATTTGAATATATCTTATCTTTAAAGTTTTACACACTTACAAAATGTATGCAAGACTCAAGATATAGTTGTACTACCATGTATAGTCATTTTAGTAACGTAAACAGTTAAGTCAATTATAGTTTGTGGATAAAACAGTAATTTTACTGCTGACTAATTCTCAACCTGGATTAATGAAGAGATAAAGTGCTTGTCAGAGAGAATCACTGATTAGGTAGGACATCTACCAGAGTCTGTGTGCCTATCAGTTATAATAAACTCAAACTAATTTTCTACTTGAAGATTATCTTAATTAGAAATCTGTAAGTTGGCACCGCTTGTCAGTTAAGCCTATGTTATAGCCGTCCTTGTGTTCTATTGCGCAAACAATTCATTTGTTATTGAATCAAATCAAATCTCCATCAAACAGCGTTATATCATCAGATAAGAGTTATATTATAAAGCCGTACTCTCCCGGTGGTCTTCTTAATGAGTTTATGTAGGTGCGAGAAGATGCAGTGTATTCAGTGGGATTTTTACATCATTCTGGGTAGCACTTACTACTAATATAGCAGGTTTATTACTTTAGTCTTCAAACTTTGATCTGTATTGCTGAATTGTAACAGGTATGTACATTGTGATGTTATCCTTCGCCATGTCCGATGGAGGGAAGTATTTTCTAAACGGCGCTGATTATTTCCTCTATGTATGTGAGGGTGGGGGATAGCACAAGTATCATAACGATATTTTTTTAGAAATCCTTACACTTACAGAGTATGTCAAGAACATGCATCTTCGCATTTAGTCATTGAAAAGAATTCATTATAATTAATTTGAAAAATATATCATAGTTATTAAAACAGTTTTTAATGAAAAGTCAACATTTTCACAGAGCACAGCGATGGTTGTCCGCCTTTCTAAAGATTTTATCATATTGAGTTCAGGTTTATTAGAAAATTCATAAGGTCTAGAACTAACTGTTATGGTGGAAATCATTGAATCAACATGTTATAATAAAAGATGTTTGAATTCACACATGTATCTTTTATCAAATATGAATTACTATATATCTCGAAGAACAAAAGGCGGTTAAAATAACGAATATATCAGGAAGGTTTTGAAACGTTATAAATAGTTATAAACAGTTTTTCCTCTCAGTTTTGCTGTGTAATAAAATAAAAATAAGGAATTGGTGGAGGAGAGAGAGTGGCCATATTTTTCGAACGTATATTTTATACTCTTTATTTTATCCTCTTAGATATTGAACATTTGATGAGAGTTATTTGCCTATTTGATTTATCGTGATGGCTCGATAGCATTTTGGGTGTTTGTGTTACAACAGTTGTTTTGTTTTGTCGTCACGTTTCGAGAAATTATTTAGCGATATTGGAAATGGATTTTTTAATGAAGTTTTCTCTACTCGATGGAAAGTAAATTGCTTTTAATTAAAATAAGGAATGTTTATTTGAAGTGTCAGGAGCTGTCAAAATGTTGATATGTTTTTGTGAAAACAAATTTGTATAATTATCGACTATTTTTGTCAAGAATTACAATTTTTAAGCTTTTTAGTTTTTAGTGTCTCTCCAGAATGAACATTATAATGTGCGTAGTGTCTTGTACGAATTTAAACCTTAATGAATGATCGTCAGTCTCGGGGATTTAAATTTTGTTAACTTTCCGAAACTATTTCGATTCGTACAGGCCTCAGATGGTATGAATTTTCCTTATTCCACAACACCAATCATCCAATTGGTCCATTCCGTCAACCCCTGCTAATGTCCTGAAAATGAAAACAGTGTGAATTTTGGCAGCTCATGTCACTTTATTAGGATTAATAATATTCTTAGTAAATAATACTGCAACCCTGGCCGTGGCGCATGAACATGTATACCCTTCGATGTCGAAAAAAAACTTTAGGCTTATGATATATGCAATTTATGGGTAAAATTTCCGTAAAAAACAGTTATCGAATATGCTTAAAGATTATCTTTTAAAACTTTGTCTATGAGTATTTTGTGAAGTTCAAAAAGTGTGCCTTTTCGAGAGGGGTTTGATAAATGGCATAATCCATACGGTTACTTTCGTTAATTAAGTCTTAACTGCTTTAGATTTAAATCTGAAATTTTGACAAATCTTATCAATTTGATAAACGAAGCTCTTTATTCCATTTATTATAGCCAAATATTTTATCTGCATATTTATCGTTTAGTTTGCTGTGCTTATATATTTTAAAGTGAGTATATACTTGATTATTTGAACGTACAACATTGAAAATGATACAATAAATATCACAACGTTGTGTTCTAAACTACCGCATTAAAGTTCATATACATATAGTTATGATGAACGTTTGAATATCCCCCCCACCCCCTCAAAATGGTATAGTTCTAGATATTATTGAACGGAATATACCGTATCTACACCTTATTACTCGTCATTTGGCCACCACTTAACAATAAATTGATTTGCGCAAATCGTTCTGTATTGCGACAGATTTTTTTATGGGCTTTTGTTCAAGTCAAAATGATAAATAAAAGGTAATGGCATAGTTTTCTTTATATCTCGCAGATCATAATTGTTTGGAAAATAATACAAAGAAAAAAGCATATTTAGCTAAAAATTATTTGACCTTTTCCTTATCTCTCGAATAAAAAAATATTGGAAAAGACCATTAAACAAATTTTAATATCCAACAATGATACAATTATTGCATTTCAAAACCGTCACGTGCGTTCTGATATGAATTATACGTGTTATACACATAACCTTTATAATAAATGATCGATTGGTTTAGAATCGCCTCAATTTAACGTTAATCAAAATTTCCACAAAAACGTTTTCTTTTTCTTAACAATATTTTTGTTTTGGCTATTTTAAGACAAGGCATAATTTGTCCGGTTTATTCCGTTTGTTACCCGTTCGATGCTCGAACAAAATTCTCCTTTAATCGAAATTTGACAAAATATCCAAAGGCAAATAATCTGTAAGCTATATACTCCAGCGAAATAAAAATAGGCGTCTTATTTATGTTTTAATTAAAAACAGTTTACTAAATCATTAAGTTCATTAGGAAAGGCAAATACAAATTGAAGTGGGTATTGTTAAATGAAGTGAAATGAATCCAGGATGTTCAGGTATATTAATCTTACAATAGTAGATAAAAAAACTTGACAGTCGGACCACACATAAAGATGCACTGGTCACATTCTAAAATGTCTCATATATCAATTTATGACTCAATTCCGACATCAACTACGGCTTTATTGGGGGCCAAGAGACAAACTATGGGATATTCCAACACAAGTCACGACTATAAAACTCATTCATTAGAAAACAGAAAAAAAAAAATTCTTTTGGTGACCTTTATTGTCCGTAGATTTTACGCTGTACTTTTGGTATACAATCCATAACTGCCTTTATATTATATCATTATGTCAGTTAAATAATAACCTCTTAACATTGTTTAGCATGCTGAAACAAATTATATTATTCCTGCTATATTCCAGTTATATTAAGATAAAATTTCAGGCGTGTGAGTAATTACTGTGTAGAAATCACTGTCGATCTTGTTTGATATCTAACAGTGATTGACTAAATCTTAATATCAGCTTTATCTCGAGCCGAATTAAGACGCCTGGTTGACTTATCTCATTGGTACTTCTTGCAATTAAGTCGCCTCATTAATTAGTACATGTTGTTAGAAGAGGAAAGATTTCGTCGTAGTAGTTCAACCCTATTCAGGTATTACCATCCCAATTTAATACAACGCCGTTTTACAAGGCTAGGATTGACAATTGTTAAGAGAGGCACTTGAAAACTAAATGATCCTGGTTAGAAAATGATGAATATCTCCGTGTCGATTGCAATTGTCCTCACCTCTTCACCACATATTCCAGTTAACATTGCTAGCATTTCTACACCTCTGAACTGTAAGATGCGACAATGTCTCCTGCTCGAAGCTAGTTTTCTCTAGGCATCTTGTGATGTATTTCGTCTAGCCCATGTACGATCAATCACGGGCCCTTTCTCCAGAGACAAATCACTCGAGGGCACCCTAAGTACAAGGAATTGCAAATAACGTGTTTTAATACCAAAACCAATTGAGCTTAATCTAACAGCTATTATTTCCAATTATAATCCCTAGCTCTAATTCTAAGTGATGGAATAGAGATTAGCGTGAGAGGGGCAGTGGGTTTTCCGTAGTTCTTGAAATAAAAGTTTATAGGATAGAGCCTAGGTTTACCAGATTACTGTCAAGTGGGCCAATTACCCATTAAGTGTGGTTTGAATGTTTCTTAAATTTCACCGTCTTGTGACCAGAATGTCTTTTAAATAGTTACTAATTCCCGAATCTGCTGTGAGAAGAAAGGAATTCAATATTACTGTTAATTATAGAATGTCTCTTGATTGGCCCCAGTCTTCTGTTAGAAGGCGAAATCCCTTGTTTGGAATGAATAAAGTTGAGCAAGCCATTAATTATGCATAGGTGACTATAGAAGGTTTGTTTTGCAGAGTCCGCCAACAACTCTGTCTGCCCTTGGGTATATCGAATATCCGTCAATACACAGAGTTATGTTTTATATATTAGAACGTATAAGGGATTTGCCATTTCACGGGCGAAATTCTCTATTCACATCACGCTTTCAAGTTTAAGAATAATTTTCTATTTGCTAAACTTAGGTAAAGGCAATCCGTTTCCCCCAAAGAACGGCTCTTTTTGAGATATGTGTTATGGCATACATTTTCTCCAAGCAGTAATGGAGAATGGTTGGTTCTAAGAAAACGACATGAGTTTTCTTATTCTCTGTTGGACAAACCCTTTACTGAAACCAGATTGAAATTCAAACTGGACAATTGGATCTGATCTGCAGAGGAGTCACTCTGAGAGACAGTCTGATCTGGAGACAATGCGAAAAAAGCAGGAATTAAATAAGAGGAGGGGGGATTGGAAGCCGCTAGTCCATATCACATGCAGGTGAAGTAATTCGCAAACAGAGATAAGGGTTTCCGAAACAGCAAGGCCATCCATCATTCCACTGTCACTAGTCTCATCTGCAAACCCAGCGCCTTGCAGATGGTTCCTAATCAATGCCATGGAAGCAATACTTCGGAGATTTGCCGGTTCCAACAAAATTCCCCTTATCATTGTCCGTTAAATGTATTTTTCGGCTTTACAGCAAAAGTCAAGAAAATATATTGAACTTTACCAATCTAGATGGGATGTTTGTAAATAATAGAACGGCCTAAAACATCAAATGTTTATGACGGCCTATTCTAAACTGCTCGAGAAATACATCCTCGCATCGAATTCCCCCTCTCTCATTTTCTGTCTTCCCATAATACTAGATTTTAACTTCCGGATAAATTTGATTTGATGCCAGTCAAAGTCTTTTGAAAATATGATTGATCACATGTTTATTCTAATTAGCCGTTTGCCGAATCCAAATTAATGCGCCTTGCTTTTGAGAATGGAATAGCTGATATTGTTAGAACAAGCCATGAAGTCAAGCCAACAAGAATGGTTTTCTGGTCGGTCTGTGTAACGCAGAAAACTTCATCCATGTAGAAAGAAAGAGGTTTATTCTATTGAGTAATAACACGGCCATGTTTAAATAACCCTCAGTATTGTTAATAAACATCGACCACTGTATTTTCTTAAAATTGACTCAGTACAATATATACGTCTTTGAAACAAGTTCGCACTGATATTTTATCCTTATCGAAATAAACACTTTTTATTGAAATAATGCCTTTGATATCTTTTGAAAGACATTGTTTATTGGAACAAAGCTGATTTTTAATATCGACATAAAGCTTATTTTATATCTTTCAAAATACATTGCTTGTCGAAATAAAACTGATCTCGAAAGGCATTGTTTATTGAATGTAGATGGTTTTATCTTGAAGTGGTATGAGCGACCAGACATCTCGTGAAATCCGATTGTCACGGAAATGTTAGCGTTTGAAGTACCTCTAAAAACTACACATTTTGCGTTGAATTAAAAACCCATGTGCTAAATATGTGTTCGAATAATGCAGATAATATCAACGAACGAGATGCTTTTTTACATTTTTGTGTTTGGCTGTTTTTAAAACAAACCTAATTTATATTCTCGAAATTCAGAACGCCAGAGAGCCCAACTTTGCATATCTTAAGAAAATAGCGAGCAATTACCTAAATCTATTTTTAAATAGTTACCTATACAAGCAGCTAATGCCTCTTTTAAACATTATTGAGACAAATTTATTATAATATATTACCTCGTCATTGGATCAGCCCAATTCATATCCATCCTACAAATTATACCATCTATATTTTGTGTTAATTGAAATTTTACCTCCTGTTTAATAAGCCTATCATGAATGTCCTGCTTTCCTGCTTTGTCTTTTCTGCAATCGACTCAACTTGAACAAAAACCATCACATTCAACTGAATCACTTGCGAAAACAAACTACTGGACAGCACATTCATAATTAAATAAAATGTATTGAAAACAACATTTGGTTTTCTTAAAAAAATTAACCTCGACTGAAATTTCATAGTTGGACTGAAACCCTGTTGATAATTTTGTTTGTCTCGTGATATAAAAATCGATTCGATTTTTTGCGTAGCAATATTTCTTTTTTGTGCTTCTTTTGTTCATTGATGTTTGAAAATCAATAAGCTTTTTTGTAAACAATTAAGAGTTGCTGTTAGGATGAGAACACTTGTATCATTTAAGACTCGTTGGAGATGGAGTAATACTTTAAGGGTAATTGCATCTCTAACGGTGTCTGGTGGCCATAACTACACCTTACTGAATACAATTGATACATTCTAGGTTTCTATAGTAAGGTGTATGCTTCACATATCCATCTTTCTTGTCAGAGGAAATTAATCACCGATGTCAATCAACTACCAGTAGATACTCTACACGTGCTTGTCGGTGTCGAACAATAAAACGGATTGATAAAAATTACACGTCCTCTGCATGTCTGTTTATTTTACGTGGGTAGTTGTCAGTCCTAATGAGCGCCATGATAGATTTATAATGGAAAAAAGTGGTTGGACAGAAACAATACCAGCCCTTGTCAGCTCTGTAATCGTCCATTGTAAAATGTGGAGAGAATGTTAAAAAGTCGGACCTCTTGCCATTCATAACGAGAGCCTGTTCGACAAAACCTATAAATTCAATGAAACATTCCTCGCGGTTAGTAAAAACTAGTGATGGTTACACAGTGTCAATGACTCTGATCAACTCATTAACTATACCGAACAGGTTGGCACGATTTTTTTACTTGAATTGAGAGGCCTTAACTGAATTAATGAAGGATATGATAAGGACATAAACTACACGATATCAACACAAATCATCAACTTTCTGACCACGAAAAAAAGTATTTAATTCTTAAAATTTTCTCTCAAGGGAAATAAAACGCCCTGGCATATAGAATAAAGTAAACGTTATTTTGTCACAGTGGAGCACACACAATTTTCTTTAAGAATTTTGTAAAACTTTAGTTTAGCGATATTGATTGTTAAAATAAGTTATTTTGAGGAATTTGGCATTTTCATTTACACCATTTTGTTTTAGCTACTTAAAAAGTGTGATTGTTTAAGCTCTATATCTTAACCATGAAAATATAATGCAGATAAATCGAGGATACAGGAAGATGTTTAGGAGTTTCATGCACTGTCGACTTTCAACTACTCTACCGATAAAGGTGTAGAAACTGACCATGGAACAGAGCCGTCTGTTGTTGACAATGCCGCCGCAGGTGAACTAGTTAATTATAGAGAACGAGAAACACAATCGTACGACAAAGCCATGATACTCTGACTTTCTACCTATATACATGTTATAGTATTATCTTTAACCGATTGAATCAGTATTGAGAAGAGCGATTTTTCTTATATATTCCACATTTCATTTACACACTTCATTGCCAACAATATAAACGAGTTCAACCAAATTCAAACCCGTTTTCACAACACGGCTCTATCGCCTAAAACTATTTTCCTCATTTGGTTCCCTTATAACCCAACCAAAACAAAATCATGGCATGAATTAGACCCTAGTTTTTTTCTGAACATTAAATAGTATCCTGAGTGTTATATATCATATCGTAATTTGTTACCAGACTTTGGTTGCATTTTCTTGTTTACTGCTTGTTTGATCAATTGATTGATTGATTGATGTGTTACGCTTCACTCAAGGTGAGTTCTCTCACATGGCATCGTTGCAGGTTCAGCGGGGAAAATCAGGCTCTTGGCAAAAACCAGGTAACTCTTCCACACGCGATTGAATGAAACCCGATAAAGAAATGTTTTAAGTTTAGTCTTTGGACTACGTAGGATTTGAACTGGCCATTCATCGATGGAAAGCTTGTGTCGGACTGAGAAACTTTGGCAACCCCGACAGAGTGATCGAGATTCTCTCTAGTGATGGAAGTACTGAACCAAAATGCAAATAAGAAAATCATGTACAATACGAGGTTTAATTAACGAAACAAAACTCATACGATTTTGAGTGGACAATTTTAAAACCACTGACAAAACGTTAATGAATCCTATTTCAGATATTGTATTTGATGAAAATACAAACTCTTTAAAGCTGGGTTTGTACTTTTACTTGCGTAAGAAATTTGTATCTGCATGAGCTGTAAAATGTATGAACGCTATCGAATTTTTTATCCCCCTTCGTTGATAATGTCATTCAGAGAAAGCTATTTTTCTTTGGTTTGCACATTGCCTTGTGCACTTGCTCATGCTGAATTGGTCTAGCATCTTGGGTTTTTTAACCCTGGGACATTATTAGTGTCAGAGTATAGACCATCAATCATCCTCGCTCGGTCAGACGTCCATCTGTCTGAATGGGACCTGGCTTTTAACCGCTATCTCTTCCACATCTCACAGCTAGAGAGACCGACAAAATTGGATCATTTCCAGTTAGCCACTCTCATCTGTTAATTACGAAGGAAAACAGTCCATATAAAGAGAGAAAAATGAAGTATTTAAATTTCAACCAGTATCTCTGTATATTGTACCCTTACACCATAGCACGAATCTTCCTTAAGAAACAATGGAGACTGTATCTCGTATCTGGGTATAAGTGTCTGAGTAGTAAATTGCCTTTATCAAATGCTGTGCTTTTGAAGTTCCGATTATTATAGCTCGTTTCTACCTGCATCAGTTGAACCGTTAGTTGCAGTAGAGCTGTAGCTTTACGCTATATGATTGCTTCAGACCGGATATGCGGGTATACCGGAAGTGTATTTTGTCCAAACCGGATATGCAAAGGAGAGCATAGACATTTGATGATAAAATCAGTGATAAAAATGATTTCTCCAAAGAAACTTCCAAGTGTCGTGTGTAGAAAATCTAATGACTAATTTGAAAGTGGCTCATAGAATTCAGCAAAAATACCAACTAATTCCTTACTTTCTATTGAAAAAATATTTACCTACGTGGGTGTCAAAGGGGCCGTCCCATAATTAACCATTTGTAATGTTAGAAACGCTGTATAAACAACAGAGCGGACATAGCGAAAATCCATCTAAGGGTTTATGCTTGCGGAAAGAAAAGTAATAATTTCGGCCCTCATCTTACCTGACATTACAACTACATGTATTAAATAGATACAATAGCATGGATAAGGATAAATCAAATCCTCAAACAATGAGATCTAAAATGTTTAGTAAAAATCGATAGTTGTGTGGAATATACCCAATATACTGTGGGATTATATTCAGCTGATGCATGTTTTATTTCTCTGTCCCCACTTCTCATATACAATTCGATATAAAGTAGACATTGTGAGGACTGAGTCTTGTACCCTCAAGGTATTCTGTTAACAATTATAATGACTACACTGGGAGTTGCCCCAAGGAACGATAGAACACAACCTAACGTTTTAGATTACGTAAACAGAGAGCACTAGGATAATGCATCCTCTCGTAGACACTTCATTGACAGATAAACTCGATAAAACAGCATTTATTTCAATTGGAACGCGAACCCAATTTGTGCAGCCATATAATGAAGTGTTATTGTCGAATTATGATGCCCCTGTGGCCAGAGAACTCTAAACTGCTGGGAAAATATTTCCTGAAGATGATCGCTTATCTCTTGCTCCTCCGTAACAACCGTAGGGAAATCGCTCTCACTTAGAAACGATACATCTCCAAAAACGTCCATACATTTTACTGATTCGATCTCCCTTTATCTTGCAGAAATACTCCATGTTTGCCTCCGTATAAACAGAATGCCAGACACATGCTTGCATCTCCCTGATGATCTGTACCATCGTATACAGTTGTACAAATCTAAGACAAACGTTCCTTAGGAGACATGTTTGTTATCGGTTCAGACTTGAGTTTACTCTGAAGGTTGGTCGTTAAGAGGACCAGGGTTCGTGATGAGCATACCTTACTCTTTTAGCTTTCAAATTCTACCTGAAAAAACAATAGAACTCTCTGTAACACACAGAACAGTCGATATAATACATTTATGTCCTTTTGTGTTCGTTTCTGTTTCTGGCCATTGACTATATATATTTCAAATGTACAATGTTAAAACAAAACAAGCTCCCTGTTGAAAAAGGCGATTAAAAATTTTATTTGGTCTTCATCCGGAAATTTATTTTATAGGCACACTTGCCGCGAAAATCAGGAATATTGTTTACATTAAAAAAGAAAGACCGTATTCTGTATTTTTCCCAGACAATATAAGTTAGGAACTTTCTATTTTTACCAAAATTTAAAAGTTTGGACGTCACTTTGTATTTTTAATTTGAATTTGAAAATTTGAATTGTTACGTACCCGGAACGTAAACAAACCGATCTGCCCCCTATTGGCGATTTTATGTTTCAGTCGAGTGAGTGAACTAACGGCACAGTGTAATTTTACGTAGGCCTATTTATCTGAGAAATACAGACTGACGATCGGGTAACAGCGACTGGAAAAGCCTGCTGATAATTGTTTGAATGTAAACCACAGATGCAAAGGCCTGAAATGAGGGTAATCCAACACGAAAGTTGACCGACACTGATCGTTGTTGTTGTAATCAGGCTTCGATTCTTCGTTTGTTTTTCACCCCATTTTTACAGTCTAAAGCTAACTAGACATGTTTTATGTGTCCTATGTTTAAGTTTAGTGGTATTAGTCGTAGTAAGCTCATGTAAATTGGTTTTCGTAGCAAATTTAAACAGGCTACGGCGGCAAGTGTTCCTTTAAGTTAACATTATACTTGACCTTTGAACGCTTTCGTCGCCATTTCAACCAATCATGAAGACATACTTACTAAACGTAGAACGTTTACAAAATAGGAGGTATGACCTAAAACGGGTCATAAGTCCTTTTATGCTGAGAAAATATGGGTTTTAGTTTACTCTGAAATAGTTTCAATTTTATATAGCACTATATACACTACTGCTCAGAAAATAATAGTGACGGTAAACACAAATGTGATATGACTTGACTATTGAAACTCCAACTCGTCTGTGCAAATTGCCAAAGGGAGATTTTCTGCCAGTTCAATTATGAATGGAAGCACATGGTTCAATAATATAGACTCTCCTCAAAGGATTTAAATATTGATGAGGAACATCCCGTAGTTTTTTTTTTCCTATGACATCAGCTAAAATATCCAATGTTGTCCGATGAGAAATTTGGCTGACATTACGTTTACAGCCAATAGACGGTGTTTAGTTTCTATTATTCCTTCGGGCTATTAATCCTTTGATCATTTGTACATTAAGACAAACTTGTTTCGACGTGTACAACTATGTCTACTGTTCTTGCCAAAGTGCTGTTCTAGTAATTTTGTTCCTTAACTTTTCTAGGATTTTCCCGTTCTCGTTCATTAGAGATAACTCGAACCATTTGGTCAGCTGAATGTGATAAAGCTTTCATCTTATCATTTTTAGAAACAGTTCAATGTAAAAAAGCCCAGTAATTAAATATCCATTTTACTGTAGGTGGATGTTTTAATATTATTTAATTTTGGAGAGGGATCCCAATAACTTACTCCAAAGCCTGGTCCAGGGTACACATAGTTATTGTGTGTCCTCTGAAGTAGCCGTGGGTTGGTTAGTTTTGTGGGGTTTCAATGTAAATTGTTTCTGACTATTTAGACAACCTGGGACAATAAAGATATCGACAGAAACAGCTGCTATAAAACCGCCAAGAAATACAGAGCAAGAGAGCCTTTTTGAGTCGTTTCTACCCGGCAGCCATCATCAATTGTTAATTATGTGAATCTTTCTCACGAGATACTTTACTGTTTCTCTGTGGCTAAGGATGTAGCAAACAATATTGTCCGACAGAGTCACTTCTTTACGGCAGCACTATCCCAGACAGGCTTTTTACCTAATGAAACATGCACGAGTTAGATCAGACCAGATTCCCACTTAAAACCTTGTGATCAAATTGAGTGCTCTCCGATAACTTTAACTCCGGCAAATGATTTAATGGAGAATTCCTTTAGAGAATTGAGTAGGTCTACTATCACATCTGAAGGACTTTCCACACATCCAGGTAATATTGGGAGCCTACCTGTAGTAGATGATTAAATCTACTACCTGATTCAGGTGTGAAGATCTTCTACTTGAAATACAATAAGTCTCATTGTACATCAGATCTATGTCATACATCATCGTCCTATTGACAGCTATCTATATTCAAGTAAAGTTAGTTTAACGAGAAATACACATTGTTGCAAACTCCCCTTACACCATATCAAAAGAAATTGATATTTTTGTTAAATCATAAATGGTTTCTTTCTTTATTCTAATGTCGTAAATCTTGCAAGTTGAAGCTATTTTGCCACTCATCAGAGACCACTGCCAGTGATTATATACATTTCGGAATGTATTGTCGGTTCTCAATTTTCATGAGGTTTTCTGGTCTGCTGGTGTCTTTATCAAGAAAGCACGAACCCAAGTTAACAAAATTAATAGCAATATTAATTTTCCTTAAGACACATATAAATAGCTTGATAAAATAGTTTATTATGGAAAATGAATAACACTTGCGTCTGTTGATGAATAGTCGGAAAGAGAATCGTCTTCGCCATTCGTCATCATTTAGGTATCTCGTCATCGGTCTCTGACCAGTTTTACAACATAAACGAAAAAAGAGCTCATTATAAACCTTTTATAATCAATTTGCCAGTAAGCAATTTGCCCAAATACCAGTACATGTCTTCCTTAAGATTTCCACTCGAGGCAGACTAAATGGGACTGCTGTCGTTAAAAAGCCTTTCAAAACATCCTAAGTGTAATTAATGAATGTTTTTTGCGTAAGGCGATTTGTATTCTGTCCCAGACCAAACATCAATAACCTAGCTTAATATCGTTCCCAACACCTCTTTACTGTCAACCTAAACAACTATATTATTATTTTCTTTCAATTTTATTTTTATATCTAGCAGCTGATAATGGAATTGAAATCAATAAATATTATTGAGACGGTTTCTGATATTTCTGGAAAATAATCCATCTATTGACATTGTAGACTTCAGTTCCATATTGAATTCACTTCATGCCTCGATTAACTTGCGACTGATCTTAAAGCGCGTATTACACACTGCAAGTATTGCTGCTAACTTCAATGTCTTCAAGAGGGCCATTCAAAAAATAAACATTGTTTACGTCTTGAAGTTCTTTTCAGAAAAACCTACGTAAATTACTTCATATCGCAGAAATTTGCAATGGCACTTGGCATGATTGTCTCCAAAAGACCAATAGCTCATATATAATGTTGACGAAAAGACGAGCAGCCGTGGTAGTCAAACTTTCAGAACTTCCCGCCATATGACTTTAATATATAGTTGCCGGATGGCAGTCTGTACCCCTGCAGTTCTCCCCAGATAACCTTTACGAAAACATTGGAATTCTTGTTTTGGTGATGCTAGAAGTAAAAAGGTGAGCCAAACGCCTAATGGCGTCATTTGAAATTACTTTGAACTGCAAGAGATATCTTGTTTGAAGTGACCGCTTTGTTAAGCCATTTGTAGTGCGCAAGTTATACACACCTATACCTTTCTGTGCAGATTACTTGCCATGCACCATTCTATCTCTCCAATGACGTCATTAAGCATTCAGTCTAAAAAACTGCAATGCTGCTGTCACAGTGAGGACACAGGACTTTAACCTCATACTAACATAAGGACGACCTGTGCCATCCATTGAGTCAGATTATGTGAGCTGCAATATCAAATAGCGGAGATTCCTTAAAACAGAGTTACGGAACGGCAATAATAATCAGGAGTTGTCTTGGTAGCTGTATCGCATATGCTCTAAAACATTGCAATCTGTTGATAATATATATTCTGATATCCATCCACTTGAACGGTAAAATAGTACTGCATTTTAAGGGATGTTCAAACAATAAAAGTAGCTAAATTATCCCATGAAAGTCACTTGAAAAGACACATTTGACATGTCATTGTTCCTCGGGGAGAGAAAATGTTCCATTTGTGACATAAAATGCAATTTGTGAAAGCAGAGCTCTTTTCCTGCCAATAATCCTTATGTTACGAAGTGCTACGTATGTCCCCTGAGATCCAAAACCATGCATTGTAAGCAACCCTGATTAATCTATAGTTTTGAACACTTTTGTTAAATAGAAGTATTTTCTCAACAAACTGCACGCTCTGTTTGTTAAGTTATGTTTTTATTGTGTTTATATACAATTATTAATATCGCTTCACTATTAAGTGGTTCTTGTACGTGAGAGGTAAACTAGAATAAAAACATTCTTTGATTTTTGTTTTGTTTTTAATGTCAATATTTTTACTTTCAATATTATTTTCCTTGTGCATATTGGTAGATGTTTTTCTTATTATTGTCTAAGGGTTTCAACAGCGTGATCGAGACATGATTACATCATTGTCTTTGATTTTTGTTTTGTTTTTAATGTCAATATTTTTACTTTCAATATTATTTTACTTGTGCATATTGGTAGATGTTTTTTCTTATTATTGTCTAAGGGTTTCAACAGCTTGATCGAAACATGATTACACCATTGTTAAGACCTTTTCACATTCTTTGATTTCCGTCTGTATTCCTATGTCCTTCCTTTATGCGTGTTTAATGCAGGAATGGCTGAATGATACGTTTGGAGTAATCTAAAACTGGTGATAAAGATGCCCATTATTTCATGATAATGCTGTAAACTCCTATTTGGTGAAATGAGCTAAATGAAACCAAACATTACACCCTCATCGACGAGACGGTTTTATACCACAAAACCAGGCCATCTCTTTGGAACTTTCCTCGGTCTCAAGCTGTGATTATAGTGCAGTTTCTCTTAGACAACATTTACGGCTTGATTATTACTGCCATGCTCCGCTGCCTTTGATATTAACGACTTTCTGCCTTGCCTCTCTGCTATTGTTAGGGATTTATGCCCAATGAGCACTAGTCCAATGGACGTAGCCTTTTTTCTCATTTCCGGAGAGATTTTCACTTTTTCTTCAAATCACGACTTGTAAATCCGCTCATAAAAATGAATTAATTAAAACAAAATTTGAAAAGCAATAATTTATTGCAACTTTCTGTCTAGTCGTTTGATTTGCCACCTCTTTGTCCAATACATTGTTCGCTCTTTACACCGATGAAAAAAGCAAAAGCGTATGTTTTGTTTGTATTCTTCTAGTAAACCTTATTTCAGAAGAGCGTGTGTTTACAGAATAAGATTACCCACGAGAGTTTTACTGTTATCATTTTAGTCACCTTTTTGTTGGCAATCTTGTATTGTCTGGCACATTAAGTATTTAACAAGTTGGAAAATTCTTTGAACGATACACGAGACACTCTTGAGACCCAGTCGATCGTCTACAGAGGTATCGGATAAATTACCGACAATATTAACATACTAATTGTCCTTCTCCTGGAAGTAAATTTCTCCAGCCTGAAACCTCCACAGATTTAACTATAACAATAGAGACTGGGGATAGCCTCAAGGACGACAGTTGATTATGGTAGCTATACATGTTTTAGATTATTGAGAATATGGTGCCTGTAAATAACTTTGGAAAACTTGGAAAAGTTTGATGATACTAGTTACATTTGAATTTCTTTTTATTCCATCCATCATAGAGATCAAAGGGACCCTATTCACGTCTTGGCGTGGGATTTATTCTCCATCCAGTCTGTTCAACCTTAACATAGAAAACACTTAAACCCTTCAGGAAATTTCTTCAACTAGTCCCAACTTGTTATGTTAGTCCACGTGCTATCCAGGCAATTACCCGCCACATGCAAGACGCCAATCCATTATTGTTTCTAGTGTTTTACATTTTCTTCCAAAGACTAAACGCCACTCACCGGAAATCAAGATTGTCGAGTAGTATATGAAGATGTGTATTAGTGAGAGATGAATGGGAGACGTCACATATAGATTGTCCCCATATTACAAACCTCGCTTCCTGGCACGGCCTTAGTTTCGTCCCTCTCTCCACTTTACTCATTTTCCCCCACTAAAATTACTGGCAATGATAGATTACCCCAATGTTAAGTTGAATATTAATTGCAGAGAAGAACAACTATGTTTTGGTTAAATTTAGCCCTTTTTATAAGGCCACTCTGTCCAATACTGAGATGAATAGAAAACAATCCAGTAAATTTATGTTGGTGTTTTTCGTGCAAAATTGCCCGAAAAGGTTACAAGACTTCTTGTTCTGTGTTACATTTAGTCTTCTATTTTCTGAAATACCATACATGTGATTTCCATGTAGCTTTTACAAAATTAGTTTTATTGTCTAGACTAATCAATCCGTGTTATCATTGTTTTAAGGAAACCTTACTATTTCTTGTGAAAAGTTGATAAAACAAAAACAATATGACCAGCTAGTAGAAATTGAGTTTGGGGAAATTCGTAAGCCTACATCTGACTGGTTAATATCTTAGCGGAAGTCTTATTGGCCATCTTCTTGAGGGAACTTGTATAAATAATGTCAGTCATTTAGGTCGGGTCGGCCCGATATTGTAAATAATTACCTTGTAACTATTAAATATTATATTAGAAACGCTAATTTACAACATAATTAAAATACTGCTGAAATTGAAATATTGTTTCTTTACTATTGACATTTCAAAGCCTTTATTTGAAACACAATGCCAATTAAAATTATGTTTTAAACTTATCGATCTGGTTGGGACAAACCCTTAAGAAAACGTTAAGTTTACAACTGTAGAAGCTTCATTCTTTGCAATCATTGTGTTGGGAAATATGGCTCCCCCTTGTGAGGTACATTG
Organism: Lepidochitona cinerea; assembly: GCA_963971465.1. Lineage (NCBI taxonomy): Eukaryota > Metazoa > Mollusca > Polyplacophora > Chitonida > Tonicellidae > Lepidochitona > Lepidochitona cinerea. The sequence continues at coordinate 104,087,159 of OZ020551.1, read as the reverse complement.
CCCCTAAGGCGGTTAGTCACGTGTGTGGCATTGTGTGTGTGTGACTCCAAATCAGCCAGTCTCAAATGATTGATGACCATTTAATGTAAATTAATCCAATGAGCTGTGCAAAGCTAGGACTAAATTCAACTCCATGTGTATTGGGAAATGCAGTTCATATTCAACCCTGATAGTTAACATGGAAGCAATGGCTCGTCCAAACCCACGTATCCCACAAGCCAGTGCTACTGAATTGTAGAATTGCATTGTGTTAAATATATTGTGTTGAATTCAACTAAAAGAAAAACCCGTGTTATTCACAAACAACTAACTTCGTGGTGATGCCTTAATCGTTTCTCATTATTAAATATATTATTGAATAACTTTTAGGCGTCGTTATAATTTGAGCAGATAATGTTGAGATTCGATGTAAACTAAAAATGTTCAAAGGCGTGTAATGATTGCATTCAACGCTGAAGTTACCTTGTTTATGGTTGATAGATTGTACTCGGGTTTAAATTTGCAGTATTTTGCATTTAAAGGCATTGACTTATAAATCAAATTGAAAAAATCGTTTAAGATTTTACTCAACCTCGTCCTTATTTGGATAGATTCTCCTTGTTCTGTATATCCTTGGCAGATTTAAAGTTTTGCTTTTTGGACAAAAATTAGAGTTCTTATTAAAGTGTTTGCTGGAAAATTTCACTTAGATGTAAATGTAATAAATGAGATAAGAGGAAATCCAAATCAACAACAGTCGTTTATTTAATGTATTTCCTGTAAGTTCTCCAGTCGCAAACAGAAGACGAAGTCAGTCGCTGATTGATAGGCTTTAAATTGGTGTTAAACTTATATTATTAACCGTCTTTTGTGGGCGGAGAGAAACTTCAGCCACAGAAATCCGTTTGAATTTAATGAAGCGTGGTACAATAACTTTTACAAAGTTAGATATAGTGGATTTAATATAGCAAGGATCATATGTGTCTGTCATTTAATAATGACATGTTGTTTGGGTCGATCACTCATAGTGATGTATGGTCTTAACGAACAGTGCCGTCATGGAAAGCAACGAGCCATACAGCCAACAGTTTGTCAGCGAACGATACAGGTGTCACTACTACTAAATCTATATCCAGAATACATTCGAAATATTCCACTAGTAGATTTTATCAATTGTACGGGTCAAACATTTTAAATGTAAGGTTTAGATAACATGTGACCCTCAAAGTATTTTAGTTGTTAAACTGTAAGCTTCAGCTTGCCAATAAGATAAATTGCTAGAGGTAATTGTATTAATGAGAAGAACATAATGATGGGCATGTCAGACAGAAAAGTGTAGCCAGTCTGTCTACTCGCTAACTCACAAATCATAAGTTCAACTGACTACAGGTGATAATATAATCAGGTGAAGACGTTGTTTTAACTTGGACCCCCTTTGGGCACCTTTCTGGGTGACATCGTTGATAGTAAGATGGAGTTGAGCTGATAATTAATACCGAGATTTAAACACGTTCCTTATAGACCAATGGCAGCGCACTATATGACGTTAGAACTCGTTCCCAAATATGCCAAAAGTAAATTTATATGAATTCAAGATACTTATTTGAGGCAAAGCCCTTTTTCTAACCACATGCGAAAGTCATGAATGTTCAACAATTTCAATGGGAATAGGGGAGGAGACACTTCCTAATAACATTAATTTGTTTTTGATTCATTTGTGAAAGTTGAAATATTTGCCCTTTATCTTAACTGTGGTCAAATTGGTTATCATGTATGTTTAACATTTTGTTCATTCTTGTTTTCGCAGGAAAAGGAGAATATACGTACACAGCTCCACAGCCAAATATGGGCCGAACGAATTTCACAAATAAACAGCTGACAGAACTTGAGAAAGAATTTCATTATAATAAATATTTGACTCGTGCTAGGAGAATTGAGATCGCTGCATCTCTTGGACTAAACGAGACGCAGGTGAAAATTTGGTTTCAAAATCGACGAATGAAACAGAAGAAGAGACTGAAAGAAGCCCAAGGGACATCGGGACTTACGGATAATAGTTGTACTTTCCCAGGGGATCTCGATAGATTGGGTGTACAATGAGGAATACTCAACAAGAAAGTGTGTTTGTGCCATAATCAGTGTAGACGTTAATCATTCCTGTATTCATAACATCGGTATAGCCCCGAATCAAACTTCAGGTACATTAAATGATACGTGTGTACTCGATGACTGTATGTCAGAAATTAGCGGGTTTTCTATACCATACAGAGTATCTCCAAATCCAAGATACAACATGAGGCGCTCTGACCAAAAGCTCTAAGAGTTTCCAGTTAACTTATTTCTATCTGGCGAACTTAGTAATAATATTGTTACATCTTATGTTAACTGCGGAAACACGGATTGGTCGCAGAACATCTTACGTTATCAATCCTCTGTGCCCTTTAAAATGGCCGTGGCTATAATATTTACCACGTGTAAGTGGATTTTCCCAACGAGTAAATGTTTCTTATCACGGCAGTGATATCATCAAAACTTCATATCATTTGCATAGGGTTCTTGTTGAAATTAATTCATCTAGTCATATGGTATATCTCTAGAGAAGAGACTTTCAATGCATTCTAATTATATTGTGTGAGATTCTATGTTTCCCTGTCTCTCGGTTTTTTGTGTATTCATTTGTACAAAATATGTTAGTGAAAAGGCAAGTCGTTCTCCACATAAGCATTGGAAATTATTTATATCTTGATTTGTTTATAATCAATAATACCTTGGAATGGAAAAGGACATTCTGTCGTGCGCATATCTTCGTTCTTCTTCATTCTAAATATGGTTTTGGAAAGCCAATTCAGTGCTGATTGTCATTATAGTATTGTTAATCTTCTATTTTATCAAACAATATATAATTGTGCCATACAAATTAAAGGTGACAAAAAACGCATGATGATTAAATGGCAAGGTAGAATTTGCTATCTGACTACTATAGTCCCTTTGTAACAAGTATAATTTCTGTTGAAGATTTCATACTGCCAAACTTAGTTTAACATAAATATATCTGATGACCACAATGGTTATTATCTACTTTAAGTAGTTATGACTGTACCTTTACGTAGATTTTGTGTTTTCTGATATTGTTTCTTGGGTTTTAGCAGTTATACACAAAGACTCGGTGTCTCTTTTGGGCTCTAGTCAAGGAAACTTAGATCTTAATTTAGAGGCGTACAACCACACCATTGTGTCCCTTTGTCATCACATATCTAATGTTGTATGTATTCATTCCAGTTCAATATTGAAAAATCAAAATTTTAATAAACTTTACAATATATTTTCTGTGTTGTGCATTTATGCTGACTTTCTTAATAAATTTCTCCTAACATTCGTACATCACTAGAACAAAAAAAATTAAAATTGTCTTTTACTCACTATATCTGGATGATGAAGGCACATACAACTTTGTCAATTTATTACAAAGTATTTCAGAAACAAACTTACAACTGACTAAAGTCGAACTTCTGTCTGACTTCAATCTAATGAAATATCATAGGTTTTGGTTTATTGCAACAACCTATGACTGTGTATAAAGGTCTGACAGACATATCCCATTTTTAACACAACTAGAAATTTGTCTCTATGGTTATTTTAGTGAAGAAGATTTTCCCTGTGCCCGTGTGTTTAGTGTTTAGAAATATATCTGCATGGACAGTTCTTTTTAAATGAATTTTGAAACAAAGAACCCTACAGATTTTGTAAAAATATGTTTGTCCTGTTCACAATTTTTTAGAATTGTTAGCTAGGGATGAACTTCCATGTGGTTAAATTAGGCGGGGATATACCTGGTACGCTACGAACTATTTTCATCAGAGAATTTGAATGAAATTTCTTTCCCATTGTGTCGAATAAGATTCATTTTCCTGTTTTTGTATAACTTAGAAAACATCAGATAATCCAATTAACGAACTACATGTGGGGCATAATATAGCTTTATTCTGTGACACAAACACGCATATAGTGTTAGTCCGTATATATGTTTATTTCTGCGGTTGCCCGGTCTACAGGTAATACCATGACGTCACGACGTTGTTATTGTCAAAACACCTAGAAATGCCTAGAAAATGGGATATCGTTTGCCCGCTCTACAGCCATAGCGTACAACTTTGAATCCCATTGTGACGTCGCTAAATAGTGTCATAATAAATTAACCTGCAATGGACTTTTAAAACCATACACCAATATGCACAAAGTACATAATCTCCCTGTTTACCAAATGTAAAAGAACTAAGGAAAAACTTATTCAAACCTTCCAAAACATAAAGTATACAAATGAAATCAAAACGTTTGGATATATTACCAACTGGAAGAATTTGGGCACCTAAGCGTTTAGCAAACTTCTCGCTAAAAACAGAATACTACTTACTTTAAAACAACATACGGCTTTCTGCATTTTTCCAGACAGAAGAAACAAAGTTCAAATGTTTTGGTGCCGTTTAGTATTTTTAATTTGAAACTGAAAATCCTAATATGAACAAATTCCTAATATGAACAAACGATGGGCTGTATAAACACTAAAGTGCCCTAAATGGTTTTAACTACAGTTTTGCCGTTTGAGTTGGTTTGGGGGACACAAAACGTATTATCATTCACATACGTATAAATTCGCTGAAAGTGGGAGATAAAAAATAGCAGTGTCAGTTGGGAACAGTATTGAAAGCCCATGTGCATACAAGACGCTCAAACAACGATAAACCAACTGAACACACAAAACGTCCGAACGATTGAATTCCTACCTCTTCGGCTGGTCGTCTAGGTAATAATTAGAATCTTTATCATGGAGGGCTTGGGTTAATCATCGCCACGTTTTCACTGAAATTCATCTCTTTCTGAAGCACTTTATTAAATTAGTAAATTTAATAACCTCATAAAATCGCAATCAATATTCATTTCTGTGATAGGCCAATTGTGGATGTTGGTAGCATATCGGCATAACAAGGTGTATTGCAGAAAGCACGGCGATACGTCATTCGATTTGACCAGGCTGACACCACTGTCTCCACGGATTCCTAATTATACTAACCCCTTCTGACAGGCGACTCGTTAAGTCGGACTTAACAAACCTCCATACAAATATATAACTAGATTTCTCAGTTGAAAGCTAAAATTTCCAAAACAATGTTTGATTTTAATTGGTTGGAGGAGTTTAAACCTATTAATGGAATTCACAATAGACAAATAAAATATAACACTAATTGCATAAATAAATAATCATCGTATGAGCTTTAAATATGTAGGCATCACTCTGCCACGTGTTAAAATGGGTATGTTATTTGGACCTTTATACACAGTAACAAGTTGCAATAAACCAAACCATATAATATTTCATTAGGTTGAAGACACAGGAGTTTGGCTTTAGTCCGTAGAATTTTCTTAAATGCTTTGTAATATATTGAAAAGGTTGTACGGATCCTTAGCTATATCAAGAAGTCCGGTAAAATGGCTTAACGATATATGATAATGGGAAAATATGTAATTTGGTTACATTACTTAAGTTAAAGACAAAGAGGATATAGAGTTTAGCCCTGACAAGCAGATTGCTTTTTAGAAGCATTGACTAGCCGTTGGCTCAGAGGTGGAGCCATTTTACTCTAAAGTAATTCAGATTAAGTAATTCTACCATAACCTGAGTCATAATCATTCAAACGAATGTAATATAAGTATCTCAACAATATTATGTAACCATCCGCCCGAAGAGTAATATAATGTTCTTGTTGTTCATATTCTGATGGCTAGAACCATGGTATTAAGCCCGGTATACACTGAGAGTTTTGCTGCGACCCGACCCGACCCGACTGGAAAATCGTGTCGCGTCGCAGAGAAAAAGTGTAGTGTATACCAGTCCACGACGCAAATCGGTGTCAGTCGGCTTCAGTTGCGTCGGGTCGGAAGTGATCTGGACGTGCCAGATATTTTGTTAAGAATCGGGTTGAGTCGGGTCTGGTCAGACAGTGTATCCACTCTTGTGACGATCGTCGTAGAGAGTCTGAATCCGTAGGCCAATCAGAAACTTTACTACAGTCACGTGACGACAAACAAGCGTCTTTTTTCTACCTTTTCTGCTAGAGAGTTCCGAATGTCATGTTTCCCAATGACTTTATTTGTGTGCAGTGTATACCGGTCTACGACGCGACGCAACTCAAGCCGACTGAACCCGACTCGAGTCGGGTACAGTCGCGTCGGGTCGGGTCGCAGCAAAACTCTCAGTGTATACCGGGCTTAACGCTTCACAAAGTATTATTCCTTATAATACAACGCTTAGCACGTACCATACATAGATAGAACATTAACTGTAGGCCATTGTTGAAACACGCAGCTTGGAACAATTGCATCTGTATGACGTTTCTCATTTTTGCTTGATTACATCTTGTATATATAAACTTCAATACATTAAAGTCGCATAAGCTGCCTAAAATTCGCATTTTTTTCATAAATTCTGACTGTCTAGTCAATAAGAGTGTTTGAAGATCGTCGAAAATCTAAGTGATCGCATGACGTTGGTATAATGGAAATCCATACAGTGTTTGTCCTACAGTATAAATTGAAATATTCTCCAAAAAGTAAATATGTTTAAATAACACAAACAGTTTAGGTCTAAGTTAAGGTTTTATCTGCATGTCTCCCATAGTTACGCAGATGTTGCAGCCTGAAGACAACTTCCATATAAAAGTTTCTTGGCGCCATTGGAAGAAGGTGGCAGTAACGTTTTTTTCTCTCATTTGATTCGTTATCTGTTTCTGTACATAATCACACCACTATCATTATGATTGTTCGACAATTTGAACCTGCTTTGTTGATTTAAGGAAGTAAGGCAAACAAAAATACGATACGATACTTTTCGGCGCGATTGAAACGGTGCCTGCATTGCGAAAACTACCTAACGAAAATCACTTCCCGGGTGTTGAATGGGGAGTACGCCATAGCCACTGTTTCATACTCAAACGTCCTATGTTCTATGTAGCAAACAAATAAAATGATACACAAATACAGGTAAAGGATGTTCAAACTTGTCAACAGGTTAAACATTTTCGATAATAAATGCATTGATTTTCACGAATTCCTAATTGTTTACTGATTTAATCATCCAAGTGAATGGAGTAACCATCGACTTTTGTGATTCAATTCAAATGGACTAAGAGCTTTTTTTCTTTCGATAACCTTAGGGGATTTTGCCGGCAGACTTTTGTCCCAAATCGTAATGTAATAAGGCATTGCTACATATCGCTAAATTCACTTTGTAAATCTTTCCTCGAAATACAGGCTGTATGTTAGGATGTATAGCAGTTTCGCTTACAACCTTACCGCTATGACGTCATGTCAGTGCAAGAAATTTTTCTGGCAAAAGCTAACTTTCAGTATACATGTGAAGTTCGCTGTGCCGTACGGTTATGTCTTATGTTGTAGGTGATTTTAAAGCCATGGTGAACTATTATAAAATGAAATTTCAAAGAAATTGAAGGCATTTTGGGAAACTTTATTAGAGGTATAGAGCAGATACAAAACATGGTTGATTTTTATTCAGAGACATTATCATGGCACCATTTATTTGGATGCGGTACTTCAACATTAGAATTTGAAAATCTTCATATTCAACCCAAGCTTGCTGTTTATGATGTGTTTTGTATATGCCAGCTGTATCTGGCCACCATAAAACGGCGGGGGAGGGATTTTTATCCCCACATTGATATAGTTAACAAGATCCATTTTTATTTTACCAGACTTCAAACAGCTAATATTCCACCATCCACGCTATCAACAAGGCACAAAACCTATAGACTTTCGCATTTAAATAATTAGATAAAAAGGTTCGTCTTAATTTTATTCTAACTGGGAGTCTATAACTTAATATACTTCTGGACTTCCTGCAACATTCCGCCAGAGGTCTCGTGATACTAAAGTTAAACCGGTTTTATGGTTTGTGCAAAACTGTCCCCAAAAGCTGAAACATATAATCGGATATATTAGTATGTTAATTAGATGGCAAAAGAAAACCAGAAGACTTGTTTCTGTCATGATTCTAGTAGTAGATTATTCTGATGAGTAATTTTGCTTTGATTTGACAAATGATTTCATAATACTTTCTGTTAGTGTTGTCTTTGAAGCAGAACATGTTTTGACCTCTGCGTTGGGCCGAATATGGGATTGTCTCATGGCTGATTTACGGCGACCATTTCCCTATTAATGCTAAAATATAAAAGGCGACAGGATGTAATGAAACTTCAATCGTTTCCCCACAAATGTTATCTGCACCATCGCTTTATCGTTTGACGCAGCATTTGGCTTTCTTCACAACCATTTGGGGCAATTATAAAGGGGAACTGTGTAATGAAATATTTAGGAAACACAATTAACTTTGTCTCGAGCTCTGTGAAATCTGACACTTGAAGGCAAAATATCGGAAAACTATTTCAATATTTGATAAAATTATTCTTTATTGTATGTCAGAGCGATCCCTCTAGGGAGTTGATGTCGTCATTGAATCTCTATCAGTATTGGCCATCTCTGTTATTTGTTGTGCGTGCGGACGTGTCAAAGAAAAACACGGGCCGAAAGGAAATCGCCACATTACGTCATGGAAAATAGCTAGAATTAAGTGATACGATCTTGTTTTTTAACGCACTCAGCCCCGGAAACTTGACACATACCATTCCGCAAAATCAGTCTCCAACTCCAACTTGGGGGACGTTCACGGAAAGCCCTTTGTGAGCTAATGTCATCCATTGTTTATCTCATGTAGATAGAGTTATAATAAAGAGATTTGGGTTGTGTGTTGTAACAGCCCACTGCGAGGACACACGTCAGGCCGTATTGCGACTGTCCACCGATCTCAACTGATAAGAAAATAATCTGAGTAATTCAAGCCATCTATAATCGGATGTGCATATGAGGGTCATAGCCAATTAATAGCTAACGCAACTGTAAATCTAGGAAATATTAACAAAGCTTGTTTTCTTGATCTTTTTCTCGAAATTATGCCTGATATCTTAAGACATCTCTTGAAGTCCACATAATTGTTGATAAATCCTGGTGGTGATCATGCGTTTGTTTTGTATTTTTGTAGCTGTTGTAGGTAATCAGTAAGGCTTAAGACCGACACAATCTTCTGATTTAAAAAATCTATATCCATTGAAGTGATTTTCTTTTGAATAGTATTCCTATCTGAAAACCCTTTTGGACTCCGTCGAAGCTTTCTTATATTTTAGCCTTATACAGTCTTTTTCTCGGACTGCACCCAAAATAACCAACTGGGCCACCGATGCCCACTCCCTCGTTATAAAAAGTACAGGAGTTGGGAAGATATACCAGTCGGGGCTAACCTTTCTAGCTTGTTTGTATCCTACGTAGGTATTCTTGATGGAGCCAGATTACATATTTTAACTTTCTTTTCTCACGTTAATATTTTGTTTAATTTCACCGGACTGAAGGTCCATACAATCTTATCTATTACAAAGTATTTTAGAAAATTCTACTGACTTATGCCAATCTGTTGTCTGTCTTCAAACTGAACTGTTCCGCCTTCACGACAGCTTTTTGAACCACCAAAGTCCCTTTTAAGCAGCAAAACTAAGGATTGCAATTAAAGACGCTTATAGAGAAATACAGTCTCATGGAATAAGACGGTATTACACATTCCAAGACATAAATGTAGTATAGAGAAACTTAGGTAAAGAGCTTTATAGTTATCTTACCAGCTGAATGCATCAGTTATCACGAATATTACGAAGACAACATTCTGATTTTTTTTATTGGATCCATCTTATGTCGAAAAAGATCTTACTTTTTCTATCAATAGAAAAGTTAGTACAATATTAAACAAACAAAAGGGAAAATCAATTATTTAACACATGAGAGAGCTTGGAGAACGCCCATAACATCATCCATAATGTTTCAAGCGACATGGACGACCCAGAATTCATAAGGAAAACATCCCCATCCAACGTATTAATTCCCGAACCGATAACCTCTCAAAACATTTGGTCCAAGTTTTAGGGCCTTAAGCTGGATCCTCTTTTTCGTATGTAAACGAATCAACAAGCTTTTTAAGGAAAAGAAACTCCCTGAACGTAGACAATATGGATGAAAACTACAAACTGCCTTTCTTGAATGCTTTATCGAAAAGTGGGCCAAACATTAGGACTTCGGAGTACCAAAAACCAACCCATACAGATCAGGCTGCATGGAGATACTAAACTAGGCATAAACAGAACCGTAGATATGTCATCTTCTACAGCCAAGTTAAAATCATCATGGAAGCCCTTTTATTGCTTTACCTTGTCGAATTACTCCATTCGAACACGCAAATCGAACAGTGCCTTTTGATTTGATGCGAGTAAAACTTCTCGCAGCTAATCAAAACCTCGGTCACTTACACTATTCTACTAGCTGAGAAATAACGTAATGGCGGCTGTTTACACCTTGTTTTAAAAGCCGAACTGTTCATGAATATAGAAGGACAACTCTTAAAAATGTTATTAAACAATCGAAGATACATTTGAGCATATGTTTGCCGCGAACCATCACATTACCATATTTAATCTAAGATGGATCTGAAGTAAAGAAAACCATCCCCCTGTTTTATCATGTGACAGAGACTTTGGTAATGTTGTAACTAATGTGAAAGATAAAGAACCTCCATGTTGGAAAAAAAGTTTAAAATCAATAACATTGCATGTGGAAGTTTTGAAAATGGTATTCGTGTTTTTCACATAATAATTTCTGATGCTGATTATGAAAACAATAACACACTGCCTGAGAGTGGAAATATCGGGGGTGTAGTGTGAGAAATACAGGATATTGAACAGTTGTGTTACATTTTTTCAAGTGAAAGAAGGAGAATAACACACAAGACGTGAATCGTCGAATTTAAAAATGTAAAGCTGTACAATTTTCTGTTTATTATTTATACTATCATGTTTTAAGCTGGAAATGTTTTTCAAAATATCAATTTATAAATTACAGAAAAGACAATATCCTTAAACTTATGACGGGATAGGTTTTCATGAAGCGTAAGAAAATATATCACTAACCAACGAAACAACCGCAGCTCAGTTATTACCACGTGACTCTCAACTATCAGATTTGTGGAAATTTGAATGGCCATTTTTTCTCTGAATTTGTATGTCATACAAATACAATCAATCTCTATGGATTTTAACTTTGCCGTGCACCAGTCACCGGGATAAAAAAGGGTCAAAGGGTCATTGAATGGCATTTTACAGTTAGAAATTACACTCAGTGGTCCGATCCTTCAAAAACCAGAAGTTCACTCAACAAGGTCGACTATCTTCCCACAACCGTGTGAACACACGATCAATATTGAAATCTTGATTTAACGCTTTGGTTGAAAGTGGTACGCCGATATTCTATTGAAGCAATCCACCGTTTTCATATTTACATTAATTATTCCAATGCTAAATACGAATGTAAAGGCTTTATATTCTATCGAATAAGCCTTACATTGATGCGGCGCGGGTTCGAATCCCACTCAAACCACATGACCATTCCTGAGTGGATTATTCACTGTAAAAGAGTTACCAGTCAGAAGGTGGGGAGTTTCCCCCGGGTAATGAACCCGGTTTCCTCTCCCACTAAACCTGGCAAAGCAGCCATATAAGTGAAGTAATCTTGAGTGCGACGTATGACATCAAGCAATCAATCAATCCTTTGTAATGTTGTAGTTGTACAACAGACGTCAGCGCACAGGGGAGAAGAAGGTCCGGCGACGTCATCGAATTCGGTCGCGTATTATTGCACTGCAGTGAATTATGAATTTCCTGAGTGAAGAATATTCCTAGTTTTCATTTTTGCATAAAAGTCAAATGATCTTACACGTCATCGGTCAAAACAAGTTCCCCAATGGCCGGTTGTTCAAAAGAAAATTAGCCTAGCAGCAGGTTAGATGAGGTCGCGTCATAAAGGAATTTATCGGTTACGCCATGTCATTTAACCTAGAAATAAGCTAATTTTAAGTCAATATTTGTATATTATTGAAAGTAAATACATTATTAACCCGCATCCAATAAAGTCTTCAAGGACAGTATTCAGTCAAAATTCCAAATTCAATACAAATGACACTTATCCTGCGATTGCTCTTCGCAAAGTGCAGCAACTTTGTGCTAACACGGGTGTGGCAGAGATGACCAGATTATTAAGTAAAAATTCCTTACTTTTCTTAAACGTACCATTAGCTTTATACATGGCAAATGTGTATGCCTGATGTGCGTTAGGATGTTGTTCTCTGACCAAATATCCTCCCCCAGGCGATAACCCGGTGGCAAAGCTGTGAGAACAATATCACTGGTCCAACTTCATAGTATTGTTTTATTTTAAGACTTCACCAGTGGCATGTAAAGTGAGTGTGACGTATTTTAAGACTTATAACATTTCAGTTATGTATTAGGTTAGGGAGACTGGGGTACAGTGGGACATGGGGTACAGTAGGACAAGGGTTACCCACAGTTTAATTTTAGCACGAGCTTAACTGTGACATCATTTCCTGAAGACCAGCCTCTTTCTGAAGTCAGCCATCTGCACTGAATTCAAGTTTAATTGTCAAGTACAAAATGTGAGTAAATAATCTCTTTTTCGACATTCCAACAATTTTTTTACAGTGCAACCATTTTTCTCTTTTCTCCTACATGTTAACTATATATTCTGATTTGCTGGTTGTTATAGTTATATTGATGATTGATTCAGATTGTGATAGTGATAAAGATTACCTCCTCTCCATTATGTATGCTAAAATTGAAAAAATGTTGATAGTGTACTATTGGGGTGCACTGGGACAGTTTTGTTGGGGTCAACTGGGACAATGTCCCACTGTACCCAAAGGCTATGTTTTATTTACTTTTTTTTTTAACTTCATTTTTTCCCCTTATTTTCAGAGAAAATGGTTCGTAGCCGTAAGCGTAAGGCGGAGGGGTATGGGGGTACCACTGGGGAACAAATGGAGAGAGGTATAAAGCTTGTGCTGGAACATGATCAGACTAGAGATTAATTGATTGCACGCAATCACTGGAGATGGCTCCGCGAAGGAGGGGAACTGATTGACAAGGGTATTAGAACCGGCAGTGTGGTTTGAGAGGTGACATAAAGAAGAAATGAAACAATAAAGATGATGTATGATATTCTTGGCATTAATTATTTTAAAAGATGGCTTTAAAAATCAAGATGGCTGAAAACTTATAACAAATAATGCCTTATCACAAGTTTACTCCCGATAAAATATTGCTCATAATCTAATATGCTTCATGGCAGCCATATTGTATTGGGCACATGGCTGAAAATTGATCCCAGTCGCCCTTTCCTCAATCTCAAGGCACACCCCAGGTTTGATATTGGATTGCGCAGATTGCTGAAAATCAATCCCACCTGTCTTCTGCCCAATGTCAGGGCACACCCCAAGTTTGAAGTTCATCGGATGAATCATCCACAAGTTATCGCCCGGACAAGAAAATCATGCTCATAATCCAATATGACGGATAGCGGCCATATTGGATTGCGCACATTGCTGAAAATCAATCCCATCCATCCTCTCATTAATGTCAAGGCACAACCCAAGTTTGAAGTTCATCGGATGAATCATCCACAAGTTATTGCCCGGACAAGAAAATCATGCTCATCATCCAATATGACAGATAGTGGCCATATTGGATTGCGCACATTGCTGAAAATCAATCCCAACCGTCCTCTGCCCAATGTCAAGGCACACCCCAAGTTTGAAGTTCATCGGATAATTCATCCACAAGTTATCGCCCGGACAAGAAAATGATGCTCATAATCCAATATGACGGATAGCGGCCATATTGGATTGCGCACATTGCTGAAAATCAATCCCATCCATCCTCTCATTAATGTCAAGGTACACCCCAAGTTTGAAGTTCATCGGATGAATCATCCACAAGTTATTGCCCGGACAAGAAAATCATGCTCATAATCCAATATGACGGATAGCTGCCATTTTGTCCACAAGTTATTGCCCGGACAAGAAAATCATGCTCATCATCCAATATGACAGATAGTGGCCATATTGGATTGCGCACATTGCTGAAAATCAATCCCAACCGTCCTCTGCCCAATGTCAAGGCACACCCCAAGTTTGAAGTTCATCGGATAATTCATCCACAAGTTATCGCCCGGACAAGAAAATGATGCTCATAATCCAATATGACGGATAGCGGCCATATTAGATTGCGCACATTGCTGAAAATCAATCCCATCCATCCTCTTATTAATGTCAAGGTTCACCCCAAGTTTGAAGTTCATCGGATGAATCATCCACAAGTTATTGCCCGGACAAGAAAATCATGCTCATAATCCAATATGACGGATAGCTGCCATATTGGATTGCGCACATTGCTGAAAATCAATCCCAACCGTCCTCTGTCCGATGTCAAGGCACACCCCAAGTTTGAAGTTGATCGGAAGAACCGATCATGAGTTATTTAACGGACAAGGATGGAAAGACGGACGGATGGATGGATGGAAGGACGGACGGAAGACCCGAAAACATAATGGCTCCGCTTTCGCTTTGCGGAGCCATAAAAATAAGAGAAACTGCGACCTGAGCGACTATTACAGACTGTGTTAGTAATTACCGGACAACTATCGCACTGGGCTAGTTCTTTGCTCTTCTCAAAATAAAGTTTCATCGTTGTATTTATTTCTTAGTTTGTGTTTGCATTATGTTATACTTGTTAAGTTGTAGTCCCACTGTACCCCACTAACTGTCCCACAGTGCCCCATGTATGGGGTGCACTGGGACAGTTTTCAGGATTTGAAAAACTGTAATTTTATGCCAAAGTACACCGGGTGGTAGAAAAACTTTCATATTCCTAGGGAACTCAACAGCCAAGCAAGGTACATAACCAGTTGTCTCATGTATAACAATGACAAGAGACAGTACAATGGGTAAAAAATGAAAAATGTCCCAGAGCGCCCCACTCTCCCCTATATATATTAGGGTACTATTTCAGATGCAGCTTTTTGTATGGGTGTGCTACATTTAACTATATTTTTCTTGTGGCTTATCGGGTACGGACTTCACTTTGCTTTTCGAGTACGTAGTTGGTATTTTGAAGGCACACTTGCCGCGAAAATCAGGAATATTGTTTACATTAAAAAAGAAAGACCGTTTTCTGTATTTTTCCCAGACAAGTTAAGTTAGGAACTTTCTATTTTTACCAAAATTTAAAAGTTTGGACGTCACTTTGTATTTTTAATTTGAATTTGAATTGTTAGGTGCCCGGAACGTAAACAAACCAAACTGCTCGCAGGGGCGATTTTATGTTTCAGTCGAGTGAGTGAACTAACGGCACAGTGTAATTTTACGTAGGCCTATTTATCTGAGAAATACAGACTGACGATCGGTTAACAGCGACTGGAAAAGCCTGCTGATAATTGTTTGAGTGTAAACCACAGATACAAAGGCCTGAAATAAGGGTAATCCAACACGAAAGTTGACCGACACTGATCGTTGTTGTTGTAATTAGGCTTCGATTCTTCGTTTGCTTTTCACCCCATTTCAACATTCTAAAGCTAACTAGACATGTTTTATGTGTCCTATGTTTAAGTTTAGTGGTATTAGTCGTAGTAAGCTCATGTAAATTGGTTTTCTTAGCAAATTTAAACAGGCTACGGCGGCAAGTGGGCCTTTAACTTCAATGTGGCTTATCAGGTGAGAGTTTAGTCATTTGAATTAGCACATATGACTTTTCAGGAGAGAGTTTAGTCATTTGAATTATCACATATGACTTTTCAGGGGAGAGTTTAGTCATTTGAATTATCACATATGACTTTTCATGTGAGAGTTTAGTCGTTTAAATTATCACATATGACTTTTCATGTGAGAGTTTAGTCATTTGAATTATCACATATGACTTTTCAGGGGAGAGTTTAGTCGTTTAAATTATCACATATGACTTTTCAGGTGAGAGTTTAGTCATTTGAATGATCACAAATGACTTTTCAGGGTGAGAGTTTAGTTATTTGAATTATCACATATGGCTTTTCAGGTGAGAGTTTGTCATTTGAATTATCACATATGACTTTTCAGGTGAGAGTTTAGTTATCTGAATTATCACAAATGACTTTTCAGGTGAGAGTTTAGTTATTTGAATTATCACATATGACTTTTCAGGTGGTAGTTTGTCATTTGAATTATCACACATGCCTTTTCATGTGAGAGATTAGTCATTTGAATTATCACACATGCCTTTTCATGTGAGAGTCTTTCTTAGTCAAGCTCGACAACCACGTTTAAACAATATTTAATTTCAGGTCTAGGATTGGCAAACAGGGCAAGCCTATATCAATGCCTCTTAATTCATTTCAGAAAAATTATTTCATGCTTTTGAACATGCAAATAACAATGAGTACGTTACTTAGATATTATCTATCAGAATTTACCCCGTGAGTGTATGTGAGGTTAATCGCATTGCTGTTTTATAATATTGGCGTATTCTCGTACGTGTCTATTTAAAATTGCTTTCGACATACCCGTCGTGTATAGCAGCTTTTAAAAGCAATTAGCCAGTGAGGGAGGAGAAATCCAGGTTTCTTTGCTAAATTCGCATACTAACGTCCATTGGTTAGGACCGTCATGTTACCATTTCAAAGTAAATCTGCCAAAATATAGCTTATCATAGTGTTGTTATATTCATGAATACAGTGGTTGTCAGTTTTTCTTGAACAACCAATATGAAACCACAAAGTTAAAATACAGCCGGTGTCACAGGCAAACGTCAATTCTTATTGATTGTCGGTCCTGGCGAGTGTTTGGGCGTATAATAGTTATACCGTTAATTCGCGTACACGTTGATTGATTGATAGGTGTTTTACGCCGCAAGATTATTTCATTTAAATAACGGCGTTGCCATGTTTAGAGGGAAGGGGGGGGGGGGCTTCAACGAGTATCTGGCAACTCTTCCACATACAGCGATTGAGTGTTAAAATCCACTGACAAGTTTTCCAATTTTTTTTATTTTGTCTGATTACATGTACAAATCAAATCCATAGAGAGTCAGGCTCAGAGTATATTTACATTGCGGGTATGTGTGTAATTTAATTTACAATTTTAAATTAGAATACAAAATGAGGTCAAAACTTCCAACATTTTAACAAAAACAGAAAGTTGTAGACTTTTCCTGTCTTGAAAAAGTATATTCTACTGGCGAATGGGCGTTTAGGTGAACTTACCATGTAGTTATGGTACTTTAAACCTAAATATAAAGAAATATCAAAATACACGTACAAACGATCTGAATGTGACACATATTGTCTATCCCAATGGTGGCGTGTTGTTGGAGTCATTAAAACAAAATATGACCAACAGAAATATGTCATTTCTCACAGACAATTAATCTAATTGATATTCAGATGGTGTAGTTACACAAAGTGGTGCGACAAGTGCACGGAATTCTATCAATTTCTTAATACACACGTTATTGACGTTTCATTATTCTTTATTAGGCCATTCGCTTTATTAAAAGAGACAAGTTTATTAAATATAGATATATTGATATTTTATTTTGTTATCTCTGAATTGTCCGACAATCTTTACACATTATGTTTTGATCAAAGATTAATCAAACTGTCACAGCGCTTTAAGATCTCCAATAAAATACACTAAGACACAATTTCAAATTGTATCATTCACGAAAACGATCAAATTGTTGTCATAAATGTCATCGATATACCACGTAAAAATGAGTGGGTAAAATAACTTGCTACACTGATTTTAGCCAGTGTACTTATTCCCTTTAAATCTGTTATGTCTAAAGGGTGTCTCAGAAAGGCTAGCTGTACACTTTAACTGAAATGGGAACATGTTGCCATTCTACTGCCTCCGGGGCTTTTCCAACCACATTCAATTTAATACAAACGGCCATGAAATCTTTATATCAGTGAAATCAACTGGAGATGCACAATGTTAATCTGATACACGTTGTTATATACCCTGATGAACTATAAAGATAAACAGAAGTTCTGACTATCAGAAGATTACACACACTTTCTCAGTCAAGCTCGACGACCACGTAATTCATTTCAGAAAAATTATTTCATGCTTTTGAACATGCAAATATCACTGAGTACGTTACGTAGATATAATCTCGCAGAATTTACCCCGTTAGTGTATGTGAGGTTAATCGCATTGCTCTGTTTTATAATATTGGCCTGGATAACCTTAGCTTAACGCACGAGACACTCCGTTTATCTTCGGTTCATAAAGGTTTCTCTTCACCGGAACTGACGAAAGGCGCGTGCTTTGTCTCACAAACAAAGGCCCCAGATAATAAATATGTGGAAGTTACTTTTAATCATTCCTGATAAGATCGAACATCTGAGGAGACGATAATTTTTTTTTTAAACTTTTAGAAAAGAAAACACCTATATCCTTTAATTTTAAGTATTAAATACAACAATACCCAAACTACATACAACCACCGCTTATTTGCTTTGTCATGGTACAGTGTTTTGAGGATAGTTTTTGCACATGGAATCACGTCGTATAAGGTTGGGGCTTTGGTAAGTACACACTTTATCGAAGGTTATTCTGCAGGCAACATTCATAGCACCATTTCCACATGGCAGAAATGGTTTAATTTAGGAGACAATGGACTAAACTAGGCCTACAGGAAGGTACATGCATTTGGCAGTTTGAATGTATATAAGAAGCTTGGGCTGCAGAAACGCTATCCAAACTTACCAATAAAAGCATTACAATGGATTTTATGAACTTTAACATTGTTAAAGTAAATTCACATTTGTTTTATTTTAAGTTGAAGATGGAGCATTTTCTTTGAATTAACTTTGAGTAGCATTGAAAAGACGGAAAACCCTAAATTTGCTTAGACATCTTGCTTCTTTCAATTTCGTCCTTCAATAAGTATACGATTATATGTTTAACGCGTTAGCATGGACCAAAACTAAAACAATGTCTACTGTGACACCTTTAGCTGTTAGTTGAATAAGTATAATCTAAAATAAAATCATAGGTATATTGATCTTTTTGACTCGAAAAGTTTCCTAATACAGGTAAACCGTTCGCGCTCTTTCCCCGAAGACTGTAATAAAACCCACCCAGGTATGAAACAGACTTTGTAACTGAATGAAATCAAATTTTATCGAATATTCGTTTGAAATAGATGAAATCACAGGAATTGTGAAGAGCCGAAGATATATAAGATTTGAATACCAGATTTTTGCTATCACTCAACCGACTCTGCTTAATATTGCTAAGTTTCATCAACTGTTTATTCCATCCATTTTTCACTTACGTCATTAAGTTCCTGGTTAATGGAGTGTTGTATGTAAGTTAATAAGTGGGGGTCTAAACATACGTCAATATATTCAAACTCCAACAAGAGCAAGTGGAATTTAACATTTCTTGAAATGACAACGTCTTAGAATTATCGATTTACATTTAATAAAAATACAAAAATCCGATAACATATAGGGCTCTTTATCAGCTTATTAACACTAAAGCACAACGGCACAGGGAAAGTCTTCTTGGCTAAAGTAACTGTTAAAGGCCCACTTGCCGCCGTAGCCTGTTTAAATTGGCTAAGAATACCAATTAACATGAGCCTACTACGACTAATACCACTAAACTTAAACATAGGACACATAAAACATGTCTAGTTAGCTTTAGAATGTAGAAACGAAGAATCGAAGCCTGATTACAACAACAACGATCAGTGTCGGTCAACTTTCGTGTTGGCTTACCCTCATTTCAGGCCTTTTTATCTGTGGTTTACACTCAAACAATTATCAGTAGGCTTTTCCAGTCGCTGTTAACGGATCGTCAGTCTGTATTTCTCAGATAAATAGGCCTACGTAAAATTACACTGTGCCGTTAGTTCACTCACTCGACTGAAACATAAAATCGCCCCTGCGAGCAGTTTGGTTTGTTTACGTTACGGGTACCTAACAATTCAAATTTTCAAATTCAAATTAAAAATACAAAGTGACGTCCAAACTTTTAAACTTTGGTAAACATATAAAGTTCCTAACTTATATTGTCTGGGAAAAATACAGAAAACGGTCTTTCTTTTTTAATGTAAACAGTATTCCTGATTTTCGCGGCAAGTGAGCCTTTAACATTAATTCTGTACAAGTTATAAGCATGTCCTTTTACCAATATTCTCGTGTAACAGGGTATGACCGATGGTTGACAATCTGCTCCCAAAATGACACCATGTTGGTTCTGATAAGTCACAGTAAGGTACAAAAGTGTCCGGGTTAACCAACGCTGGGAGTGGTCAACGACTGAATTACACGTTAACTTGGAATTCTACAATGAAGCAGTGTTTAGATATCACAATTAAATATCACAATTATTATTATCAATCATAGTTGCGAGGTATCTGAGGCAAAGTCATTCGCAAATCTATAAAAACATGTTGTTGTTTTTTTTTTTGTGACAAACTCAAATTATAAATTGGAAAGATATTGCTTTCTGGGTTTTGTTAACTGAATATATATATTTAAGACGTTAACGCTTGTGTATTCCCTACAGTCGGGCTCCTTCGTGTATATACATATTTCGATTATACAGAATTTCAGGGATTCAAATTAGTTACTTGTACACATCAAATCTTTCAATGACAATTAGAAATTGAACGGTTACAATAAGGTGAAGAATTACTTATGGATAACAATAACGTCTGTCACCCAATAAATCAAGAAGTTGTTGTCCGTAATTCGTCACATTGTTTAGATGTTTCTCCGTTATAGAAATACACACCAGTGATGGTGAATTTAAAATCATTGTGGAAAGAAAAGACACTAGATACCAAATAGCGAAGTTTTTAGTTTCAGTTAACTCCCTCGCACACGAAGTGAATTTTATAGTATATAGGACGGCCTTCAAGGCCAAGAGTGTATAGGGATCGACAGACAAACGAGTTAACAGTCAGTCGTAAATTTAATGAAATATCATGAGTTTAGTTTATTTCAGCAACTTATGGTGTGGATAAAGGTCTAAATGATGCTCTTTTTAACACAATTAGAAACTTTTCTTCATGGTTATTTTAGACAAGAATATTTTTCCTATGCCCGTGTGTTTTAGTGTTCATAAATATAATAGTAGGTTTAATTCCGTTCATTTAAAAAATCCAAACCCAATCCAGAGAATGGCCAGATTATTATTTCCCGCTGCTGTATTTCCATTAAATAAAGTTTCTACCTCTAGATCTGAATAATAGTTGATCGAAAATCGTCGCTAAAAATGTGTTTAGTACAGTTAAATAGGAAAACTAAATAGGTCATAGCTTTGCTACAAAAAAGTCCCTTTTCGCATCAAATTGGTCTTTGCAACAGAACCATATGCATATTTTCTTGTCAATGTATAATGTCCCAGGCGCACAAAATTTTAAATGATCACGCGCAAAACAAAAAGTTCTGATTTCAAAGTTCTCCATTTAGCTTAATTTCGTTCAGTTTAACGCCTTCGTATCAAAAGAATTTCTCTCATTTTCTGAAACATAATATTGCATTTAAGATAGCATATGACCAAAAGAGGTCCCATTGGTATGTAAATGAAATACGAAGTCAATTACATATATTTTCCCCCTTTTTAGCACCAGTAGAAACTTGTCTCCAGGGTTATTTTAGTCAAGAAGATTATCCCCTTGCCTGGGTGTTTAAGTGTTCATAAATATAAATTAGTCAAGAAGATTTTCCCTTTGTCCGTGTGTTTTAGTGTTCATAAATGTAAACTAGTCAAGAATGGTTTCCCTTTGCCCGTGTGTTTTAGTGTTCATAAATGTAAACTAGTTAAGAAGAATGTCCCCTTGCCTGTGTGTTTTAGTGTTCATAAATGTAAACTAGTCAAGAATATTTTCCCTTTGCCCGTGTGTTTTAGTGTTCATAAATGTAAACTAGTCAAGAAGATTTTCACTTTGCCCATGTGTTTTAGTGTTCATAAATGTAAACTAGTCAAGAATATTTCACCAATGTCTGTGTCAATATATATAAACTGAGCAAAATTATCAAGCGTTTTAAATAGTAAATTTTGAAGGTTGGCCACATAAAAAGATCGCCCAAAATATGTAATGGTACATTTGGAAAAGATTTAAAAGGTTTACTCGCCTTTAAAGAGTTTAAATTCTAATATTACCAACTTTAAACGGCTAAACTGTTCACAATATATATATGAAAATTCTACTGACTACGGCCAAGCTCCTGTTTGTCGTCAACCTAATGGAATACCATGGGTTTTAGTTTATTACAACAACTTATGATTGGGTATTCTAAATGATATACCTCTTTTTAACAAAATTAGAAAAAAAAAATTGTTTCTATGGTTATTTTAGACAAGATTGTCCCTGTGCTGGTGTGTTCTAGTGTTCATAAATATGAGTTTATTATAACAAACTTATGATTGGGTATAAACGTCTAAATGATATGTCCCTTTTTATCAAATAAGAAACTTGTCTCCATGGTTATTTTAGACAAGAAGATTTTCCGTGTGTTTTAGTGTTCAAAAGTATATAAAGGTATATATGTATAGTTGAACAATTTGTTTTTCGCGCGATATTATAGACCCAAGAGAGTTTATAGGTTTTGGAGTGAAACATTCTAATTATTGCGATTTAATATTGAAGTTATCATTTAAATAATGTATAGGAGTGTTACGGAGAGGGACTTTGTAAGTTGTTATAACTTGTTCCCAATCCGTTTGACTGTCTTCTGTCAATAAAATAAGTTCAATTCAAGTCAATGCAATTCAAATAGGCATACTTTATGGTAAAATTGTCTGCTTTTCCCTCATAATCTGAACCCCCTTTTTTGCCCAAGTAACAATTTGTGTCTAGGGGATTATAAAGAGGAAAAAACATATCGTTATTTTTCAAATGGCTGTAGAAAGCTTCGGTAGAAATATATGATCTTATTTTTTTTCCAAAATGCGGCTCGTGACCACCGTGAGCTATATAAGCAGGTTGTCAAAGGAGACTGATGTTTGTGTTTTCCTGATAAATATAGTCTTCGTGTGGCGGTGTAACCCAATCAATCATAATAACAGCCAATCCTCATAATAAAAGGAAATTATCAAAATAGAAAATAATACAATAATATAACGAAAGTCATATATATGCGGTAGGCATAAAACAACTTTCAGAAGAAAAAAAAACAGAATTAGGAAATTGCTAGCGATTTTGGTGCAAATTATGAACTTAAAATAATGTTCAGAAGTTGCAAGGCCTAAGACGAATGAACGTGTCCCGGTTAATTTAATTTTTGTTTTCCTTTCGAACCCGCACCATCTAAAGGTCTAAACACAATTAGAAACTTGTCTCCATTTCGGCAAGAAGATTTTCAATGTTCAGTGTGTGTTTTAATGTTCATATATATATATATATACACAGACCCCAGGCTCTATGTGTATTTTCTTTCAACCTAAAGGATTTAGTTGATGAGCTTCTAACCCATGGATTATCTTGACGATCGAAACTTGTGAAAAAATTGGTTGCTCATGTCCCCAAAATTATTTTCGATTGCATATTGATAGCTTTCAAATTTTTATAGTATTTAGCATAACTAAATAACACGCTATTAATACTTTGTAATGTTATATTTGCATCATAAGTAATTTCTCATAAATTCTCATAAACACTGAAATCTTTAGTTCGCTTTGAATTTAGTGAGCGGTTGAAAAGATTTGCTACAAAAGCATAAGTCTATACTTTTTAAGCACGTGCTTCAAGTTTAACTTTGTTGTTTAACACCGTGAGCTGCCAAAAATATTAAAAATTTCGTTGAAACAGAATTAGCTAATTGTTAGTCAATTTTAACATAAAGTAAAAAAACAAGAGCTTTCCGTTGATACCAATTTTGCCGCTGTAAGTTGAGGTAGTTTTGTAAGCAACAATGCACTCAAAAATGAACTTCTTATTTTGCACTGATCGGGTTACTGATTTTATCAATATTTCTTTTAATTTCCATGTCAACCTTCAAACACATAACTTCCCTTGACAATTTTACAGCTCGTGCCATTTTAATCTCCTATCGAAGTAAATAATCAAACTATCTTACTCTGAAAAAAACAAAAAACGAACTTATTTACAAAGTATTCCGCTAAATAAGGTTTATTATATTAAAAATCAAGAAACAAAACGTGTAGTTCATTAGCTTTGCCTTGGAAACACTTATTATTAATTTTCTCCACCTGGCTTTTTGGTTGGGTATCTCATCAGCTAGAGTGATAGTCCCTCAATCCGACACAGGCCTTCCATCGATGCCGCGCGGGTTCCAATCCCACTCCGACAAAATAAATATTGAAAAAAAATTCTGAATGGATTTTTCACTCGATCACCGTATGTGGCAGAGTTGCCAGGTACTCACTGAAGGTCGACGGTTTCCTCCGGCCAATGAGCCCGGTTTCATCCTCCATTAAACCTTACAACGCCGCCATATAAGTAAAATAATCTTAAGTGCGGCGTAAACATTAATCTATTAACCAAAAGTATAGTAAACAATACAATTTGGAGTTTATATTCTATTTTTCTGATTTAGATGAGAACTATAAATTCATACCAACGCTTAGTTACTTTGGATGACATTAAAATGCTGATTTAATGTAAAAAATCCGTTCGCCATCAATTTAAACTGTGCAGAATTTTTATTTTTAATATTTGGGTTGATTCAATTCAGTTTAAAGCATGTGTGTTCTTTTCTGAGCGATCAAAAACGTCGCAAACCAATAAATCAAGACGTGTTTATCCATATGCAAACATTTCTTTCATACTTCAACTTTCATACTTGTTCCTACCTTCAATATAACACTCAAATAACTTATCTCAACAGAGGAAATTGATATCGCTTGAAACAGTTAAAATTAAATTTGTATACGTTGTACATGTAGTTGAAGATAAATAGGTTGTTAGATGTGTTACTCCCCCTGCTTCATCCCGCTGTATTGTTATTGTTACACGACTTTATCACAAATAGGCTTTACAGGGTATTCTGCTATCCTTTTTATCAAATATTTCATCGTAAGTGTCCCGTTTATATTAAAAGATGACGGTTGTCTGATCGATATAAAAGCCTACATTTTTAAGTTTTGGAAACAATTCGCATTTGTTAAATTTCGGTTCACAGATTAGGCCAGTAAATTTAGCCCCAAATCTACTTGTACCTGGAACAAATTGCAACAGAAGGTTTTTTGATGTTATTGTGTTAGGACAACCCTGTTGAACATTCTATCCAAAATTAGCCTAAATCTGACACTGGGAATTATGCTAATTTGCATAAATTCAAAATGGCCGCCAGCTACAGCTTTGAGACCCTATATCTCCTGAACGGTTGGTTTGAGACCCCACAAATATTTTATTAGTAGATACAAATATGATACCAAAGAGCAGAATAAGCTTGTTAATAACACACTATAGCCTACTCATGATGTCATTAAATAGATATGACGTCATCATTACGCAATATTACGTCATCATGAATCAAAGTACTTAGAAAAAAAAACACATTTTTTGGAGTTTCCATCAATGGAGATATATTCAAGTGCTCACCGTCAACATATACAATACATTTATTGGGCTATAAGATATATGTTTTCGGTTACTTAAATTTGCATGGTATCTGGTTTCAGTGCTCAGTCAGGTTGGATTACATAACACATATTACTTATATATGTTTATCCATACACTGATGTGTGACGTGCGTTATTGAATCTATCCTGGCTGCTGCTCTGGCCATATACCGCGCAAAATCAGGAAATTATCAAGCAACAACAGTAGGCCTACTCCCATATTTCCCTACATTGATTAGCTATGTTAAAACAGGATCTGATAACCAATTAATTTCAACCATCACTCAGGTCAAAGTCATCTGTTTCTCTGACATCTAAGAATACATTTTGGCAATTGATACCTTTGCAATTAGTACATGCAGTAGAACATTCAAGTTCATGTTTTCTACAACTGCTTCTTTTACTATCACAGTCTCCTTTGCACTGGCACCTGATTATCTTCAAAAGAGACTCCGGAGCTATTGTGGAGTCCATTGTTTTAGGCTCATATTTTCTCTTTGCCAACACCCATCCTCAGTGTTCTGCCTTGAGGTCACCACCATTGTCCATCCAAACTTGTACTTGATAGTACACTCGATAAGAGTGGTACTTCGCTGCAACTGATGTTGGTGGAAGGTTTTGTCCTTCAACACATGTGGTACTCTTAGAAACTTTATCACTGAACTTAGTGTTACGCAGGGAATCTAGAGTATCACAAACTCCCCCTCCATAAAGACGGACCAAGGCTCTCTAGCCGGCTTCCTGGATTTCACATTTTTATGAACTGAACAGAAAACCTCTGCCTGCTTCACAAAGAATTCGTCAGCTTGGGTCTTCTTTAGGGAGGCTCCTTTTCCTATTTCAAATAGTCTTAAAGTGGTATCACAACCACAAATTGCGCGAATGAAAGGTAGGAGATGGCACACTTGCTCTCCAAGCATTTCTTTTAACAGAAGAATGTTCCAAACTGGATATTTAGCTGTTGACTTCTCAGACTTAAAATAGAGTCCCTTTGTTCCTGGCTTCACATGGTGGCAAAGCAGTACTAATATACTTAGCGCCATTAAAAACGCACGGTTGAATTTTATGTTTCTACCCCAGTAAGGTTATTGGCCATTTACGTTTTGTTGTTTATTGTTAGTTCGAGTTGAGTTGTAATAACTGGATAACCTGTGGTGTTCCCGACGCGCCTGTCGTGAACATTACGCAACATTTCCTAATAACGTCCATTGAATGTTTCGCCGTCACTGAGAACAGCTTTCAGGGCTCATTTGTCGTGGGTTCAACTTTACACGAAGCTCAGCATAAAGACGAAAAAAAATTCAGAGAACGTTACCATGCCCCGACTTCAGCACAACAAAGGGAACGTGCCATTGACATGTTACAGGCGGGTCTCAGTTGTGCCGCCGTAGGACGTCACATGTAGTGTCATCCCTCCACAATTAGTCGCCTCAGAATCAGGGAACATGAAACTGGCAATGTTGCCGACCGACCACGCACTGGTCAGCCAAGAGTCACTACAGCCCGCCAGGATCGGTACATCGGTTTGTTGCACACAGGTGACCGATTTCGCACCGCGACACAGACTGCTCGTGAGACAGTGGGAATTGGAAGGCACAGGGTAAGCCTTAGCACCATCCGACGCCGTCTCCAACAGATACAGATGCATGCACGCATCCTCTACCGAGGGCCCATATTGACACCCGCCGCACGCCAAAACCGTTTACGATGGGCTCGAAATCATTAGAGCCCACACTCTGCAAGGTTGACACAAGACTTCTTGCAACCGAATGTGAACATCATGGAATGGCCAGCTTACTCCCCCGATCTATCGCCCATAGAGCACTTGTGGGATCAGCTTAAGAATGCCGTTGCACAACGTCAACCCAGGCCACGCAACCGACGTGAATTGATCCAGGTAGTGCAGGAAGAGTGGGACCGGATTCCACAGCACAGAATAGCCACACTCATCAGGTCCTTGTGTCGCAGATGCACTGCTTGCGTTGATGTCCGAGGTGGACATACCCATTATTGAATGATGACACCTTCAATTTCTGTATCAACGATTTGTTTGCAAGGAATAAAAGTCACCAGGGTTTCACATATTGTCAATTCTTTGTCTCATTGTGACCAATGCCTTGATCTTCAATTTAAGAGTACTTACAATATTTTACATTCTTTGGGTCGTGCGTTTTTAATAGCGCTAAGTATATATGCGCTACACTTGTATAGTATAGACAAGAAAATCACAAAGTGAAATAAACTCAGGCATAAGATGAGATTTTAACGTCATATCATAATACGCCCCAAATCGTAATTACGTCATACGGTTTTTTTCACGTTTGCGGTAATATGACGTCATATTTGCATATGACGTAATACGTCTGTCAACCGGTTTTTAAAACCAGCTTATTTGATTTTTTGGTATCACATTTCTATCTATTAATAATATATGTATGGGGTTTAAAACCCACCGTTTACAAGATTTAGTCCCTAAAAGATGTTTTTGGCGGCCATTTTGAATTTATGCTAATTAGCATATTTCCCAGAGTCTGATTTTGGCTAATTTTGAATATATTGTTCAGTAGGGCCATATCAACAAGATAAAACAAAAAAACCTTCTGTTGCAATTTGTTCCAGGTTCATCTCTAATTTTACTGGACTAGATACCCAGAAAAACAACAAGCAGCCTGTCAATGAGATGAGCACAACCGCCCCATAATCTATTTAAACCACACTTACAGTTTGTATGTCGTCTAAACGAACAAACTATAAACATGGTATAGTAAAGTAACCTGAGCGATAACTACGGAATCCAACTAAAGTTAAGCCACTTCTGATTGTGTGGTTCATTTTCGGATGCTCTTACGCCATCATTTATGAATTTGGTTATTTGCAGCGGTTAAAGGGGCATGAGCTGCC
The DNA here is from genome assembly GCA_963971465.1 of Lepidochitona cinerea. NCBI lineage: Eukaryota > Metazoa > Mollusca > Polyplacophora > Chitonida > Tonicellidae > Lepidochitona > Lepidochitona cinerea. The sequence continues at coordinate 104,058,691 of OZ020551.1, read as the reverse complement.
AAAATGTTGATATTTTGACGTAAACACAGAATGTTGAAATTATCGGATATTTTTCTCAAAACGTATAATTCAGAAGCTTTTTAGTGCTTCTAGTCTCGAAAATGTACGATAAAGTATTGTTTTAAAATAACTTTGGCTTAGAATGAATGAATGGTCGTCCCGGTTATTTAAATTTTGCTACTTTTCGAACACGTTTTCGGTTCGTACAGGGCACTTACAGTATGGATTTTCCTCATTCCAACGCCAATCATTTAGTTTTTCGATGGCCTTCAAAGCCTCTTACTGTCGTGACGATCAGAAAGTATGAAAAAAGTGGGAATTTCGGCAGCTCATGCCCCTTTAACTTACATTTAAACTGTCTATTATTCTCTCTCGTATTTAAAACCTACATATTTCTCATAAATGATTTTTGAATCAAAAAATATAAAGCGCTTCAAGACTTTATATTTGAATAGTATGTCTTTTGTGTTAAGTGCCAAAGCCTAGCTTTTGAATAGCCAGGACGAAAGGTAATTTGTTTCATTCCGAGACCAGTATAGCAATGAAAGTCTCTAGTTTCTACTCCTTGAGAAAAATATCCTATAATTTCAAATTTTGCTTTTCGGAAAAATATAAAAAATTCTGCAGCTCATGGCACTTTAAATGTGCACTCTAATATCCTCGATGTCATTGTCTGCACACCTTCAATAGTTAATTGGCCATCGGGTATACCAATTAACCAGAGTAAAATGATGTATGTAGATTACAGAAGGACACGATGTTGTACCCAAATCATATTAAACTTGCCGTTCATAGCTTTTCGTTACTTGTTGACTTCATCGTTGTTGAAACATTTAAAATGTATAGAACATAGGTTTAAGTCTCGAATCCAACCTCGTTTTTCAGATGCCATTTTCAATGCAAGAAAAAACTTCAAACATCAGAGTATGAAAACGCTGAAAATGTACATTTTCCATCGGAAAAGGGGGAATATTTGTAAATATGTTGTATGTTTCGTTGCTAGTTTCTCTTATTGCATTAACTTGGAGAATTGACAAACATGAGAATGTCGATTAACGTCATCGTTTAAAAAAATAAACACTTTTAACCACTGTATATCCATACTAATTACGTCCATGCTTTAGCTTTTCTAATCCAAAAATATGTCTATTAATTAAACTGTTGTTCATTACGTCTATTGAGTACAATAGTTTGACATGACGTTGTTACATTCCACAATACCATGAGATGAATGTCACATTCGGAAGAGGGACCTCGTTTGAAGTGATCATTGTGTTAGACCGATTGTATGGAAATGCGTGACTGCACACCTGTACTTTTCTGTACAATTAAATTTTCGTATCCCTTCTATGACTGCATTATGTTTCGTTTCACAAAGCAGTTACACCACAAACGTGAAACGGTCTCCATATCGGCATTAAGATCAGTGTATGAAGAACAGTGACTGGAATTCTGGGAATTTTAGCTGTATTTAGTTACTTTAAAAATATACCCAGAGTTTTAAAAAATGTATAGCTAGGAGAAAATGTGTGAGATTGACAAAAGAGCTGAAAGTAGAAAAGTAGATAAGTATTAGTGTGTCCAAAAGGCACGATAAAAGGAACATTACAGGAAAGCATGACGGGAAAGCAGCTTTATCATGTATAAGGTCAGAAATCCTGATTGACTTCATGTAAAAAGAAGATAATGAAAGGAGATAATGAAAAAGAAGATAATGATAAAAAAGAGACAAAAACAAACACATCGTGGAAGACACCAACACTATATGGAAACTATATGGAAAAATGTGAGAGGAAAGTATAAATGATGCTACGGGGGAGGCTGATTGGAAACAGGTTCATAATCTACAACAGAGGCTGGGGTATATTATATTTATATAAACCTGTATGAATATAGGTTTAAAATAGAACTAAAAGAAAAAGTGTGCTTCGAAACAGGTTTATCATCGATTTGACAAAAAAAACGTAATTCGAAACAGGTTTATGGCATATATGACAGAGAAACGTGATTCGAGCCGTGATTTGCAACAGGTTTATACTCGATATGACATAGAAACATTATTCAAAACAGGTTTATCATAGATATGACAGAAAAACGTGTTTCAATCGTTATGACAATTTCGAGCAATGTCTCAATTTTAGCTTTCTTTGTAAACAAGTGGGGCATATCACAAGGGCAATGTGACAGTTCCCGTTCATTGGCACCCCTTGCCAAGTCTGTCATTGTGAGAATGGTGATACTAAAATTGTCTGGCAATAGCCTTGCTTGATATGGCAACCTGAAGAAAGCATTAGGCTCGTTCTCATTCATACGATGCCAACGTTAGCACTGCAAAATGTTTTTGCGTGTTGTTCATGAAGTATTTTGTTGTTGTTGATGCAATGGCGCCTGAGTACAATTTAGTCTTTGTTGTACAACAATGTTTGTGATCGTCAACATTCACTGTCAATTTCAAACTTATTCTATAACTAACAAATGTACCTCTGCAACTGCATGGTGAGTTTTTAATTGTGCCGAATAGATTTTATGTCATGAGTTATGAGATAATTGTGCTTAGACAAAGGAAAACAAATCAACAACCATGCCAGAGCAATCTGTCCCTTTGTGGGATACTTTTTTTAATAACGAAAAGGGTTTCTGGCGAGCAATATACCAGAAATATAATTTAGCTTTTGACTAGACATTATATAACCAATGTTCAATGAGACCACTAGCGTAGCAGTTACAGTGACACGTGCTTCTCTAATCTCCCGACCAGCTTTCTATTCAAACATCGTGTTAGTATAATAGCCATATCGTTTACACCCTAGTCTACAATTAAATATAACCTAATTAAAATATGGATAAAACCTAATTAGTTCACAAAGGGTGTTTTTTCTATACAAACTAGCTGATTTACGATACAATATTATTAGGAGATTTGACATGTCTTCCATACCCCTCGTTGATTGATGACAAATTCTCTTTTTATCTGTTAAAATTTATGTAAGGCGCGTAAAGTTTGATGTTTTCGGTTGAAATATGATAAATGAGGCTATAAAAGAGAGAAAAAGGGCCGAGGTCTGGAAGCCATATCTACCTCTAGGCGAAGGTGACCGCCATGCTGCGTGAAGACGGACTATCAGATAAACTGGCTTAATTTCATATTCCAACCTGCAGCTATAATGAATCAAAAGAGGAAAAAGTAGGCAGACCGATAAATGTAGCGAGATGACATTTTATGACGACAGTCTGCTCTTTACCTGTCAACAGTCTTAAATGAATTAACTGATGACAACCTGCCACTTTAAATTCGTTAAAAAATACTAAACCACTATTTTTTAGTCCACAACAAGGGTGTCGCTTTTCCAAGTGGATAATCGGACCCCGTAAGCAAGATAAACACGGCGATGTTACAGTTTTTTTCTTCGTAAGCTGATCACTTGAGATACCACAGGATGTATACAGAAGTACACTTATCAACCCAATCGTCTATACTATATATAGCGGATATATTTGTGGACACTAAACACACGAGCACAGGGAAAATCTTCTTCACTTAAATAACCACGGAGATAAGTTTGTAACTGTTTTAAAAAAAGTTTTTGAATTCAAACGTTCAAACGGTTTATCCGTTGGGGTTGAACTTGGACCGTGGAAGGGCCGCGAGAGAAGTATTATGCCATTTGCGTTTTAATATAATAAGGCTAGAATTAATATAACCCAGATTCTACTGGAAGAACTACTTCAAAGTGTGAAAATGGTTCGACCTACGAGCCAAAGGTTAATTACTGCTTATAAGAAGAACAAAAGTTGAATATATACTATCCAAGATTAAGCTCCCTTGTTCGCCTTGATTGATTGTTCTATCTCTTTACCTCCACCCCCCCCCCCCCCCCCTCAAATCCAATGAAAAATGACACAACAAAAGCAACTGTTTTTAACTAGCGAGACCCATAACATAGGATTGGCTGTTGGGTGACTGTGTATCCGATAGCAAAGAAAATCATTTCCAGCCAATTGAATAAATATTCTTATTACGTGGCATCCAATCTTAGAAAATCTATTCCGTGTGCAGGTAACATACACTTAGTCTATCTTGGGACCCCATGAACACAGAGCTTCCACTTTTCTAAAGTAAGTCCTATTGATGTGAATAATATTGTCAAGAACTTCAAATTTGCCCCCCCCCCCCTCCCCCCCCCCTCTGAAACGGAATCCAAATGTCATTGCTTGAACTCGTTTCGGCTTTTGAGTTTTATGTTATCATTTCTACTGAAACTGTATGGCGATCCTTTTAAATTAGACATTAATGTAAAAGCTTCTGATTTACTTTATTTTGTTTTTTTTTTGCAGATGACACCAGCGTAATTCATCCCCAGGAAAATACGATGTCTCATAAGTTAAAGTAGATCAGTTTATCATTGAACATCAAAATAAGGGAAACGAAATACATGCTGTTGAATCCCCAGACCCGAAATCCTCCAAATCCTTTACCAAATATCGCTTTTGCCAATAAAGAACTGGAACATGTATCCTCGTTTATATTTCTTGGAATAATATTTGATAATAAATTGAATTGGAAAAATCATATAAAATATATTTCTGGAAAGATCTTCGGCAACATTGGTATAATCAATCCTCTAAAACTCTCAGTTACCAAAAACAAGTATTCATGTTATATTAGTCCGTAATATACTTCTACTTTTCGCATGGAAACATTATATCGGACATCATCTTCCTTTTTCCACCAATGGGTCGCGGGTTCAAATCCCACTCAGTCCAAAAAATTGGAAAATTTTCTGACTGGGTTTCACTCGAACGACCTATAGAGCCCGGTTTCCTCCCACAATAAAACTGGCAACGCCGCCATATAAGTGAAATAATCTTGAGCGCGGCGTAAAACACCAAACAATCAATCAATCAATCTTCCTTTTTCGCCACAAACCTCTTGTCACCCTTCAAAGAAAATCCAGCCGTCATCAAGATTACTCTCTTCTATATATTCGAACATACAGGCCACCATTTTCTAGACCAAAGATTCTGCCTGTCGGCGTATATTCCGAAAGCTCAGATTTTGTTCGCACGTTTATTTACTATGTTGATAAAACACCACAATCATTTACGGACTACATGTATTTAGAAAAAAAACAATATGGGGTTCATAACTATGAACCAAGAGGACATCATTTAAACTTCGATACGGAACAAGTGGAAATTGATTTATTGATTGTTTGGTGTTTTACGCCGCGCTCAAAATTATTTCACTTATATGACGGCGTTGCCAGTTTTATAGTGGGAGGAAAGCGGGCTCTATGCCCAGAGGAAACCCACGACCGTCCGGTGTAAACCCACGACCGTCCGGTCCGCCTTACATAAGGCTAGTCGGATTAAGCATCTAACGCTCTAGCTGCTGAGCCACGGAGGCCCCTAGTGGAAATTGAACTCTGTCCGTAACTGAAAGACATTGACTGTGTGAAAATCAAATTTTAAAATATTGATTTTTCTTCTCAAGAAGGACAATTTATAAGCTTGTTAGTGCTACTCGAGAATATCCGTCAAAGTAATGTTTTGAACTAACTTATACCAAGAATGAGCGAACGTGCATCCCGGCTACAGACCGCATCAATTTTCCTCAATCATTTAGTTTTTCGACGAACTTCAGTCTCTCGTATTGTCGCATACAATCGGATTTTATGAAGAAAAAAAAAACAATTTTGGCAGTTCGTGCCATTTTAAAACCTAAAATCGCATATTTTATAACAGTTTAACACCAAAACACATCCGGTGAATACTCGTATGGTTATTCGCTAAACATTCATCATGTTATTCTCGCCAAATAGGCTATCTAATTCTGTTACAAAGAGTCCCTCTTTTTAAATTATCTTCTGCTAATGTAAACGTGACTTATTTTTTATAAATTTTTTGGTGAATAAAGGAAATACAATAATGCATGAATGCAATTGGAACCGATGGTAAAAACACTAATAACTATCTGGTCTTACATAGGTTTTTCTGGGGGAACCAAAATTTTCACTTTCTTTTCCAATGATCCCATGGGGTTCAATCTCAGTCTACCGATATTCTTGCCATAGCTGAAGGTGCGTAGTGTATTACGAATTGTACCAGAAAGTGTACCTTAATCCAATCATTTGCCAACACCAATGTTGTAGGTTATCTGACATGGCGTTAGGCCTAAGCGAAGTCAAATACAAACGCCAATGACCGTCATCACATCTAGCGAGCTGAAATATAATATTATGCCTTCCATAGTGAGAACGACCTGAAACAAACTAAATTGGACGATTGCTCCCTCGTAAGAGTCACGCATTTTTCTTAACAAGATTTTTCAAATATTAAAAAATTTAAAGTTTTCCAGCTACTGATGCTCTCGTAATTTTATAGTGTCATGTGAAAACTTTTGTAGACAAAAAGTCAAATTTCTTACTCTAGTATACCTTACAACAACACCAAAACCTTTTTGGACCTTTTTCTAGATTAGATTGGTTTGCTCGTCAGGCTTTGCTCGTTATATAAAGATTGGGTCATATTAATCAACTAAGTATTTAACGATCGAGTTGCACATGCGTTTTCATTAGATTTCGTCGGTTGTTGAGTATTGTACAAACTTTTCTCTTCTGCAGATTTTCGACTTTGGTTGTGGGAAGAATATTAGCGGAGGCAAAAGAACTACATGGAGGCCACCAGTGCCAACCCAGATCGATTAAAACATTTCCCGTAAAAAGTTTTACTGAATACATACCCAAGTTCTGACCCAATACCCAAAGGTCTAACCAATATTGTTTAACAGCTTTGTTTGGGCGTTTGAACAGTTTGAACAGTTTTTTTTATAAAGAAAAGATCAATACGAATCAGATCAGAACATAAACTATAACGTTATTTCAACCACCTATGGTTGGAGGAAAGGGTCTAAATGCAATACCCTCCCCCACCCCCCCCCCCCCCTTTCCCATTTTAACACAATTAGAAACTTAACTACGTGATTATTTTAGCCAAGAAAATTTTCCCTCTCGAGAACGATGACCATTCCAACGATAGGTCAGGTTAAATTGTAACTATTTCTACTCGATGAATAAATCCCACAAGATGTATGTATGTCTCTAATACAGCCGCAACATACCAGGTAATACATGTACATCAGAAACTCAACGCATATTTTTAAAAATACAGTATATGGCCTGGAGGTAAATAGAGAAGTTGATGTTCCGAAAGAGGGGACTTCAGATAATAGATAACGACATGGAATAATTGCAGTCGTTTTGTGATACAACTGTTGATATAAAGGGGTGAATAATACGCCTGTATGGAAGTTAGATATAATGATAAAAAAACAATAACATTTTAAGGTATATGTAAGCCTATGTGTAAACTCAGACGGTTGAATTATGAGCAATGGACGTTGTTTGATTGCGAACTGTTTCACTGATGTTTTTTGAGGTATCATATAAGCCAGCTTGGGCAACAATAAAATGCTGTGTAATATAGAGTTTGCGTTTTACCTAAAAGTGGTGCATTAAGACGCCATTATGACGGCTTATCCTAGCGTAAGCTTCAAACTAAAAGCTAAGTATGGGAATAGAATTGACTTGGGTTTTCTTGTTTGGTTTCCTGTGAGCCAGTTGAGTTCCGTGCCGCGCTGGCAGTGGAATTTACCAGCATCACGCCATATGGATATCTATCACACAGTTGTGACAGTGACCGAAACACAAGTCTTGGAGAGTGTGAAGGGTTTGCGAAGATGGGAGGCGTTAAATTGATGACCCCTTCGCCACTGGTCGACACCAAGCCTTCTTTCTATGCATGTGTGCACGACTTTAGCTTTCTTTTTTCCCCACTCACGTACAACTACCGTCTCATTATGGCCAATTTCAACCGACAACTCTCTCAAAGAAAAGCTGATCTTTTTTACAGAAGAACGGAAATCTACCCCCAATACATCATTTATTTAATAAATTGGTACAAGACAAGATCACATCAATTGTTATGGACGAAGGAAATGTTTCATTTTCCACATAAAGAAAGAACACTTTCAACAAGCAGAAAATTATCCTCATTACACTTTGTTAAATTCTACTCCATAAAGAACAAAATCGCTGCGGTAATGATTTGGCGTTGAAAGTATTGAAACATACTATTTAGGTACATGCAATCAAAACTGGTTGACATTGTCATTGGTTTCCTGCAGCCAGTAAAATTAATATAGGACTGCTGGCGTTCCTCTGGAGGATGAAACGCTCGCACCTGTCTGTCCAAAGCTGAACTCTCCAAGGAATGGAAAAGCAGATCAGTAAGACCCTTCGGATTTCACTCGACCCTAACTAATTTATTCTGGAGACCATCTCACGACTTCTGCTTGCCCTCCATGGCCTTTTGTCTAAGCAGCCCACTTCATTTTCTTCCATTGCCTCTAACGCTTTTATCGCTGATTTACGGCTTGATTTTTTTCGCACTTTTTTACGATCGTTTTTCTGTCATCTCTCACTACACAGTGGCTAGCCCAACGACTGCTGAATCTAACTCAATTGCAGTGGCACCCAGTTGCATCGTAAACTCTAATAAAATAGAAACAACGCCTAACACGAGAGACATAAAACTAAAGGAAATCTGTTCCCGGGCAATAAATTCTCACCACTGAGTCAGTTTAACATGAAACCTTCGTCCCTACCAAAACATGTTAAATTACGTCATTATTAAGTAGTGATAAAACCGAAATTATGATAGCTACCGATGTGAGACATTACAACAGAAAAACGGTTCATGTTGCCTTTACGATATGAGCTGTCAAATTTCACACTTCTTTAAATTGTCACGACAATACGGATGGGGGTTTAAGATCATAAGAAAACAAAATGGTTCACTATGGAATGAAGTCGGAGTCCTGTATGAACCGAAATAGTGTAAAAAAAAACATAATTTAAATACTTTGGGACGAAGGTTTGTTTATTCTAGACCTAAGTTTTTTTTTCAAAGCGCTACTTTAACGTACAATCTCGAGACTGGTAGCACTAAAAATTTTACTAAACATTTTACTTCTCGAGAACAATAACCGACAAATACTAAATTTTGTTTTCACACTAAAAAATGCAAGGTTTTTGCACCTCTTGCCACTTTAAATGTCTCGTTAACATCGAGAAAATACTTGCCACTGTTATATTCACCATGGAATAAATAAGGATATAAAAGTATTGCCATGTCCCACAAGAAGGTTGAACTTTCAAATTGCGTGTTGATAATAGGAATGCCCACGAAAAGGCCATCTAACATTTTTTCGTAGATGACCCATGATAGACGATATTTTTTCTGGTATGAAAGTAGTTTTAACTAGGACTGTGTAGCCTCCAAAAGCCACACACAAATAACAGCACATTAAGCATGTCAGGTACGGGAAGTAACCCATAATTTCAGCCGTATCCCTTTTTGCAAGAGTCGCTATAAAACAAACTCCGACCGGAAGTCCTGGATAATGAATGGATATAACGAGGGGTAGAGGGCCACTTTTATCGTCTTAAAACAAAAATGAAAAAATGGGAAGAAGGGAGATGATGTTAATTTATGGGGCTAAAGGATGCGGTTTCTGACTGGGCGTTAGGCAGTATAACCGAGAACACGCAGATTACAATCTGAATAGGAAAGTTTTTAGTTTACTGGCAGCATTTCATATACACCATTTACAGACTCCTGGTTGATATTTTATACTTAGTATATATAACTGAAAAATGATCGCTATTCTAAACAAAGGTCATTCATGTAATATAGTCCGAGTGAAATTGTTGGGTTTTAAGCCTTTGTATTGACGTCTTGTGGGTTTCCCTTTCATGTTTCGTCAACATCTATAGTAAGTAGCATGCACACCAAGTAGGCCGACGAAGTTTATAACCAACTGATTAACCGTTTGTTTGTGTTTGTTTTCTGATTATATATAGCACCGAGTGCTTAATTGAGTGATCTTCTTTATGACGATTTTAACTCCGTTTGTTTACTGGACAAAACTCAGTTTAATATAAAACGCAATTAATAAAGGCTGGCATATACTAGCTGCCCTCTTTTCCACAAACAACGATTTTCAAATGTCTGTCTAACTGTACGTCGCACTTGTTCTCTTACATTGCTGACGGAAAATAACTAAATGCGTCATGGAGTCAAATTAGGGTTGAACGAACTACTTGATCGTCAGCACAGATGCATGCCACAAAAAAACATTGAACCTTATCAAAGCCTATAAAAACAAAAACAATATATAATCTACATTTAGATACAAAGATTATCATCTTCTATCAGCGCGAAATACCAATTTATTGTTCGGTTTCAGTTGATGTTTTCGGCATTATCAAAAGAAACCTTTGAAGTTGGAGTCAATTGCTAATGACACTTGGGAGTCACCGCCCTAAAATGAGAATAACTGTTAGGACAACTTCCTATAAGAAACCTTTGAACCGTATGTCATTGTCGATGATCAAAGAGACAGTTTCATTACTAAAACACCTTAATCAATACCGCAGTTTGTAAATTTAAGAAAGGCTCACAAAAGGCGTGAGCACTGTAATGGATTTATTTCTTTAAAACAATCTTTACCATGCTCACAGATGCAGGTGCGATAGGGCGTTTGGGACATGGATTGTGGTGGTGGGGTAACTCCACAGGGTCAGATTGCGATTCGTTTCTGTGGTTATCCTCGAGAACACACTATTGCAGGCATATTTGTCTTCCTTTTTTGGCCATTTCATTTGATATATATATATAAACACGAATACTTCGATCAATTCGTAAACTAATTTAAATTCAATCTCGTTTCAAAATTGGTGCGTGGGTTAATATTGAAAGTAGATAGATCTAAGCCAAGCAGGCAAGGAACCACGAGCCGACTTATTCCGGGAGATGTCATTTGTGGGTTATCTTGGAAACAAGAACCCAACTAATTACAAAATTACATGCATCATTCTTTTTCAAAGATTTCGACTGTAAAACATGCTTCCCATCCTCCTTTTATGTCATTAAACGGAGCTTTTTATATTAAATTTTGTCTGGATATTGACACAAGTTGATGTACTTTATGGCATTTGTTTTTTTTTATTTGACTTGATTAGAATTGGAAAACAATAGGATCTTAATTTTGAAACGATACCTTCTAGATAGGTTTTTGTCAAAGACAATTCAACGTGTATCTGAGTGTTATTAGTATCATGTATGGAAATTTAGTATTTCTTGGGTTTTGGTTCTCGTTCAAAATTTTACACCAATACAAGTCTGGTTTGAAAACAATTATATATGTTCGTTAAAGAAAATCAAGTGTAATTATAAGTCTATTAGGCCGTATTAAAGGATTGATTGATTGATTGTTTGGTGTTTTACGCCGCGCTCAAGATTATTTCACTTATATGACGGCGTTGCCAGTTTTATTGAGGGAGGAAACCGGGCTCTATGCCCGGAAAAAAACGACCTTCCGGTTGTAACTGGCAACCATACCACATAGGCCTAGGTCGTTCGAGTGAAAAACCCAGTCAGAACATTTTCAAATTTTTTTTTTGGACTCGAACCCACGACCCATTGGTAGAAGGCTGTTCGGATTGAGCGTCCAGCGCCCTACTTACTGAGTCACGGACAGACTGAAAAATATCGCTTGGGATAGCTAGTTGTCGGTGCATGGGAAACTGTCATGTACTGGAAAATATCGCTTGGGATAGCTTGTTGTCGGTGCATGGGAAACCGTCCTACTGGAAAATATCGCTTGGGATAGCTTGTTGTCGGTGCATGGGAAACCGTCCTACTGGAAAATATCGCTTGGGATAGCTTGTTGTCTGTGGGGAAACTATCATACCGGAAAATATCGCTTGGGTTAGCTTGTTGTCCGTGAGAAAATGTCGCAGGTGATAGCCTGCTGTTGGTGAGAAAACTGTCACACTGGAAAATGTCGCTGGGGATAGCCTGCTGTTGGTGAGAAAACTGTCGCACTGGAAAATTTCGCTGGGGATAGCCTGGTGTTGGTGAGAAAACTGTCGCACTGGAAACGGTTGGTCGCTGGAGATAGCCTACTGTTGTCAGTTGGGAAACTGTTGTACCGTGTACTGGGAAGTGTTGCTGGGGATAGCCTACTTTGAAACTGTCGTTCGTGGAAAATGTCGGTACCCGGTGCAACAAGTCCTCATTTGCCTGTGTGCAAGTCAGTCCAAATTTGAAATTTATACGTATAGGCCTACACAGATAATCTAAAAAAAAATCATATGTTTTAAATTACCGTGGCATTTAGACCTATATATATGGCTTGAGAGATTTTTTTCTTCTTTTTATTAACGGGTCATAGGCCTACAGCCATGTTGTAAAATATTAATTGGCAACAGAAATATCATTCCATCTGGGTATTTTTTTTTATTTCTTAGTGGCATTCGGATTTTTTAAAACTACGAGTGTCAATGAAAGTTCAGCGTTTGAAGACGATAGAAGGTTGACGGTAAAATAAAGCCAGTTACTCGTACGAACCAAAGAGATGTGTGCGGACAAAATTCAAATAGCGGGTATGTAAGATCGAGTGCATATAGATTCACATTTAGGCCTACATGCCTCATGGGTAACCTACATTTTGTAACTCCGGTACCCAAACGTACAATCCCAAGAATGGTAGGTTATCAGCGGAAGGCTCTTATTCTGTATTTTATAGCCCTACCGTATGAGATTACCGGTAATTAACGAACAATTACTTACTTCTGTTGCATGTATTTCAAGATATCTTCGTCTATTTGACAAATAAGCCACAATAATTTTATATGAGACGGATGAACTCGATACCCAAGTTAAATGATAAAATCCAAGTTACTCGGTAAGCCAAAGTTAAAGGGGCATGAGCTGCCAAAATGTTGATATTTTGGCGTAAACACAGAATGTTGAAATTATCAGCTATTTTTCTCAAGACGTATAATTCAGAAGCTTTTTAGTGCTTCTAGTCTCGAAAATGTACGATAAAGTATTGTTTTGAACTAACTTTGGCTTAGAATGAATGAATGGTCGTCCCGGTTATTTAAATTTTGCTACTTTTCGAACACGTTTTTGGTTCGTAGAGGGCACATACTGTATGGATTTTCCTCATTCCAACGCCAATCATTTAGTTTTTCGATGGCCTTCAAAGCCTCTTACTGTCGTGACCATCAGAAATTATGAAAAAAGTGGGAATTTCGGCAGCTCATGCCACTTTAAATTTTTATTTGATTGCAAAATATTTTTAATACCGTAGGCTATTTTATTTATGTCTTTGAGACAGACTACAGTCCGCAAGCGATCAAAGATTATAGGTTTTGGTAGCTTCACACGAGGGGTAGGCCTACTAGAACAGTTAATGATGACTAAAATTAGACCTACCGGTACGCCAGGGCAGTTTTCACAGGTTTTGTTAGCCGCACTCGTGTGTCTCTACCCTGGTTTACTTACTTTGCCGGTCAGGTAAGGTTTTGTAAGAGTCGAGCCAATATCTGAAAGATTCAGATGTGAATTTCGAGTTTCCATGATTGCATGATTTTTTGTTAAGTCGAAATGGGATTACCTAATTTCAAATTTTGAAATTTGAAATTAGAATTTCGAATGAACCTTCTGGGCTTTCGTATATCAGCTCGGTATACGAATATGCGGCTCTCTCTATCTTCAGGACCCGGTGACCTGCAAGGCAAAATGGCATCGTTTAAAGCCTGCAACATGTTTAGAACTATGCAAACAGGCATAGCAGCTGCAAAGTCCATAAGAGCATTTAGCTGTTAGTTCACCTTTTCATTGTTGCATAAGTACTCCTATGTTAAGTATTATCATTTTATATAATTCTTAGGTTATTACATTATTTTTCTCCCTGACGAGAACTGGCCATCTAATAATACTAAGCTTCGTTGACCAACTGTTAGCCTGAGGACCGGTACGAGTTACCGAGGCTAAAAATTAAAGGACAGACTATAGAATAGGTCCGTCAGTCTCAAACCGCTATAATCGTCAGGGGGGCAAGCCCCCCTGAATCCCCCTTTTTATTCATTTCTTCTAGAACTTATGACTAATTTAAATTTTGATATTACAAGCTTAAAACTAAACTATCCCTACTAAAAGCCAAAAGAAATACCATCTAAAAGACGAATTTGAAGAGAAGTTAAAAACGACGGACCTATTCTATATTTGCACCAAATTAAAATATAAAATGTGATATTCATCGATCGTATAAATTATAAAATGCTTGGATCATAGTAATGTAACTTTGGGAGTGACAATATGTAGGCTACCTGTATTGTAACGTGTTTGTTACTCATAATATTTGAAAATCAAATAATGACTAATGTGATCCGAATGTTAAAGAAAACCAGGTGAGGTTAACCAATAGCAATATAGGCGGAACAACCGTGGGAAAGTTTTTAATTGGCTTGCACTCATTGGTTCTTGACTAAACGCTATATAATTACAGGAGCTTGGATATTTTAGGAGTAAACGAAAGTAGTATACGGGGACATAGTCAACTGTTTCTTTCATCCTGTCTTCTTGCTGTATACAACAGTGCCACCTAGGCTAACCTCTTACAATAGACAACTTCCTTCACTGCAACACACCAAAGTTAATAGAACATACTATTTTCTATTTACAATCATACTCAACGGGTCTTTAACCCCTACCTTCGCAATCTGAAGCTGCGCAGAGCCACATGTGCACTCATTTAGACCGCACGCATCTAGCCACTAGACTAACTACCAACACAGCGTCATAGGTATTAAATTTCTATGTGTTACCTGAACTGCGATACATGCATGTCGATTTCGTATTTATATTCCCCTTTTCATCTCACCAAGCCATTGAAATAGAACATTAGTTCTCCTCTCTCATCTCACCAAGCCGTTGAAAAAGAACATTAGTTCCCTTCTCTCATCTCACCAAGCCATTGAAATAGAACATTAGTTTTCTTCTCTCATCTCACCAAGCCGTTGAAATAGAACATTAGTTCTCTTCTCTCATCCCACCAAGCCATTGAAATAGAACATTAGTTCCCTTCTCTCATCTCACCAAGCCATTGAAATAGAACATTAGTTCTCTTCTCTCATCCCACCAAGCCATTGAAATAGAACATTAGTTCTCTTCTCTCATCTCACCAAGCCGTTGTAATAGAACATTAGTTCTCTTCTCTCATCCCACCAAGCCATTGAAATAGAACATTAGTTCCCTTCTCTCATCTCACCAAGCCATTGAAATAGAACATTAGTTCCATTCTCTCATCTCACCAAGCCATTGAAATAGAACATTAGTTCTCTTCTCTCATCTCACCAAGCCATTGGAATAGAACATTAGTTTCCTGCTCTTATCTCCCCAAGCACTTGGAATAGAACATTAGTTCCCTTCTCTCATCTCACCAAGCCATTGAAATAGAACATTAGTTCTCTTCTCTCATCTCACCAAGCCATTGACATAGAACATTAGTTTTCATCTCTCATCTCCCCAAGCACTTGGAATAGAACATTAGTTCTCTTCTCTCATCTCACCAAGCCATTGAAATAGAACATTAGTTCCCTTCTCTCATCTCACCAAGCCATTGAAATAGAACATTAGTTCCCTTCTCTCATCTCACCAAGCCATTGAAATAGAACATTAGTTCCCTTCTCTCATCTCACCAAGCCATTGAAATAGAACATTAGTTCTCTTCTCTCATCTCACCAAGCCATTGAAATAGAACATTAGTTTTCATCTCTCATCTCCCCAAGCACTTGGAATAGAACATTAGTTCTCTTCTCTCATCTCACCAAGCCATTGAAATAGAACATTAGTTCCCTTCTCTCATCTCACCAAGCCATTGAAATAGAACATTAGTTCTCTTCTCTTATCTCACCAAGCCATTGGAATAGAACATTAGTTCCCTTCTCTCATCTCACCAAGCCATTGAAATAGAACATTAGTTCCCTTCTCTCATCTCACCAAGCCATTGAAATAGAACATTAGTTCCCTTCTCTCATCTCACCAAGCCATTGAAATAGAACATTAGTTCCCTTCTCTCATCTCACCAAGCCATTGAAATAGAACATTAGTTCTATTCTCTCATCTCACCAAGCCATTGAAATAGAACATTAGTTCCCTTCTCTCATCTCACCAAGCCATTGAAATTGAACATTAGTCCCCTTCTCTCATCTCACCAAGCCATTAGAATAGAACAATAGGTCCCTTCTCTTATCTCACCAAGCCATTGGAATAGAACATTAGTTCCCTTCTCTCATCTCACCAAGCCATTGAAACAGAACATTAGTCCCCTTCTCTCATCTCACCAAGCCATTGAAATAGAACATTAGTTCCCATCTCTTATCTCACCAAGCCACTGGAATAGAACATTAGTTTCCTGCTCTTCTCTCATCAAGCCATTGAAATAGAACATTAGTTCCCTTCTCTCATCCCACCAAGCCATTGAAACAGAACATTAGTTCTCTTCTCTCATCTCACCAAGCCATTGTAATAGAACATTAGTTCCCTTCTCTCATTTCACCAAGCCATTGAAACAGAACATTAGTTCTCTTCTCTCATCTCACCAAATCATTGTAATAGAACATAAGTTTCCTGCTCTTATCTCAACAAGCCATTGAAATAGAACATTAGTACCCATCTCTTATCTCACCAAGCCATTGAAACAGAACATTAGTTCTCTTCTCTCATCTCACCAAGCCATTGTAATAGAACATTAGTTCCCTTCTCTCATTTCACCAAGCCATTGAAACAGAACATTAGTTCTCTTCTCTCATCTCACCAAGCCATTGTAATAGAACATTAGTTCCCTTCTCTTATTTCACCAAGCCATTGAAACAGAACATTAGTTCTCTTCTCTTATCTCACCAAGCCATTGAAATAGAACATTAGTTCCTTTCTCTCATCTCACCAAGCCATTGAAATAGAACATTAGTCCCCTTCTCTCATCTCACCATCTCACCAAATTTTGGAGATTTAGAGTTTATTTGGCTAAGAGTTGTATTTTCACTAACTAAGATTTATTCTAAATGGAGCCTGGTTTCTTTTCCGAGTTCTCTTGGCAATATCACTATAAAGGGGAAAGTGTGGCATAAGTTAATAATCAATCAACAATTTATGAAATAACCCATTAAATATAATTATGGTTTCTACTTCCAGCTTCTTCAAGTCATCAGGTATGTGTTTCCTTCTTTCCAGTATAAAAAAACTTTGTAAAACTAGACATTTTGTAAATCTAGGCTGGGCATATCCTGAACAGGCTGATGCATGTAGTGCCACGTTAACGTGAGTTTATATCAACTCCGGAATCTGAGAACATCCTACAAAAAAAGTTTGCTTAAAGGCACATTTGCCTACTATAATAGCCTACTATAATAGCAAAATAATTAGCATGGGACACTTAAAATACATCTAGTTGTGTTTAAACTGTATAAATGGTCTAAATGTTTTTTTTATTTCCGACCTGTGTCCCTAAACTGAAATCTATTTATTTCCCGCCCTCATCCCCCTCCCAACTCCATGTGCATATAAGTATGAAGTCTTGTATGAGGAATTGAATTAATTTTGAATATGGTGCAAAACCCTGTTAAAACAATCAGGTTTTTTTTTTAGGTTGAAAATATTTTAATTACATGTAATTGCTTTCCCTACTCCTTTCCCTAAAAACCCCAGCAAACAAATGCATGTTTTACTAGCCATTGTTGATGTATCTTTTATACTTATTGGTTTCAGTCTAGTCAGCCCGCTGTAGGTTTTATTGGCCTGGGTAATATGGGAAACCACATGGCCCGGAATCTCATGAAGAATGGCTATCCTCTGGTTGTATTTGATGTTGTAGATGCAGTGACAAACTCTCTCAAAGCTGAAGGTAACCTATGCTACTGGTGCCGCGTAATCAAAGTCTTTAGAACTCTCATGTTGAGGCACATGATTTTTGGGTTGCCCAGATTTTTGTTCATTAATGTGTTGAAAGCTCACAAAACATAAATACATGTAGGCCAATTGACCTATCGCCAGCTGTCAATCAAATATTTTATTATCCAATGAAAGCGCTCGATTACCATCAGCGCATAGCTGTCCGCCATTTTGCCCGTCAACCGCAAAGGTCCGTCAAACTGGATGACGGTGAAAGTTTCAAACGAATGTGTAGAATGGCGAAGCTAAATTTCGTATGTTCTTACGAAAATAGCTTTAGAATGACACAGAAATTTAAATGAGGCCGTACAATGCATGTTATCTATCAAACTGGAGTCAACTGCACTGTCCAAAGCAGGCGAGACGACGCCGCTCTATGCTGTCTGTCACGATGTGCTGTTTGCAGGCGAGTTATCGACTTGGGTATGGGTGATTCGGTCCAGCTGATCGACAAAGACTCCAAATCAGAGGAAATAATGAAAGTAAGTTTTTGTGAACAACACCGTGTAGTTAATATAAACCATCGATTCATTGCACTAATTAAAATAAATAACCACATTGGCGTCAATTTGTCGTTGGCGAGCCGTGCAGGCTGCACGACAAAGTAGCAAGCAATCTGCATTTTTTTTTACTTTCACCCTCTCCCCTGCCCTTAGGTTTTTTTTTTCTGTTTAGAACAATTCAAACAGTACAATTCTACCTAGACTACATTATTTTCAATATATTTAGTATTATTTAGACAGAAAAACGTTTCCAGAATTTAAATTTCGTTTGAAATTCATCCAAAAACTAAATAATTGTCGGAATAAGAAAAATTCATACTTGAACCAAAAAATGTTCAAAATAAAAACAAAATTTAAATAATCAGGATTCATTTTAGAGATAAATTCAGAACACTACTCTTAGTTATAATGTACATTCTTGAGAAGTTGAGTCAAGTATATGTAAAAAGTTTCTAAATTGTAGTTATGAAGAAAAATAACCAATACAGTTCAAGAACTTTGTTGTAATGGAAAAAATGTCGACAATTTGGCAGCTCACGCAACGTCCACTGCTTTCCTTGTTTCCTGCGTTACTTAGTTTTATAGGCCTACATAGTGAACCCAAATTCAATATAATAAATTTCCTAAATGCCCAAATGTATATTCTTTGGTTTAATACCAAGCTGTTTTGGTTTTGTAAAAAGTCTTTTTTCGTTTTTTCATTACGGCCGGAAGGGGAGGACCTGGGGGTATACATGTAGAATTCAAGGGGAAGATGCCTTCTCCAATTTTTAAATTCCCTGATGTTTCTTTACACACTATTGATTATAAAATCTTATGTTTTAGGTTTTTAAACACAGAAAAACAGCTGAGGTCATGTGTTGTGTTGGGCCTTATCGAAGAGAACACAAAGAAGTACTTGATAATGATGGAAAGGAGTTGAAAATTATTTATATGAGGAGGTGAAAACTTGAGAATTTAAAAAAATACATCCTTTATAGTCTTAATAAGTCTGAGAGAGATGAACATTTTGGAAGCAGGAACAGATAAGACCTCAATTCAAGGAATCTGCTTGAGTAAAAATGGGAAGCATCAAGAGCATATGCATTATAGTGAATGTGTTGGTCAAGGAATAATAATATTTGCTTGGAATGGAGTCTGTTTCAAAACTTTGTTTGTTGCCTTTATCATTTAATATTACAATAGATTAGACTTACCGGTACTGGGATGACCACTGGTCCACTGCCTGTGCTAACAAACCCCCCACCCCTCTTCAAGAAAAGAACAAAAAAATAAGAATAAATAACGACACATATAATAGATGATATAGACCAAAATGTGTTACTTTGTCATTTTTCATTATATAACATAATCTTAACATTTTGACTGATTAACTTGATGAATTTGAATTGTTTTGATTGATTGTAACATGTTGGGGATATATGTCTAAATTTTAGAATATACATTTCATCTTTAAATAATGATGTGTATCAACAAACTTAAACAGTCATTTACAACTGCCATATGGATGTTTATTGTTTTACCTATTTATTTCAATAATTTACCTTTTACAATTTACTATTGTTTACTGTTAAATGTGAGGAATCTGTGTATACATCTTTGGGAGAGCACCCTTAACAGGTTGAAATA
The DNA here is from genome assembly GCA_963971465.1 of Lepidochitona cinerea. Classification (NCBI taxonomy): domain Eukaryota; kingdom Metazoa; phylum Mollusca; class Polyplacophora; order Chitonida; family Tonicellidae; genus Lepidochitona; species Lepidochitona cinerea. The sequence goes on along the minus strand of OZ020551.1, from coordinate 104,038,694 downwards.
GCTACCCTATAAAAATAAATTGATTAAATAAACTGCAGCTAAAATTGATTTATTTCATTTTAAAACATTGTTTTTGTTTGGTCATGATACAAAAAACTAAAACAGACTATCTCATCCATCCCCAACCCAACCCAATTAATCCCCACATAAAACAACTACAATCTTCATTGAAACAAGCATACGGCACATTTTTCATAAATAACCTAGCAGATAACATTAAACTATCCCTACTCCAAAAAATTTACAAAAATTACGAATTACAACCCTATCTGACATCGATAAAAAACAAGAATGCAGCCCAAACACTTTCAAAACTTAGGACCAGCACCCACATTTTACAAATAGAAAGAGGTCGCTACAAAAACACACCACGCCCAAAGCGCTTATGCCCAGTATGTCCACTATTTGAGGTGGAAGACGAATGTCATTTTCTGCTCCGATGTCCCACAATTAAGACAGAACGTGATCCTCTCTTGCAAATTATTCCTTTGCTTTCCTCAGATTCTACAGAAACTAATACAAAACTGAATGCCATTTTCAACCCTGATCCCCAGCTTTATCCCCAAATAAGCTCTATTCTACATAATATGTATTCTAAAAGATCCCTGGCCCCACAGAACTATATACTGAAAACACCAGCTCCCAGCTGAGCACCTCCACCTTATACATTATGTGTTTTGTAAATATGTTTATTGTAACATTCCGTCCCAATGATTTTCTTTCTTAATTTGTTATGTTAAGTTAATGTTATGTTATGCCATACTTTGTAAATTCCAAAGTCGAGCAATAAAACTGAATTGAATTGAATTGAAAATTGATTGGGGTTTATCAGACTTGAAAAAACTTCATATCCCTGACATTCCTAAAAAAAAGGAAATTTAGGGATGGATGGATGAACGGTTTCAATCTCAATTTGGTATGAGAAATGTATCATCTTTGTAATTTTTTGTGAACAACGCAAAGCTCAATAATTGTGTTGTTCACAAGGACTTACTTTGAGGCGATGCCCTAATTATTTCCGCTGTATGTGGGCTCATTTTTTCCGTAGAACGACTCAATCTTTAATTAAGATATCTTTTGGTTGATGTTTTATACCAAGCTCAAGATTATTTCACTTATTCTGCGGCGTTGGTAGTTGGGGAGGAAATCTCTGACCTTCGGTGGTTTTGAACTAACTTTGGCTCCCGGTTATTTAAATTTTGTTTACTTTTCAAGCACTATTTTGGTTCGTATAGGCCGGAGACTTTATGGATTTCCCCCATTCCAACGTCAATCATTTTGTTTTTCGTTGGTCATCAAAGCCTCTTGCTCAGTATTGTGACGATCAGAAATTATGAAAAAAAAGTGTGAATTTTGGCAGCTCATGCCACTTTAATTTTAATTTCTATAATGGATAGCTTTAGAAAAAATATGGCAAGTACATCCGACTGAGTATGAAACAGCTCACACTGGGAAATTCGAGATTCTGTACGTCAGTAGCTAAACACAAATGATTAAAATCATCGTCATTTGAATCTAGCCGCACGCGTGTCTCATCCTGTTTTACGGTCTTTGCCGGTCAGTAATTTGAATCACGACAACAACAACGTTTTTTTTTTTTCACAAACGAAATCTGAACTCATCGGTCCAGGAACAATTAAAGGAATACAAGGTGACTATTGCTTGGATTTAGGATAAATATATTTATCAGAAATGCGGTAATTGGATCAAATATAACTTAAATATTTGTTGATCTAACACCGAATTTCAAATTCGATCAAACGTCCGACTTCGACGGTTTCCATGGTCGTCTTTGCTTACATAGCATGGGTATCTTTGAAATATATATCCTGGCTGGAGGAAAAGTAAATGTACAGGCCTTGGTCAAATGTGTGGACTCTCAGTTAGCTAGTACAAAAGTCATACGGGCGCAAAAATGGATAGGACAATTTAACGTAAGCAACAGCAGCGGACATTGTTTACATTTTTGACGGGCCTAACGAGAGTTGTCGGCCCTGATTTTCAAGGGGCGTGGCCTGGCGATAGGTCAATTGGCTCACCCAACAGCTTTTCTCCCCTGGTAACGGGAAGATGTCTACGAGCAGTTGGCGAGGCGAGGAGCTGCCTGGATTATTCCAAATGTTATGTGTTCAGTTTTTGGGTATTGTCATCCAGACTTTTGTAACAAAAACTGCTGTTTGAAGAGTACTAGAAACGAAATAATGTTTTCATTCAAAAATGAAACTCGTTCCCATTATCTAACCTAAATACCTTGATTCTACCATGTAAAGTTGGTATAAATGATGTAAGATATATGATCTAATTGCTGATGTGTTGGGCAGGGGGAAGATTTTATCTTAGTTCAGTAGTGATTGATTGGTGCTTTACTCCACACATTACATATAGTTTATATGGCAGCATTGTCAGGATTAGTTGGTGAGGAAACTGGACTCGTTGCCAAGAGGACACCTCCGATCTTCGGTCAGTACTTGGCCACTCTTCCACATACGGTGATTGAGGGAAAGCTTTACTCAGAAATTTGTCAATTTTTATTTGGTATGTTTTCAGTTTTTAACTGCAATTGTGAACTTTGTGTTAATGTCAGCAATGAATGTGTGTGTTTGTCAGGTGCTGAAGTAGCCAGCAGTCCAGCCGAAGTTGCATCTAAGGTCACCAAGGTCATCACAATGTTACCGTCCAGTCCACATGTCAATGAAGTCTACTTGGGTACCACTGGCATCCTCTCGTAAGATTTTTTAATTATTTTTTTGGCTTTTAATTTATACATGCCGCTTAAATATATGTTTGGCTAATTTATTACATATTTCTTCACTTGTTGTTGATAAGAAAACCTGTCCGTGATTGTAAGTAGATAGAGTTTCATTTACAATTAGTACAGCACATAATATTGGGGGCCTCGTTAGCTCAGTGAGCAGATCGATAGTCCCTCGGTCCATCGATGGGTCACAGGTTTGATTCCAACTCATTCCAAAATAAAACTGAATAAATTTTCCCTATGAGGAAAAGTTGAATTCGCAGATAGTGCAGGGTTTCATACTGACAAAGAACCCACTTCCCCTCTGTAATAAACTTGACAGCGCTGCCATATGAGTAAATAAAGGCCCAATCAATCAAAACCTTTGATAATTTGCTTTCTTCATGGTGGTGTGTTTTAATTATTGAACCATATAACTGTGTTGTCCTATATCCGAGTAAATTTAGGACAGTAACCACCTATCTTTTCAGCCAATATTAAATATTGATATAAATAATTCAACAAAACAATTTGATAAAAAAAGAAGATTTAAGAGTGAAGTCCAACTGTTACTTCCAGTTTGATACTAATCCTTTAAAACGTGTACTGTGTTCCAATGAGATGGCTTAAAACTGACTGTAAGGATGTGTGTGGGATTCGAACAACTGATATGGTTGAAGTTCAGTTCAGGTCAAACACATTAAGTGCTTTGGATTGGAATTATGTCCACATTGACTTTCCTAATTCTCTTGTTGGGCCAGAAACATTAGTGGCCAGTCAAACATAACACTCTTAGCTTAATCAAACACTGGTTACCTCCCTGTAATCTGTACCTCTAACTCCCAGTACTCTACTACTGACAGATGCTGTGTTTGCCCAGTCATTCAATGTCCACAACAATCAATACGTCTCCCTATACCCATCAGAAAGTTGTGCACTAGTTAATTGCTGCCGTACACAAAGCTCCATTCATACAACATAAAAATCTACATATCCATACAATGTATTGTTATTGTTGAGTCAAATCACACACCTCCTCCTCAGTTTTCTTGCCTTCACCGCTGAGGGCTCTATTGTTTTCTCCACTGAATTTACCTAGGGGCCACTTGATTGAAATTTACCTGCATGAATACAAAGTTTTTTACCTCATTCCCTCACCTGGTCGTGTGTTGAGTGGTGTTGAATCAAAAGTGTCACTCATCCAAGCGTAGCTTTATACAACCATTATTTGATGTCTGGCTTTATCTGGTTATTAGGCTGTCAGAGTAACAGTGGGGCTAGCTACATGGCGACTGTCTGCACACTCCACCAAACTGTACCCACCTGTATGCCATATTGGGCAAGAAGAAAGTTGTTTCTCCTCACCAATAAAGTATAATAGGCTATGAGATGTTATTGATACTGTTGATAAGGTCTGTTTCAGTTTATCTTCAGGCCCACAGACCTCTCCCTGCCTTCCTCCCCTCCTATTGTACAGCACAATACCTCCAAAGCTCAAGTAGTTCTTTAGAAAATCCCAAACATTGTCAACTGTTGTTTTTCACTTGAGCTTGTAATGATGGATGTTTGTTTGATAGTTTGATTGATGACTTTTCTCAGCTAGCTTCTGACCCTTGGAACACAAGCACTCACTAATTACTAAACACTTCACCATTATCCCAACATTTTGACATTTCCTTTCTTTGATGGGCCCTGCTGTAAGAACCTTGCTGATGCTACTGCAGTTTCTTTATCAACTTACAGACAGTGCCTTTATACAATCCCAGGGAAATCAATACCATGATGCACGTTATTATTGTGCTGTAGACTTACCATTTACATCAGATTGCTGGTTTATTTAGAAATAGATATAACACCATAGATTGTTGATTGATGTTTTTGCTGCACTTTTTCACTTACATTGCAGCATTGCCAGGTTTTAGTGGGGGAGGAAGCTAAGCTCTTTATGCAGTGGATCCTTGAAGCGATTTTCTTTTTTACAAAATTGTATTTCCACCTTGAAAGCTTCCTTGATACACTAGTACCTTCTTGTTTTTGTAATGTAATTCCTGTCACGAGGTCCAACATTCTCATAAATATAGTCTTGTCAATTTCTAATCTAAACAAAGAAACAAATTCCTTTTTGCTTTTACAAAATTGATGTCACGTCAAACAATTTTGGTTTTCCACAGATTGAGATGGTTTACGTTAAATGTTTAAAGAAGCCAGCTTAATATAATCCTCTAAAGATTGTAATGTTGATGATCAATCATCATAATCTGATTATTTCATAAATAACATTTGTTTTAGGGGTTCTATGAAGCAACCTTTTCAAAGATGATTTTTGTGTGTTAATATGTGTGTATAAGTTCTAACCCTTACAATTCAGATATTCAACACAACTAAATCAATTATATGGACTAGCCAGTTTTCTGCAGCAATAAGTAATCCTGTGGAGAGATCTCTACATCCCTTTTCGAGAAGGAGCTTATATTATGTACCATGTGCTGTTTTAATGTCCTGTATGTTTATTGTGATGTAAAGAAATAATAAAAAATAAACAAATAAAAATAAGTAATCCTTGTAGCATTTTTATATAAAGAAAAGGTACAAAGCTAAGATTTTTGCTGTTGAATTTTTATTTTGCACTGGCCATCACAATTGCCTATCCCCATGATGAATTGAGAGCTGAAATTAATACTATCTCTGTTGATTAGAAGCAGAATAATGGATTGGAGTTTATGGCTCACAATTATTTCACATCATATATTAAACCTGAATTTAATCTCCTATAACCTTCAGTTTTGGATCAACCTCACAATCCAAGCTAAAGGGTAAAAAACTCTTCTGTTTCCATGTTTTAAAATATGTTCAGGTTATTATATACATTCTTATCCAATATGGATATTTATTGTAAGAGTCGCCGTTTGGTTGAAAGTCCATATCGGTCGAGATTCTGAAGGCTCAAATCAGATTTTTACTTTCAATCCATCGTTACGAGTTTCATTAATAACAGCATTGGATGTAAATTCATTTAATGACCATTTTATCATACATAAACATTCAAGTCTAAATTAAATGATTCTGCAGCACATTTTAGCGAAATTACCTTATTATAATCCCTTCTTGCCGGAATAGAACTCCAATAGTGATTTTGCCCTCAATGTCGACTGACACGTGACGTCATACAATTGTTAGCTTGACTTAGTTTGGATGAATATATGAAAGTCTTGATGTTTTTTTCAGGAAAGTCCAAAAGGGGTCTCTGTTATTAGACAGCAGTACCATAGATCCTCAAATGTCTAAAGATGTGGCTGAGGTGGCAAAAACCAAAGGAGCAATCTACATGGATGCACCAGTCTCTGGAGGTATATCTTAGAAACTTAACACATCAGTGGTTCATCCAGGACTTATTTCAGTATGGTGTTGGTCACTCACGTACAGCACAGGTACTTGCAGGTCTAAATCCTCCTGAATATGGTTTTCAAAGGATTCTATATAATGGGTAAAGTGAGAAGGACATTAAGCTCAAACTTAGTCTTGTGATGGTATGTCAAGGAAAAAGTACTTCACAGCATTAGGTTATGATATTTTAGAGTTATCAGAATACTAGTGCAACACAGGATTCAAGTAACACAAAAGAAGAGATTTATGGATAACAACTTCTTATTTATTTATGATGGTACATTTCGGTATAGATACTTATACCGTTTTCAACCAAATGGATTCAAGTACAGTCAAAGCCAGACAAGTTTTCACCTGTGATCTCCAGTAGGTAAACCGTTCTAAGAACTAAATCCTATGCATAAAGCCAGGTACTAGCCTTTTGCATTACAAAACATACCTGTGAATTGCATAATACTAAAGGCACTTGAGTATTAAATTATTGATTAAGTTTTTGTGGTTTATAGGGTCTTTTTTAGTCCTATGTACAGACAAAATTAAATATATGTTCTCAAATTACCGCGGAAAATTGATCTCTATGGTGCTGGGAATCTTACATACACTCCCTGACGTTTGCACCCTATAGCCGAAATCACAAGATTTAAAATGTGTAAGTGAAGTGTCATGATCAATCGGAGCACTGATATTCGCTTCAACGTGAATCAATTTCAAACTGAAAATAAAGGAAATTTAGGTTTGTGTTTCCACTGAACACAGTGAGACAAAGCGTCCCATAATCCGGAAAAGGTTGACAAGCGTTTCTTTTTAACCCATATTATCACACTGCAGTGGTAAATAATTTGTTCTTTGGCTATTTGGTGAGAAATTTTTTGCCGTCTTTTTTGGATGGTATAGAAAAAAGAATCAGTTGTAAATATGTGAGTAATCTGAGCTCTGACAAAGACAGAAAGAAAAAAAAACTCCACAGATTCCAGAGTTTTTGACTACTCACAAATTTTAAATCGTCAAATCGCCAATGCCTAAGACTGGCAAAGTTTTGAGAAAATATTTTTTTGAGATTTTTGTTGCGTCAAACATGAATCAAAATAGGCCACCTAATTAAGAGACCACGTTTTCCTTGTAGTTGACTACTTAAAGCAGGTTTGACTGTATCTGGGTGACAGATAAACTCTGCCACTTATTACACTCATGTTAAATATTCAAGAGCAAATACTTTTTTGGTTTAGATTTCATGGGTCAATTATATATGGCTTGAGTTGCCCAATTTGGGGAAATTCTATGAGACAGAATTAGCTAATTGTTGATCATTTCTGTTACAATATTAAAGCTTGAATTTGTCTGATATTAGCACATATTTGTAACTTCTCTTGGTAATTGGAGTTTAAGAAAAAAAGTCCAAATACTTGAGAAGGGCGTGGGTTTCCTCCGGGCACAGATCCCGGTTTCCTCCCACACTAAAACTGGCAACGCCGCCATATAAGTGAAATAATCTTGAGCGCGGCGTAAAACACCAAACAATCAATCAACCAAATACTTGACGGCTCCATAATTATAAACTTTGGTTGATAAGAAGGCCTAGTGACATTTGTAGTTTTGGGATAACATTGTACTTCAGATTGGAGTTATCTTTATTATGTATCATTGACTAGATGTGGTTGTTTTGATGATTGGCTTACCTGCTGGTGAAAATGTTTACTTTGGCTATTAGAGGGTTTGTCACCTCTGTCCTATCTCTACCACATACTCATTGTGGCATCATATTACCAACCTGGCCGTGTTCTTTGTGACATTGATACTGTCAATTAGTTTCCCATGCATTATCTCTGCTTGTAGCAGTCAGATTGCTGTAATTGTCCTATGGCTACTGCTTCCCAGCATATGCTCTCTCCAAGGACCCGCTGTCTGTTAAGAGGGGGTTGTGTCCCGGGCACAGTTTGGTGTCCACAGAAACCTCTGGCTGCAGGGAGTGGTGGCCACGTGCTGTACCAATACTGCAGTAGACAAGTTGACAAAACAGACAGGAAGAAGACACACTGTTCAACAAATGTCACCTATCTTCAACTGATGTCATCAGCATATTGGTCTGCTATTCCTAGATCTGTTGGCCTGGGAGCCTGCTGCCAAGCCACATGACCTATCACACCCACCATTATCACACTATCATTAGACCCTAATTAAATACCACCTATTATCTCCACTGGTGCACTCTATATTTTATTACTTCTGTATCTTAAATTTTCAAGCAGTATCCAATTTTTTGTATTTGGATCTTTAAAGTTTCTTTGTCGCAATACTTGGAAATGTCCATTTTAATAGGCTCTTGTGAATACATTTGAAAAAAAAATTGTGAATGTTATTTAGATCAACATAAGATATTTTTGTTGGCAGTATTTTATGGCAGACCTGGTGTAACATATATGTGTTTTTGTTACGTTGACTTTAGGTGTAAATGCTGCTCATGATGCTGGTCTAACATCCATGTGTTTCTATTTTGTTGACTTTAGGTGTAAATGCTCCTTGTGATGCTGGTGTAACATTCATGTGTTTCTATTTTGTTGACTTTATTTGTAAATGCTGCTTGTGATGCTGGTCTAACATTCATGTGTTTCTGTTTTGTTGACTTTATTTGTAAATGCTGCTCGTGATGCTGGTCTCACATTCATGTGTTTCTGTTTTGTTGACTTTATTTGTAAATGCTGCTCGTGATGCTGGTCTCACATTCATGTGTTTCTGTTTTGTTGACTTTTGGTGTAAATGCTCCTCATGATGCTGGTCTAACATCCATGTGTTTCTATTTTGTTGACTTTAGGTGTAAATGCTCGATGCTGGTGTAACATTCATGTGTTTCTATTTTGTTGACTTTATTTGTAAATGCTGCTTGTGATGCTGGTCTAACATTCATGTGTTTCTGTTTTGTTGACTTTAGGTGTAAATGCTCCTTGTGATGCTGGTGTAACATTCATGTGTTTCTATTTTGTTGACTTTATTTGTAAATGCTGCTCATGATGCTGGTCTAACATCCATGTGTTTCTATTTTGTTGACTTTAGGTGTAAATGCTCCTTGTGATGCTGGTGTAACATTCATGTGTTTCTGTTTTGTTGACTTTTGGTGTAAATGCTCCTCATGATGCTGGTCTCACATTCATGTGTTTCTGTTTTGTTGACTTTATTTGTAAATGCTGCTCGTGATGCTGGTCTCACATTCATGTGTTTCTGTTTTGTTGACTTTTGGTGTAAATGCTCCTCATGATGCTGGTCTCACATTCATGTGTTTCTGTTTTGTTGACTTTAGGTGTAAATGCTCCTCATGATGCTGGTCTCACATTCATGTGTTTCTGTTTTGTTGACAAGGTGTAAATGCTGCTCGTGATGCTGGTCTCACATTCATGTGTTTCTGTTTAGTTGTTTTTAGGTGTAAATGCTGCTCGTGATGCTGGTCTAACATTCATTTGTTTCTGTTTTGCTGACTTTGGGTGTAAATGCTACTCGTGATGCCGGTCTAACATTCATGTGTTTCTGTTTTGTTGACTTTAGGTGTAAATGCTGCTCGTGATGCTGGTCTTACATTCATTTGTTTCTGTTTGGTTGACATTATGTTTAAATGCTGCTTGAGATGCCGGTCTAACATTCATGTGTTTCTGTTTTGTTGACTTTAGGTGTAAATGCTCCTTGTGATGCTGGTGTAACATTCATGTGTTTCTGTTTTGTTGACTTTAGGTGTAAATGCTCCTTGTGATGCTGGTCTAACATTCATGTGTTTCTGTTTTGTTGACTTTAGGTGTAAATGCTGCTCGTGATGCTGGTCTAACATTCATGTGTTTCTGTTTTGTTGACTTTAGGTGTAAATGCTCCTTGTGATGCTGGTGTAACATTCATGTGTTTCTGTTTTGTTGACTTTAGGTGTAAATGCTCCTTGTGATGCTGGTCTAACATTCATGTGTTTCTGTTTTGTTGACTTTAGGTGTAAATGCTGCTCGAGATGCTGGTCTAACATTCATGGTGGGGGGATCAGAGTTTGAAGAGGCCAAGAAGATTCTAAGTCTTCTTGGAAAGAATGTAGTTCATTGTGGAAATGTGGGCACTGGGCAGGTAGGTAACTAAACTGTTTCAAAATAATGTCCAGATTTTCTGACTGGGTTTTCATTCACTCAATATCTGGAAGGACTTCCGTTTAGATTTTTGGCTTCAGTTTGACTTTGAAGTGATACCTGAAGTAAATGAACCTATGAAGTGTGTAATAGCATTGTTTCCCCACACCCGGTGTGTAGAGGTGTTTCATACATAGTGCCAAACAGCTTTTTAAGGATCGAATCAATTGGGAAATTTTGAATTTCTTCGGCCAGAATTGTTTTTTGGGCAATCATTTGCATAGCTTATAGGTTGTAGCTGTGTTTGGCTTTAAGGCCATGACAGAAAACTCACATAATTTCTGAAGTGCTGAGATAAGCACTGGTTTGCATCATAATGTTGATGTCACTGAACTGGTTCCAAACTGACTAAATGCTGGCTATGTTTACAGATATAGGCTTTTCAGATCTATTTCAGTTTTGGTGATACACTGTATATACATGTATAACTCTGTTTCTTGTGCCTTAATGATGTGTAACAGGACAATAAGATGTATATCTCATAATATTGTGCTTAAAACCTTTCTAAGCACAGTTTTATTACATTTTGAATGTATTTTTCACACTGTTTACAAATAACTAAACAATAATATAGGCATCTTTTTCCTGATATTGAAAAGCTGGATATGGTTTATTACCATGTCTATGATGTGATCAGCTGTACATGAATAGGGAGTATGATAAACTATGATGTATTCGCATAGCGAACACCTATTGGCCTGTTCAATCCACTTTGAGTGAAGTCTGTCAGTTGGGTGTTTTTCCTAGCTAATGTTTCCAGTGATTAAACAGTTGTAAGAGTGTGTGGTCTGAAAGGGGCCTCATCTTAAAGCTGAAGATGTTGGGGTGTAGATTAGCCCCTGCTAATACATCATTCTTGTCAAACTACGAACCTTTGTTGATGAAACATTCGGTATGCAAGCCTTGCCTTCTGTTTGCCTGGATGTGATGCAGAAAGATAAGACTCTACTGCTGGACCTACATATTACACTTCTGACAACAGTATTGAATTGATCAGGAAATAAATTGGGGCCAAAAGATGCCAGCATTACCCCAACCTTGTTTCACTCATCTCATTCAGTAAATGTACCAGACTTGTGTGGACTGAAAGCTGCAAACTCAGGGGTGATAACTCTTACTGACATTGTCATAACTCATTCTCTATCAGACAGAAGACAAATGGAGCTGTTGGCAATAAATCATTATTCATCAGTTTATTACAGGGAAGTTGAGGTTTCCCCACTGGGTTATCTGCTTCCAGAACCCCCTCTGAGAATCTGGGTCAAAGGCTACCGATATCTGTGTGATCCAATCAGTTATTAATTTATTAAAATTTGTTACACTACCTCTAATGTCAACTGCAGATAGTGTCATATTGGAAATTCATTTAGTGAGTAAATTAATGGAGCAGAACTTCTCATATGCTTTGTCACTCTTCGTGTATTCTTGTCAGTTTTACCATGGATTTACAAAGAAAGAATTCTTCAAATAGTTGGACCTGTTTCATTCAGATGTTGGGGTAGCGTAGCGGAAATTACCATGCTTTAAAAATTAAGCTTTTTCAGCTCTCCCAATTTAATTTACAATTTAATATGATTTTCAGAGCTTTCTTTGACTTTTTCGGGTATATTTTTTTGGTTTTCTTTTTTATATATTTTTTTCTGCATTGCTCTGTAAAGCAGAAAATATTGTATGGTCTACTTTACTTTTGTGTTGTATCTTTTAACTCTTGGGCAAGTTTGAGTTCATAAGTACATGTACTTTAGTATGATTGTTTATTTTTTGCATGTCTATGTTTTATTGTAGGCTGCCAAGATCTGTAACAATATGTTATTGGGGATATCTATGATTGGTACAGCTGAGACTATGAATCTGGGTATGAGGTAAGAAGGCAAACACTTGGGTAATCTTGGGTATGAGGTAAGATGCCAAATAAGGTAAACACTTGGGTAATCTTAGGTATGAGATAAGAAGCCAAATAAGGCAAACACTAGGGTAATCTTGGGTATGAGGTAAGAAGCCAAATGAGGCAAACAATTGGGTCATCTTGGGTATAAGGTAAGAAGCCAAATGAGGCAAACACTTGGGCCATCTTGGGTATAAGGTAAGAAGCCAAATGAGGCAAACACTTGGGTAATCTTGAGTATGAGGTAAGAAGCCAAATAAGGCAAACACTTGGGTAATCTTGGGTATGAGGTAAGAAGCCAAATAAGGCAAACACTAGGGTAATCTTGGGTATGGGGTAAGAAGCCAAATAAGGCAAACACTTGGGTAATCTTGAGTATGAGGTAAGAAGCCAAATAAGGCAAACACTAGGGTAATCTTGGGTATGAGGTAAGAAGCCAAATAAGGCAAACACTAGGGTCATCTTGGGTATGAGGTAAGAAGCCAAATAAGGCAAACACTTGGGTAATCTTGGGTATGAGGTAAGAAGCCAAATAAAGCAAACACTTGGGTGGTCTTGGGTATGAGGTAAGAAGCCAAATAAAGCAAACACTTGGGTAATCTTGGGTATGAGGTAAGAAGCCAAATAAGGCAAACACTTGGGTAATCTTGAAAAATAATGTATACAATTTATGAGGTAAACATTCTGTTCTTCAAGTATGACGAAAATTCCTTCTTGGTATACTTCTCTAACTGACGGGGGCCTCCGTGGCTCAGTAGGTAGAGCGTTGGACGCTCAATCCGAACAGCCTTCCACCAATGGGTCGCGGGTTCGAATCCCACTCAGTCCAAAAAAATTGGAAAATTTTCTGACTGGGTTTTCACTCGAACGACCTATGTGGGATGGTTGCCAGTTACCAACGGAAGGTCGTGGGTTTCCTCCGGGCATAGAGCCCGGTTTCCTCCCACAATAAAACTGGCAACGCCGCCATATAAGTGAAATAATCTTGAGCGCGGCGTAAAACACCAAACAATCAATCAATCAATCTCTAACTGACATGACAATATTCTCTACTTTACAATGGTTTCTTGCATCAATATCCTGCTGAAGTTTTGGAGAATTTTGATTGAAAACCCCAGTTCAGAAGAAGAAGTGATTTACAAATTCCTGCTTAAATTTGTCTATGGGCCTCTCTGATCACAGAAATTCTTACAAACATAAACGATTTCATATATCACCCTGTGTTTTCACCCTTTTTCATGTCTAACAAATTTCTGATCTATTTTAGATTGGGTCTAGACCCTAAGCTACTAGCAGGCATTTTAAACACGAGTTCAGGACGTTGCTGGTCTAGTGAGGTATATAACCCAGTGCCAGGGGTTGTTCCTGGTGTCCCATCAAGTAACCAATATCAAGGGGGATTCGGTACAGCCCTCATGACCAAGGTAATATTACAATGTTAGTCATTCTAGGTTGTCTTATTGGCTTTCTTGACCAAAAGACCATTGCGATGCCATTTTTGATTAACAATTGCATGTATTTTGACCTTCATCAGATGGCGATATTATGAAATCATTTTGATCTTGGGTTTGGCTGCCACCTGTGAACGTCGTCCAAACTGGGTCAATATATTAAAGTTGCCAAGGGCCAGAGCCTTAATCTGTCTGATATTACCTGTCCTGAAAAGTTAAAACTTGCCTAGTTTATTAATTTTGATGGGATATTATGTACAGGGCCTAACTAATTTAAAGTCCTCAAATTGAAAATATATATTTAGACCTTAAAATAATTTTGGATGAATCAATGATAATCATAAAAATAGGACTTAGTTAAATTGATAAGCAGAGGTTAGCTTTATGAAGAAACCATAGATTAGAATGTTAAAGCTGACTATTTAATTTGTATAAAGAGGTGAAGTAAAGGTCCAAATTGATGATAACAATCTTAGTGTGATTGGGACCATTAATGGTCTAAGGGGAGACAACTCCAGTATAGCTTTACATCAAGACTTCATGCTCAGAAACTCAATGCCCAAGTGGCTCCCTTCAATTCCTCACTTATGTATCCCATGTAGCCAAACAAACCTTAAAACACCATGGCAGTCTATGAAAATTTACTGAATGAAAATGCTAGCAATTCGGGGTTATGGTGATATGTTATTTTTATATCAGACAGTTCTAGTATGAAATGTTTGAAATGAACAAGTTCTCAAAAAATTGTAAAATCTTTAAATGAAATTTTGTTGAATATCGACAGGAAGAGAAAAACTCGATTCAAATCTAATTTTACACTGGCCACTAAAATACAGAATACTGCTTATACATTAAAAACAATCAAAGGTTTTTCTCAGACAGATCAAACTAGAAACTTTGTATTTTTAATTTTAATTAAAAATTTGATCTATTAGGTACGGTGCTCAAAGCATATGTATGCGCACAAGCACCAAAGAGATTTGAATTGTCTATTAAAGTAAGCTAAGGTTACAATTGTTTTCCAGACTGTTTTAAAGACGATCTTTCTATCCAGGAGATGGGCTGTAAATTTTCACCTCTCTCTGTCTAAGAAAAATAACAAAAATTCTGACTGGGTTATTCACTTGATTGTCCTCTGTCGTAGAGCTACCAGGTGCTCGCTGAAGGTTGTGGGTTTCTTACAGACAAAGAGCATGGTTTCCTCACCCTCCAAACCTGGCAACAGTGCAATATAAGAGTTATTGCCCTTGATTAATGTTGGTCAGGCAAAATTTATACATAACTTATCCGCACTACTTGGGTAATTTTGATGTTAGGTCTATGGAGTTTTGTGTACATGGTGCTCATAGTGTGCAGTTGTGCCATTTGTGCATTTGCAATTTTTCTAGAATTAGTTGGTTAGAGTGATAGTCCCTTACTCCAACAAAGGCCTTCCATTGACACGGTGTTATATCTGCATAACTGTGTGGCATGCAAATAAACCTCATATGCTCGTATTAAATTGTATATGATGGTGTATGTTTATCAGCTTTCGTCTACGTGATTTTTGAAGTTCTCACATTTTACTGTCGTGTATATAATGGGAAAGTGTTGAAATGATCACTTTTAACTTATTTCTCCCCTTATAGAATGTTTAACAACGTCTTAAATTCTATTTTTAAATTGCTTTACAGCTTTGTTTACTTAAAGTTTTTAACAAAGGCGTCAGGGCAGTTAAACGCTAACAGCCGTGGCGGTCCTTCGTCGTCTTTTAACCTTTGTGTTTTTTGTCCTGATTATGTATCATGCAAGCAATATCTAGGAGAATCTCCGAATTCTCTATGTCAAAGAGCCATCAACCATTTATCTGGTATTAGACTCTAACATGCTGTGCCTGTGGCATTCATCATACCCTTCTTCAAATTTCCCCAGTAATATATGGTCTTATACAAGATTTATGGAAATGTACATGTATTTGCAACATAGGCTATTTGCATGTCATGTTTTTACCTTACAACAGTGTAGAATAATGAGGTATTGTCTATATGATTGTAGGATCTTGGATTAGCTCAAAGTGCTGCTACAAATACTCGCTCAGCCAACCCACTTGGTTCTATGGCCCATCAACTGTATAGAATCATGAGTAACTCTGGATATGGCGGACAGGACTTCTCTGTGGCTTTCCAGTTTTTACAGGAACAACAAAACAAGAAACAATAAGTCCATGATTAGTAATATCACCATATTTTCAGTCAATACTCTTTGTACACTATTTTCCCATATTGCAGGTTTCAATCTCACTAAATATCTCTGAGCTGAATTCTTCTGAGCTGGTTTTCACTTGATCGTCTAGTGTAGAATATTTACTAGGTACCAGGAGCCGGTTTTACAAAGCAGCATAGCGTAAGTTTTCACATAACTGCCATAGCAACTCATACTGTAGGTATACATTGCTATGGCATTTATGTAAAAACTTAAGGTATGCCACTTTGTGAAACAGGCTCCAGGACTCAAGGTTATAGGGTCTCCTCCCAGTAGATCGAATAATGTGTAATGGGTGTGGTTAAACATAAATCAATAATAACCAGAGTCTTATTTCTGTATTACACGAGTGACAGTCTGTACTTACTAATGAGAATGCTGAGTGTACAAGTAAGCCTTGTTCATGAAAAGATTTGACTGAGATTTAAAAGCAAAAAAAAAGTAATTATTTTTCAGATCTGTTTCATTAGGTTTTTCATCAAATTTGTTTTTTAATACACCAGTAAGAGTGATTTGGTAATACACTGAATATGTTGGCTGGGATGTCAAGATTTGTTTCAATGCAAGCAAAAATTTTATATTTACTTGCTGCGTGTAAGTAATGTAGCATTGTATTATGTGAATTATGTAACTTCTTACCACAGCATAAACATAACACTCCCATACATATCGGCCAAGTCTTTTCAAAAAGCTTTTCATGGAAACCGAGAAATAACATTTTTTTGTCATAAATAGTGCTACATGTTTTTCTTATATTGTTGTATTACACTTCAGTCGGCTTTTTATATCTTAAAGATACAACTTGAAAAATCATGACATTGCTAACAGCTGTAAATCTAGAGATGCTAATCAAGAAACTTGAAACTGGTTGAATTCAACTCGTTTACAAGCTATGTCTATCTCTGTTGACAATAAGTAACAAGTGTTAATAATGGATGTCCAGCCTTCCATCTACCTTTTTTTTTTAATATTCACTTTATGTTGATTTTTGCAGTGTTGTTTCTTTTTTGTGATATACGTGTGTTAAAAATATGTATTCGATTCACTTTCTATGTGAAATTCGTGAGGATCTCTTGATCATTTGTATTGTTGAAAATTTATTGAACAATTTTTAATGTAACAAAATAATACTACAGGCTTTGATAAAAACCTTTTACAAACACAGAAGTGCAGGACGTACTAATTCTATGATAGATCTTGCCATTATTTTGATTTATCAAATTATGTTGACCTTGTTGTAAATATAATTCAAGTTTAAAACAAAAGAAAAAAAATGCTCAAACTAAATTGTTTTCCTCTTTTTATCGTCATGCTCTTGTAAGTTGTCTCCCTTGGTTAACTGTCAACCATCGATATCTTATAACAAGATATCTATGCTGTCAACAACTGTTCACTCTTCCATTGTAAGAACTTGGTCCCACTCTTCATCAATACCGTGGACGTTTTGTTTTTTTTCGGAACTGCATGTGTATAATCAAAGAAAGTTATTTTACCAAATATAAAAATAGGTTAATCCTAGGCAGTTGAAGAAAAGTTGACTTTTTAAAAAATTGCGAGAAAGTTCACTGGTACTCGTCGAATGTCGGGTGTTTCCGAACGATTTTTGTATAACAGCTTTAGGCGTTCATTTGAATTTTTTCTACTGTGTACATTCATAATACCTAAGGGGGTATTGTGTTTCGAGAAAATCCGCTCATTTGGGCCGCGATCTAAGGCCTAAACCTTAAAACATGTACAATTTTTGATTTCCCGACGATAACTCCCGGACAGCGTGCCGCTTTCACTTAAAAGATTTTTCCACATTTAATACCCATAATGATAATACCATGGTGGGATTGTGTTTCAAGAAAATTGTGTTTCACTCATACGGGGCTCCACAACAGGCCAAGCCTACCTTTGTTGGTTGTTTTAGCTAATTGGCCCAGCCTACTTTAAAAACAATCATATTTTTGCGAGATCTTTAAACGTGGTTAAGATAGACCTCGTAAGCCTAAACCAGACATAGCGCAGTTTGGGTAATATTTTCAAATGATACCAGAAACATATAGTTGCTTAGCCAGACCCCAATAGAAAGTCAAAGTTCCTTTGCATCTATACAAAACTTCATAGCGAACAATGATGCCAAACATGCAGACAAGATACTGAAATAACTAACCAAAATCTTCATAACATTTAAAGTTTTATTGCATATTAGTCAAATTTGGTTATTTGGAAATACACCATGAAAATTAAAACACAAGCAAAAAAAATATATATGTTTTTTTTAGTTTATGGATGTCTATTTGGGAAGTCGACTCTTGTTCAGATGTATCCAGCACATGGGATCGGGTGTCAAGGTGTGTCCATGATAGCGTCCATGTTGTCATGGATACACATTTAATATCAAAAGGGAGATCCGTAACTGACCTCATATCTGATAAAAGTTGCATATATAGTCTTGGCCATAGAACTAAAGGATGTTCTATGGCATAATATTGGCTTTTAAAACAATGTATTTACAAAATAGCCAGTTATATATTTGGCTCTATATAGCTCTTTGAATGTGCTAACGAGTCTTTCAACGTCATTTAGAAGTTGAGCGGTTTATTGAAGCATTGTAATCATGCTGCAAAAAGTCCTCGGATTTTTGTCTTCATCTTAAATCGATTATCAATCCACACAGAGCCATTCAATCTTAAACAGATACCCGTAACTGCTTTTCGACGTCATCTGGATATATGCCTGCCAATTAGACGTCCAAACAGTATTGCATGCATGCTACTATCCCTCAAAGACTCGAAAACCCCACAGTGATGAAATGGTCGTTGTAAAGTCATGTAAACTGATTTTCAATCCATACAGGCGCTGGTGGCTGGGAATTGACAACTGTTCCATGCAGTCTAGATTACATAGCCGCCTCTTCGGCGATCGAATAAGAAATTTTCTTTTACTTCGCCCAAAAGTTGTTGTTTTGGGGTTCAATGAAGTCCTACACATGCTTGTTGGTCTGATATCGTTTGCACCTGTGGTTGTTTTTTTAATTATTTTAAAATCGCAAGATCTGTATATCGTAGTCCATTAGGCGTTTCCGTTGTTTTCCTCTAGTCATCCTTGGTCTGCTGATAAAATCAGCGGCTTCCTTACTGAATGGAGAGAGGTCGAGCTGTGAGTGTGAGGAAGGGGCAGCCTTCAAAAAGCATAATGGCCATTTGTGGGAGCGTACAGGCATCTTGTTTGTCACGAGCTCAAAAAATATCAAAGTCGTAGCCCACATGTCAGCAGCTCCAGAATACACTATAAGATCTTCGTTTTCTAAGAGCTCGGGGCAAAGATATGCGCGGGTACAGGAATGGAAACACATGTTGTTACATGTACGGATCGCAGCCCCGAAATCCGTCAGCATAGGATATCCTAGATCATTGATCGGGATGTTAGAAGGCTTTATATCCATGTGAATGATACCTTTGCTGTGGATTGCTGACAATCCAGTAAGGATGTGAAGAGTTGTCCAGGCGGACATTTCCTCTGAAAAGACAGTTCTTTTCCTATCCTTCCCCATCCAGTATGACAAATCTCCCATGCCATAATACTTGAAATGGAGGTAAGTTGCGCCAGACTGAGTAAAACAGGACAGCAGCCTAACCACAAACTCACACTGGACATCGATAGTCACTGATGCCTCATACTCCCCTCCTTCGTCGACCACCGTCTTCCTCACAAAGCTGCCTCTCACCGACGACATCAATTTCACATCCGCCATGGCTCCATTGTGGAAACCCTTCACGACTTCCCCGTCTTGAGGGTAGACGGACATCCAGGCTGGGGAAGCTGTGAAATGGGTACTAATGACATCTGACTGCTGCTCGGTCTCTGAAGTCAGACACCTCCACGAAAAGTTTCTTCGGTAGCCCGGTTCGCTGACAGAGAGGCTCTCCGTCCTGGATTGTCTCGTTGTTCCGTCTACTCGGTCCTCACCTAACTTAGAGACGTGGACAAATGTTGTCTCTGTATGTCTATGGACCAGTCCACATCCACAGGCACGGATAAAACTGCGGGTGATCCGCACCATGTTGTAAATACGTTTTTTGAAGCTCTGGAATCGTCTTCCCATGATTTGGCGTAGGTTTCTCGGTTACTTGCAAAGTATATTTTGATGGCGTCTTTGCAAAGTGTTGTAACTTGGTTACGACGTAACCACGTGACCGTATGGCGGAGTTGTTGCGTCACAATGTGTTGATGAATAGACCCTTTCGGCTTAGAACGACGTGTTTTTGACGTTGTTCGAACTGTAGGGCATTGACGTCATCTCTCTGTTGCGGTCGCTGTGACACGCCTCTTTTGCATTACGTCATAGCCGAAATGAACGCGATTATAACGTCAGATTGATCCAAAAACTCAATTTAACGTCATTTTGCCCTATAACGAGGCTTCTGAGCAAGCGTCAATCTGCAAACATACGGATATTGTTAGTTATATGTACAGGGAGGTCAATATGTATAGCAAAACAGTAGTGGACCAAGGACCGAACCTTGGGACATCCCTGCTTTTAAGTTATGCAATTCCGATTCTGTCCCAATAATGATAACGCGTTGACATCAATTTGCTAGATAACTTTCGAACCAATTTAAGAATTTCCCAGTTATTCCAAAATGCCGTCCTCTATGCCAGACCCTATTGAAAGCCTTTGAAATATCACCAAAAATAAATAAATAAATAAATCTTCTTTCTGATCAGGGGCCTCGGTGGTCCAGTGTGTTAAGAGTGATCGTCCCTCAATAGACCTTCCATCGATGCAGCGCGGATTCGACCAAATATAAATTGGTAAATTTCTGAGTGGATTTTTCATTCGGCTCGGTGCTTTACCAGGTACTTGCTGAAGACCGGGGGTTTTCTCCGGGCAATGAGCCCGGTTTCCTCCTCACTAAACTTGGCAACGCGCCCTATAAGGGAAATACCCAGCCACAAATGCAACCACGGCTCAGCTTGCATAGCGATAGTCTATCAGTCCGACAATGGTTTTCTCTCAAAAATTCTGAGTGGATTTTTCACTTCATTAGCAAATGTGAAGGCGGGTTCTTTTTCTCTGGGCAAAAAGTCTGGTTTCCTCCCCAACTAAACCTATCTTCCCGAGCCAAGTTAAAATCTCCATGGCTACATTTCGCTTTACGGAATAAGGCCAATAAGATTTGAACCTGGCTCTAGAAGATGCACTAAACCTGACAACACTGCCGCTGTATAACTGGGAATCATCTCGAGTGCGATGTAAAGCTTGTTTTCTGATGTCATCTGATTAAGGTAGATTTGGTATGTAGCTTTGGTCTCACTCAGATGAAACAAAAATTGAAAAATTTCTTGGAGTTTCACTCCATGGCCGTATATGGAAGAGTCAGGTACTCGCCGAAGGTCAGGGGTTTCCTCCGGGTAAAGAGCAAGGTTTCCTCCCCAACTAAACCTTGAAACGCGACTATAGGGTACATGCATGTGTCATATGTGAAATAAAACACCAATCTATCAATCTCTTGTAAACGTGAGCTTTTTTTTTGTTAGGCATCTAATTTAGAAATGGTTCGTCAAATTCAGACTGGGACAAACTTAATATCAATGGGAGGTCATGTGGTCGTCAATGAACATTGATATGTTGTGGGACAAAACATTTCAAGCAAAGTCTGGAAATTATTAATCAAGTAGCTGTCTAAAAATTTGGACCGAATTAATTGAATGTAGACATCTGATTTTTTACCAAGATGAAGGATGCGATTTGTTACCAGATTTATCAATGCATTTTACCACTTTTCTCGATCACAGCCCAAGCTTTCATAATGCCCCCACCCCCCGAATAATCAAGAAGCTCAAATAATTTTATCTCTGCTACATATAGAGAACAATTTTACATTTGAACCACTGTTCGTGTTTAGACTGAATGTAATGTTGTGTGTTAATAGGCAAAGCTTCAGGAGTTCAGAATTCCGGGAAAGTATCCTAGCATATGATGTGAGAATGGACATATAAGGTGTATTTGGGGACCTGGAATATTATTGTTTAAATCCAATACAACAGGGAAACTGAGCTGAACACTTAATTAACGTCTGTGTTTTTAAAACTCGTAGATCCGTGTTAAACCAACTGGCTAAAATCATCTCATACTGTCGGGTCGTACCTGACAATATTTTTACAAACATCAAAAGGCATTCAAGATGGTTTATCGAATCGTTATTGTAAAATAGACTTTTCATGAAGAAAGTGATATTCAAGCCTGGAAAGAAAAAAATATCAATGAATTCTAATTCAGTTTAGACGCTTTTATTATTTTCACAATCAAGGGTCCCATTTACATTTTATCCTTATTTTTTTAATCTCACAGTATATCCCCAAGAAAGTTTTATAAAATACCATTCACCCAGGGTAACCAATTTTGTTTCACTCCAAATCTTCATTTAAAACTTTGCAATATTTCTGCCAAAGGTTAACGTATTAGGTTTCAAGAGACTTGTATGTATGAGGATCGACCTTGAGGGGCCTCGATGGCTCAGTGGACAGAGCGATAGTCTCTCAGTCAGACACTTGTAAGCCTCACGTCGATGGATCGTTGGTACGACTCCCACTCACTCCAAGGAATATTTAAAAAATCTGAGTGTTTTTTTCCGTCGATCGCTCTTAGTGGGAGAGTTGCGTGGTACTTCCCAACAATCGGTTGATAACTCACGGCAAAAGGCCCGGTTGTCTTTGCCACTAAATATGGCAT
The DNA here is from genome assembly GCA_963971465.1 of Lepidochitona cinerea. NCBI lineage: Eukaryota > Metazoa > Mollusca > Polyplacophora > Chitonida > Tonicellidae > Lepidochitona > Lepidochitona cinerea. The sequence continues at coordinate 104,016,130 of OZ020551.1, read as the reverse complement.
CGTAAGTTCGGCGAAAACATCAATCAGTCTTATAAGGACCTTAGCCTGGGTTCAAACGACAGGACAAGTGCTTGGTGACATTTAACAAGTTAACTTTGATTGTTCAAAAATGGGAATTTAACACATACCAAAATGACATGTACATGATGTATATTATAAAAGTCATAAATCAAAACTTGCCATTTGTACATGTATTTGGTACCATTCGAAGGAAAAATGATCGCGCATGAATTAAATGATGTTTTTCCCCCTTTACTCCGGTCCTATCAACTTCCTTTTTCTAACACTAATCGAAAAGACTCACAAAACACCAAAATCTGGCAAGTTTTTTTGTTCATGTAAAATGCATTTTATTTATCCCCAAAGCCACGTCTGTCAAAAAAGAGTCTCTTGTTTCCAAAACCACGCCGATTAAAAAACAATCTTTTATCCCCGAAACCACGCTTGTTCCCAAAACCTCTTGGGTCCAACTCAATGTTTCCAGATTTTTCTTGCATTGCTTTAGCTTTCAATATTTCTAATATAGCTTGGGATTTATCGTCTAGCCTACGTTTATCTCCGAAACCCCGCTTGTTACCAAACCCTCTTTTATCACCAAAACCTCTTTTGTCAGCAAGTCCACGTTTATCTCCAAAACCTCGCTTTTCAGCGTATAGTGTTTCTGGGTATATACTGTTTGTATTATCCACCTTTTCTTCCATTTCTTCCGTCAAGAACTCTTGTACTTTAGCTGACAGTTCTCCCAAATTCACCTCGTTCGGGGAACTGTCTTTCAGAATGGATGCGTCGCTTCCTCCATATATGGCGATTGGGATGAGAAATGCGGTCATTTCGACCAAGAGAAAGTTTATGAGGATCGACATTCTGTCCTGTCAGACGACAACAACTTACACAACTCCCAATCGTTCTTTATGGTGCCTTGAATCTTTCACTGAAAAGAATAACAACAGGTTAACATTCTGTGATAAGTTGTTTCTCGAATTATTGACATGGGTTGCCAAATATATAGAGAATATTCACAGTAAGCTGGGTTCGCATTTACAAAGATTCGAAGTAAAAAATAAGAACTTTCTACTGATACCAGTTTCGGAGATGCACGTTTATGGTTGTGCCTATCATTAGCAAACCGTCGTATTTTGGCAGCTCATGTCACTTAAAGGAATGCGAAATGTGTTATCCAAGGCGGATGCATGACGGAATAAATACCATTTGGATTAAAAAGAACTTAGGAGGCATGTTGAAGAATGCACATTATTCATGTTAGAGATTCTCACACCTTCGGCATAAAAATCTCCGCAAATAATGATATACATGGCATGTGTGTACAATGGTGTGTATGTATAAGGGTATGTAGGTATAATTGTGTGCGTGTACAATAGTGTGTGTACATATATAATGGTGTCTATATATAGCTTTGTACGCTATTTTAGAATGAATATATGGACAGTATATATATATACACTATTCCAGAAGCGTATTTGATTGGTTTACCTACATATACGCAAAGAACAAAGTTAAGCAGCCCCCCCCCCACCCCCACCCCTGGAAAGTCTGCACCGACCGATAATATCCTTGGTGTAGGGAGAGTGTGATCATAAAGGGCAACATTCTGGCGATAAGAAATCACCATTAATGGCAATAATCTATACAATTTATTCAGGATATCGTGAGCCAAATCAAAAGTGTATTTTAACAAAATAAAAAGTTGCTTGCTGCAATCATCATCAGGAAAATTATTGAATTAGTAAATTAACCGACATTGATTGACCCGGAGTAGGGCCTGGTAGCTTAGTTGGTAGAACGTTGGGACGGTAACCCTAAGTCGTGAGTTCGATTCTCATCTCGGTCAATCAGTGTCGGTTAATTTACTAATTCAGTTAAAAGTTGCTTGTAACTATGAAACTTCAGAGCCCATCTGGCTTCGCAGGGCGAACATATTGAAGTAAAAATGTCACTTTGAGTGCGTAGAACACATCCCTAGAGCAGAAGGTCAATAGCGCACATAGCCTCCATTAGCTTCCAACCTGCGTCTCAACCCTTCAGTGAGGTCTGTTGAAGGGGTTGTGAGGTCTGTTGAAGGGGTAACTGAACGAATTTGAATCCTTTAGAGCACATTTGGGATAGGATGGACAGAAACATTCAAGCCCTAGAGCCTCCTGTACAAAATCTGCAGGAATTGGAAGCCGCATTACATCGGTTTTGGCGGCAGTGACCCCTTTAACAGATACGACGTTTCACTGGAGGGGTCCGATGTCTCACTGGAGGGGTGAGACGCAGGTTGGAAGCTAATGGAGCTATTGACCTTCTGCTCTAGGGATCTGTTCTACACACTCTTAGTGACATTTTTACTTCAATATGTTCGCCCTGGGAAGCCAGATGGACTCATACTTACAAGCATCTTTTTATTTTGTTAAAATACGCTTTTGATTTGGCTAACGATATCCTGAATAAATTGTATAGCTTATTGCCATTAATGGCGATTTCTTATCGTCAGAATGTTGCCCTTTATGACCGCGATCGTTTCTACAGCATTAGTTTGCCAACAATCTCCCTACGCCAATGACTTTATCGGTCGGTGCAGACTTTCCAGGGGAGTGCTTTTTTTCTTTGACTATACATTAAGAAAATGACTACAGTTTACCCGGGTCAAATAACTAAAGGCGTCTAAACATTTTACACTGCTAAATTATGTGTAGTAACATGAGCTCTCTACTTAGTCATATATCATTTCAACTATACTTTCATTTCGAAAGAAATATTGCCTATTGCCAAGTGCGACATTTAAAAAAACAATCAAACAAAGCTGCTGAGTAAGGTCATCAAAGAGGTTTCTCTTATGAATGCCACGATTATACAGCTATGTGAAATGAATAATCCGTATAGATTTAGGGAAAACATTAAGCAGGCTGTCCCATTCTGAAAAATATACTATGAAGTAAGAGAATGACAGTCCTAATCCTTGATGTTCTAACATTAAGGACAATACGCCAGTCTAGTTTAAGTGAGTTATTGGGCAAAGCTATGGAAAAGTAAAGAGTCACAGAAAAAGTGTTACAAGCCTACCTGAGGATGTGTTTCGGTCAGCTCAATGTAAAAACCCGAGCAGCCAATCCGGGCGATTTGGTATTCCGACAAGTCTGGCAAACATTTTCGTTGGCTTCCTTTTATACCCTGTACCCCCACCCTCGATGACGACACAGAATAACCACCTCAGCCCTCGCGCGCACAAATTAATTTGGACATTTAAATTGGAAGCTGACGCGATGGCTTTAAGGACTTACGGTCCAAATGATTTAATGATGTCAAGTGAACCTCCACAAGACATATCGATCCATCTGCATAAATAAGCTGCATTTTCTCCTCCGCTTATAGAAAAATTGCCTCACGTAACAAAAGTTTTAAGCAAAATCCGCCTTCTTAAGCTGGACATGCTTGTCAACATTCGCTTCCAATGTTGAACATGAGGTAGTTCTTACTATGTAAGAATCTCTTCTATGATATAATATTCTCTATACGTTGATGTTTCAAACAGAGGAATTTCATACATATTCGGATCCAATATCAAAATAAACTTACAGCACTTTGAGTGGGAAAGTAAGATTGCACCGACCTCTAAAACTAAACAAGTCAGATATTGATGCAGATGATATACGCTAACTGTGGCCGTGTGTTATTGTGTAAAATATGTTCTCCATACAATTATTTCGTGACTGCTTTAATCTAAGAGAGGTCATCGTTTAAGTTTAGAATGGCTGGCCATTGGTACTCAACGCCCAAAGGTCTAAATAATCAGAAACAAATTTTATGCTGTTCAATTCTGCCTCCGGGCTAACAGAATCAGTGAAGTAATTTGACCAACTATAACAACATAATTGAGAAAGCGGTCAAGGATGGGTTGATAAAACGGCACTTATACTTGGGTGCCTTGGGATACTGTGGGTGGGGTATATCCAAATGAGTTTACCGTGGCGATGTTGTCGAATGCCCTCAACCGATGCCAGGAATATGATCGGGGGTTTAAAGTTAGTCACAGATAGTGGGCCGAAAAAAAGTCATATTGAGTTGGCATTTCTGTTTATCAATGGAAAGCATGTGCAAGAGAGAAACCTAAATTATCGAAACATCGAGTTTCAATAAAGTAATATAGGCCTATCATTGTATTGCCGTTGCATCAAGAGGAAACTGAAGATCGGGGTTAAAGGGTGCATAGATTTCAAATCTTGTACTGTTATAGGGAGACAATGTCTATATCCAGTAGGCCTACGTCTGAGAGAGGAATGTATAGCCATGGTCGGTGCCAGTCTAATACCTACTGTCAGGATTACCAGTTGTTCCGATTACCAGAAGATCCCGTGGATTAGTACTCCTACAAGACACTAGCCCTTCCCTCCATCTTGTCTATGTCTTCTTAAAGCAGTTAGTCATCAAGCCATCGGTAGAAATAACGTGAGCAGGTTTAACAATAACCTCAGCAAAACAAGAACAGGGCCTGTGTAATAATTAATTTCCATTAATTGACAGCAGAGGATGGCAGGGAAATCAGCCGGCTCGCAAAATAGCGTCGCTAACGACAGTCCCTTATCTTTCAAAATGATTTCATCACAATCTAGTTCTCTTAATTTCGAGATTTCATCCCCGCACAAATTGATTGAAGTTTTTGTTCTCATACTTCTCCGTAATCGAGTACGTAAGCCAGAACATCCTATTCTAGTCTAAAGAGAATTCATTTTTTTAGTTTAGAGACAATGTAGAAAAGAGACGTTCTCTTTGCACATGCTATTCAGCTTTTTTGTTTTAACACTTTTAATTGCCGCTGCGACTTGCTTTCTTTAGGCCTATTGTTTGCTGCGGTATAAATTTGAAAGAAGTCATATACTGGCATAGGGACATAAAAAATATTTTTACTAGCATGGTTATGTGGACAAGTCTGTTATTGTCCTCAGAGATGACTGTTCACACATTGAAGGCGTTTGGGGATGGACTGAAGGGAAAGAAATAGTATTGTAGAGAGCGAATTGAATAGAGAGAAATATAGAAAGATTGAGAATAGCAATCTTGATAGCAAACATGATTTTGGCAAATCTTTATCTCGAAGGTTTCATATGTCGTAAAACAGTGTTCGATCCCAATGCAAAGTGTAGAGACGTATTAGGCATTGCCAAAGTGTTCATAATACAACCTTACTTGTCCAAACGGCATGTGGATTTAAGATATCATTAACCCCAATTCCGCTGTACCTCGTCAATTAAGTTGCCCAAACTTGATGAACCTTGTATGGGTATAGTAACTGTAGTTGTGTTTGACCATATCAGCCCAAAGATAAAGTGCATTGCGATCAATGCTTTGGGAATTGCTACAATTGAAGGTTGTCTTTCCTAGGACATAAAACACAGTTTCCTCTGCTAATAGCGATGAAAACTTGATCGGCCTTTATTCGTGAGAGTAACTTGAATAATGCAAACGATTGATTGGTTGATGTCTTACGTCACTCTTAAGATTTCACTGACCCAACTCATAGAAAGAATGCAATAGTCCTTGAGTTACAGAATGCCAAAAGGCTGGGTGATTGTTTGGTCGTCACAAATAGCGAGACCCCAGTTTACTTTTGCTACTGGACACACCATCTACCCATAAACTAGTTAGGACTGAAAAAGATTTGAAAATCCATGTAATTGTTCCTCAGTTACGGAATGCCAAAATGCTAGGTGACCACAAATAGCGAAACCCCAATTCAATTTTGGTAGAGACACACCGTCTACCCATATGATAAGCTACATATATGTAAACAAAAATTAAATGCGGACAAGAGGTTTAAAGCTATGGAGCGGACAAGAACTTGGGACAGACATCTGTATTAGAATAAATAAAGAGCGGGCGTATAAAACCACATATATGTGTAATTTGATAACCTTCCAAAAGAGAAACCAACGACAAGGGGTTTAAAAATCAAGTAACGGATTGAATTGTTGAACATTCCCCTTACATCGTCAGGTTATTTGAGAGAAGATACCAGGCTCTTTGCCCAGAGGAAACCTACCATCCACTGCTCCTTTGCAAATGTGCCAAACGCATAATGGCGTAACTCAAAATATTATGGGATATTTTAAGACGTCTGGGTTTTTAGTTACCGCTTTGCTAAGCCCTTTGAAGCGACGCGCATGACTGTACACCTATACCATAATTTCCATTTGACGTCATAAAGGGACCAGTCTGTTGTCCTACATAAGTCGATTAAAAAACAGAAACTCGCAACACAAGAATTGGTGATAAAGTTGTAAAATATATAAATTATATGCAGTGTAAAATATTCCGAAGCACAATCTAGTAACAAAATGCATACCATGTTTTAGAATTGATGGATGATTGATTGGAGTGTTGGCCACACAGGATGTTTTCGCCATGTCGTGGGATTTAAGAATTGAACATGTTAAAATTGCATGAGCTGCAAAATATAGGGAAAATTTCGTTGAAACAGAATTAGCTAGTTGTTCGTCATTTTTTTTAAGAATTCCAAAGTAAGAGATTTTCGTTGATACCACTCTTGGGAATGCACGTTAAGACAGTTTTTACATGTATAAGCAGCAAAACCCCTTAAATGTACTTGCACATTCTATTTGAATTTTGTTCGTATTTTACCACACATTTTCAGCTCGTATGGGTTACTGACTTTACCAATGTGTTTAATTTCAACATCAATCTTTAAGTTTTTCAATACACTTTTGTTGATAATAAGAATTTATGAAAAAATTACGGATTTTGACAGCTCATGCTAGACTACACTAGCTGACAGACTATATTGTCCTAAATTGGAGAATGTGTGTGGAATCCTTGTACAGAATAAATCTATTGAGACTCCAAGCAACCTCACATATGTAGATATATAACCAATGGTCAAAGAACATGAAATGACATGTACAAAATAGCGTGACTTAGTTGCATTCTTTCTTATTGCAATACATACATGAATTTTGATGAAAACAAGCTAATAGTTACAGGAATGAAATAAGTATGTGTAAATTAGATTGTGAAGTTAAGTGAACCATGAGTACAATTTTGATATATTGGTGCCTTGGTTTCAAAATTAGTTAAACTGGTACTCGAGATTGATTGATTGATTGTTTGGTGTTTTACGCCGCGCTCAAGATTATTTCACTTATATGGCGGCGTTGCCAGTTTTATTGTGGGAGGAAACCGGAATGAGCCCTTGACCTTCTACTGGTGCCTGACAACCCTGTATGGGAAGGGGCCCATGCTTCTACTGGTACCTTGTTACCATACCCTAAATGCGACCCTGGCCTCTTACTGGTATCTGGGAAACATACCTAGAATGCGACCCTGACCTTTTACTGGTATCTGGGAACCATACCCTGAGTTTGACCCTGACCTTTTACTGGTATATGGGAACCATACCTAGAATGCAACTCTGACCGTTTACTGGTATATGGGAACCATACCTAGAATGCGACCTGACCTTTTCTGGTATCTGGGAACCATACCTAGAATGCAACCCTGACCTTTTACTGGTATCTGGGAACCATACCCTGAGTTTGACCCTGACCTTTTACTGGTATATGGGAACCATACCTAGAATGCAACTCTGACCGTTTACTGGTATATGGGAACCATACCTAGAATGCGACCTGACCTTTTCTGGTATCTGGGAACCATACCCAGAATGCAACTCTGACCGTTTACTGGTATATGGGAACCATACCTAGAATGCAACTCTGACCGTTTACTGGTATCTGGGAACCATACCTAGAAGGCGACCTGACCTTTTCTGGTATCTGGGAACCATACCTAGAATGCAACCCTGACCTTTTACTGGTATCTGGGAACCATACCTAGAATGCAACCCTGACCTTTTACTGGTATCTGGGAATCATACCTAGAATGCAACCCTGACCTTTTACTGGTATCTGGGAACCATACCTAGAATGCAACCCTGACCTTTTACTGGTATCTGGGAACCATACCTAGAATGCGACCTGACCTTTTACTGGTATCCGGGAATTATACCTAGAAGGCGACCCTGGCCTTTTACTGGTATCTGGGAACCATACCTAGAATGCAACATGACCTTTTACTGGTATCTGGGAACCTTTTACTGGTACCTGAAAACTATACCTAGAGGGAGCTGTTAACCTTTTACTGGTACCTGACAACTATACCTAGAGGGAGATCTTAACCTTTTACTAGTAGCTGAAAACTATACCTAGAGGGAACCCATGACAAGCATATCTGGAGAGAGCAAGCCAACAGACCTTCTGTCTATCCATTAGAGTCCCCATTATTATATACGTACATACACTGTAGGTGGAACTCCAACCTGGACTACATGTACACTGAGGGAATACTTGTGAGAAAAATAAGATATAAATATTGGGATATCATAGATTTAACATAAATATATTGAATCACAATTTATATTTTGGTGAGATCTGAGTCTACTCTTAAATCAAGAGTTATAAAATTCACAATCAATATTTGGAATAAAATAAAATAAAAAAATGTTGTATATATTGCAGTCAACGGACATAGAAATGTTGACATTATAAAATAAAGGTGCATCAAGATTTCTCTTCCTTGTTCGTTGTCTTTTCCAGGTATGCTGGATAACCTTTACAGGCTTTCTGCATGGTTTCCAGGAATTGAGGTACACCAGTCTGAAAAATCAAATAACCAGAGATGTAATTTAAAGACTATTGTACGTATAATATTGAAAGATATACACATTTAGAAAAGTTCAAACAAAACAAGTCAGTAAAACTAATGGATGCTCCTCGGCCATAAAAAAAGTGACACTACACAACTAAATGGTGGTGAGTAAATCCTAATGAAATTTCAAACCAATCCTCACAATTTTACAGGACAAAAGATATGGGAAGAATTGGATGATTTCCAGAAACAAAAGGCAATAAATTATTGATATTACAGAGGATACTACTTGGACGTAGTGACAGTTTCAAGCCAATACTCAAAATATCAAACAAGATACATGTTTCTAGATGGACAGATGCAATATGCAATATGCTCAGTCACAAGTTTTGCTTTACATGTACAAACCATCAAGAAAAATCATCAAGAACAGAGCAGCAAGGACAGAAAATCAATAAAATTTCCCAATTTCTTTTATTTTATGGTTTAGTATTTTATGCAATATTTTCCTTTCATGTCCTTTCATAGCACTTCTGAGACAAACAGCTACATGTTTCATGTATATAGGCCCAGTCAGCATTGGAGTGAGAGTGATTTGGGTTTGCGCAGACACCCAGCAAGCCCCCTACATGTAACTCCTATTGCTGAGCGCCAAGCGAAGCAGCAGCAGCTCCCACTGTTAAGTCTTTGGTCTGACTGGACCCAGACTTGAACCTGGATCTCCCAGCCCTGAAGTCAGCATTGGAAAGCACAAGCCAGTGGTTAAAGACATGTTTAACTGACCATCCTTCAATCAAACTATCTAGTGAGCTACATGTACATGTACCATTGGCAGGACAAAAAAAGGTAAAAAAAAAAAGGTAAAAAAAAAAAGGTAAAAAAAAAAAGGTAAAATGAGTGACTGTATCTTACCTTTGCTGCCCAGTTAATTAGCCAAGTTGGAATCATTCCTTTTGGGTTGTCATAGTAACGCATAAAGGCTGAAAATATGAGGAATGGTTATTTAAGTCCTACATGTATGGTCACAAGATGGCGAGCAACAGTTTCAGATGTCAATTGTCTTTTGGATAGGAACAGGATGATTTCTTACTATAGATTGCATCCAACTTCTATTAGAATATCCCAAGACCTAACTCATGCTAGTGCTATATTGGCTGTATGCTAAGTGGATTATATGATTAACCAAGTTAAGCAAATCCTTTAAACTTTTGTATTATACTCAAGTGCAAATCTGTAAGTGAAAGGACCACAGATAAATACATGTAAGAGAGCCTTCAGATACCAAAAGTTCATTAAGTTAGCAATTTACAATTTGAAGAGCTATTTCCAAATCAATTGTGATCTCCCCAACAACTGGCTACAAAGTACCTTTAGTGCCTCCATTTCCATCCGACATCAAGGCTGCCGTTTGATGATAATCTTCAACCCGGATTGTTCCACTTTTTTTCAGGAACCTGATTACCTAGTTTACTGCTCTCTGCTAACACAACCCACACTTTACAACCGTTCATTTCAACACTTCTCATTTCACGTTTGAAGACATACTGTTTTAATGAGGTTAAGGAAATACTCATACATGTATCTTATATCTTTCATGATTGACAGACAGTGGAAATGCCTTTTGCATCTAGGCAATACACAAAACCTTCTCCCATAATTTGAAATTAGAATGATTTACAATGAACCAAAGCAAATTACCATTTTGGTGGATCTAATCTACATATATATAGATAAATATTTATAAAATTCATTTAATTATATTTCACTGAATAAACAAAAATCATTAAATTTCACTAAATAAACCAAATTCACTCAGTATGACTAATAAACAAAATTTCACTAATATTTCACAAAAAATAACAATGAGTTAAGATCACTTATAGTGATGCCAAGGATACATCTCTATTCGACATAGGCCAGGGAAAATTGACACTCCAATAAACCACACTTTCTCCATCAATCTTAATTTCTCTCAGCTCTGCAAATATAAAACATCAATTTCTGATTAATTTTTTTTTCAAGTAGTATGTACGGACAAATTTAACACTAAAATGAACTATGTTATTGACCATGCAGTTTGATTGATTGTTTGGTGTTTTACACCGCGCTCAAGATTATTTCATTTATATGGCGGCGTTGCCAGTTTTATTGTGGTAGGAAACCAGTCTCTATGCCCGGAGGTAACCCATGACCTTTCGTTGGTACGCTCTACCTACTGAGCCACGGAGGCCACCCTATGCAGTTTGACAGTGTATAAGACTATAAGTAGCACACATATTTCATCTAAACCCTGCAACACACATGCCGTCAGCCCAACGTGTTGGACTGTAAAGTTCATAGGAAAAAGGATAACACTTTAATAATGTTACAGTATATCAAATCCCAATCTAGTTCCTTTAGTGCTAACTGAAAATTCAGCATTATTTTCTCTCTCCAAACATTTAGAATTTACTGGGTAATGAAGGTCTGTCTTTACCAGCGCTTCTGATCTTTACTTGCTTATCTCCCTTAGGAGTTTAATATGACTTACGTCAAAGAAGAACAGCATCTCTTCCAGCATTGCAAGCATTAACATAAACTGCAGGTGTACAGCGACTTTAAATATTTATGAGGTCACACTACACCTGTCGTACATAGTAATACTTGTAATTCTACATCCCTTCAGCCATTTCATATGTCTAAGTAAAGAATTCAATATGGTGATGTGAGCGGCGTTTAGTAGCAATGTGAGCGGCGTTTAGTAGCAATGTGAGATTAGGTGAAAGTGACTGACGTAGACACTACCGGTTCCCTATGGACCAGTAATTTACGAGTTATGGGTCGATAAACTAAAAAATGACCCCATCATAAATCTGTTTCAGCGTGATTTTGATAATTTAATCATAACATTATACTATAATAAAAGTAACCTAATTTTGCCTACTGGTAAAGGCCATACAACAAATATATTGAAAAGCATATAATAATAATCAGATATATATAGGCTTGGATTTTTCTGTTCTAAACACTGCAGTAATTTTATACTTTCTCAGGATTTGTCGGTAAAAAATAGTAAAACGCTTCTTATTTGTGCCTCCTTTTAAATATTAACCTGATTTTGTATAATTTATTTTCATATCTTGTCAAACAAAAACCCAAACAAAAATCTGACATGGTTTGAACACCATCGGAGAGACATGTGATTAATTGATGTTTAGTGAGGAGCTTTAGTGAGGAGGAAACTGGTCTCCTTGCCCAGATGAAACCTCCGAGTTGGTCTACCAGCCAACTCTTCAACATGCAGCAGTCCAGAGAAAACATCCAACATGTGGAATGGTTGCCTCTCTGTCCAGCAGAAAGTGGTGGGTTTCACACCACGACTCTAATTTACTGTTGGTCGCTGTAAGCAATTTAAAAGATCTTGGAAATTATTAAATATATCTGTGTGATATAAGGCTTTATTTCGTCTTTCATTTAAATTACTTGAAATTTTAATCCAGACGCCAGCAGCCACAAGTAAAGGATACTGCATATACTTTTTATAGAATTTGCCATGATTCATGATGATTGTTTGTGATTCTGATAGTGTGAACCAATCAATGAACCTAGATGAATAGGTCAGCAACATAGCCCGGAATTGGCTCCAGACCCCACACAGTCCCTGAAGCAATAGTGGACAAGAGAAGCATTCTTGTCTATTTCTTGAAAAAAAAAAACTGGATAAATTTACCCAAAATTTTTCATAAATGAGCAGAATGGCATAACTTATATACATATACCCTTACTTATGTATTAATTTGTTTGACTTTCCATAATCCTCGATACCGGCCCAATACTTAGGTCCCCTTAAAAGCCATATAAGTATATCGCTAAATATATATAGCTGTAGTCAAATACAGAAGCTTCACTCCTCTGTGATGTCTATAACAAGTCAATAAGGCAGGGCTGTCATTATAGGGAGAGTGATTGATCTCCTTCCCCTCCACACACCCCCAGAGGGGTCTGAGGAGACCTGTTTATCACTCCCCCAACTCTCCCGAGCGATTTCAGGCGAGTGTTCATTTCCCCAAGATAAAACTATTCTCCAACCCTTTCATGTCCATTAAAATAGGATTTAACTGTATGACTGTTTTCTCCAAAATTTGTTTTCACTCGAACGACCTATGTGGGATGGTTGCCAGTTACCAACGAAAGGTCGTGGGTTTCCTCCGGGCATAGAGCCCGGTTTCCTCCCACAATAAAACTGCCACCGCCGCCATATAAGCAAAATAATCTTGAGCGCGGCGCAAAACACCAAACAATCAATCAATCTCCAGAATTTGCACAACAATTCTGACTTAGATAAGTATACCAAAATAAAAATTTCTTCTGTAACTTCCGATGCTTTTATTGCATAATGATCGTGTTCTTTCTCTGAAAAACATGGGAGAGGAAGTGCACTCCCATTGAATTTTGGGAGACCATTTTTGGGGAGAGTGAAACAGGTCACCCTGACAGTTTCGGGAGAGCATATTATTGTAACTCTCCCAGTCTATTTTTAATGACAGGCCTGATAAGGGGAGGTAATTCATGCGTTGAAATCATTATAATTTGCCCATTGTTGCCCTGTAAGTTGAAATATACTATATGAAGTAGGTATTTACCTTTAACATAGGAGTCCCACTCTCTTCGATAAGGAATATCCATATAGACTTGGGCTGAGGTTTCAGGGGCTTCGTCCAGAGATCCATATATCTTATACTGATACAGGCCTGATTCCTGTTGGATACAAATTGAACAGATATACTGATACAAGCCTGATTCCTGTTGGATACAAATTGAACAGATATACTGATACAGGCTCGATTGTTCTAGGATACAAATTGAACAGATATACTGATACAGGCCTGATTTCTGTTGGATACAAATTGAACAGATATACTGATACAGGCCTGATTCCCGTTGGATACAAATTGAACAGATATACTGATACAGGCTCGATTGTTCTAGGATACAAATTGAACAGATATACTGATACAGGCCTGATTTCTGTTGGATACAAATTGAACAGATATACTGATACAGGCCTTATTCCTGTTGGATACAAATTGAACAGATATACTGATACAGGCCTGACTCCTGTTGGATACAAATTGAACAGATATACTGATACAAGCCTGATTCCTGTTGGATACAAATTGAACAGATATACTGATACAGGCCTGATTCCTGTTGGATACAAATTGAAGGTGTTATTACGCAACTTAGGGCACCTATAGGGAGAGCAAATCAGTCATGTGTGAATTCCACATATTTCACCGGCACTGTATTGCCCATGTGACTGAGCGTTTTTCGTTCCAACATGACGTTTAAATCTGACGTTATGGACCAAAATACATCAAATGGAATCATTGACTGATCCAGAGACATTTTGATACCTGTATGTACAGGTATGGGCGCCCAAACTCACAAGCAAAAAATCTGCCCAAATTCTTAAAACCAACAGATTTTAATGTCAAAATAGCATTTAATGTTGAATTTTGGGCCAGAGATGTTGTTTTTGTCTTATTGTTGGAACATTTTGAACCGAAATGGTATGTCCAAATTTTCCCTAGATCAGTCCCTGGGAATTGCAACGTCATCAAAAACGTTCTAAATGGCGTCTTCTGTCACAGGATATCACAAAATCTCGTAATGATTCTTATGAGACTTGCGCTCCCTATACCTTGGAAGCTTTGAGGTCGTATATATTCTAAGGGGTTTCGCACACTGTTCAAAAATACATAAGAGGTAGGGTAATAAAAGTGAGAAAATCCATCAACAGTGTGGCTTGGAGACAATTGAAATATCAGGGGGGGGGGGGGGGGGGGGGTGAAACGGCGACGGTCCACGGGTCGCCTTGGATGATTGGAGGGTAGGACGTTCAAGATCTTCAGAAATGCATTTTGAATGGTAATTTTAAGTTTTATTTTTCAAACTAAGAAAATTATACAAGATGTGTTGAATGAACCCTGAAGGATACCTAGTAATATGCAAACAAAAAGCGTACAAATTCCTACATTATACTTGTGTACCGAATCAACAGAATCATGAGCTTCTGAGAGCTCTACCCCACGATCTAAAAATGTGTTTTAACTGCTGTATCTTGAGAAGATATGAAAAGAAGCGTTCATTCACTGGCAGCCATCTCCCTTGCAGACGACTCAAAGGGAGATAACTCTAATCCAAAGACCCCCCGCATTGATACTGATATAAATTTTTTGACCGTTGTGATATGGCTGATATGGGTGAAATCTGGGTGCTGTAACGCTACCGATATCGCATATGCAAAAGACCACATATTTTTGATAGGTAGGTATATGATAAATTGGGTTATTAATCAGTCAGTATACATAATAATAAGTGTGATGACACATAAAACATTGAATGATTTTTTAAACATGCAGCAAAGCATGATATTACAACTAGAACAAATATTCACGAGAGGTGTGTGATTACTTCCAAACATTTTGCTTTTCACTTACATTACAATTTTTTCTTACTTGCATCTCATTGTAGTAAAACAATCCTCTAATCGACTTATGAGCTAGGAGCTGGGGCCTCACATTAAGATTAACGGAATAACGCTTGGCTACATGCCAGAGATTACATGTACTTGCATCAACAAAGCAGGGTAATTCAATAATATTAAATGTCTACAGGTACCTCGTTATTTATATTTGGATATCTATGGTGGGTATCAATCAACGGAGTAAGACCTTTACTTTAGTAAAGCGGGTTGCCTTGATCTGATTTTTGTGATCTGATTTAACAATAACACGTTTGCTTACTTTGGGGTATTTTATTCATCACAATCTCATCTATATAGTCTTTGACTATACGCCTATCATAGTGTTTGTAGCTTTTCATTACACCTACCTCATTATAAAGACGATAAATAGTGACATCATGTGACTCTGTAAAGAATTCCCAGTCATCAATCTGAGGTTCAAATAGTTCCTGACAGGCAGATTCGAATTTTGATAACTCGAACATATTGTCTTTTAAATATATCTAGCCCAGATTTCGTATAAAATAATATTGTCTGTCAACCACAGATCCTGGTCCAGATCAAGGTGCCCTGTTCTGCAACTTCTGGCTTACAGTTACAGTCACACAGTGTTGTTGTTGTAGTTCGATCTCCCTTATTTTAATACTTAGCTTGTACAAAATAGGGCCTCTACTTTAAGAAGATTGGAAATGTAATGCATAGAAAAATACCTTTCTCAATCAAATAACCGTGAAATGAAGTACATTATTATGAGTTAATGAGTCATTTACATGTATAATAATAAGTAAGACTGCACTAAACTCCAAGTCGTTACCATGACAAGCTTGCACATGTTTGAAGTCGGCTTACCTCCCCTGACCACACCAGGGTGCCCCCGAATCAAATCGATGAGGAGGGGTTGGGTGGGGTGGATGGGAGAGGATACGGGGTTTTTGGATAATAGGGTGTTTTGGGTGATAGGGGTTGAGGGCTAGGTTAAATCGAAGGAAGCAAATACAGGTCAACTGGCTAAATTACCAGCGAGATAGTTCAATAAACTTACAACAAAAGAAAAAAGGAATATTCATGTAGAAAAACTAAATGCCAGCCTATGGACCTACACCTACGCTTAGCCTACTAACATATTTATGTATGTTTATCACGAAAATGTTTGCTACGGATTAAATATCACTACAGACCCATTTATATGGTTCACAAAGTAGATGATATTTTTCAACAATATAAAAAGTATGAATATTGAAGACAAACGTAATCTATCCCATTTTAGTAAGCTTTTTTTCTGCGATAATGCTTTCTGACGGCAGTAGGAGTTTCAAACATCTGTAAAGAAGGTTCCAAAACAGAATCCAAGTAACAATAAACAACCGAACATCGATACAAAAATCCAAAGCCTCCATCTTTCTGGAAAACAGGTATAATGTGCGGATTATAAATTAGACCACTTTCATGGGAATGAAACAATTTTCTGAAAAAAATATCACACCAAAAATAATATTACCTGGGGATCTCGAAAACCTAGCATTGCAAGCAGGCTCGAGAATAAGGTATAAGGATTGCAATTATATGCTATCGAAAACCAACCTATATATACGCCACTGCATACGTGTGAGCTCTACAGAGAATGTCGTATTGGGTCAAGTATCGTCTTCTAATCAACAGCAAGAAAGAATAATGCACACGTGTTTTAGAAACTTACTTAAAACAATGCATGCAAACCATGTTTCGAGATTGTATCTTGGGTCTCTGGGGTTCAGGCGGCAAAGTGAGTCCCTCAACCCGACACGGGACGATGCGGCGCAGGTTCGAATCCCAGTCAGACCAAATTTAATAAAAATGGATTTTTCACTCGTTCATCGTGAAGGGTTGTTAGGTACTTGCCGGATGTTGGGGGTTTGTATATAAGTGAAGTAATCTATATATAGTGCGGTGTTAAACACCAATCACTCAACTGAGATAGTCTTTCATAGCAGTTGAGCAATCAGCAAAACATGTGTGAAAAAATCACTGTGTTTGTCTTTAAACATATATATATTGTGATGTAGCCTACTTTCAATACCACTTGAGTATTTTGTGTTTAAGTGAATTCCTATATCTCGAAGCTATCGTCTTGTCAGCCGTGATGGGCTCGGACCCCAACTTGAACATTGTTGGCTTATGTCGATAATGTTATGAGCGACTTTCATCTACTAACAATTTTACTCACTTGTCCTTGACCAAGGTAAGGTTGGTTAAATGAAAAATATAAAGTATTTCATTTTTTGGTTTTCAAACTATTTATTTTTCAAGTATTTCTATGTACATCTTCAACTAATTATATAGCCTACGGCATCGGCTGTACATGGTTGTCAATAATTCGGATTTTAAGTATTTTAGCTTGTCTGATTGTTTTTGTTTTTTTGTTTTTTGTTTTGCTTCTCTTTTAACAAGTATATAAAGTCGAACCATTGCTCTCCAATTAAACAGCTATACATCCATGTTCTTTTAGATGGTATTCGGCACTGCTAGTTGTATACTAACAATAACACTGTTCCTGATCACCTCGGTCATCTGTGACGAAATCCCACACAATGCACAGGATCCAAAATGGCTCATCGACGGGATTGACGTATCCTTAATCCCAGCTGAGTACCAAATGGTTGCGTATATGAGGCAGATTTCCCCCACGTTGAACCGATGTCTTGGCGCTGAAAGAAAACGGATTTCAAATAGCCTTTGTACGACAGAAAGTTGCGTGAAGCTTATGAAATTATACGAGGAGTGGAAACAACAAAACAAGTATGGAGTAGTGGGAGAACGTTTGGGGAAAACCCTTAATAAACCTACAAGAGTCATATGAATGATAATATATACGAGAGTATTTATATTCAAGATGTAATGTTTGGTCATAAATCTACGTTGTACATTGAGCATATTTAATCTGACTAATGATTTTTTTTCTTGCGGCTCAATAATTTAAGCTTTAAGCTTAATCCGCAAATAGAGTTTATGTATTACTACTATTGCATATAGTTTGTTTTCTTTGTTCTGTCAAAATGTAAACATGTCTATAGCGAAACTATTGATCCGACTTTGTGAGTCAGGATACAAACCCTAAAGTTAATAACCGCCTTTTGTCAGGTCTTAATGCTGACCCAATTGAAGATGTTGCATCGATGAAGAATTACAAGTATCTCGATAGCCACACGCCCGGCCAAGTTATGTATGTATCCTGGAGCTAATATAATAGCTAATGTAATGATCATTCTGATATTGTTTGCGTTTGGCTGTTTAATAAAATAAATTGCTGGATATATAAATTGTCGTGGTAAAGTTTTATGTATGAAAACAGAAACTGCAAAAAATATTGATCGCAACGGATTCTTATCGCAATATCTCTCCAAAATCCCAGGTTCATTTCCCGCGATGGTAAGCACATAATCCCAAACCATCCCTCTGATGTGATATTCCGGTAGCTTGATGCTCATGCAACAGCATCACTCAACATCCGTTGACTCAACACGATTCAACTTCATGTTGAGGGGAAGAGTTGAGTTGTGTTGAATAGTGTGGACGGTTTTTTCAACAGCACCCAACAACACTCAACAAGACCCAACAGGCCTCACCAGTGTCGAGAAAATAATTGCATGACAATTCTTTTTCAACTTGTTGAGATAAGTTGAGTGAAGTGAATCAACTCACGGACTGGATTCAATCATGTGATTGTTTGGACACTTTCATCGTTTGAGAGCAGGAGAGTGGCAGGAAGAGGGTTCGAAAAACTGTCTGATACAAAGATCAAGCAAACAAAGAAGTTTGAAGAAATTAATTGATGAGGATACATCCGAATTTCAAAAAAAAGTTTTACATTCAACATATTTTGCCAAGAGTGGAATACTTTCTTGTAAATAATGTAGGAACAGAGGAGTGCTTTATATTTTTTTACAACATAAATTCTATAACCTGTCGTTTTAAGCCTGTTGTTTTAACGATTTATTTGCTTCTCTGGTCGAAAGAATTTTCTCGACGAATAAAACCAATGTCAGCAATGTAAGAGAATTGGAAAAAAAATCGAAGCGCCATCGCTGCCTCTCTGAGATGCCAAAGTGCCCTACCAGGCTGAGGCGAAGCGTGTGTGAAATGCCCTTGAATCAGCCTTAAAGAGTATGTAATTTACCAAACACCGCTCAACTTTGTTCAACATATTGGGTGTTGTTGAGTTATCGTGTTTTATAGTGTAGACAGCCCCTCAACATACCTCAACTTTAAGTTTAAGGCCTCGTCTACACTACTCAACATCCCTCAACTTTTGTTAACTCAACACGATTCAACTTAAAGTTGAGGTATCACATTGCAAACGTTCCCTCGTCGGCAATTTGCTCAAATGTCCAGCAGAATTGCTCCACAGAACATTTTTACGGTAGAACATTTGGCCCACAGAACATTTGACTCACAGGACTCGTCCCTTCATAAATTAAATCTCTAGAATATGACTTCTATGGCCATCCTCCAACAAAACCATCCATGCTTTATTTATAGTAACGAATTGTGGGATTTATGCCCCATTGGCAAAAATGTTAATTGTAGCGAAACCCAATGGTACAGTTAAGGTAAATGTAAACTTTCCCAAGAGAGCCCGGGTTTATATGTCATTTTTGCCAAGATGGGCCCTGAGATAAACTTGTATTTGTAAGCAGCATTCAGTTGAGCTTTGCTATTGGAATATTTTCGCTGTATCAAAACATGTCGAAGGGAACTGATTGAAATGCTATTTTGTGAAGTGCGCCCGAGTGTATTTTGAGACAACCGATATATGTGTGCACTTGATGATCTTTATTTGATTAGTATATCTTTGTAATCCATTAAGGAGTGTGTTTCTCCTCCATTCCATTGTTGATTTCATTTTACCACGCAGGAGATAAGTTTGTCTCAATAGACCCTCTCAAGTGCTATTTCGGTCTTCTATGGAAGGCTGTTTTGACTAACTTGCGAATAAGCCTGCTAGTGAATGTGTATTAATCGTAAAACGACGTTTTTTCATTCAGTTTGCACAAAGGTAACAATACGCTCGTTGAAATGAAGTCTTTTGGGGCGCGATGATGTTATATGCGAAACTTCACGATCTTCTGAGATGCATTTGCTAAGAATAACATGATGGAGGGTGTCGGTGGCATTGGTAACATACACAAAGGAGAGTACATGCTAATTCTTCTACTGGACGAAGGTCTTTAACTTTACCATTCTATGACGGCCAGGATATGGGATGGAGATGAACATTGCACTGTGATAGCCCCTAAAATATTAGTCGTGTGTTTTGTTTTCTGCATTTCACCTTTTTACACCAATCACAAAACCATTGACATAACTTTTAATGAATATATAAGAATATTTGGGTTTAAGTGATGCTTTTGTGAGATGCGAAAAGTTTTGAGATTGTGAGAAAATCAAATAAAAAAGTGTATGCGTGATGTTTAAATTGTTCTCTCTTTTCACCATCATTTCGCACATCATTGATTTATCGAATTTTGTGTGTATTTTTCGACAATGTGTATTGTTTATGAAGGTAAATCTTCTGCACCAGCTCAGAATAATTAAAGGGGCGCGAACTGCCAAAATTCAAAATTCTGACTTATTTCATTAATTCTGATTGTCAACACAAGTCGAGTGTTTGAAGTAGGCTACGAAGTCGACGGTGAAATGAACAAATATCGACAAAGTCAGTAACCGTACGAGCCAAAGACGTATGCTGACAATTCACGGGCAAAATGTCAACGAAGGTATCCCAATTTTTGGCAGCCCATTTAATTGGAAATCTGTCTGGTGTCAGTTATAATCAAAATATAATCAAATGTTATCTGTTCCTAATCGCCTTCCATACTTTTACAAATCTATAGATAATAAACAGCCACTCTTCCCCCACCTAGCTATTGTACCGATTTACTTTTCAATTCGTGCAGTAAAATGTAGGGTAACGCATTGTTCCAGCTACGCGAGAGCTGATACGTGCAAATAGAAACGAAGTTGTTTTACATTTCCAAGGCCAGAAGATTGTTTGGGAGTTACAACATGTCTGTCAGAAAGGTAAGATTTACATGTATGAGTGCGCAATATAACAATAGACATGCTGCACAAATCGGTGAAGATGTAAGTTATAACCGATCGGTTGTAAAATGTTTCAATTGCATTAACAAGTTGAACCGTTACAATAATGTAAAGAATTGCTTATGGTTATCAACGCCAATCATTGTCACCTAATGGCTTTGATAACAATGTAAGAACTACATCGAAACGTCGTCATCCAATAAACGAAAAAGTTGTTATCCTTTCATAATTCTTCACCTTATTGTATCTGTGATAGCCATGTATCTCAATGGTATAGATTATAATTATAGTTACGTTAAAACTATCGTCATCGCCGATTTGTGAAACTGATCTCCGGTTTCAACTGGGTAGAGCATTATGTGTTACTATTGTTTTCAATGGGCTTACTTTTTTTAAATTTAATTGTTCAGCTTCCTCATGACGGAATAGGATATCGTGTTATGTTACCATGAGATTTATCAAGGATAAATAATTGTTTTGTTCCATCAGGCATATAATGATAAACCTTGGATAAAACTGTACATCAAAAACGGACTTGAAATGCCCGAAACCACTATGCCACCAGGACATAAGCTGCAAAACACTGATTAAAAGACACAATGGATTTCAATTTCATTTAACACCTTTTAACAACCATTTATGCTGAAAATAAAAACAGTGAACTAAACGCGTGAATTGTAGAGAATAGGTAATTGCTTATATTTACAACTTATGATTCCATTTGTATGAGAAAATTAGTGTTGTCAATTTATGGCTTGTTACCTTACGCGACGTTCTAGATTATCAGTTTTATGCCAGTATAAGGCTGTTTATGGTGAGAGGGAACCTCGGCCATTGGTTTTTGGGCTTTCGGATTGTGTGCTATTAAGACAAAACACGTATTCTATTATTGGAATATCAGTGGCTTTGATAAACGCTAATCAAATTGACATTTCTTTCTGTAAATTTATGAGATCGAAAAAAATTTGTGTTTTTATTTTAATTTAACTCGAAAGGAGTGTTTTTTTTTATACTGATGGTTTTCTTTTGCGGGTAAAAAAAATATGCATGGCATTGTATGCTGACAAAGCAAAAAAAACCCCACTTAGACAAACAAATGAATAGACCCCGAGTTGTCTTTTTGATACACGACAAACAAATGAATGTGTGTTATCTGTGAAAATGGACCCTGATCTCTCAATGATCGCGATCGCTCCTCTCATCTACATATTAATGTTTTATTTTCCCATCAGATCTGTACAGAGGGTCATGACCATAATTTATCTGCTAAACTGAAATGAAAGAGGTCTCAAATAAAAACTCACTTATCAAGTAACAAATCGAGGGTAATATAATTCACATTTATTGTGCGTGTTCTCGGGTCCAAAGAACAAGTAAACAACAAATCTCGAACACATTATATTAGAATCCCACACATATGTGGCTCTGTCATTAACTGGTAGAACAGTCATCCGCCCACTCCTTATGGACGCGCATATTTACCTCTACCTACTTCACTCAAGTAAAGGTTTTACTCCTCATTTTGATAGTTTCTGACATTTACTGGTCGTCGACCAGGTACCGACCCATAAATATCCAAACATAAATAACGAGAGACATTTAATAGGATTGAACTACCCTATAATCTAAATAAGACGAATGTAGACAGTTTAGTTGGCGTACTTGGCCACCACCAAACTGGTTTAAGCACTATACATTTGCAACTTTCTCTTCTCCGCCAAACTCACCACCAAACTGGTCTAAGCACTGCATTTGCGACTTTCTCTGCCCCGGCAAACTCCCCACCAAAGTCGACTAAGCACTACATTTGCAACTTTCTCTACTCCGCCAAACTCAACATCACACTCGCCTAAGCACTACATTTGCCACTTTCACTACTCCGCCAAACTCACCACCAAACTCGCCTAAGCACAACATTTGCGACTTTCACTACTCCGCCAAAGTCACCACCAAACTCGCCTAAGCACAACATTTGCGACTTTCACTACTCCGCCAAAGTCACCACCAAACTGGTCTAAGCACTACATTTGCGACTTTCACTACTCCGCCAAACTCACCACCAATCTCGCCTAAGCACTACATTTGCGACTTTCTCTACTTCGCCAAACTCAAACCACCAAACACGTCAACCATGCTACTCAATAAAATGTAAAACCATTTGTTTTTTCGCGCCCTTCGCTCCCTGTTTGATGTGGCTGGCATTTGTAAGTCTCACTCTGTTATGACTTTTATTATCATCTGTATTCTCGAAAGACTAATCTAAACTATTTGTGGACATTGTACAATACCTTATAGCATTTGTCTGGAAAAAAAGGTTATTTGTATAAGAGCCGAATACGATTTTCCCTAAATGATCTTTGGAAAATACAGATGGTATAGACGGTATAGGCTTACAAATATAGGCACGCGTTCAGAAAGGAAAAATGATCTTCCTTAACCGCCTGTACAGACAAATTGGATTTTGTAGTAAATTAATGATTCGTCTGTACGCCCCAGCGGTTTGACGCAGAGGTTTGACATAGTACACGCCAAGTCTGTCACTCCCAGCGTCGAGGCGGGAAAACGATAAAGTTTAAAATAAAACTCCGCCGGCTTATCTTCAGGAGTATATTTTATCTTCTTTACAGATCTGGCTGTGTGCGTGGATGATCTCTTTCTTGTTGTTAGTAACAGCGGATTTGTCCACCGGTTCCAGCCTTGCCAGAGATGAATTGGCACAGCAAACCGTCGAAGACCCGGGACAGGAAAGTTCGGAAGAAACCATGATGGCAATACGAAGAGATGAGGTGAGTCCGACTCACGCAGATGGATTGGTTCCTATTGAAGGCGAGGAGAGCGATCCTATTTGGTTTATTGACGGTGTCCCGTTCAGCGACATTCCCGAACATCTACGGCTGATGGCTTACATGCGACAGATACACACGACTCTTATGAAGTGTCATGGACGACTAAGATCCACAACATCACTATGTCAAACAAGTCAATGCACAGATCTGATGAAGCAATACGAAGACTGGAGACAACAGAATGGGTTTGGTATAGCAAGTGGACGATGGGGATAGTTATGTGCTCAATGTAAACAAATACATCTTGTGAACAAGAGAGATTTCAGAATCACAAACAAATACCTATTCGTTTACTATGTTTTCTATCCTGTTTTCACTCCTACATTAAAAGGCAAGCAAACAAATGCTTCAAGCAGATTTTTAATAAAATTAATTTCGCTGGAGATTTTATAATGATGTTTATTGATGTCAACAAATATTGTTCAGAAGACTGTTGAATATAGAAGGATATTTGGAGAAAGGTCATTAAATATCATTTGTTTGGTGTGTGGTTTAAGACCATCGTCATCATATTGCGTCCTTGTCATATCAGTTTTCCAAGATATATAATTTTCCAATTTGCATAAAACAGTATATCCAGCGCCCATTCCATTTTTTTTAGTACTTCAAAGTTTGCTTTCGCGAATGTATGTTTCCCGTGTAGTCAGGATGTACGAGTTTTGCATAAAAACGTAGCTATCTTTTCAAATGGAAACGTTCTGGTCGCGTATTCAAGAAAACTAGTGGCCGAATCTCCACAAATCATTGATTGATTGTTCTCGAAATCTTCTAGATGTGCAAGATAAAAAACATGGTCGCCCTTGACCATGATTCAAACGAACACCTTATAGTCGCACATTCTTGCGCCCACCACCTTGATTATATTCTTGGCCACGAGGGGCCACATTCAAATATTCGAACAGAAGTTCTGTGAAACGACTGGATGAATTTTCATGAAATTTTACATTCCCTCCGTGTTGAG
The DNA here is from genome assembly GCA_963971465.1 of Lepidochitona cinerea. Lineage (NCBI taxonomy): Eukaryota > Metazoa > Mollusca > Polyplacophora > Chitonida > Tonicellidae > Lepidochitona > Lepidochitona cinerea. The sequence continues at coordinate 103,991,079 of OZ020551.1, read as the reverse complement.
ATAAAGTATTATTCGATGAATTATATAAAAACAGCAGCAGTTTGCCATTTTACTTATGAAACTGCTAGATTGATTTTCGCCAGTTATCTCCCCAGCTATGCAATATATTATTATTATTTTTAGATTTCCGTTAAAAAAACCTTGTCTACTGGTGGGTATTTTGCCTTCTTGTTGTATCTTGTCTTCAAACATATTCAAAGCCAGATAACAGCTTACAGCTTGACGTTCTCTTGGACAGCGATCTGACACAATCCACCTGTCGATAGGTAGGGAGCTCCAATTCTACCCAGTCCAAAGGGGACAAGCAAAAAACATGCAATTGTTTTTAAATTTACGTAAATTTAAATGGCCGACTTTCAGAGTGGACAAATTGCTCTTGCGCGAGTGCAGTGATTAGTGAGCGAGACGTATGCTGATTGGCCGAACGGGAAACACAGCTGCTTTGCTGCAAAAATGGCTGCCGAGTCAGTAAGTTGTTTTTGATGAGGCTTGGCAACTTTATTTGAGCACAGTTTGTCGAAAAATCGTACAGATATGGTTTTGGTAATGTTGGAAAGGAATATTTACCGCGCTTGTACTGTGTTAACTTATTTATTTCCCTTTCCTGTCCAATAAATAACGGTATAGGACCATTACGGGTATTAAAATAAAGATGGCTTCATCCCCATGTTATAACTGAAAACGACCAGCTTTGATAATTTTGTGGGTCAATGAATTCCAGTAGCATTCGATTTCACCAAACCCTTATGTTAAAATTTTTCGCTAAAGCAATTCTTTTGGGACACCACTGTTGAACTACGGCGTCTTGTTTCTAAATAGGTATAGTATGTATTTATTTAATGGTTTTCTGTAATATGATTATAATTATATTATACATGTATATGCCTTCAAGGATGGACGTGTAAGCTTTCCTTGAGGTTTCAAGTGGTTTACTTTAATACTTCCAGCGAAATACGATAGTGTTATTCAATCAATCTTTTTAGTTGAATGGAAGTGTTGCTCAAAAAGGTACCTTTCTGATTCTGTGTGAACGATTTAATTCAACCCAACGACGTTAATTAGCGCGTGTTCTGGTCACATATGACCCTTTTTTACTTATCCGAAAATGGTCCATTTACCACGCAAGCGTCATCACGGACTATAATTGCTTTACTTTGCAACTAAGGACATGTAAGTGCGTTTATTTATACTATATATTTGTGTTATTAGATGCTTTTGATTATTTTTGTAAGACTTCAAGTGTTATCTTGACTTCAAGCGGCATAATTTACAAGTACGTTCATTTGTGTTATTCTACGCATAGAATTTGCTTAACAACAGAGGCGATGCTAACAGCTTCTTTTGAGCCCAAGCTGCTTATTTAAAACCCAAAGGACATTCATTTGAGTTCCCTTTTTTGCTTTGCTTTAGCAAAAAATATCAATTTCTGATTCATATTCGACGGACCGCTTTGTGTTTAACAGAAAATTCAAAAAACGCTTTGAGTGTCAAAACGTCCATGCATTTTACAGTGGATACGGTAAAAACAAAATTATGAAGACATTTTCCTGAACGTGTTGCGGCCGCGACGCGTCATAAAAAAAATTCCACTTGGCGCTGCGACCGCAACGGGTTTTAAATTTTTTTCATAGCTTGTTGCGCCTGAGCCATATCATTATTTTTTTCATTTCGTGTCGTTTTTATTTCGGTTTGCAACATAGCTTAGTTGTGAATATCCATTCTGGTATATATAAATTACTGAACTTTTTTGGGGGGAACTTGTATAGTGATTTTATTTAGTGCAGGAGAATATTGTAAACTGACGCAATTCTCCAGCTATATACCAGCTGATATCTGCCTATATAAACACAGCTGTTGAACAAGTTCAATGTAGACGGATTTCCAAGCATTTAAGACATGTTTGTTGGAAAGGTAAGATTTAAAAGTAAAAAACACGACATTTGGCCTGACGCCTGTTAAACAAATCGGGATACACTTATGTTTTACGTTCTGGTTATAGTAGCCACTTTACATTACATAAACGAAATTTACCACAACGTCGCTCTGTTAAACAGGTTTCTATAACAAACAAAGCATGTTTCACACGATACGGTTGACTCACAAAAGATTAGGAAATCAACTTTAGGCTTTTATTGAAAGGTGATAAAACGAAAACGACTTTAACGGAGAGGGAAACGACGAAACTTAGCAAATACAATAGAGGCGCGTTAAATTTTCATTCTAACGGTAGCTATCTTCACAGCAAAGCGAAGTGGCGTGTCCCGTTCGGGCAATCAGCATACTCCACTGGTTGACTGCACTAGAAATTTGCAAAAGCTTCTTCCTATCAATTTCAAAATATCAATGGCGCGCTCCACCGACAATTGAACATGAGTTTGTCTTACAGATTCACACACATGAATATGAAGCTTTATGGGAGCCCGTTTGATACAATTGCATCTTTTTGTTTTGTTTTGTCACCCTTTAAATTCCGAAGAAGAGCGTTGATTTGTCCCATAAAACGGTACCAAATACATACATTTGGGATTTATTTAAACCCGTCATTGAAAATAATGATCGATGGACAGTAAAAGTCAAAGGAAAGCTGTCAACTTTCATTTGAGCCTAATGTAATATGCTCACTGCAACGCCTTCTAACAAGGTAGCTCATCTATATAGTGAAGACCACTTCATCGCAATATTCACATTTTCTTTGCAAAGTTTGCTTTGTAATTCAATTCAAGTTTTAAAAAAAATAACCGTCTTAAAATAGAAGATTTTTAGTTTCAAATAGTATGAAATCTTTCAGTGGCATTTAGAAATTGACCGGTTACAATGAATTACTTATGGATAACAACTTGGTTTAAGAAATGTTTGAAACTCTCTTTAAACGTGTGTTCCATACTATTGATAAAAAGTCAAGACATGCACCACGTAGTTAGTTGTTTGTGAACAACACAAGCTTGCGACACCTATACCGGTATCTTCGTCAAGTTTAACTAAATTTAATGTTTCAAAATATTGACATAAATACTAAAGAAAAGAACAAATGTGTAAAGTGGCCTATCAGTGACATTGTTTACAAAAGTAACGATGATAATAATATTATATCGTCGGAATCTAGAATGTTTGGGTTGTTCACAAACAACTAACTACGTGGTGATGTCTTAATTTTGTATCATTAACTTCTTGGTTTGTTGGGTGACGACGTTTCGATGTAATTCTTACATCGTTAGCAAACGTTGTCACCCAATAAATCAAGAAGTTGTTATCCACAAGTAATTCGTCGCCTTATTGAGGTTTTTAAGCTTGGCATAACTGTTTTAGAACCAATACTTTCCAACCAAAGGTCTCCAACGTATACAAAAGTGTCTGTGACATTATTGTTTAAGTCGATTAGGACTGGGATGTTAGGAAATGTTAGCTACTGAATTATTGTCATGTTGACATATAGTTCAATTTACAAGAACAAATCACCAATGGTTGTTTAGAAAGAACTTGACATTTATCCTTTAACCGGACAACGTCACCATATAAGTAAACTAATCTTGAGTGCTGCTTAAAAAATAAGTCAATCAACTTTCCAGAAAAGCTAACTGTCTCACATTATCAGTGTTTCAATGAGTTGTAACAGTCAATAGTTAAAGTGGCATGAGCTGTCAAAATGTTGATATTTTGACGTTAAAACAAAATGTTGAAATTATTGGCTATTTTTCTCAAGACATATAATTCAGAAGCGTTATTGTACGTGCTTCTAGTCTCGAAAAAGTCTCGTTTTGAACTAACTTTGGCTTAGAATGAATGAATGGTCGTCCCGGTTATTTAAATTTTGTTTACTTTTCGAACACGTTTTCGGTTCGGACAGGTCACATACTGTATGGATTTCCCTAATTCCAACGCCAATCATTTAGTGGCCTTCAAAGCTTCTTACTGTCGTGACGATCAGAAATTATGAAAAAAGTGTGAATTTTGGCAGCTCATGCCACTTTAAAGTAAATGGACAAACTCCGAAAACCCTTTTTTGTCAAAGTGTGTATAGCAAAATAATAACAACTCATTGAGAAGAGATGACAAAGAAATATAAGTTAGCAAATTTACTTTTGTCATTCCATAGGCATACACTGTGTTGTATAAATGTTGTTCTGTGGTAGGTCTGGTCTAGATTGATTAAGCAGTCAAACAGCACACAGATGATACACCATTACCCTCACAACTGTATGACGTATCCTCCACAGTAAACGTACCAATTGTACATGAAGCAGTACAGATTCCACCGGCGTCTGTAATACAGCCTACAAAAACATATTAAACACTTGTATACAGCCATTTGCTAATTTGCCTCCCCCTGAATGGGTGTACAGGTAACGCCACCTGACTATATGAAATGTCCACCAAATACAAACATTAAAGTTTTGCTATGCAGCCTCCTGACGGAAATCTGAATTTGTATTTAAATCACACGTCATATCAGGTTTGTAATTGGGATATGAGGTACATTCCAAAGCACCCCAGAGTTCATGTACAAAAAGTGTTCATACTTAGTGGATGAAAAGTTAGCTTTAAAGAGTTTGAATACAATCTTTGGCAATGTTTTCCAATTTACGTCAAATGTGTTGTAGAACATACACATAACAAGTCTGGCCAAAAAGAAAATTAAATCTTTGGCGCAGCACATACACAATTCAATGCTACATTTACCGCTATATGATGGTTACGAAAGTTAATAGAACATTTGGTGACCTCCGCATCTTCGCAAGCCTAGTTAAAATCTGCATGTCCCCATTCTGTGTTTTACCTTGGCGTACTACTCCACTCAAACCCGTAAAATGAACAGCTCGTTTTGATTGGATGCGAGTAAAACTTCTCGCAGCTAATCAAAACCTCGGGAACTTACACTGAAAATAACGTAATGGCGGCTGTGTTCACCTTGAACTTTTGTGTAACGAGTGGCCAAGACTCTGTAAGTATAGGATAGACCACTCTTATATTCCCACCAGTGGGCGCTGTTCGATTTACGGATTGGAGTGGAGTAGTCCGCCAAGGTAAAACACGGAATGGGAACATGCAGATTTTATCTTGGCTGGAGAAGATGACACCTTCGTTGTGTCAGATCCCCAAGAGTAATGACATAATAGGCCTACACGATATCAGTTGTGTTGGTATACTTATTTATGCCAACTTGTAAACATTGGAGATCGTGTATGACGTTACTACACTCTTATAATTTCGGCGATTTCCCTCTGATAAACTGCTGGTAATTTTGAATTAGGCGACCAAAAAGCTACCTTGAGGGCCCAACAAAAGTGCCCCGTTGTAAGGCCCCATGTAAGGTCTAAACAATCTAACTTTCAACTTCGATCAAATCCATATAACGTGTATGTACCGAAAATGTTTCCGTGTGTGTGTGACACAAGATGCTGTCTACCGGGCGAAATAACATATATAAACAAATATCTTCATAAATGATTTTATTTATTCATTACTTTACGATTATCTTTATTTTCCATTTTCATCTGTAGCAAAATATTTCAATATGTACATCCTGTGGTCAATTGCATTCAGTTCCAAAATTAAAAATTTACATCATGAAAAGCGCTGACTATCAGAGGCATACCAAAAACGACCTATAGCCAGCGAAGACAGCCGAGAGTTGTTCCGAGTTTTTCTGAGACGTTACAGAAAATACGGAAATCATGCATATTTCCTCCTGCAATGGCAACTACCAAGGCGATAACGCGAGGGTGGTTTTTTTTTAATGTATTTTTTTTTCAAATATACATTTAGTCCACATACAAACACAAAAATATTTAAGCCCAGTTCATAAAGCCTTCAATAACTCACGCTGCTCTGCTGCCTCAGTTGTTGGCGCAGGAGTAGGAGCCGCTGTCGCTGGGGCAGGTGTTGCAGCAGGGGTAGGAGCCGCTGTCGCTGGGGCTGGGGCTTCACCATAATCCCCGCCTGCATCTCCACCCTTGTAACCGCCTCCTTTGTAGCCACCGCCTTTATACCCTCCCCCACCACCACCAGCGGAGACGAAAGCCAGTAAACCGCAAACAACAACTAGTGTTAGCCAAGACATTTTCCCAACCTGTCTGATACCCAAACGAAATGAACGGACAAATTAGTAAAATATGTTTTATATTAACTATTATTTTATCGATGTGATAACATCTGTTTAGAATATATATATTAATGAAGAAGTTTCTTTCACGAGTGTGGGCGCCCAACCCAGTCTATCCTCTTGTAACAACGCCACATTATTACACGTGTTTGTAGGGTTTATGTACAAGGAACGTCACCACCTACACCCAGCACACCTCATTTTGAATACCAAATATTGTACATTCAGGCTAGTGTATCAGAAGGGAATGTTTTAGTTGATCAATTGGATTAATAACTGCATTAGTTATGACGAAAAAAGTCAAAAGGTTACAGATTTAGTTAATTATATAGATATTGAAAACAAAATGATGATAAATAATCAAGATAAACAAACGATTCGCGGGCTCTATAATGAATTTTGTGATGAACGAAACAGAATGGATTTGACAAAACATAATATACATCGATTCTAATAAAAGTGCATCATGAAGTTCATTATTAGTGGATATCAATTTTATATCCGTCCCATTTTATATCCGTCCATTTTCCTTCCTTCGTTTCAAAATGTTTATAAACTTTTCTCGCAATATGTAATATGTGTGATCATCTTGAAAGAGTCTGTCAGTTGACAAAGTCGACGGCACAATGATGCAATTATTTTGCATTTATTTAAACGCATTATTTTGCAAGTGTTTATTACTCTAGAATCACTTTGGAATGATTATGACACAAGGTTCTTTGAAAGGTCTGTCAATTGGTGGTGTTACAAAACTGTATGCCTATCCATGTGTCATTTTAAAGACTGAAACATCTGAGTTATTTTAGACAGAAATAAACAAGCTTTGCGATTTGGACTGACAATCCTGTTCTGTGTCTGATCCTTATTGATTGATTTCAGGGCTGGTGTGGTTTAAAGTATATATTTATGATCACTAAAACACACGGGCACAGAGAAAATCTTCTTGTCTAAAATAACCATGGAGACAAGTTTCTAATTGTGTTAAAAAGAGGTATATCATTTAGACCTTTATACCCAATAAATTGTTGCAACAGACCAAACCTATGATATTTCATTAGGTTAGGACTGACAGGAGCTTAGCCTTGGTCAGTAGAATTTTCTGGAATCCTTTTGTAACACATCAATAATGGTTACACGTCTTAGCTATGGCAAGAACATGGGTGGACTGAGATTAAACCACATAAATTTGGCACCCCCCGGAACAGACAAAACTATGTAACAAACAAAACGGCCATGAACTTCTCACAACCTACAACCAACAAACAGCAAGGTTAGAAACTCCATCTCATAACCTACAACCAACAAACAAAACGGCCATAAACTCCATCTCACAACCTACAACCAACAAACAACAAGGTTATAAACTCCATCTCATAATCTACAACCAACGAACAACAAGGTTATAAACTCCATCTCATAACCTACAACCAACAAACAACAAGGTTATAAACTCATATAGGTTGTTTACATATTTTGGCAAGAATTAATTCCAGAGCTGCTGAATGAATAAATCTGAAATGAAACGGGTTTTTAGAGCAGTACACACTGTAACCGTTTACCGTCAATTCTACAGTAGAATATTTTAAAATTAACGGTAAATTGCCGTTTTATACTTCAGTGGAAGCTTTAAGGTCGAGTACCGTGAAATAACTTTGAGACAGAGTTGTCGTCTCCGAGCTAACGAGATCTGATCTCCTCGGTTGTTTCCGTGAAGGATTCGTCCAAAATACGTCATTGCGGATCAAAGGGAGCGAAAAAACGGAAGTGCGCATGCGCACACCGAAGCGCTAGTAAGGCATGGAAATGTGGCCATTATCCTTTCATATTCGAAGTTAGTGTAGTGGTTAAAGGATACGGTTATGGCTAGTGCGCATATAGTTCTGCGCAGCTCCTGTATGGGAGGTTAGAGGTTCGAATCCCGCCGTAGGCGATTTAATATAAGAAAAATTTGTCATTATAGGCTAAGATAGTTAATTTAACATAGCTGTAATTGAAAGCGGAGATTGAGATACCTGCACTAAGTGAGAATTTTCATCAGCATTTTTTCAAATAAATATATGTTTGTCAACTTGCAGAAGTAGTCAGTTTTACTATTTCGTTGGGGGTACATAACATTTGAAAATCTACACTAACAGATCCATACTGGGGTTGACGATTTAAAGTCCTGTATTTCTTAGCCTGCTGATTTCATAATGTTTTTTCACATTCACTGATTAGGAATGTGGCTAGTTGATTTTACGGTCTACCCTTATTTTTACGGTGGAAAGTTGGCAGCCCAGCTGCCAGTATTCTACCGTAAAATTTACGGGTTACATTTTACAGTGCAACAGTATTGATTTGTAGATGCAAAATTACCAAATTGGTCATTGAACGTTAGAAACTTTGCAAAAAGGAAATTCGTTTGAGGCATGTCTTTCTCATGAAACATAAGCGATACATGATTAGAGATGTCTGTGAAATGTTTTTTTTTCATACTTTCTTCCTAACATTATCTATGTTTATTCTGATATGGAGTTTCGATGTAAATGCAGTGATTGATGTTCTCGTCTGACAAAAAGCTTCCTGACAAAGGCAGTCAGCACATTTTAATATGTTGTTCCTCCTAAAATAAAAGATCGGTTTCATCGCCAATGAGAGCAATTTGATAAAACAGTCCGCCAAACTTGTCTTTCACGGCGTTTAGAACAGTGTTAATGAAAGATACGTGCCACAGAAGATCGGCAGAAAACTGAAGCAGATCACATCGACTACATAAATCCAGACTTTGTCTGGGAGAGATTGGGCTCACACAATAATATTCCATAGACGTTGATCTGTGGTTGCATATTGTTTCAAATGTTCTTGTCGCCCGATATAACTCAGATCATCATCTTCAGGGAAAATCAGAACATTCCACATCACAGCCTTCAAGGAATGATCTGATATACTACCACTCCATATAGAATCCATATAGAATCGGATCATACGCTTCAAGTGGTTTTAACATGGACAATCAAGATGTGATCGATTTCTCGAATGATTATATTTGTAATACCTAAAAGATTTCATCGAATCGTTACATAGATCATAGTTGGACTATAGTTTGAAATAAAACTTGTTTAATTGTAGCAATTTTATATAATCTTCTTGAAAATACTTTTTTAAAACGCATGATTCGATCATCTATGGGATGTTGGCATTACAGATCATACCTTGAAAGGCATAATCTGTAATGACCTGTTATCTTCTCCGAAAAGTCATGCCCTGTCCGGTAAACGTAGTTGCATTACCATGGCGTTTTGTACTTAAATGCTTTTGTTAGTTTTCTTGAGAGAATTCTTATTCTTGTCAACTATATGTCTCTTTGGGCATTTGTTTTAAAATTACACCCAATAGCAAAAAGCTTTACGGAATTTTGTTCTCAAATTGGGTTAAACTCTGGTTGCCAGGACCAGAAAATCTGCTCATAGTTGATTACTCATTGACTTGTTGGGTCCGACAAGTTCTGTTCATACATTTGGTTGGTTTTCTGTAAGGGTAACATGAGTTGCCAAATAATGGAGGACAAAGAAGTACAAAATAAGAGCGTTCTTCAGATGTCAATCTTTGATATGTATGGTGGTTTTATAAGCAGGAAAGACTAGAAAACGTACTCATACTTCCCGGTTATTTGAACTGTGTCCTTTATTTGCAATCAGTAGGGGTAACTGGTTTTACCAATATATTTTTTTTATCTCGATGTCAATGTTTTAGTTTTTCAAGGTACCTCAAACGCTCAACTGTGAAGGACAATAAAAAATTATGGAAAAGAAATCTAAAGTTTTAATATAACGAATTATTCCTAAACCACCGCTTGGTTGGACGCCATCTTTTGTTAGGAAATTAAAAGTAACCATTTCATTGACGTACGTGGGTCGGATGAGTTGATTAGGATTTCGTTTTGTTTAGATGTAATATAGAGAATTATTGCTAAGCGAACGAATATATGGCTGACAACATGTCTCCATTTGCCATTGTGCGTGATTATCTTAATTACCATTTAGCTGATTTTTATTTCAAGACTTTTTTTATACCTGGTTGCGTATGGGCTGTAATTACCTTTACATATAACGATTTGCAGAGAAAGTCGAAAAACGCATGTAAACTGTCAAATCACAAGGGAAACGACACATGCTGTATACCAGAAAATTCTACTGACTACGGCCAAACTCATACCTGTCAACTGGCAAAACGACGACCCACCCTTGGTCGAAACAATGACTAAAGGGGCTTTCACAATTGAGACTTTCGCCGCACGGTCAAAATACTGAAATTGATCGCACGGTGGAGATAAAAATTTTCGGGCCGCAGTAGAATCGCAAAAATTACCGCAAGAAAATAATCCATTTTACGATTGGCCAGGGCATCGTAAGGGCGTGGCAAGGTTTCCGCACGTTTAATCCACGAATCTCTTGCGGCGAACCGCGCGGAGTGACGCAAGCAACGCACGTCTAGCGCACGTGATCCGTGAGACAGTTGCGTGGAGGTGCTACGTGATTGGTTGGAACGTGCGGCGTGCCGCAAGATGCATCGTGCGTCATTGTTTTTCGCCGCGCACCAATGAGCGGGCGCCTTACGGCGTTTTGTCAAATCGTGCGGCGATTTTGGGCTCCGCAGACGTAATTGCAGTATAAATAGGCGCAGAGATAAAAAAAAAAACGTTAGAAAAAGCACACCTGAGGGTATTTTTTGCACGGTGAACGCAAGGCGGTGCAAGACCGAGACGGCGAATCGTTCAACGGTTTACGACTGCCGCAAGGTTGGCGGAACAAGAAATTTCACCGTACGGAGCATCTTACGATACAAAAAAATCGCGCAACAACCGCGCGTCAAGATACAACGGTTTACGGTGAACATACTAGCGCCCGCACGGATCAGAGGTAATAAGAAAATTCGCACGGCCGAAAATTGGATTCCATGTGCACACCAAACTTTTCTGCGGCTCTTGCGGCACAAAAATTCCTCGCGGTAAGGTGCGGTTGCCCGCAAGCAAGGCTGCGGTCCATCGTACGGAAGGCCAAAATTCATGACCGCAAGAGCCGTAAACCCGCCGTATCTCAATTGTGAAAGGGGCTTTAGGCACCCAGGACAATAGTTCTCGATAAAAAGATATATGTTTTCTGGATTCCACGTTTTGTGGAACTATAGCGTTTCAAACAGCAATGAAAAGGCAGGACTATCAAATAGGGGACCCACTGGCACTGGTCTATTTATTCTTAGTAACATTTTAACATTCTTTACAGCAAATACTGAGCCTGTACCATAACGTCAAATAGTAGATCAAAACTATGGGGCATTCGTTGTCCCACGACACATGTAAAGAGCTTAACACCAACAAATCCACTGGATAGAGTTAACACGAGTTCCAGATTCCCACTGTGTCGTTTTCCAATGATGCGGATGTAATTTTAGTCAGCTCAGGGCATTAATCTGAATGATTAATTTCCAGAATTTCAAAGAGCGGCAAATGTTTCAGCTCAAATACGCTCATCCACTCTTTCTGTTAGTTATAATAATTTTTTACTATCTGTTCTGTGGATACGCTGTTTGAAGTTCTGGGTCTACTTTTATGAAGCCTCCTTAAGCTAAAATAGCATGAATTAATAACTTACGGCATTGATGCTATTTTACACCTTAACTTTAAGAAAATTTTTAACGGTGCTTCAGAAGCACAATTAACGTCACCTTAGCTCAATTATATTATTTTGGAATGAAACAGCTAGGCGACTTTGGAAATCTTATAGAGGATATCTTCCGATTTAATATGGCATTCAAAATTCAACGCAAGTACATTGTACTGTTTGATGATATTTGCGCTCGTGAGCTACTCCCCTTTGCGGAGTTCTTATGCAATCTACTGAAATCCCAATAGGCTTCATCCGATTGATTGATTGATTGTTTGGTGTTTTACGCCGCGCTCAAGATTATTTCACTTATATGGCGGCGTTGCCAGTTTTATTGTGGGAGGAAACCGGGCTCTATGCCCGGAGGAAACCCACGGCCTTCCGCTGGTAACTGGCAACCATCCCACATAAGTCGTTCGAGTGAAAACTGAGTGGGATTCGAACGGCTTCATCCGAAGAATGTTTGTAGCTGTTCTATCATTCAAACAGTCCTTGGTTTAGAAAATACCCAAAAGGAAAGTTTGTTTTATGTCTCATATTCTAACAAAACCTTGTCATCTGCTAGGAAACATCGGTATCAAAGGAATTTCCCTCCTCCAGTAAAGATGATGATCTAAGATGGGGTTAAGAGGGTTTTGTAAAAGTGCCATAGCTCCATCTTAAAATTTCCCTTAAGTTTTATCCGTAGCCACTAAGGTAACCTTAACTAAGGTGGCTTCGTAAAACTGGGGCCAGGTCGACAGAATCATTCCATGGGGTGTGTGAATCCCATTCCAGAAATCTTTGTAGCAAAGGAAGATTGAACGTTTCCACTGTCTCGAGTTCTCTTATACACCAAATCTTTCTGCACGACCATATTATATGTTATTAATCGAGGGTTTTCGTATTGCCTTGATATTGGCCTGAGGGTGGCCGTATTGGCCCGAGGCCGCAGGCCGAGGGTCAATGCAACCACCCGAAGGCCAATGCCAAGGCAATACGAAAACACTCTATTCATAATATTTTTATTAATGGACTGTGGAAGTTATTTCCATGCAAGCCGTCAAGTTGAACAGGAGGTATGTTTTCAGGAAGCCGCTGGTCGCCCTCTGAACATTTTATCAATGCCTTAAACAAATTGACGTCCGACCAAGTTATACTCTCTGTGTTTTTGTTCTTGGATAAGTAGAAAAGTTTCTTCATCTAAAACGACAATCAGATTTACTTACATGTACAGTAGTTTTGTCTTTCAACTCTAATATCCTGTCGATAAGAGCTTGTACAATGCGCTCTGGTGTAGACATTTTGAAATCAACATCTGCCGTCTGCTTCTGTCTAACTCGGGGACATCACATGTTAATTGCGTCTTTCAGCCGCACTCCGTGAACTCGGCCAATATGACTTGAACTCGGCCAATACAGCCCTACGGCTAATATGAACTTGATTCGTCTGCTGATATTACCCGGCCGCAAAGGTCGTATTCGAGTAATAACTTGCACAGTCAATTAATAAGTTATAATATTGACTCATAGTCAAATATCAATCATTCAATCTTTGGGGTTTTAGGGAAGCAATCGTTACACGGTTATCTTCAAACTTCAATCCATAACTTTGCAGACCAGATTGCTAAAACTACGTGTTTCGTTCCATTCACCCACAAAAATATCATATCCATAACTGGTGAAACGAAACAACACCATAAATACTGAGGAGGCGATTAAATCTCACACGTTACAAATAAATGAACGCATGATTCATGTTGTTTTTGTCAAAGTAATATTTTATTTAGAATAAGATGAAATCATGTACAAAATATATGAAAAATATTGCCTCTTTTAAAAATTGATGATGTTCATTTATAATTATATCACAGGATTGTCGGTTTAGGTAGACGTGCAGCAAACTGCTCCGGCACCATTCCCTGTACAGGAAGCCGTCGTCTGGACAGTGTAGGTCCCTAGAGTACACGTGGCAGTGCAGATTCCACCCGATGCAATACAAGCTAAAATAGAGATATTCAAAAATCTACATATCAAAATGAAATTCTTCAGTAACGTAAATGTGTATAGTAATTCCCCAATCACTCGTATCCATGGTGCAAGTTATACCGTTTAATAGTTCTTTTAGGCCACAGTTGCAGAGCGCGACAACTTCATCACGCACTTTTTTCTAATTATAAAATATAGCTTACTCTATTTACAAAAAGGCATAAGAACACAATTGATCTTGTACTTGGTGGACAATTAACTTCCCAATGGACTTATTGATGGACATCTAAACATTAGATAATGTTGAGGTCGAACAGATTCATACATACATACATAATTTGATTATTTGGCGAATCCATTCTGTTGAATGAACAGATTCGATATCGTTTACATCTACGGATTTAATTTGAACATTCGGAGACAGGAATAATCTAAATGCACTTAACATGCTATAATATGATGCAACTAATCAAACCATCTGTGGGATAGGAACTTGACGATAGCATGCCTGGTATAAAATGAGTGTATACAGTCTGTCTCTAATGGTTTTGCAGTCTGTCACATTATTACTGCCAGGAGTACCTGCTAAAAACATAACCTCGACGATTATCAAAGCACGAAGAATCCCTGTTTATTTCATGTCTGTACGACCTAACCTACATGCCTTTGTCTCTATTTCTTAATGTGACTTCTTTGCTTTAATAAGCCATACCGACAAGATCAATTAAAGCCATCTATTCCCGCCGTTATCTTTTTGCGACTGTTAGTAAAATATATTACAATGATTTACAATCTATCATCCCTGATCTCTCAAGTAAGTTTCTCTTGTTTACCTACGGTGGCTCATGGTTATTTCAAAATGGGACATTTTCTCTATTTGAAAAAGATCAAACAAATCTATTCAGTCTATATTACGTCTCCTCCCGCTGTGAAGTAACTTTTATTGCCACATTTCACTAGAGTCACTAGATTGCGATTTGAGTACAACTTGTTATACATTGAGTCTCACGGATGTAAAACAATGAGTATCCGGCTACTTACTTGGTGCTGCTGTGGTAGGTGCTGCTGTGGTAGGTGCTGGTGTTGGGGCAGGTGCAGGGGCAGGAGCGGGAGCTTGGTTATAGTTGTTGTTGTTGTTATACCCATATCCACCTTTGTAGCCGCCATAACCTCCGCCGGCCTCGGAAAGACAGACACTTATAGCCAAGAGCAATAACGGAACGAGAAGTCTACACATCTCTATGGCGACACTTTCTCGGAAAAAATAATGAAAGTGCTAAAGGGAGTCCGAATTAAAACGTTTATGAATCGAGAACCTAGCCTATAAAATATTGAAAATCTGTAAAATTCCTGCCCCCGTAACACCTGTTTTCCTAGGTAGAACATAATTGGTCTTTCTCCTCAAGAAAGTTGACGGCGTCAAATCTATTCTAAACATATGGTTGTAACACATTTCCAAGTAAAAATAAACAACGAGATACCACATCAATATTTACAATCAATAAAGTATCTATTTAATAAATGCACCAATTGCTGACGTCAGCCTCGTCTCGTTGACTGATGCGATACCTATGTTTTGGCTTGTTTTATTTATCTGAGTTTCTCATGTACCGCAATCCCTCGTATTGTCATAACCACCCTGATTTATGAGAAGTATCAGTATTTCCGCAGCTCATACCACATTATGATAGTGGCACTTTTCAATAAAGTGACTGAAAACAGGTTCATTCAATATATTTTACAAAGTTATGCATTACTGCAAAACTAACGGATAGTTTTTCAAGTTTTGCAAGTTTTTCCAAACTCGTTTACAGAACACTTGATAGGTTCGTTTTATTGTCAAATGTAAGCCCTATTTTACCTCTATATTACTTGGCGTACATCATTCATACGAATGGACGCGCCAATAAGCTAAAACAACCAACCAACCTCTATATTACTAGATGTGATTTGCCAAACTATATAGTCATGACTAAAGGACTTTAAGTCCAGAGAAAGAAGACATTCAAGGTTCACTACATAGATGTAGTACTATATGCGCACGCATGTAGTTAATTTCTTAACACCAAGACAGAGAATACAATATAAATTCTAAATCGTCAACCATCGTGTAGCTTAGAGCTTTTGTGACCAAGACACGTGATTCACAGAACCCATCATAAAAAGTAAACGATCGTCGGCAGTTTGTTCCAGGTTATTACATGTGTGTGTGTGTTTTATTGACATAAAGTTTAAACATAATATCTCTCTTTTTCAAATTTAACTAGTGCAACAAAAGTAGCATTTTCAGTTGAGAGTTTGACCAAATTAGAATTTAACTGCATGTTTCCATTGTTATTATATATAAAATACAGTAGATTTAGTCGTTCTGAATACATGAAGCTCATTGGAAGTACGTATTTGGAATAAGAAGACGAGCTTGTTTCAAGGCAAGTTCTTTTGTGTACAAAAACACTAAACAAGATAAGAAAACGCACTTTTGAGAGTACAATAGCACGAAGAAATATAGGAAAATGCATTATTTGCATACGAAGCAAGATACGAAAATATCCTCATGGTGTATCAGTCATATCACAACATATCTGTAATGGGTTGGCACACTCGTACTTCTTATCCACTCGACCACCAAGCGTTGTACACGAGGAGAGGTAATTGTAGCAAAACCTATCCAAAACCCGGTCACAATCTGTTAAAAAATAAAGCAAAGCTAACAAAAATTCGCCCAAGCTTTTCCACGAGGCGACTTGCTGCATGGGATTGCCAAAATACGATCATTTGCAAACTCGCGTCCCGATCTCATGTTGGGCACGAACGATATATCGGTGTACAAAAAGATTGAATTTAAACCGACAACGAGTTACGGGTTGAAACTTGAGCAGACTATTTCCAAAAAATCTCCAATTTGCAACGTTTTTTTTACTATATGTCACAGCTAGCATTTGTTTCATCGCTTTACGACAGTGTAATACCATGTACAAATCATGTCATACAATGGGTTTAAAAATGCTACTTATTGTCCTAGCAACTTTGCAAATCATCCTTATTTGGGTTAAGTATTTTTAGTTTGGGAAGGGGGAATGGGTAGAGGTTGAGAAGGAATACATCTTTTCTGTGATCTGTGGATTAAATTATTACAATTTCCCATCGCTTTTAGCTATTAAGTCATATGGAAAACGTGACATGCAACTTTTACAAACGACAGTTTAGTTTCGTTGCACAGCTAAAGGGCATCGTCAAACAATTCGTCCAGATGGCCCATTTGGCTAACAGTTGCGACCAACACATCGTTCAAATTAGATTTAGGACCAACACATCGTCCGGATGACACATTTGTCTGACAGTTACGACCAATACAACGCCCGGATGACACATTTGTCTGACAGTTACGACCAATACATCGTCCGGATGACCAATTTGTCTGACAGTTACGACCAACACATCGTCCGGATGACACATTTGTCTGACAGTTACGACAAATAAATCGTCCGGATGACACATTTGTCTGACAGTTACGACCAATACATCGTCCGGATGACACATTTGTCTGACAGTTACGACCAATACATCGTCCGGATGACACATTTGTCTGACATTTACGACCAATACATCGTCCGGATGACACATTTGTCTGACAGTTACGACCAATACATCGTCCAATGAAGAATTTGGGAAGGTTGAAATATTGGACCGAAAAACACACAAACGACAAGATTATCATCAAAGTGTGTGCTTGGTCAGCAAGTCAATGTTTTCGAATTGTAGAATTCAATATCAATATCAGTATTTCATAGTTAATCAGAAGATTAGAATCATATATTACTTACGAACTTCTTCATCCTCGTCCTCAGGGGGTTCTGTTGTAGGTATTCGAGATTTCCAATAAACCGTTTCCGACTCATTCGTCTCATCAGCTTGGCGGTTTTCAAAGCTCATCTCCTCATTTGTGCCATTGTCTGTCCTGTTGTTTTCATTGGAAGAGCCTATGTTGTTGGTATCCAAGCTTTTGTCGTTATTGCCACTTTCGCTGCTGCTATTTTCGCTTTCACTGCTACTACTCTCTTCCTCACTGCTGTTGCCATCGGTGCTACTGATACCGTTCTCGCCTTCCTTGCTATCAATCTCACTGCTGTCGCCACTGCTACTGATTTCGCCCCCACTGCTACTGCCGTCGCCCTCACTGCTACTGCCGTCGCCCTCACTGCTACTGCCGTCACCCACACTGCTACTGTCACTGCTTTCGCTCAAACTGTTACTATTAACGTCTTTGTCATCAGTCCCGGCATCGTTTTCTTTGGCAGTAGGTGGCGCATTTTCTGCCCAAACTATACTACCTGGAATAGAGACGGAAGGTTTTTTAGAAATAAGAACTTACACCCTGTATTATATTTATGATTACTAAAACACACGGACACAGGGAAAATCTTCTCGTCTAAAATAACCATGGAATTAAAAACAGGTATATCATTTAGACCTTTATATCCCATACATTGTTGTAACAAATCAAACCTATGATATTTCATTAGGTG